>OZ026516.1:119978992-121178992 GCA_964019695.1 Loripinus fragilis
GGAAGGTCATTGTGTGACAACCATCATTTATTGGCAGAGTAGACCCTCAGAACCTGACATATCTGCAAAGCCTTGTCCAGCTTATATGAATATAGTCGCTGTCAAGAGATGGTAAAATTGTGGTCTTGCCCATTGGCCTTCTGATTCAGATTGGGTCTCAATTGGTCTAACATTGGTTGTTGTATTTCTATTCCATTATGATTGTTGAAGAGTGTGCTTTTAGGCCAGCCCATGAGATCATAGTACTTACCACATGTGCGTGAAGTAATTCTTAAATCATACTTGCGCTGCAGCTATCGAGTGAGACTAGAGGTCTAATCTCTGGTCTGAGCTTTCATCTACTTCCATACTTTGTGTTAGCGAGCAGCGAAGGCTCTAGTGAGACTGAGCTAACTAATGCTTAGTCTCGCCAGAGCCATCGCTGCTCGCGATGTGATGAGTACAAAAATCACATGCGTTGGCTCTTTTTTTTTTTTTTTTTTTTTGAGTGCATGCTGGTGTGCGGAATTGCATATTTTCATGATGTAAAATTGCCAAAGGATTAATCCTAACTGGTTGTTTGCTTTAGGTTAAGAAGAAATATAATAATTACAAGGAGTGAAATGTACTGGGTGCCAGGGAAAGTCTTCATGCAATGAAAAAAATCAGCAACATTTCACTCTTCCTTGCCACTGCAGAAAAATGTTGTGCCTGATCAGATCAGTTGTGATATAATCCGATTTACTTTTAAGAATTTTTCGAAAAATACAATTTTGAAAAAAAATCAGAGGAATGCAACGGTTAATACACTAGGTCATGTTAACAGGCTACATTTGGCCATATTTAAACCATAAAATTCACAAATACAATCAGTGTTAATAGGCCTATATAATGCATTACTTGTGAATTAAAGTTAATCATGCTATATCTGATCCCTAAGCTTATCTTTGGATCTGGTCTGGTCAGGCAGCAAAGATTTTCAGACTCCTAGTTTGTCAATGTGCCTATAAATTATAAGGAGCCTTTTTCTGGTCCCAGTCGAAGTGGAATAGTTATATTTGCTTTTTCTTCGCTAAGAGTAATAGTAGCCTTATTGAAGCGAGTCATGTCAAAATGTCTCTGTGTATGGTTTTGACCCTGAATATTCGGATACCTAACCCCTTTAGTCTTACCATATTGTTATTATTCCAATAAGTCCCTTTAATTCTTTCACGCCTTTGTCGTCTACTGATAGCCTTTTGCAAACAGTTTGGACCCAGATGAGGCCCTACAAAATGTCAGGCCTGATCTGGATCCAAACTGACACTGGTGGTGTTCCTGAAAGAATTTTTTAAAAGTTGATTTATGGGGATGGGGGGGGGGATTCAGCAAAGGACAAAAATCCCAGATTGCAAAGTTAACCTGATGAGGGATGGAATGGCAAATAGGGAGCGGTCTAATCTGGGTCTGTCATTTGCTCCGATTTCTAGGGTATAATGGTATATACTAATAGCCAGTCTTTGAGATCAAGCTATTAAAGTCCCTTGAGTATTTTGCTGCTTGTCCATATATATGCATATAAGCCTTGTCATGGAAATACCTGTGCATCTGCAGTCTGATCAGCACCTGCCCTGTTCACTATCTAGAAAATATAGCCTTGCCTGATTTTGTTGTGTACGAACATTCACAGTCTGATCAGCACCTTTGTTATTCTCTTTCTGAAAAGTAATAAATTGCTACATGCAAAAAATCACTATTCTTGCTGAGGAGTGCAGTGTATTTGTAGTAGAAAGCTCAACTTGGGATTGCTAGTTTGAGCCTCTGCACTGTGTTGTGTCCTTGAGCAGGTCACTTAATTCTCTGCTTAGTTCTGGATTGATTCAGGAAGACGTTCTGGCATCAACAAAAAATGGATAACTGGTGCATGAAGTATCAAAATATTCTAGCTAGTTTCTGTGGCTGAGCAGGCTTGATTGATTTGAATCTTACCTAGTCTCAAACCCCAAAGACAGTTTTTCTCTTGACAAGGCCCATACATGTAGATATACATACTTAAATCCCTATTTTCTAGAATATTCTGAGCAGCTGGTAAAAGCCTCACTTGGTCACAGACTTAGTCTTGTTTTCTTGTGACTTTGTAAACACAAAGACATTTTATACTTGATAGTGCTTATTTATATTAAAATAAAATGTGCTGTTGGACAATACAGATGCCTACAAGCATATGTTGCCAACAAACTGTAAACATTCTTAGCTTCAGATATTCATTTTTCTTGCAAGTCGTCTGCTGATAACATTCGCAAACTGTTTGGACCCAGATCACGGCCAGAAAAGTGTCAGCCCTGATCTGGATCCAAAAGGTTTGTCAATCTATTCCTGAAAAGTTGAATTTTGAAAAAAAAAAATCAACAGATGATAGAAAGTAAACTAAAACTTTAGTTATCAGGTCTTTATTTTGGAATGGTGGCATCAAATGGTTGAAGGCTCGATTTCCAACTGGCTTTCCTAGATTATTGGAAAATAAACTGAAATTATGAAAATTAAAAATTTGGAAATGAAAAATGTCCACATATATTTTTATTTCACATTTTATTTTCATCTTTTATGAAGGAGAGTCCTTGCAAAATTATTGATCAGAATTTTTCAAATCTTGTCAGATTTGAGATGTATGGAATGCGAAGTTTTGGATGCAGTAAATGAAGTTTGTAAATCCATAGTTAACCATTTTGCACCTAGAATGGGGAAAGTTGATGAGTTTTAGCTATTCTACGTGCAGTAGGGTGAACTGACATTTTTAATGGCGGTGGTGATAGAGTTTTAGCTTAGTTGTGTCCTATTTAATTAGTTATCATGTACAATTCTGTGACATATGTTATAAAAGTGAATGGACATACCTTAAACTTTAAGAAAGACAAACTTTAAGTTAACTATTTGCCTACTGGTGTCATCTGCTAATAACTGTTGCAAACAGGACCCAGATCAGATCCGACAAGACGTTTGGCCTGATATGGGTCCAAACTGTTTGACGCTCTTATGGTATTCTTGAAAGAATTGATTTTGGAAAAAATCGGCAGGCGACATTAAAGCATGAAAAACTACCAAGAATGCAAACTGTTAAAATTATTTGCTCAATTGTAAAAAAAAAATCTTAACAATTGGTTCCCAAAGAAAGTAGGAATAATGGAGTTTGTGTAACCTATTTGACTTGAGTGGCCAAAAATTTGTCCATTTTGGGTGATATAGAATTAAACAACAAATGCTTTCTAATATGATTAAAAATTAATCAGCGATTTTCTCACCTTCCACTTTGAGGGCAGAGGTTCCAGAATTTATGAAAAATATCACTGAACAAATTTGTATGTTTAGTTTTGAAGCTATTTTCCATATTGATCATAGTTCTTTGAGATTATATTGACCAATTTCATAGGTCCAGAGTAGGCAATATTTCGAGTGTAAAATTGTAATTATTTTCTTTCAAGTGTTTGGTGCTCAAAGGAACCGTCTCATTGAGATGGTTCTTTTGAGTACCCACAACACGTAGTCGAGAAATAAGAAAAATAATTTTACGTTAAGCACTTCTACCTAGAGGCCTGAATTTATAAGGTAAACAAAGCAGATTTTATTCATATAAAGCAAATTTTGCAATAAATCTGCTTACATAAGGCAGGGGCTAGATTATTACAGGTTCGAATGTTTATGAATTTATTTTTCAGTTAGGAATCGGGGGGCCTATATTCAGCCCCCGATTTGAGCAAGAAAATTCCTGTAATTTTTTTTATTTGTCCCTATCTTTCAGCTCTTTCCCTGCTGGTGTCATCTGCTGATCACCTAAAATTCAAACAGTTTTGACCCAGATCAGGCTGGACAAAATGTCGAGCCTGATCTGGATCCAAACTGTTTGACACTGATGGTATTCTTGATAGAACGAAAAGGAACATAAAGAAAATCAGCAGGTGAAAAAAGTATGCAAATTTAACCAGCATGAAAAGAGGTAATCCCATTAAAGACTTACACTGTAGTTATTTATTGCTAAAATATATTTTTATGAAAATATTGTATCATGTGCTAAATAGTTACTTGACATTAGAAACCTGTTCTCAAAGATGGTTTAGTTTCCAATACAGTTGAGGCCATCTTCAACCCTTTCGCACTATGAATGGCAAACCCTCTGAGTTTAGGCCATTCTGAGTGCAAAAGGGGGTTGAGGGTGACCTGCTGAAGCAAGCCTTTTCACCACCTTGGTGACTTTCTAGGGTAATGTTTATATTTTACACTAAATAACTTGCTTTAATACTCTTCAATTTTTTCTGGTTATTCACAATAATGGCTGTATGCTTTCCTGTGCGGTCCAAATAACATATTTCTAGGGTTACCCAAATAACTTCTGATTGGATAGTTAATACTTTGCTTATAATTTCTACAGAAGCATATGTTGTAGAAACTCATTGGAAGCAAGTAGAGGCTTCAAAAGAGTGCTGCAACAAGTGTTTTGATGGAAAAGAAAAAATGTTGTCATTTTATAGTTGATGAGCGCCAAGTGGTGTGTTTAGAAGCTCAGTTAGGATATCCAAATTACTACTTTATTTCTCTTTGGAAACATATTGACCAGTGCACGTGATTTGGTGCTCATCGCACATGGGTAGATGCCCATGCTTATGTATTCATTGAAGCTAGAGGTCTAAATTTTGGTCTTGTGACTTCATCTACATCCATACTTTGTGTATGCATGAGCATCCAAGTCTCTAGCAAGTCTGCACAGACTTGCTAGAGCCTTCAGTGCTTGCCGATGGGATTAAATAAAGTACAGAAATTTTTTGCACTAGCCCAAATGTTTGCGTGGAGAAATAAGAAAAATAATGTCATTTCTGGGTTGAAAACTCTACGGATATGTGTTTTGATGCTCAGTTGTTTGTTGCATTTAAAAAGATTTAAAAGAAATGTTTTATATGTTATAAAAGCGATAATATTATAAGTCTTTAATAGAATAAAAGCGATAAGAATTATCCCTGACAGTAGTGCTGTTTATTTTGGACTCTGTACCAGTAATCTGCATGCGTACTTGAATCTTGAAATTTTAGCAAACTCCCATGCTTTACCCAGTACAGTGCAGTCCCTTGATTACGTTATTTTTGGGGTCCATAGGAATGGAATATGTTCTATGTTAATCTAGTAATAAGGCAATTTACAAAGGAATTTATAGGAAGATGACCATTTAATGGTCATCTTCATTTAAATCGTTTGTAAAATGCAATGGTAAAAATTTTGGAGCCACAACATGGCCATGCTATATCGAAATCCCTGTTAGCCTGGTGTGTTATAAAGGTACAGCACTGTACTTCTATCTCAGCCTACACTGTATGTATAGTGTATCCTGTCCAAATCAGATTTGGACAGGGTACTGAATGTGATTCGAAGATTTCTCTAGCTCTGGGTTTGATACAATAAGTGCACATGCTTCGAGCAGATTGAGCTCTTTTTCAGTTGTGAATGCTGTATCCTGAACTCAAGCCTATCCTGTGATTTAAAAAAATGAAATTGTGTGGATAAAACAGGATCCTGATCAGCATGTTTCACCAGATGCCAGCTGATCTGGATGATGGATCTATACTGTTTTCTAAAGAAGTTATAGTATTTTGAAAAAAAGTTATATGCACAGTGCGCTTATTACGTCGAATACGGTAATGTGTTCACAGATTCCAATCGACCACTTTTTTGTTGCGAAAAGTTACCCGAGACCATACCAAGAGATTCCATTGAGGAAAATTAGCAACATTTGGTTGGCACGTTTTGCTTTTTGTATTTTGATTATATGAGCTGCATTTTGACAAAACCAATAAAACTTGGATCTGAAAACTTGGATCAGACTGATCGGAGTCTTCACTATCCATCTGAAGATACCCTCCTGGGTCAGTCATAAGTTACCCAATTAGTGCACAGCGAAGACTGATCATACTAGGTGGATTGCAAGTGCTTCACTGGGGGCAGAACCACTTTGTTGATTTTGTCATGTGCAGCACCTATATTGGCCTTATGAATGCCTCACAGATGAATGAACCCCCCCCATACACAGCTCATTATGAGTGGATAAGTGGTCTGTTTCTCAGGTCTTAATGTTCGTTTGAATGTTTGTTTGGTAGTGTTAACATCCCATCAGCAATCTTAGGTCATTCTGGACAGGACCTCGGTTTAACCTTTTATATACCAATGAACTCTTTCGTCTGGTTTGATGCAATGAGCCTGGGATGGTCCATGTTATAAATGAAGGGGTCACCGACTAGAATTTCCAAATAATATAGTATTTCTATGAAGATTATTTTTGTCTTAGGCCAAGAAAAAAAATATGTGTGGTTCCAAGTTTAATACCTGACCTACCCTAAAAAATTTTACCCCCTACTCTATACTTTTTTTTCTCCAAATTCTGAAGTTGGAAGAGAATAGCAGAACAAAATAATTTTGTTCTGCTATTCTCTTCCAACTTCAGAATTAGGAGCAAAAATGCATATCAAAATGACCATCTGAGATGGAAATCTAAATTTCTATGCAGTCAGTCTTTGGTATTGGAAGTAAAAGGATTAAAACAAGGTTAAATCTTCAAAAATAGACCCTTTTATATCAGTTTTGTCTTATTTAATACATTTCCAAGCAGGTCTGAATATTCCAAGAAAAAAGTTTTCAAAAAAAAAGTATCCTACCTACTCTAATTTTTCAGGGTGTAACCTGAACCTCACATATTTTTTTGTTTGGCCTTAGCAAACAGTATAGGTCCTGATGAAATGTGGTATTTGCGGCATTTCATCTGGATCTTTTCTGTTTACCAAAGGCGCATATTGGAGTCACTAGTAAAAAGGTTCAAGTCTAGCCAGAAAAACTGTAGGAAAAGAGAATGGCACCTATATCTCGAGACAAGTGAATTATCCACTAGGGAGCAGGGCTTACTATTTGCTCTGAGATTTCGGCATATATGGGTCGAAAAAGACAGAACATACTAATAGCACAAGATGTTTGAAATATTTAGTTTTCATTCAGTGAGAACTACCAGGATATTATATAAGTAATTTTGTGTAAGTCCGCCTTCGGCTCCAAAATTGATTGACAAAACATTGTTACACAGAAACTGAGTTCCATCGGCATCCATTCTGGATAGGATTTTTGTTGTCTGCTGATAACCTTGGCAAACAGTTTGGACCCAGATCAGAACCGACAACATGTCGGTCCTGATCTTGTTCCTAACTATTTGACACTCTGATAGTGTTCATGAAAGAATTTTTTGAGAAAGTTTATTTTGAAAAAAAGTCAGCAGACGACAGCAAAAGCATGAACAATTATCCAGCATGCAAAGAGTTGGTCAGCAGAAATTACAGAGAGGACCTTTTAAGTTTTTGGTTTTATGAGAGGATAATTAATCAAACCCCCAAATTTTAAATCAATTTATATATACATTTTATTTTCTACTTTTTCATGTAACATTTGGCATTGTACTTCAACATTGGAGTCAAAAGCTAACTTAGCACATGTTCTACGTGTAATGCTCAAATTCCATATTTAAGAAAGCTTTTGTTTAAAATGAATCCGAGTGAGTACTTTTCAAGGGCAAATGATGTAAACTAGTTGAACTTAACGAATATTAAGCATAATAAGGGTAAATTTATCCCATAAACAGTTGTTTCAATATTCTGGACAGTTAAACAACACAAGAACACACAATGCAGCTATATATTATCACTTATTTGTACCTTCCATGTTTTATGTAATTCTTCGTATTGTATATTCCGAAATTTTAAACGCTGGTTTTATTTTCACTAAACTTCGCATACGCATATGCGAAGTTTCGTGAAAATTAAACCCTAGTGAAATGGCAAAATCACTCTGTCATTTACTGATATAGGTAAGTTTGTACATCGCAAATAGGTCTTTTAACGCTATTCACGAAAATAATATTCTCGCAAAAATTCCGGAATTTACAGTATAAAAATGGTTGCTAAAATTTGAACAAGAAAACTGCGATTTAAAATGGCAGTTTTCATGGCATGTAAATGTTGAAAATTGGCATCTGAAGCCATTAAAATTTGTTTTCATGTTTAGAAAGTGGTTTTGTTTTCAGAGATCTGGTATGGAGTTGGTGGACTAGTTTTCCTACAACATGTTTTGGTGGTAGCTCAAAATGCTTAAGATTTGTAGGAAAATTAGCTACAGCATTGGATGCACTCTTTAAAAAATTCCATATGCTATTCATGCTAGGCTTGCTGTGGGGATAATGAGTGATTGTTCTGTGATGAGACCAGATGAATGCACATTATTTTCAGCTTAAAGTGCTGTAAATGACTTTCAGTAAATGTTCTAAAATATCGAACACTTTGCATGTCTAATATTATGGATAGTTGCTTTACTTACCCATTAATCCAAGCATATATTTTGTGTACCTAAAAAGAACTAAGTGACAAAATTGCTTGTAGAACCGTTCAGTCTGCTTAAGTAGCTTATCTGGATTAATAGTTTATCTGACCGACACAATGGATTGCAATAAAGGGGTTGTGAATCCAAACCCCAAAACGGCTACATACTTTCCTAGAGATTATGCTTTCCCTACTGCTAATTTAAGTAGGGCAGTTGTCAGTTACTGATGAAGTACTGATTAACCATTCAAGAGCAGCTTGTCCAAGAACCGTGTCAATATAACTGATCATTGCCATAAGACTAGAAATTGTTGAATAACATTTAGCCCCACAGCTGGTTTTATGACGTTTTTATCTCCTCTTTTCTTCCTCTTCTCTATTCCACTTTGCAGTATTCTAGTTAAAATGGCCATAAAATGTTGAGAGATACTTTGAGAGGTGATTGATGAATGTGAGTACCAACAGTTTACATCTCTTGAACGCCCAAGCTTAACGTTCTCTTACCCTGTTGCACTCAGAATGGTCAACGCTTCATCTAGGTTTGGCAATTTTGAGTGTAGAAGTGTTAGTTTCACAATTTTCCTGCCATTCACAAAAATGTCTGCTCACTTATCAGCTAATACACTTTGGAAGCATACATTGCAAACAACATGGACCCAGATCAGACTGTTCCAAAAGGGTTAATAGTGTTTACTTCCATGATTAAAAGTAATCTGAAGTGCATTTGAATTAATGCAGCAGACTCAAAAGCAGACATTTTCAGGACAAATTTTCGTTGGCTGGATAAGGGAATTCTATTTATAATTGTTCTTGTTTCAGAATACTGAAAATAAGTAAATTGCTCTCTAAAAAGAGCATTACGGTTTGATTTTGTGTTTGTAGTGTTATGTAATTATTAAGATTTTAATAGCCTTTGGTATGTTACACAGTTGTCTATAAGTATGCTCATTAAGTGTAGACCTTGATCTGTTCTCTCTTCCAGATCTACATATGTTGATCAGGGTTTTGTAATGCTTTTTCTTGTACTTCCATCTTTTCTGATCTTTGTAGAAATGGGGAGGGGTGTTAAACAGTTAATTTGTTTAAAATATAAGTAATCTTTTGAGAAAAAATCTACTTGTGGGCAGATTTCAAGAAAAAAATGGTTCCACAAAGTATTTTGAGAAAAGGACCCAGGCTAAAATTGGAAAAAATATCAGTGGTAAGGGAGGAATGGGTCTCCTGAAAAATTGGCTATTGTCTTTTTCACCCAGAACATACACTGTTGGTATTCAGCTATACCTGCTTTTCAGTCTCTAAACAGCCTGTGGTTATTCAAAGAACACTGAGGAGTGCAGTCACTTTATGCTCTTATTACTGGTCGTCCCGACATGACTGAAAAATAGTTGACTGGGATGTAAAACATCCTCAGAAACAAGGAACAACTTTTGAGAATCGACACATTATGTTTTGACAGGCAGCTCTTTTGAGTACCAATAATATATGTTTTGGTTGAAAAGTTGAAAGTAAATCAGAATGACACCATCATATGAGCCGCGACTTGAGGCTTCCAACAATGCGGTATGTGCGACCAGCAAAGCCTCAGATCAGCCTGCGCATATGCGCAGTCTGATCAGAGCCTTAGCTAGTCGCTTGCATATCTTTGGAGTGCTCAGCTACTGACTGAACATCATTTGGAGCTTCTAAGCTTAAAAGAAGGCTGCATAGGCTCGTCTGAGTCTACACTTGTCAAAATGCCACATTGTTGGAAATCACCTGTCACGGCTCATATATCTTAAAGAAAAGTGTAATACAAGATTGCTCAATGATCACCTGCAAAGCTCCACTTATAATTTGCAGTAGACGACATTTTCAAAACTTTATTATATTTTTAGCAACTTCACTCTTAGTCTGCTAGTGTTGTCAGCTGATATAACCTGTGCAAACAGCTTGGAACCAGGTCAGGCCTGATCTGGTATTACTGGAAGATTTTTTTTATTTAATTTTAATAATTTGGAAAAAAATATATAGGCAAATGACAAAAAGGTTTTCATTAGTTTTTATCTAGCTAACTATTTTAAGGCTCAGGATTTTTTAAATAATCAATTTGTCTGTCTGAAATGTCAAGCCCCTTTTCTCTGAAAATCAATAAAGATCCCACAAAATTTGTCGTCTGCTGCAGTAATGACGGGCGCTTACAGGGTTCAGTTTCGTTTCTTTGGAGTAAGTGATATAAAATGTTGGTATTGTGTACGAATTGAGAGCGCAAGAATGGTTGTTTGTTTGTTATCTTTTACAAGCGTCTTTCAACTGATCACTTTGTACGATAATGTAAATTTTCTGTATTAAAGCATCAAAAACAGAAATGAGTTTTATCTTTGATCTTTTAAACACAGACAGCTGGGGTCCAGATTAAGGGGTTAGGGGTTTCAAAATTACTATTTTTACCCTAAGACCAGTAAATATTTGAAGCAAATGGCCAATGCAGAGAATTTCAAGTGGTCCTGGATGCATGCCTTTAACTCTTTCCCTGCTACTGTCATCTGCTGATAACTTTTGCAAAAAGTTTGGATCCAGATTAGGTCAGGATTTGGATCCAAACTGTTTGACACTGATCATTTTTCGAATAAGTTGATTTTGAAAAAAATCAGTCAACAAAAAAAGAAAAATGAAAAATTAAACATCTGAGTACAAAAGGTCAGGTAATAGACCTGCCATTTTCTTTCCATTGAATGTTGCTGTTGAATAAATAAGCTGTTTGGTTCACCTTTCCTCATTTCCATTGACCTTGACCTCGTTTCTAAAGTTCTCAAAATTATCATGCACTGGAAATCTTCACAGGTCAGGTTAACCATTTTACAATAGGGTTATATTTTTGATTTTATTTTTAATGAGGCTAGGTACTCCACACCTTGCTTGTTATGTAGGATAAATTGGGCCTCGTGGCGAGAAAATCTGTCTTCGGGGTTTCTGACAAAGCCAGACTCAAACCAGTCTCCTTAGCTATTAAAATTAGCTAGAAAATTTTAAATTTCACCTGTAGCAAGATTACATATGATACTTTCCAAAAAGCGAATAACAAAGGTGCTGATCAGACTTCGCTGGTCTGCGCCTGTGTTGTTTGCAAACCCCCGAAGACAGATTTTCTCACGTCCAGGCCCAATTAATGATGTGCTACCTATTTAATTTATTGCTAATTAAGCATTTTCTTATTAAATGGCAAGCTGTGTGTTCTGATCTTGGGTCTAGACATCAGGATATTCACTTCAAAAATACATGCAAGTACGTACATGACAGTTTTATTGCAAATAAGGTCCAAGATTTGACTGCTTTGATAGTCTGATCAGGCCTTTTCCTTGGGATATGTGCTAGAACTGTTATTATATTGTGACTCAAATGTTTTTTATGACCAAAAATAATAAAATTTCTATACTTTTAATACTAGCTTATCTTTTCATTTTTTGTCCTTTAATGTTGACATAACAGCGGATAGATAAAAGAGTCGGAGCAATTTATATTATCCTTGTGTATAAATTATTTCCATTCACACATCCAATAAATCTAATTATTCATTAACTCTGTATACTGACTTTTCATGCGCCTGTTGTCACCGGCCAACTTTTTTCCTTGAAAAATTAATAATTTTTTGATAAAAATCTTTCAAGAGTCCTATCAGAGAATTTTGATAGCCAGATCTGTACCGACGATCTGGGTCCAAACAGTTTTCAAAGTTTATCAGGCGACGGCAAGTCCCAACTTTATAATAAATCATCTGAAATAATTACTGCATTGGCTCTTAAACTAGATTTTTTATATTTTTCACTTTGATTTTCGACAATAACTTTATTTAACGTAAAATGTGATGCAAGTGTTGGGTGAAAATACCCGGTGATTCCTTTGTTGGCAATAGACTGTTTAATTTCGTTCTCATCTAATTCCTTTACCAGCTACTTCAGTTTGGCATCCGCCCCTTTGAAGTTAGTACCATTATCTGAGAACAAATCTTCTGGTACATCTCTACGACTGGCCATCCTATAAAAGGTGTTCAAGAATGAATCCGTGTCCTGTCTGCATGCCATCTCCAAGTGAACAGCTCTTGAGGAAAGACATGCAAACTGACAGAGATATCGATTCGCTTCTTACGTTGTTTTCCTCGTCCTTGAAATGTCATAAAGGGACCAGCGCAATCAACTGCAGACCTAGCAAATGCTCCCAGAGATGGCTTCAGTCCCAATGTTGGCAATTATGCCATTATTTGCGAGCAAGGCTTTGATTTCAGTCGGAGACACACTGAACATTCCTTTCCCCATTTTTGTATTTCTTTGTGTTCTGCAAGTGACCAGTATCAAGTGGACAATGCTGCAAGGGTCTGGCTGCACCTGGTGGCATGGTTTCCTCATTCATGATATTCCTTCATGATAAGCTTAGTCACCCAGTTTCTTATTTGCAGAATGATTAGATACCTCTTGTCATATGCTCGAAACTCTGCATGCTTCAATCAACCATCAGAACTCATTAACCCATCGTCGTCAAGTTTGGGTTGCAATCCCAACAACTTGCTGCTTGATGGTAAAGGTTTCCCGCGAGACAGAGCCTTCCATTCTTCAGTTTACTCTATGACCTGTGTATGATGAATAATCTGGACATCGGCTCTTTTCAGTTCGTCACTCAGCAGTTCACCAGATGTGCTGTTTTCCTTTTTTCTTTCTACTGTTGTCAATGAAGCGGTTTATCCATGCTAACCCTCTCTTCAGACGTAATAAGCTCTAGCAGTTTCATGGTTCCAACGGAACGTTGTCTTCATACCCAGTGACAGCCATACATACTGACACCAAGCTGTTTTCCGTTCTTATAAATGTTGATGGTCTACTGAATCGCTAGGGAGCGCAGTGACTCAGTGGTAGAGTGCTTGACTCAAGACAGAGGGGCCGCGGGTTTGAGCCTCACTGGCGTCACTGTGTTGTGGTCCTTGAGCAAACCACATTTATCCTAGCTTAGTACTGGTTCAACCCAGGAAGACCAGTCCCTGTTTAACTGAAATGTTGTTGGCCGCGGGTTCGAGCCTCACTGACGTCACTGTGTTGTGGTCCTTGAGCAAGACACATTTATTCTTGCTTAGTACTGGTTGAACCCAGGAAGACCCGTCCCTGTTTAACTGAAATATTGTTGATAGTATGTAAAGAATCAAATCAAACAAAACGAAAAACTACTGGATCGCTTTATTTTTTCGTATCCTGTGGTCTACTGGGCCGCATAGCGCAGTCGGTAACGTGTCTGGCTACAGATGCGTGTCTGACTGCAGATCCAGGGGTCACGAGTTCAATCCAGGCCCGGTCCCATACTTTCGTGGAGATTGATCATGAAATAATTTCTACGGTCATTCTTCTCCCTTCCGCTCCGCTTGTTCAAGCCTGCCCAGGAAAAAGTGTGATTAGGTGAACTGACCGTCCCGCAATGACCATAGCTGTTGACTTGGGACGTAAAACAAACAAACAAGTATCCTGTGGTCCCCTGCTAAGTATATCTGCTGGATTTAAACTAGTTGGTATATATCTCCACTGCTCTTGATTTGTACTTGTCTGAATCTCTCCTACCCGGTTAGCAAGAAATGGTTTGAAATCTCAAATGCCCACGTATCCACCAAAGAACGTTCTGACTGTCTGACCAGAAGACAGCCTGACTCATCTGAAGCTCCAGTACCCTCGCTATTTTCGTCAATAATCTGACCCCAATAACTGCGCACATTAGTTCTAGACGTGGAATACTTGTTGCTGTGCGTCTTAGCAGCCACTATTTTGGTGGATATAGTTCCATCTTGGTAGCTGTACCTTACATAAGCAACAGCTCTTCATGCATTTCAGAGGCTTTCCCCCTAAAGCAGACACTGTGGTATTTGTAACTGTGTTAAGCAGGCCCATGCTGCGTTGGTTAATGGTTCAGTCAGCTCCTCATCCCAGTCCAATTCGGCCATCCACATTTGTTGCAGCAACATTTTGGCTCTAATGGTGAATGGAGCCAAAAACCCAATGGGATCAAAGAGTGGGGCTTTCTGTTTCAGAAAACGTTTTGTACACTTCACATCGCTACTGAGTGCGTTCTCTCTGGGCGTAAAACATCATGGTCAGACGGCCACCACACTCCTAGTGTCTTTGTACTTGGTAAGTAGTCTGCGTCCAGGTCTACTTCGGCCTTGAGATCTTGAAGTGGGATGACCTTCAACACCTGAGGCGAGTTAGACAACCATTTTCTTGCATGCATCCCAGCCAGTGTCAACAGTTGCGATAGTTGCCTGTGCAGTTCTATCCCTTGCTCAACCCATCGAATCATCCATGTAGGTAGACTGTAGCACCGTTTCAGCTGCCAGTGGTAATGTGTCTTCGAATTTCTTAGCGTGGTGTTGTAGGACAAACTGCCCCTTGAATGGAGAAGAGTTGACCCCAAACAACACGACCCGATCAAATTGGTGAATTTCTGGCTGGCGATCTTGATCTATTCCCCTCCAAAGGAATCAATGAAAAGGCTTGTCTTCATGAGCTATACCAATTTGCAGGTGCATTTCCACAACATCACATACAAGTGAAACTGGTTGTCCTCTGAATGGCAGTACAACACCAAATAGTTCCAGCTTTTGCTTTGGACCTTGTTGAATCAGGTCATTGAGCGAAGGACCTTTGTATCTTGCCGATGCTGACAATTCTCACCCTGGTAGTTTCTTTGTCTGGTGTTAGAACTGGGGAGTGTGGTAGGTACCACCTTGACATCAACCTCTCTGACTCTTGACATTATGTGACATAACCCTTCTGGATGTACTGCTCAATGCAATTGTTGTATGCCTGTCCAACGTCTGGGGACTTTTGCAGCCGTTTCTCTGTGTTTTATTGTCTTCCAAGAGCCATCTCATAATAACTGGCAATGCATGCTTTCGACCTTTTTCATAGCCAATTGCTCTTCAATCCGGCCTATAGGTGCATCATGCCATGACTGGACACTTTCAATCTCCTAAAATTGTTTTAACGTCGAATTTATCTGCTCAATTTCAGCCTGGTTTTAACAGAATATTTGTAGGAAAAGTTTGTATGACATACCTCTTGAGAAGTTGGCCAAGTATTCCTAATGCATGTCCATCCTAGCGGTGTGGGCCTGTCTATTGGCTCACCTGGTTTTCCTCTAACTTCTTGAATGGCATAGAGCAGATCAGTGCAGTCCAATCCCAACAGTATGTAGACAATGGTCTTGTGGCTGAAGTTGGAAAGTCGATGTTTCTAAGGTGAGACCACTGCTGCTTGAATTTATTCCATTCTACAACCCGCATATTACTGGTCACTCTGTCTACAGCACATGCGCTAACCATTGTGCTTATGTTGATGGGTATACTCATGAGTTCAATGTTGATAGGCTTAGTTTCAAATGTCTCCACATGTCCATTCAGTACATTCACAGTCATTTTCTCGGTTCTCCCCTGTAGTCCTAGCTCAGCTGCTACGTCAGCATTGATGTAGGACTTTGTACTGGCGTCGTCTAGCAAGGCATTATTTTTCAAAGAACGTTCACCATTTTCCAGAATTACTGGCACTGTCTGAAGCCCTATAAAGTTTGCCCTGATGTTGCTTTGAGTGACCATTCTTGTCTGCTCTTTCCCCTCCGTAACGCTACTGTCCAGATCTTACAGCTCTATAGTGCTGGTACCTACTATTTCCGATGATTTATCCAAATTTACCTGAGTTGGTCTAGTGTATCCATTAAAATGAAACAGCCTGTGATGGAAGTCCATACACGGTCTTTGTCGCACTGTCGCTTTCTAGGACATGCTGTATACAGGTGCCCTTGAGCTAAACATCGAAAGCATAACTGATTCTGTTTAGCTAAATTTCATCTTTTCTACAATTGAATTTTGGACAGCTCCATATACTATGATTCTTTCTGCAATCCAGGCATGGCATTTTCTTTGAATAAGGGACAGAATCTCCTTCACCGAAAAATGTCTGCTGGTTCCCCTGTCTAGGTGTTGGGCGATATGGTGGTTTTATAGACTTTCATGACAACCTGCGAACAACATCTGTGGCTATCGTCTGGAATTCTGATTCTTGCAGTATCCACTCCCATAACTCTTCTTTTTTATACTCAATCACCCAGCGATGGTACCTAGCTAGCATTGCCTCTGGTATCTTGCGCTGCAGCCTGCATAGAGCGACCCAACACCAAGCTCATGATGTTGTCTGGCTTCTTGTGGGCTGATCATTGCAATGTCTAGAAGATCAGCAAATTCCTCTAAAGCCTTCGTGTGACCATGCCGTATCTGCGGAAACTCTTCCAAATCTTCTATATTTTTCTGTTCAAGCGACCGTAAACTGCTTGGTAGGCAGCAGAGGAGCGCCCTAGGCTGTAGATTACCTTCTGAGCCTCTCCAGGGACGTACTGTAGAATTTACAGTAACTTGTATTCAGCGGATGCCGGTGCAAAATCGATGCAGGCGAGGAAGAATGCCCTCCGACTTTGGTAGTTTTTCTTTTCGCTGTTGAAAAGGGTATCTTTCCACGTTTTAACTGCACCCATAAATCATGCCCAATGGTGGGGGGATATTGTTACTACATGTAGCGTTTGGTTTGAACAGTGTTGCTGTGGCATTCATGCTGGTTTGTCCAACTACGGGGCAATGAAACTCTTGAGACTGTTCATGTGGCAGCGGCATGTCCTTATTTAGTGCTAGCTGGGGTTCTGCATTTTTCTGGGGTTCGGTGGTACTGTCTGTTTGGTTTATGCTGGTTTTTAATTGCACCCAATTGCAGACATTATTGTAAGAATCAACTGTTCCTACCTCTTGTGAAATGTTGCACCCTCCTTAACTGTAGGTTTCAGACTGGTCAGAAATGTTCATTTGGCTCAGTAAGTTAATTGAACGCATTTCCGAAAATTTACTTGATTGTTCCTTTTGTGTGTGAATATAATGGTGCGCCGCTGCATATGTTGTCGAATATTCATCATCTGGCTTCTCCATCTCGATCATTACTTTATTGCTTATCTGTTTTCCTTAAATTTAATAAAAAAAATGAAAAGTCTTGTCATCACGTCCATAGCACGTTCCATAGCACTGCCCATTTTAATATACTAAAACCAAGTTATAATTGGTCACTTTTCAAACTCATTATTTCTGACCAAACGCTAATAAAATTGAAATAATACTTTGCCTATATATGTGCATTTTAATGGGCAAACGTTTAGATGTGTTTTTGAACAGTTTTCTTTTACTCCAAAGTTTTTTGGGTTAAAAATGCAAAAAAATCGACTTTTTTAAGAAAAAAATGGTTTTGAGAGTAGTGTTTATAAGATTGACGTTTAAGTGGTTACAAACTGGTCTGTCTGACTTGAAAAACACCAAACAATTGAAATTTTGCTTATGGTGGATTTTTACGCATATTTAAAATGTTGCATTTTTTCAAATTTTTTCGAGATTTTTGAAATTCACCAGTATTTCCTGGTAAAATGGTTAAATGCACTTAATTTTATTTGAACACTGTAGGCCAAACAGAGTAGAACTTGATTAGTCCATTTTTGGCGATTAAAGTTTTACGACTACTGTACACTTCCGGTTTCAATGTGAGAGTTTAAAAATCGATTTGGTAGCATTATATTTTGTTGTTGTTTTCAATTCTCAAAGAAGGACGGTGAAGTCTAGTGATAATGAATAATCCCTGAAAATTTCAATGCTGTGTCGCTGATAATAAAGCGTACAGAGCAGTGCAAAGTCTCTATGTAAATTGCAAGCTTAAAGCTGAATTTCAATGATTAACCTGCTAAAAGTGTGTGTCTTATGTGTTGAGTAGCAAAATCGACGAGCCCGGTGGAAACAAAACTTTTGAGGTTTATTCTTCTTATATCACGCTAGCCAGTAACATCTTCAAACAAACAAAAACGTTAATTTGTGTTATGGTTTATATCGTAGAAAAAGTGTGACTTTTTGAAATGAGGGTACCTTTTCTCTTACTTCGTCAGTGCAAGAAGTACACGCCATTTTTAAATGAAATAACTTGAAGAGTCTCAGCAAATGTTTGTTTCACTTAAAAAAATTACATGAATTTTGTATACCCTATGTTTCACTTCCTGAACTAGCGTAAAAATGTAAGGTGACCAATTAGCAGTTGGTTTTAGTATACCAGTTTGAGGGTTTAGAAATTTAAGTCTTAAAATATTTTGACCTTGAACCTTCAATTAAAGGTCATCTCAACAGTCAGAAACCAATGTTGACATATACACACCTTAGACAATCAGTGTGCAAAATATAAACCACCTACAACAAAACATGTAAGATATATTTGCTTTACAAGCCATACAACCTGAATAATGTGACATTTACCTTTGACTCAAATGTCATATTGGCAATTACTATACAAAATATGAAGCACCTTTGTCAAAAACATACACGTGTAAGACATATTCTAATTAACCTTTGACTCCAATGTCATAGCGGCGATCTGTAACATCCTTTGTAATCTATACACCATAAGCTATAATTGTGCTAAGAATAAATACCCACAGTCAAAAATGAAAGAGGAGTTCGTGTAACAAGCCGTAAACTGATTTTAAGTATATTTGCCCTTGACCTTTGACTCAAATGTCATAGCAGTGATCAGAAACATATAGTGTAACCCACACACCATAGACAATCATTGTACCATATTTGAACACCCTCTATCAAAAATGAAAGAAGAGTTCAGGTTACGAGTCATATTACAGATGTTGAGTAGATTTGACCTTGACATTTGACTCCCAGGTCATATAAGTAATTTGAACCCTTCCTTGTCATCCACACACCATAGGCAACCGCTGTGCCAAAGGCATAGAGTTGAATGGCAAGTACTTGTTATAGCACTAGCAAAGTTACTTATACGAGAAGAAGATTTAGAAGGACAATGGGTGGTGCACAATTTCCATGCTACTGCTAATATCAAAAGTCAAAATCTACTATTGCTTTATTCATCTGATGGATATAATACCACACTTGATTTGGAAAGCTTTCAAATCATATGCACTGGTAATCTCTGTAAAAGGAAGACAATAAATTAAAAAGGAATTGTACTAAATAATGACGTTAAAATGATAAATCAGGTACTTATATTCTGCAGATGCTACATTCATTTACATTAAAACAGGCCGAACTGTTTAATACATAGCGTAGTTGGTTAGATATTCGACCTTACTGTTTTAAAAATGTGAAATTATTTGTATTTATTTGCATTTTGTCACCCAGCAAAGATTTGCATATTTTAGATGTTGCATGTCCATGAACGAGGGTGTCCTTCTTCAAAGCCTAATAAAAAATCACCGCCCTTGCTCTGAAAACTAATTCCGGTGTTTACATAATGTACAGTTAATAACCCTTCCATTGATATACCACAATCCTATTTTACTGGTGGGGAGGGGTTCCGCCTAACCTAAGCTACTTATAATTTGCTAGATTTTTGCTCCATTAATATGTTGTATTATACATAGAAAACATTAAAAAGAAATATTCTTGTCAGAAAATAAAAGGCCTAAAGTTTTGATATTTGGTATGTTCATTACCTAGTGGTACTCTACCGAATTTGTTCAAATTGTGGTCAAAATAGCCTCATCCTGGAGGTCAGCGTTTACATTGTCTAACATAATGAAAACATAAATAAAACCCTCTTTTCTGAAACCAATAGGTCTAGAGCCTTGATATTTGGTATGCAGCATCACCTAATGGACCATATTTTAATTTGCTCAAATTATGGCCCTGTGGACAAAAATGGCCCCACTAGGGGGGATCACCAGGAGTATGGCCATTTTCCAATATATACCTATAGATAAGAAGTTTTAAACAAAACTCAGGTGAGCGATTCAGGGTCACTTGGCTCTCTTGTTATTTTGTGTCAATATGTGAATGATATCACATACATGATAAATGATGTTTCCATTTGAAATGTTTATTATATGCACGTCATTTTCTTAATATGGTAATGCCCAGATTTCCCAAAATATACCTGGATATCAAAATGTCGGATTTTGAGGCAAAGAACGAAAATATTTGGCAGGTTTTTATAAGTATACACGACAACATGTATTAAGATGTATAATACAGCATCAAATTTAAAACAAGATAAATAATAACTATAAATATTAAACACTTTATCAGTCAGATTACAAAAAATGGATTTATTTTTATAAAAACCCTGATTTTCACCCAAAAATGAAAATATTTTATTTCTGACTTTGACTTCATAATAAAATCAGGGCATGGTTATATAAGACTCAGTAATCATTTTTTCAGTATTTCTTTCCTGGTGTCAAGTATATGCTGCTACAAATGGATTTCAGAAATTTGCAATTTCGTTTCTAAAAATGAAGTTTTCACCAATTTTTAACACTACTGCCCCTCTTTGAAAAAGTAATTCCGGCGATCCAAGAAACTTCAACATCTTGCTGTATCATTCATACAATCATTTCTCATTTTACAGATAGGGAGGGGTTCCGCCTTAACTAAGCGACTTTTTGCCATGTTTTTGCTCTACCACTAGTAAAGGTAAAATTTAAGCTTGTCAAAGATTGACTGGTTGTATTATACTCCAATTCCAATTCATCCGCTTTGCTGAAAATAAGTATAGGGCATGAATATGTAATGATTAAAAAGTAATTGTAATGTAGGACCTCCACTTTTATTGATGGAAGTTTGGAAGTTTATTAATAAACACTAGGCCTATCGGCCCATCTGTTACAAAACATATAAGACATATAACAAATAAAGTGACAGCGGACTGATGCAACAACTATATTCAATCAATAGCTAATCCCACGAATACCAAGGACCGAAAACAGTCTAGTATAGACTGATCTCGGTCCTTGGTTTTCAATCTTACAATGAAGTGACAATGTCACTTTTAATATATAGCCAGTATATTATTGTCACTGGCTTTTAAATACAAAAACTAAGCATACCAGTGAAAATGTAAATAGACAGTGGAGAAGGTACCACAACAACAGAATAATAACAATAATAAAACAATAACAATGAAATTATAATTATTATTATTATTTTTATTATTATTTATGTGGATAGTGATTATAAATTGATCAATACCAAGATATTTTACCCAAAGACAAATTGCTTCCTTACTTTAAATGCCTTGAATACGTACAATGATAAGTTTATCTGAATTTTCTTGTTTTCGGATTTAAATAGTTCAACCAGCTTAAACATGTTTGGCCTTCTTCTGTAATAATTAGGTATATATATGGTCCTTAAATCGTTATATCTAGAACATTCTAAAACAAAATGAAGCTCATCTTCCAATGTATGACATGAAGTACAGCGTCTCTCCTCAAAAGGAATTGCATTTGGTCTAGCCCATCTCCCAGTTTCAACTTCGAGACGATGAGAAGATAATCTGAGTCTAGAGAGTGCAAATCGGAGTTTACCAACAGTAAGTTTTGTAGCCAAATGAAAAGTTCCTGTAAAATAGAGCAGGGGTTGAATCGCTAAGCCTTGAATTCCAATTTTGAATCAACTGATCTGTTATGCGTTGTTTAACCAAATTAAGATTGATACATTCTGTGAGCCTATTGCGCATATATAGAAGAAGCCTGTTTATATCTCAGTTCGGCAAATGTGGCAGCTGGGAAGGGATACAAAACACGTACCCACCGGCCTAGGCTACCATGCATAGAGGTGGGTTTTTTTATGGATAGATCAGGAGAGTGTTGGTAACAGTGTAGGTATACGTGGTTGTGCACTGGTCGTGCATTGTCTTGCTGTCTTAAAACATATATGGTCTGTAACTGTGCCCAGAATTACATATATACATTCAAAAAAAAATTGGAATAAAAGCCGTTTTATTGCGGAAAATTGTTAGGAAGCAGAAGAATTGAATCATTCCATAATCCACCATTCACTATGAAGCTTTATGACAAATTGGATTGATCGGGGTGACATTGATTACCCAATGTTAGCACTTTTTAATGCGCCTGCAAAAAAGAGTCTTCTTATAGACTATTAATCTGCTGTATACAACTATTTGCTAACATTTTAGCGAGGCAAACAGTGTGGACCCAAGTCAGATTGCTCTTTAGAAAATACATGAATCTGGTCTACGTGTTTGTCAAAGAGGTTTAAGACGACAAAGCAGACGATTTTGTTTTGATTTCGCTTTAAGGATTAATATTTTTTGCAGTGGCGTATCTAGAGGCGAAGGGGTGGTGGTCAGCTGAATCCACGAGGTGGTCGAGAAAATGTGTTAAATCTACCTCCTTAGCGATAGAAATTTTAACCGAGCTGGACACCCATGACAATACACCTTTGCTGTCAATACCACTGAAAAGCAATTCGCCTGCAAACCAATTTTAATGCCCTGTGGCGAACTGGTCATGTGACACTGATTGGTATAATCTGATCAAATGTGTTCGAAAGTAGTAATGAACATTATTGAAATACCAGTGAAGATCACCCTGGTACAAAACCTCCAACCCTGTGCATAGGGTGTAAAAAAGCTATGGATTACCTACATTGCAATATATCAGTCTAAGGGGTGGGTGGCTATTCATCACCCAGAGATCAATTTTGATATGCTTCCGTTCACAGAGTTTTAAACATTTTCAAGGCTATACAAACAGTGAAACCTGTCTTAAGCGGCCATTCTCAAAAAGACCAAAAATTGGTTTTCAAGACCAATTATCGCTTAATATAGGTCAAAAGTATTGCAGAATGCTCCAAATGGAGCATTCTGCAATACTTTCGACCTGCGTTAAGCTACCACATGGCTTTAAGACCTCTGTTTTGTCTATTTTGAGTGGCCGCTTAAGACAGGTTTCACTGTATTTGAAAGTCGACTAGAACTCATAAGCTTGTGCTCAAGTGCGTATTCGACAAGTTCTTGTTCGACTCAAATCCCCAGTTCATTCGATCAATACTGAATGTACCGCATAGACAAACGGTCTTGTATACTGGGAAAATTTGCATGTTTTTGTCGTCCGCTGATTTTTTTTTTTCAAAATCCACTAGTAGGATTACCACTAGAGTGTCAAATAGTTTGGATCCAGGTCAGCCCGACGTTTTGTTCAAACAGCAAGCAAATTTGGATTTTCGTTCATCTGGCTTCAAACAGCTATGTTCATAATGTGTATTTATGCAAAAACCAGGTGTTTGGACTACGCCGCTGGCTTTTTTATTAGAAGAATAAAATACGCCTTTTTCGTCAATTAATGTTGTTATGTTAACCTGAAGCACTGTTTCCAATAATTAATCTCAGTCTTTCTATAAGAAAATTCTACATGTTCTTATAAATGCCAGCCTGCTCATAAGAAAATCAACAATATGGCTGTTCGTCACGTTAGACTCAGATTATCCTTATATTTTTAAAGGGGACCCAGAGAATTAAAAAATGGAAAAAGTGGCCGGAAAGTAGCATAATTTTAGATTATACCCTGAGTTAAAGTGATATTTCAGAATTGTGAAAACGGATATTGCACAAATTTTAAGTCTTGCAAAAGATGCTTAATCAGAGAGTAACCGTAGCTACCCTCATGCAGGCTTCATAGCAGGCTATTCACTGCATTACTTAAAAGAAAAGCAATTTCAACAACATAATGCACATTTTTTTTAACTATCTGCATATTTCCTTGAAAGCACTTAATTCAGTGCAGCAAACTGCAAAAAAGATTAAAATAGTTTACGCAAATGATAACTTATATAGGATACTTACTTTCGGGCATACTATACAGTACTATTGATTACTTGACCACGAGTTGCCAAAAGACAAGCGGAGAAAGAGTTTTTTTCATTCAGATTTTCTTAACCATATTATATGGAACAATATTTAATGTATGTTAGCCCTTTACAAATGTGTGCATTATCACGCAACAGCCTAGTCGTATACGTTACCATTAGAAAATAGGAGAACTCCTTTTTAGTTTATTATCATTTGTTTCGGTTTCTTACATATAATCTAGTTTAGGCGCCTGGTATTTCTGTTAAATACGTTACTTTATCTAAAAGCATTATTTTGTGCAAAGTTATGACTATATGAGTAAAAAAGCTAGTGGATGAAAATAAAATTGACTGCCATCTAAGTGCTCTTAATTACAGAACTGTGAATATTGTCTTTTTAAACATTTTATATGAACGAGATTCAACTTCAACAAAAACATGGTTGCTTTAAAGGGTAGAATTTGAACTTAAGCACATGACAACACCATCAAATATGTTTAGGAATAGTGTAAAAAGAAATTTTAATGCGTGTTTATTTTTCATAATCACATTTTGTTTCAAAAAAGTTTGAATGGTTATTTTATCTCCTTGCAGTTACCATGTATTTGCTTCTTTTTTATGCTGTAAATGACATATACAAGGCAGTTTGCTTCACTGTAAACAGCTTAATTCAGACGAAATAAATAAAAAGCACGAAGTAACATTATAAGCTCAATCATCCATTGTATAAGCCATCAAATATTTGCATTGAAAATCAGCTATTGCTTACAACAGTTTTGCTTATAATAATAATAAGGCACAATCGTTAACTGACAACCTTAAAAGCTGTAAGTCATCTCAAGCAGAAGTCCTAATCAGGAAGTGAAAAATTAAAAATGCAATCATCATGGTCATTTGAAAAACAAAACTTACTGAAGTTTGTGGAAATTGTAATGATTTCTGCTTCACATTTAGCACCCACCATACATATCCATGTAGTTATAATATCTAATACAGCGAGTCCAGTTTGATGAAAAAGAGTATACTTTATGTTGATAACTTATATAACTAAAAAGGAGAATACTATTTTTATCATTGTTTTTAACGCTGTTAAACAAAATGGCATTTTCTATAAATTTTCATTTTAATAAATATGAAACAGATGCATATTTGTTAATTAGTTGGTAAATCTGACCCCTGCATTGTTAGTATAACAGACATTTCTAAATGACTATACTTCAAAAACCAGGACCTAAATCTTACTAGGACTTGACCGATCAAATATGACAGAATGGCCTGAAAGTTTGTTCAGACGTCTGCTTTTTGGCTATTGAGATTATCAGCATATGTGGTAGAATCTGCTTTAAATAATTCTTATTCAGCAGAAAACTCTGGATTTTTACAGGTCAACAATTAAGCCTCATAGCAACTGCCATTGAGCCCTTAGAACCAAATTATACTCATAAGAATTGTATCAACTTGTTAAACGATATTAAATATACTATATTGACAGTTTATCTATTAGAAACAAATTTCGTGCTTATGTCAAAGAATACTTTTAAATAGTACATTCAACAAATGATATGCTACATCACACTTACATACAGCGCTCCTGCAATAACTTGTTCTAAATGGGGTCAAATGATTCACCTTATGCAATGGTACTATGGTAAAAGTTAACATCAGCTGTATTACAACTTATTGCTTAAACAAAGTATGATATTATGACTGCATTTGTTACAATTAATATTTTACTCTTCCCTCCAATAATTTAATATAAACTTATAAAATCTATTTTATGGTAATTGAATGACACCTGATCAAAATTGGTCTAAACTTATTCTGTCTGTTGAAGTCTAATAAAGTAAAACTGGTATCATAAATAACGGTGGAATTAATCATGCCAAAACTCTCTTGCCATGTAACGCCAATATTGTGAATGATTTTCCACTCCCATTTTAACAGACAGACAGATAGATAGATAGATAGATAGATAGATAGATAGATAGATAGATAGATAGATAGATAGATAGATAGATAGATAGATAGATAGATAGATAGATAGATAGATAGATAGATAGATAGATAGATAGATAGATAGATAGATAGATAGATAGATAGATAGATAGATAGATAGATAGATAGATAGATAGATAGATAGATAGATAGATAGATAGATAGATAGATAGATAGATAGATAGATAGATAGATAGATAGATAGATAGATTCTTTGTTTCCTCCATATAGGAGAGCATCATATACATGCATACAATAAATTCACGTGGAAGGGACACAGAACACGGAAAGCCACACCACATTAAAGCGAAGCAACCAGCTCTCTCTCTCAGCAAACTGCTTACTTAACTATAAAGGTCATCAAGAACACAGCCTAACACAAACTCCCACAACCAGTGAGAGCAACAACAACCAAAGTTTCCACAATCCTTACAGTCTTTCAGTAATTCGTATACACTGAACAAGGTTAAAAGTGACCACCTATACATTTTTTGCGCCTGTTCAGAAAGTTAACATCGCTGATTCAAAATTTAATTCCATAAAACAATTCAAGGCTTTTTCGAGACTCTGAAAATTATTCAATTTCAAAATGACTGATAGATCTTGCACAGACAAAGTCAGATTTAAGGTAACTTCATTTCAAAAAGTCACACTTTTTACTGTAATATATAAATTACTCTTCAAATATGTTAACCTTACATATTCTAATTAGTTTGAAGCTGTTATAACAGCTGTGATAAAAGATGAAAAAGAATTAAAAAAAATGTGACAATTGAACTCTCCGTTTGTCTTCTACGCCAACCTGAAGGCAGCCCCTATCAGCGGCTTAATCAGAGAGTTTAAGCTTTAACCATGTAAGGACCTCGGACAGTTTCCTATTCAATCTGCCCAAATTTCGACAGCCTGTGGCTAGGATAATGCATAACTGACAACTATAGTTTTGTGCTTAAACCAAACCCTTACATCTACTGAACCTAGCAATATAAAAATATTTTGAAAATATTGCATAACTATGCCAGGAAGTTAGGGTTCAGGGGGTGGGGGTAATCTATGTGACCAAATTTCATTTCACAGAAAGTCAAAGATTCGTCGAGTATTCACCTAAATACATGTAAATATTATGTTTGCGGCATAAAAATTGAGGCGAAAGTGATGGGTTTGCATAAAATTCGGGTTGAGAAGATAACATTGTTTCATCTAAAGAAGTGTGCTGTCAATGACTTTTGACTATTACCTGTAATGTTTCAAGTTCATCCAGTTGACTTGTGCACTGAGGCGTATCATATCTGCATACTGTATAAATCATAGTCTAGATAAACACAGATGTTGAGCGTAAAATCGTTAAAATTTTTCTTACAAATCAGATTTTATCTACAATTTGGTGCTTAAAAGAATTGTCTCATTGCGACGGTTCTTTTGAGTACCCACAACATATGTTTTGGTTGAGAAATGAGACAATTAATTACTTTGTAAGCACTCACAACTAAAGCTCTGATACATGCCATTTACCTACAGGTCTTTACAAAATAAGTTTCTAATAAGGTTTTATAATAAAGCGTTTTTGAGCATTTTGACATCGTTCCCCCCCGTGACCAATCATGCCGTTTTTATATGATGTGTGAAATGTAAAACTACAACTGTATGCAAAAGGATAAGTTTGGTCACGGGGGGGAAAGCACTTCAGTAAAACTTTTTCTATTTTCTATATGTTGGATAGCAAAAACAGAGTTTTCAGCCCATATTTTTCAATAGGTACTTGTCCAATGAGAAAACAGCTTTTGTGGATAAGTCGAGGATTGAACCTACTATCTTTCTCATAGAAAAAATATCATTTTCTTTGAAACTTTTCTCTGGTCATTTTTATGGGCAATCCTTCATTAAGACTGTCCGAGGTCCTTTGCATATCAACTTTGCATTGTGGAGCACGCTTTATTATCTGTGGCACGGAATTGAAATTTTCAGCGATTATTTATTATGAATAGGCTTCACTGTTTTATTTAAAAAATCAAAAATATCTTTGGCACATGCCATTTAAGTGACCTTTAAACTTTCACGTTAAGACCCAAAGTGGACACCAGCCTTGAAAGAATAACTTTTAAAAAATGGGCTAATCAAACTGTATGGTGCTTGGTCTAACATGCTAACATAAAATAAAACGCATACAATGATTTTAGTATGTGAAATTGCCTATTTTCGAAAAAATCAGAAAATGTAGAAAATGAGCATTTTTTAAAAAAATCATAAAAATTGTTTCTAGGCAAAAATTTAGAGGTTTGATGTTTTTAAGCCGGGTAGATGGGTTGGAAATCACCTATACTTCAATTCGTAAAAAAAACTGCGCTCAAAACCCTTATTTTCTTCAAAATTTAGTTGTTGTTTTTTTGGGGGCATTTTTGAACCCAAAAATTGTAAAGTAATAGAAAACTCTTCCAATGCACCACTTAACTTTAGTCCAATTAATTGCACATATTTGGGCAAAATTCATTTCAATATCATTAGCGCTAAGTCAGAAAAAAATTGAAAACTTCGTTTCAGTGTATATCGTAAATGAACCCCATATATTTGATAATGTCAAATCTGTTATTATTGTTTTGTATAATGTGATTAAATGTGGACTAGTTCGACATAAAGCTTTTGTTGCTTTAAAAAATCTGATTCATTTTTTTCATTTAAAGAAAGGAAAATATGCAAACATCTATATATGTTTTAGATTTACAGGCTCAGTTGTATACTGAAAACAGTTGAGTCAAATATGCAATCATGATATAAAGTTCTATAGTTATATATACTAATGTTGTGAGAACTTGTGGCCCAACACCATTGCTGTAAATATTTTGAAGATAAAACATGTTTAAACTACGTTATATATGTTACTTAAGATAATTTGACATTACAAGGAATGTATTCTTGTTGAGATGATGCATAAGACTTATCAATTTGTTAGTTTGTAAATTTTATAACATATAAATGAGAAAAAAATGCAAACAATGTGGTGGTGTTTTGGAGTTAAGATATATACCATTTCTAAAATGAAAATATGCACGCATATACACATAGCCTCAATACATTGTCTTTTAGAAAAATAGTTACTTCATGCCTATCAAACGCAACTTCCTTTTTTAGATGAAAGAAACAACCCAGTGATGTAAAGTTTAAGGAATTAAGCATTATTTGTTTTCTTTTAACTTTGTTATATACGTGACCAATTAGAAATTGGACATCAAAATGATATTTTACATCAGAACTGTTGTTAAGTATTACTCTAATGTGGAGTTATATAACAACAATAATCAGAAGGTGTCTCAAAGCTAACAAAAAGAATAACATGCTTAATTTTAGAATTTAAATGTTAACATTTTACTGATGGTAATCTAATTGAACAGCTTGTAACTGACAAAGTATTTATGTTAGAACATATCTGTTTGCAGTTTCGGAATGGTCAGTAAATGGCCTTTTAAATACATGTTATCATGAACGAAAATATGTGTTAATAATTTTATGAACGGAAATTATTTAACAAAATAGTATTGCTTTTAAGGGTATAGTTGAAAATGTAACGTAATTGACATTATAATGGACCAAAACAACTTGAACAAATGTCAATATAGGTAGATTATAGCATTTTCTTAGAGATTGCATAACTGATTTGTTCATTTAAGGAGTTCAACAACTACCTAAAAGACTTAATTGCATAGTTTTGTTTTCAAGAAAATGATGGGTAATGTAATAAACACGCTGTTACAGGCATGTTTGCAAGACTTAAAATGAGGGCAATATCCGGTTTCATACTGCATATGTTATGTACGATAAAACAAGTGAAAATTCTGTTAAAAGGGGGCATACCAAAATGTTTATTTTTGACATTTCTGGACCCTGGGTCCTCTACTATAGTTTCAACCTACCGTCCGTCAAAACACCAAAAATGGCGGCGAATCCATTGAAAAAGGCCGAAATTCCGCGTGAAATGACCGAGGTTCTGGCGTTTCGAGCGTTCTTCCAGCGTAACGGTTGAACGCTGTGGATTAGCTTAGGCATTATCTATAGGCCTCGACGTGAGAAAATTGTCATCGGGGTTCGCGAACATCAAAAGCGAAGACCGGCCTGCGCATCCGCGCAGACTGATCAGAATCTTTGTTATTCGCATTTTAGAAAGTTTCATATATATTAATTTCCTACAGGTGAAATTTCAATTATCTAGCCAGTCTCTGTTGCTGAGTAGACTGGTTTTAGTCTCGCTTTGTTGAAAACGCGACGAGGCCAAAAATTTTAAGCTCAGTTTGACCTGTCTTCTCTCCACATGAAGTAATCCTGAATTCTTGGAGGACTGATCAGACTGGGTGGATCCCAGGCTGATTGGAGTCTCCGCTCTGCGCAAACTCGTTTTGTTGGTTTTTACATCTTATGGCAAAAGTGCGCATACCAGACTGTGCATCCGCAAAGCCGTTTTCTTCGCTGCCTATGTACGAGGGTCATTTTTTATGTTCGTAGAATCGGGCTGTATCTCTTTAAATATAGAATTTACGGTACCATAAGTATATATATTTTGAAAGGTCTAGCTTTTGTCTATCAACTGATATAAATTTTACTTTATTACCGCTTAGTTCGGTCAAGATATGTAGCTTTGAATAGGGCATGAAAAGGACACTGGTCGAAATCCATGCCATTTTAACCACGCAGCAAGCAGGAAATTAGACGCTGTTAGGTTCCATTCGCTATGGTGCTATAAGCATTTTTCATGCCGATTTTTCTTTTGCACCATCAAAATTAATTATTCAAACGCTAATCGTAGACAAGTGCAGCAAAACTATAAGCATGTTGTTTGCTGTTCTATAACAATTTTAAAACACCCATCAATATACCAAAATAATCACAGTCAGGTGCTAGTTATTATATCTGTTAAAATTACAATTATGAACAAATTTTAAAATTTCTTCTGGTTTTGCATAGCACATGATATACTCAAACATTCGTCAGCAGTTATATTGATGTATTGATTTAATCGTGTAACTGGCAACTTCCGGTACTGGCATACCCCCATGTTATAAAAAGTGGGTGGGGTAAATCAACTCCGCGTATAAAACACAATAACAATCGGATCTGCATAATTTTCTTATAACAGTGATTTCAACACCTGTTTAGAGGCACAAAAACAGTTTTAATGTATTTTCTAAATATAGTACCGCTCCATGACGTCATTTATTTACAAAATAAGGGATTTTAGCACTCCCTAGGCTATTTATTTTGCAGTTCATTTCAAATAAAACAAAAGCATTAACTTTGTTTTGGGATGAAAGTTACCACAGCACTTCCATCTACCATATAATCAAGAAAAATTATAATACTACTTTACAGCTAACCTATTAAGCCACATTCAAAAGCCTGTATCCAACTTCCACTTGTGTCAACTTTTTACAATAAAAGTTTATATGCCTACTGTTCACTTTGCTGAGGTTCCAAAGAAATCTTCCATATCCAATAATTGCTGCGTAGTTGCTATTATTTTTATATAATATTGTAGCAAATGGTGTCCTCGATCTACAGCCAACTTTTCAGAAGCTGTGTATGGCTATGGACCCATTTTCATGCAATTGTTACTGACGTCCTGTCAGCGACTAAGTCCATAAATGTCATATTTCTGCCATATTTCCAGTGTGCGATATATAGGTATGTCTTTGCCTTTTAGAAGACATTAAAGTAATGCATTTTGAAATAATTTTAGGTTGCATGTATAGATGAAAGCTCAATCTTTCCGAATATATGCATGATGTATGCATTTACTTTCGCCGTTTTCATTAAATCTACCTCTCTACGAACATAAAAAATGACCCTCGTAGCATGCGAATAACTTCTTACTGCAGACGCAAGCTAGTCACTGTAGCTAAGCATGCATTATTGTATTTCCACAAGTAAGGCATCAACTAGACTGGCTCCAGTCCTTAAAACATTTTTTCATCAATGTATCATATCACTTGTAGCAGATTAACGTAAAACCTACGCTGATGCTGGTTGCATCAAAGACAATCTGACAACATTTGAAAACTTCATTGAGTATGCAGTAGTCTGGGTTCGACCCCATCTTCTACGCATTAAAAACCAAGTCATGGTATAGACATTAGCTGGACATATGTCTTAATTAAGTAGATAGTCGTTATATGGGCGAGGTCCAGATGCATTGTTATTAAGCAAGTAAGTATTATGACATAGAGCTATGCTCGGCGTCAGTATTGGCGCTGTGTGGTCATAGGATAAAAATGAGCGAAGAATACTGATAGATGAAAAATGGGGCTTAAAATTTGACCTTTTAAAGTATAAAAAATACGTAAAATTTAGCTAACAGCAACCCTTTATATAGCTTACCTAATCGGCCAATTCGGAGCGCCAATAAAATTTGCAGCAGACGACATTTTTTTTTATTTCGCTGCTTTTAGATACCAAATAAGGGTTGATATTTCACGCAAATCGACTGAAATTTAAGCCTTATTTTTCCAGAACAATCAAGGAAATGTCTGCAGCGTAAAATTCAACGTGCTTGTTGAAAAAAGCTCACTGACAATTTATTTTACTTATAGAAACTGCTGTAATAAGTGGCAGAAAATCATCTTGTGGGTTTGAACATAGTTTGTTTTTTCATCGTATTCAACAAGATAGTGCAAGCTAGAATTTTAATGCCCACATAGCATAAAATTGTTATGATAACATATATAAATCCCTCATTTTTAGATAGTTTGTAAGCCTGATTATACCATTACTATTGTCCGTTCATTCCGCAACATTCTTTCACTGGATTCATAATAATAAACACTCTTGGTTCGTAAAGGTAAGAATAAGTTCATATTTTGTTTCTGATAATCTTCAAAATACGACAGACTCTCGCTACCTCGAAACTCAGGGAGGATTTTCACTTCGAGTAATCAGTAATTCGACTAAACGGGGTTGATCTTTAAAACAATCGAATCTCGTAAATTCGAAGTCCTCTGGACTAGAGGTTTATTTAGAATGATCATAGTTCGAATTATAGGGGTTAGCATGAAATAACCTCCAAAAATAATTATAATATACCAGGATTTTTTTTCTATCAAACATAAGCTTTGGGCGCGTAAAAGAACGTCGAAACGTTTCTTTTACGCATCCAAAACAGATGCTACTACCGGTTATTAAAATAAATAGACCATGAATAGGTCCTATTCTCTAAATTCAATATATCCCAAATTATTTCGAATTATCGAGTATTTCGAAAAATCGCATTTAGAATTTTCGAGGTTATACTGTAAATATACTTAGACGGATGGCTGAGAATGGGTTTGCTCCCCCCCCCCCCCCCCTAGGGAATTTTGCAGACATATCCTATCTTGTAGAGAATTGAAAGCCGAGTCTTTTAAGAGATGTTTGCACTCTGTGCTCCGGGGCTTTAGTCTGTAAGAGCCTGTAACATACGTTACTTTATCGAATTAAGAAAAAGTAAATTGAAAGTTTGGGCTAAAAATTGAAGACATTAAAATATTTATTTTTTAAAATCATTTATATTGTCTGCATACTGGATATCTTAACTACGTATGACAGCCATTTGAACAAAATTGCAGCTTCCTAAGGTGTCATATACGTTACATAAATCAGATAACCCATTTAAATTTGCAAGTGTGGCTAACATCATTTACATTCACAATCTCTCTGTGTGTTTTGCAAGATGTTATTAACCATGGCTGACTAGCTTATGCAATTGGCTAACAGAAAAATTAAAGTTTGTTTCCCTTGCTTAAATATTTTTTCTGGAATAAGCAATTAAACAACCCTACCCCTACCACGTTTTAAGGTGAAAAGTTTGGTATTAAAACTAAAGTAAAAATAGATAAAAAATATTTGCAGTTGATGAATATGTTTCATTGTTTGGGATTCATTTGCTTATATGAAAAGACTCATAAATCTGCAAGTTTGTTGCAAAAATTTGAATATCAGAGGCTGTAACATATGTTACCTGATGTAATAAATGGGCAAGCTCATTGTCTTTATGTAAAATATGCCTAAAAATGTTTTAATCGCCTCGAGGCAATTTTGCAGACATATTCCTTCTTAAAGTAAAACTCAAGCTGCATCGAATAAGGGATGTTTGCACTCTCTAAGTTGGGGCGTTAGTCTGAAACAGCATGTTACATGCGTTACTATATCAAATAAAGGAAATGTTTTTTTGAAAGTTTGAGCTAAAATTGTGTAAAAAACTCGCAGCTGCTGGATATCTTACATTGTTTAGGGATTTTAAGCTGGCTCGTATGATAAAGACTTATAGATCTGCTAGTTGTCACCAAGTTTTAAAGATGAGAGAGTGTTACATATGTTAACGTGATAAGTAAAATCATCAAACAGTATTTTGACATCAAGCTGAGTAAGGGCCTGCTCCATCCTAATCCCCTTTGGAATTCTGCAGACATGTTACATCTTATGTAACCATTCAAGGTGCATTTTATAAGAAATGTGTGCACTCTGTAAGTTGGGGCGTTAGCCTGTAACAGCTTGTTACATATGTTACTATATCAATTTGAGAATAAGAAATTTGAATGTTTGAGCTACAGAAAGAAGATATTAAAATTATCTAATAAATTGACATTCTTATAGTCTGCATACTGGATGACTTTACTACATATGGAAGCTGTTTAACATTAATACGGCTAACTGTGGTGTTATGTGCGTTACATGAATCTAATTATAATTTAAAAACCATAATTGTGGCTATCGTCATTTAGTTAAACAACTACTACGACTTGGTTTCAAACTGTTTTATTGGATTTTACAATTATATACTCAATTGATGAATAGGAAAAACCAAGTTTGCTTTTCTATCTTAAATATATTGTCTTATAGGAGCTAATACACAGCCCTACTCCCAGTTTTACTGAGAAGCAAATCTTGTTATTACTGTTAAAGTAAAACACATGAAAGCGATTGCAGCGTGTGGATATTTTACATTTTCATAGTCTGTCTTGCTGATATATCTGCAAGATGTCATTAAGTTTAAGATCAGGACACTTAATGTGTACATATAAGTCTTTGGTGCCAAAACACTACAAATTATATTCATATTTGATTATCAAGCCCATGGACTGTTGTTACAGATGTTATCAATGACGTTTTGGACACATTTCCTAATACTGTGTATATAATGCTAAATATAGAGCCACAAATAGAATAGATAGTTTTACATTTGTACAAGGCAATACAATAAATGAAATGGTCCAAACTAATTCTCATCGATTAAACACTCATGTTCAATGTTTGTCGTTGTTTGCTTCTGTGGTAATCAAAATTATCACACGCCTCCTTGCTACTAGTAGAATCATCCCACAATATTTCAATCATTTACTGTTATAAAATTTTACCACCAGTCCACTCAAAATTGATGAGCCATTATCAACTTTCCAATTTTGCCATTCACGGCTTGGAACATTTTGAAACTGATATGAATTCCTAATAGTTGGCTCTTTGAGTATGTGTTTCAAGTGATACTCTGCAAGTGGGAGAAAGACTAAAGCTTTACAAGGAGGAAAATTATGCCATTAAAAGCAATGAGTACCTGGACTGATGTACTTTGATATTTCTGTGATAAAGTATCATATCTTAGCTGGTTAACTTTTATAAATTTAGCATTTCCATTCATGCAACAAACATATTTTCATCTAATAATGTCTCTGTACTTATTATCTTTCCCCAAGCATTCAAAAACTTATTTGAAGTCTTAGCACTACTGAAGTGCTGAAACCAAGGTAACTCTTTCCCTTCAGATAAACAAACTAGATGTATCACAGCAGGTAAAGCAATGAATGCAGGATGAACAGAATGCAAATTAGACCCTTTCACTTCAATGATTCACTAAGTTTCTAAGATAAGAGTGCTTAATAAAGGATGTAACATATATAACTCGTCATAATAAATGAGCAAGGGCTTTGTCGTGACATCCTTTTTGATTACACAGTCAGAGGCAAGTGTTTTCAATTTCAGTGTTTTCAATGGATCATGAAATGGGGCATTCTTATCAACTTGTTTACTCTGTATAAATCTTCCATAGAGCATAATATAGAACTACTGGTTATCCTATTCCACCCATAGTCCACTTTCCTTCTTTTGAATGCAACAGCTAATGATATGGCTGCAAAAACTGAGAAATCAAAGGTTTTACATCATTTTAAGGCTTGCTTCAATGTACTGACATCAAAAAACAACCAGCTGCAAACATAATTGATGGCAATGTCCAACTTCGTGTTCTTTCTCATATACCAGATAACTTTCAAGGTGTAACAGAAATTGTTTCAGACGGTCTGCCAAAACCATCAAGAGTCAAAATTGTAACTAAAGAATACTTATTGGTATCCTGGGTCAGGTGTGGTACTTGATTGTATTGATTCCTGATCTTTGCACCCTTACTTACTATTATAAAGTTCTTTGGGCGCAGCAAAATACTATTGATCTAAGACCTGATGACTTAAGCACCAAAAGGCTGAAAAGGTTCCATGGCAAATGATGCAAAAAAGCAGCCTATCAAATTTCTGTTTGACCAATGTCAGAAATCTTAAAGTATTCTTAGAGGTACACGGTAGAGACATAGCTTTTGCAAAATCAGAGCAAAGTTATCATTTGACTAGCACGGATTCAGAGGCAGCTGCAGTAAGATTGCTCTTGCCACTTCACAGGAAGAGACATATATCAGAGTCATACTCCATTGTCTGCATATATGTCAAATGGCATTAAAGTAAGTAAGGGTGAAAAAAAACATATTTTATCAGGTGTTTGATCCCATGACACTGACATGCTGTTTCTGCTTTTGAAGAATGCTAAGGAGTCAAGTTATAGCTGAGTCAATTTGTTTGATGCTGGCACTGGCCATACACAAAAAGAAAATTAAGTCTTTTGATGGCAAAAGAGGAGGATCACACGAAATGCTTATATAAGTGATTTTTGTCACAGTTACCAATTTTAAAAAGTAATCTTAATTAATGTAACAAATATAACACCATAGGAATCTGTGTATTTGTTAAAAAACACTTTCTTATGTATCAAAGGTATTCAGCATGCAAACTACATGAATAATTCAAATAAATAGATAGTTTTATGTCTTCTTTCTGTTTCCCAGACTTTCAATTCATTTATTCTTAAATTGATATGGTAACATATGTAACATACCATTACAGGCTAACCCCTGGTTAATAGAGTGCAAACATCTCTTATTTGATGCAGCTTGAATTGTTTTTTAAGGTAGGATATGTCTGCATAACTCCCAAAGGGGTGGAGAGGAACAGGATTGTACTCAGTTTGCAGTCTTAATTCTATGCCATGATTCTACTGGTTTTGATGAAATGGGTGATTATTTTGCAATAGAAGCCGATACAATGATAGACATTGTGAGGGTGACTTGAATAAAGATTGTTTTTGAATAATTGTACTGAATAGGAATATTTATTAAATTGTGTCATTGAAATGAGAACTATTATTTTCTATCTATATGTCTATACATTTTGATATTATAGGCATTAGGAAATACATGATAAAAATTATATATAACATCTGTAACACAATCCCATGGGCTTGTTATCAGCAATGACTATAATTACTAGGAATAAGGCACCAGAGGCTAGAGTTAAATAGGAAAACATGTGAAAAATAATATTTTTTCTGAAATATCATCTCTTACTTCCAAGACAATTTCCTTGCTCATTCATTATGCCATGTAACATACGTTACATACTTTAATAAATGCTCTGATCCTCATGTCAAACTTGCAAATGTATGATTCTTTATTGCATTAGCAAGACAGTGTCAAAAATGTAAGATATCCACGAGCGTCAAATATTTTCATATATTTTTCTTCAATAATAGATACCAAAATTGGATACTTAAAATTGGGGGTAGGGTTGTTTAATAGCTCATATAAAACAATGTATTTGAGATAGAATTGCAAACTTTGTTTTTTCTATTAGTCAAATGAGTATTTTAGTAAACTAAGATTAAAAACACTTGTAAAAATGCACAAATTGTCTGTAAAATGAATGATGTTAGTCACGATTTCAACTTTCAAAAGGGAAATTTAATCTATGTAACGCATATAACACCATTGAAGGCTGTAATTTTGTTTGAAATGCTGCTTTTATGTAGCTAAAGCATCCAGCTTGCAAACTACATAAGAAATTTGAATAATTAGATGGTTTAATGTCTTCTTTCTGTAGCTCAAACTTTCATTTTGATTTTTTCCTTAGTTTGTTACAGTAACATATGTAACAGGCTGTCAGAGACTAACGCCCCGGAGCACAGAGTGCAAACATCTCTTAAAAGATGCGGCTTGAAATTTTCTTCAAGATAGGATATGTCTGCAAAATTCCCTAGGGGGGGGGGGGGAGCAGGACCTTTTTCAGCTCGAAGTCTAACTGTACTAAACCCACCGAACCAGAATTTTTACTTGAGATTTCGATTGTTTTATTAAAGAGAGCTGAGCTGAAGAAAAGAAAAAAAAGTTATTTTTTACAATTAGAAGTACCGATTATTAGAATTAAACAGTTGAGTAGCATGCACTGCCTTTTTGGAATTTTATAAAGCGGATTTAGCTTACGAGTTATTTGATAGTAAAAATACCTGATAAGAATTATTTTTGGGGTTATATATTTCATGCTAACCCCTGTTTGGATACTGAATACTGATCATTCTAAATAAACCTCTAGCCCAGAGTACTTCGAATTTATGAATTACGACTGTTACGCTAACAGTTTAAAAAATACGAAATGAGCGTGATTGTTATAATTGCTGTTATACACGTACGTGAAATCTACAAAAAATTGCACGGTTGTATCCTTTTAAGCACCCAGAGCTGATACTGAAAATGATAGTTTCATGTGTTAATTATAACTTATCACTAACTCCTTTTTATTGGAACTACTGTTGACTCGAAGTAAAAATATGGTACATGCGCGGATCAAGATGGGGGAAAGGGGTCCAGAACACCCCTGGAAAATCACAAAAATATAGGGTTTCTTGGCAATACTGGTCCGGATCCCCTTAAAAATCACAAAGCTACCAAGCCAGGATTCAATGTAGGGCCATCATCGGGCGATGATGGTCCGCTTTTAGTGATATTTGGATCCTCTAGCCCCTCATCAACTAAAAAAAAACGTTGTCAGAGTTGGACCCCCTCTGACAAAACTTTCTGGATCCGCGCATGTGGTACCGAGGATTTCTAATTAACGAGCGTTGTTCTATTTTAGAGGTGAGAATACAGAGAGTCATCAATCATCAAAACTATGGCGGCCACTGGGGAGCAGCAAGGCGAGCAATGGAGAAGGCGTATGTCCAACTTACAGGAATGGAAATCTGATGTTAGGTTAGTCGAAAATTATGTTCATTTTTTGAGTTGTGTGCTCAAAAGAACCGTATCATTGAGACGGTTCTTTTGAGTATCCAAGCATACACTGCTCAAAATATTAAAAGGAACACCTCATGAGTTTCCAACCCCCTGACCAATAGACAAACCATGCATGGTAGTTTTGTTATGCTTTTCAATAGGACCAAACTCGGGCCCAGTAATACATGTTGTTTTGGGTCCAAGGACCAAAGTACTGAACCATTAACAAGACAATCGCTGCCCAAGGTATTAGCTTAAATTTTGTTACATTATATTTTTTTTAACATTTTTTCAGAAACATTTTAGACATCTGTATAACCCGGTTACCTTCACAAAAAGCAGTGCGGAAATGTACAGAATATAAATTTCCTCTTAAGATTTAGTTTGATAAAAAATGCCCGGGAAAAATGACACTTTTGAGCAACATTTCATTTTATCTGTCAAGGGTGATGTCGCGTAATAAACAATGGTTTAATATGATCGTGCCGTAGGTGTTTATCTTCTCGAAAAAATGAACTGTGTTAACGCATTTTAACCCTTAAAGCGCCTGTAAAAAATGTTGATTTTTGTTTTTTGAGGCAGTAAATTGAACAAATTTATGTTATCCTAACCCTGCCAATAAATTTTGTCCTTGCTTATCACGCCTTGTGCATTTATTCAAAGGCGCCCCATAAAATGTTTGTGGTGGAAGCAGAAGACACAAAGAACCCTTGTTTGCAAAATTGGCAACCAAAGTAGTATTTATTTCTGTAGTACGACTTTTCTCTTATGCGCGGATCCAGAGGAGGGGACCCCCGGAAAAATAGCAAAAATATAGTTTTTTTAGCAATACTTGTCCGGATCCCCTGGAAAATCACAAAGCTACCAAGCCAGCATTCATTGTCGGGCTATCATCGGTCCGCTAGCGAAACGCCATTTAAATGGCGTTTCGCTAGTGAGCCGATGATGGTCCGTTTTTAGTATTATATGGATCCTCTGTCCTCCCCATATCAGCTAAAACAGAGTTGGACCCCCTCTGAAAAAAACTTTCTGGATCCACGCATGTCTCTTTTGCAGAGCTTTGTATCACAGCATTCACTTTTAGACTACGGAAGTCCATTCAATGATAGTACAGAAATAGTTTATAAAAATAGCATATATAATCAAATGCTGCCCTTTTCAGTTTAGGTAAGACCTTGATAAAAGTATCTCTCATTTACCAAATACCGTTGTAAGTCTTATTGATTTGACTGTATTACTTTTATCACACAATACCTTTGGATTCTGTTAGTTTTTCATATACAAGCCAAATGAATTTCTATTAGAGGTATTCAACATTTTAAATATAGTGAAATGTTAAAGTTTTTGCTACCATTTCTTCATATACTTATTACAAAAAGTGTCAGTATCCTGAACTTTTGATATTCTATGTATAATTTATACTTATTTATTTTTTTTTTTTTTTGTAAAATTTGTATATTATTGTAACATATATTTGTACATGTATCATATATGAGGGCCTCATGGAAGATTAGTACCATTGTTTGCTAAATGTTGTTACCCTCGTTAAATAAAGTCTTTACTTACTTACTTACTTACTTACTTACTTACTTACTTACTTACTTACTTACTGACAAAATTTCACCAAATTGCTTTAAGCTGAGATGTATAGGACAGCATTACAGAGGAAAGATTATAAAAACACCATGTTCACATTTATGTCCGCACATGGTTAAATTATATAACTCCAGTTTTGTTGAAAGCTAGCCTGACGTTAAAGCAAAATTTATAATTTATTCAGTTTCAAAATACTAAAATGTTTATGTAATGATGACGTTTTGCATATTGTCTGTGCATATAAAAAATGAATGAAAACTCAACCATTTAAAAAGAATGTTGAAACATGCGAGGAACCATGTCACTTACACATGCAGAAAGTTTAATCCCTTAGGTCAAAGTTGAAATTTGTACTGATTGATCCTTTTACGTCTCATTGACTGTATAGGGTATCGTCATATTCGGTGTCCTTAAATGTACACGCTGTACAAAGATATTTTGTAACCACAGCCTCTATGGGATCTTGGTACAATGGGAAAATTGACGTTTCTGTCTGACCTAGCACTACTGGGATGTTAATTTGTCAACTGCACACACTAGTGATTAAATCCTAATGTTTAAGCAATGCTCTAAAACAAGTGAATGTGACCAGGAAGTGCCACGTTCATACAGGTACATCAAAGACCAACCGATGGCACCAGGAGGATTGAAATGTGTATTTGAAATGTGTGGAAACGTGTTAGGATAATGGTGAACTTTAATATGTTCCATGCACATGCTAATCAACAAGAAAAAGGTGGTTTATCAAGGCTTATAGCTTTGGTTTCCTCTTTAATTGCACGGCAGTGGGTCAGGCCTCAGACTCGATGACGGCTCTGGCGTAAAGCTTTAATCGGTGGGTTGGTACCTGATGCTTGGCTATAGCTGGGCCCATCGTGGCTCAACTTGAAGTTTTCTTTAGCTCTGACTATCTGTGAGTCATGAGCCCTTTTCTCTGTTTCATCATAGTCCTGATGATACATTGCAATAGTTGGGAATCCTCCATGCGAGCTTAACATTGTTTGTGCTTCAGCAACAGCAGATTCTAGGGCGACTATTTAGTACCAGTAAAATGCATTTAAGCCCCCCCTCCCCCAGTGGCTTTTACTGCTGGCCCTTCCAAGGCAGTGGTTATGTTGTAGTTGTTTCGTTGGTGACTCTTACTCCCATTGTGGGATTCTGTAATTGTTCTATGTATTGTTGTGGGTTACTTTGTGTCCATTCTAGTTTTGCAATCATCTCAATGGGGGAGAGAGAGCTGGTTGCTTTACCTTGTTTGTCTTCCCGGTGTCTCGTGATTGTTGTGTGACTCTTCCTCACGATGCCATGGGTTTGATTGTGGTATTTCCTGATCATGCTCACTTACTATTTTGATACAGGATCGTCGTCCCATAATGAATAACCAATCGCTACATTTTGACTCGGTTTGGCATAAAATAGCAGAAATGCATTAGGTTATTGTTTGAACTGCATGCATTTTTCAAATTTTGTGATCATGAACCAAATTAAAGAGGTAAATTATTAGACAATAAAAGTGGTACCACTGCCTGAGGGCTTTTCCAAACAGATCAAAGGCTAATCTTTATGAGATGATTATGACTTCCTTACAGGGGGCATTAAAGTGGTCCCATGAAGGGTTTAGGCATTTTCTTATAAAATATTGATATTTATCTCGATGAAAGAAATTGTGTTGTACACAGGTAAGTCCACTCTTGAGGTCCCTTTAATCCTGTGAGATGTTGAAACTGTCCATTATCAGTTAATCATTAAATAATTTCTATTGGACAGGAATATAGGTCATTAAGTGATCGGAAGTGATCTGGGAGAGAAAATGCTGACATACAATAACCCACAATTTCAGTAAAGGAAATCAATTACCTATTCTGGGAGGGTGTTCCAATTCCTTTGTCTGTGGAAAGAAGTATATGTGTTTGGTGATTTCTTCCACTCCAGGCCTCGAGGTTATAAAACTTGAGTTCATTCTCAGACTCAAAAATAAAGCGCAATTTTCAGACTCAAAAATAAAGCGCAATGATTGGCTGCTTGCGGACATGTGTCCGCAAGGAGCCAATCATTGGGCTTTATATTGAGTCTAAAACTGGTTAATGGGATGGGGTCATCTGTTGGTAAACTGGCTTTACCTTTAAGTCGTTTGTAGGTGTAAGTCTAAATTGTCTTTCCTCCTTTTTTTAGAGATTTCCATCTTATCTCCGAGTTAATGGGATGGGGTCATCTGTTGGTAAACTGGCTTTACCTTTAAGTCGTTTGTAAGTGTAAGTCTAAGTTGTCTTTCCTCATTTTCTTAAGAGATTTCCATCTTACTTTCGGGTTAATGGGATGGGGTCATCTGTTGGTAAACCTGCTTTTCCTTTAAGTCTTTTGTAGGTGTAAGTCTAAGTTGTCTTTCCTCATTTTCTTAAGAGATTTCCATCTTAACTCCGGGTTAATGGGATGGGGTCATCTGTTGGTAAACCTGCTTTACCTTTAAGTCGTTTGTAGGTGTAAGTCTAAGTTGTCTTTCCTCTTTTTTTTAGAGATTTCCATCTTATCTCCGGGTTAAGAGGGATGAGGTCATTTGTTGGTTACCTGGCTTTACATGGTACCTTTTAGTCCTTTGTGCAAAACTATTTATAAGTCTATTGCCCTTTCTCCTTTTCTTGAAGGAGGTTCAAAAATGCCAGTCATACTCCCAGTTTCATATAGTTGTAGTTCCCTGTTACAAATCTAGCAGCACACTTTTGTATGCTTTAGCTAATCCCCCTTGAAGAACAATACCTCGTGGACCCCAAACAGAACCATATATATATATAAACCATTCTATCAGTCCCCCGAGGGATTCCCATATTAATCAGCCCCCCCCCCTCCCCCCCCCCCCCCCCCGATCAGTCCTATGTAATATGCCTCCTTTAGTCTTGTAGTTTTGCAAATCAATCTGTTATCTTTCTGGGTACTTTGGGCCTGGGGGTGGGTCCTGAAAATCGCTAATCATTAAAATTTTCGCCTTTTAATCACTTACGATAAATATTTGCCCAATCTTTAAAATTCACCTGTTTGTCAATAAAGTATATAATTGCCATTTTTGAATTTGTTCAGTCGGTAATAGCAACTTTTTTTTATCCTCATACCAAAGTAATCGCTAAACATTTTTTTAATCAATATGAAATATGGCAAAAAATCTCTAACCGTAATAATCCAGGGATATACCCCACCGAGGCCCTCTATCTATCTATCTTCCAATAGTCTTAACCCCCGTGGGGGACATCAGATGGGTATTCTGGAATACCAAGTGCTGAGGGGGTTAGTTGAAACAAAGTGATAGAAAAGGTCCAATGGATAATAGTTCTAGGGAAAATGTGAATGTGTAATAGTCTTTGATAGTCTGGATCTGTCTTTACGCCAAAGAGTGTATATATGTGTCTTGGTGCTCTGGTGTTTCCAACAAGGTAATCTGATGCAGGGATAGCTATAAAATTATCACAAGTCGGCTATCAATACGACGTTAGTCTACGGGGCGTCAGTTTAGGTCCTTCAGCATAGCAGTGACTTTAGAGGTGTATCGGTAGTCTCTTGTAGCCCACCTTGCAGCCCTTCTTTGTACTGCTTCCACTTTATTTATACATGTATCTATTGTGATGTGAAGCTTACTTCAACTGAGGCCCTACAAGAGTTTTGTATACTGCTCAATGGCGTAGCCAAATCATTGACAAAGTTACACACATCAAAGGGAGACTACTGGATTAAGCAAAGATTCTCTTCAATTGCGTCCGGGCGCCCCTTTTCAAAATGGGAACTTCTATTAAAGGAAAGAATTTGCTTCCAGAGGGAGTGAATTCTTTCCTTTAAGAGCAGTTCCATTTGGTATGGAAAATCACTTTTACCACATTGGGTGAACTCCCTTGAATGCTACTATTTTCATTACGCACTTGCGTAATTGCGATTATGGACCCGGATATTTCTTTTAGCATTTTTAACGATACGCGACTGTGATTATTATGGGCCGGGAATTTCTACGGCTAGATCCGCCTTTTTTGTTTTTGTTTTTTTTTTCATCCGGTGTCATCGACCTCGTGAACCCTCATGGTCACTAGGCCCTAATGAAAATACGATAGATCTACATTTTGTCTGCGCGAATATCAGACATACGTGTGACAGAGAAGAAAATGTCGAAACAAACGAAAAATGGCAAAGCACATGGAAAGACTCAATCAGCATCTTATGTGGTCGATTTCAGGTATGTAAGCTTTTAATATTGAGACCGTAGGAGGAAAAAGGGCATTTATTTCAAATGACAATAAAACTCTTTTTAGGGGGGGGGGGGGGAGGGGGCAAACTAATTCATTTCGGGGGAACAAGAAAACGGATACTATCCTTGTAGGGCCTCAATCATGTAATCCTATAAAAAGCTCAAGCAGCATATAATAAAACATGGAGTGGAGCCTTGGAGTAGGAGTGGACTTGAGTGGAGTTTTATTTCATAATTAGTAGTGACTATTTATAAGATTTATAACCTAAAAACATATTGGTTATAAAAGGCCCATTGACTTCATTATAACCTACACATTGAATGATCATAAAATGATGCTGTATTATTTTAGATCCGTTCCCCTAGTTACCATTATAAACAAATCCGGAAGTGAAACTGATCTATTTTTAGAACAAAACAGCAGCTCCTTTAAATTTTAATTTATTTCAGTTCTTTTTTAAGTCTAAGTGTTGGCATATATATGTAGAAACAGTTTGATAAGATTTCACTATATGAATAAGCTTAAAATATTACTGTAATTAGATATTTCTTTAGCAACAACAGAAAATACCAGAGAAATATACCACGTTTGTGCTGTGTAAGGCCTTGTCCTTCAATAACTATAGTCTGCTTCAACCAATAGCAAAATGTCATGTTTGTACTTCATGTGTGTGTAAAAAAATGAGTACTGCAGGAGATAAAATATATTGGAAACAGACAATAGTTTTAACAACGAGATTGTGACTTACTTTCACTTTGCCAATTTGCCAAATGTAGGGCAGGCATTTCGCTGCTTAGCGCGGCTTTCAATTTGTCCGGTATAGATGCTGAACATGCTAATACACAATAATGCAGCGGTCCATAATAGTATTAAATGGAAAGCTATGGAACCTAAATGCAGAAAAAATAGAAAAAACTTCTTCTCAATCTCAAGGTCTGACAAAGTGAATCTTACCGCTCGAATCCAAGAACGAAAATAACCCTATCCCAACGGTTTACTTTAAACGTGCAACCCCTAAATCGCGAGAAACATGTAATATGTGTTCACTTCTGGTTTCAGAATATTTGTTTCACTTTTGGTAGGCATGGTCGTCAAAAAACCATGTGACTGATGACATCACTGTAGTCTCTATAATTAGAGCGAACTGCTGACTCCAATAAGGAAGAAAGCACAGGAAAGTAAACAAACCTCACAATGGATGTTCAGGAGGAACAAGTGAGCAAAGTAATAAAAAGCTACAACTCTAAAACTTTATAACCCTACATTTAGCTAAAATGAATATCCCTGAATTATGTGAAAAACATGAACCCTGAAGACGAAGGGAGACCCTTGAAAATTTGGAAAAGTGCAATGCCAATTTTTGAACTTGATTAACCCTTGAAGCGCCAAGAAAAAAAATGCATCTGAAAATGTTGTCTGCTGAAGTTGTCTGCTGCAAGTAATAAACTAACTTTAATGACGAATTAAGTATAGAAGCAAACAGGGTGGACTCAGATAGGAGCAGTCTGATCTGGGTCCACACTGTTTGCCATAGAGGCTTCTTTAAAATTTCAGCAGACGAGAAAAGCAGACGACTTTTGTTACGATTGGTGTATTAAGGATTAATTTTATACACTTTGCTACAGTATTGGATGTTGTAACCTTTTGGAAACATGTAACCTATAGCTGCCTTCTGTTACATTTTTAGCGACCATCTTTTTCTAAAATGAATACATGTAATTGAAAAATCATCTCCGAAAATCAATGTGAAATTTTTTTGCTTAATAATGATATGAATCCTAAAAGAGTGCCTGAATGGGGAGTACTTAAAAGCTCTAATCATTAAAATTTTGATCACTTTTGATATCGCTTATGATAAAATATTTGCCTAATTGATAAAAACCTGTTAAACAGTAAAGGCTATAATTGCCATTTTAAAATGCGTTTAATCGGTACTCACACCTTTTTTACAATCCTCATTATATTTTGGCAGAAAAATGTTTAATTTTAGACCCAAAATATCGCTAAACGATTTGGGTTTTTTGGCTAAAAATCTCTTATCAAAAACATGTATGGCTGAAAATGGCTAACCGATATACCCTGGCCATAAGGCCCTCCTAAAAGGGCCAAATATGATCACAGCAGACAAAAAAAATATTGTTGTGGAAAAAAAGGCTTGATTCATAACATGTCAGGGCTTACCCTGGCTCAGAATTTGTAGTGGCCAACACTTTAGCCAAATGAAATTAACTTTAGCCAAGGTTTTAGCCAGAAAGTATCAGCAAGTTGTTTTGTATTTAACTCTTTGCCTGCTATGTCTGCTGATAACCTTTGCAAACACTTTGGACCCAGATCAGGCCAGACAAAATGTTGGGCCTGATCTGGATCCAAACTTTTTGACATCTGGATGGTATTGAAAAAAATCCAGCATCCAAAGAGTAAAATATGACACAATAATAAAGTGTGAAGGAATAAAAAGGCAATATTCGAAAATCCAAAAGCTGATCTAAATACACTTTTTTGCAAATATGTAACTTTTGAACCACCTAGACCCAGGGGGGGTACTCTGATATTTTCACACATACGTAGGCTCGTGCTATTTTTTTGGGTTCAAAATTCTGAATTTCAATATTTTTTGGGGTTTTCAGAAAAATGAATATTTTTTTGGGGTGTGAAGATTTTGTGGATATTTTTTTGGGGTCATCACAAAATTGGGCTAGTTTGAGGGTCATTTCAATGCAATTTTGGGTCTTTTTCTAAGGTCAAGGTACAGAATTGGGATATTTTTTGGGGTTGCTAAAATTTTAAATATTTTTTGGGGGTGCTTGAAATTCCTGATATTTTTTGGGGGTGAACGGTAGATGCTGGGTCCTATCCTACGTATGTGGAAAAAATTAGAGTACCCCCCCCCCCCCCCCCCCCCTGGGCACCTAGACTGTACTTTTAGCCAATGAATCATATTTGTAGCCACGCAACATTTTTAGTAGCAAATGGCTCGATGGCTATTGGCAGGGTGTGCCCTGCATGTGAATCATCTGCTTTCACATGTAAATGTAATTTATCAAGCCTTAATTGGTTTCTTAAGGCAATTACAAAATTTGAAATGTCTTTCTGCTGCAAAATTTTAGTGATGCTTTAAGTGTTAACCCTTTCATCATAAAAATGTTGTATGCTTATATGTCTGCTGCACATACTCAAACGCACTCCAGAATATTTTTACCATGAAAGCAAACATTATGAACCCTGATCGGAGACATCAGCCGATGAGAAAGCATATGCTGTGAATGGTTGGAACCCAGTAAGCACATAAGATCGGGCCACTATTAGCCAGGCAGTGAAACACCATCCACATGGGGTTTCTCTGGCAGGTCGATGGTGGCTGAGATTGGATGCTGGCTGGGAAAAGGGTTAAAACATTATTTAATATTAAAATTTTTGAGACACTTAACATTCTCAGAAACATTCTATTTCAGTGATTTGCTGGAGTCTGGGATGGAGGACTTTGAACAGAAACTCTTCAGTTTCCTTTGTGACCACAACATGAAAGTCTCTATTGACAAGTTCAAGAATGTAAGTTGTACATGCAGGGGTGTGGAAATAGTAAAATTTTCAACTTGTCCTGGTGAGGGACAAGTAAATGGCCATAATGTACTTGTCCAAAGAAAATTTTACTTGTCCAAGAGTACAGATTAGCTTATACCTTTCTGTGCTAAGACAATTTACACATTCAAAAACAGTATGAAACCATGCAGATATCAACTCTCTTGTAAACAGTGTAGATCCAGATCAGCTGGCTTCTGAAGAAGCCAGCTGATCAGGATCCACGCTGTTTTCAATGCAACATGTGAACTCATAATAATTAATCAAAATATGAAATACAAAATTTTATTAACTTTACACAAATTTTGCACTTGTCCAAGGACAAGTAAATTGAAATTTTCAACTTGTCCTGAATGAAATGGGACCAGGTCGGACAAGTAGGGCATGGTATTTCCACATATATATTTTTCTACATGTCCTGGTACATGCATACTAATATTAACATAAGCCTTTAATGATTATCTTTAGATTTTCACAACCGTTCAAAACCTCACAAACAACTGTTAACAGAAATATAACTGATAGCTGACTATATGCTCACTTGTTTGTGAAATCAGGACTTTCGTTAAGAGTGCGTACCAAAATATAATTTTCTTATTTCTCAACCAAAACATATGTTGTGGGTACTCAAAAGAACTGTCTCCTTGAGACGGTTCTTTTGAGCACCCAAAACATATGTTAAAATTGATGAGTTAGAAAATATTTACAATTTTACGCTCAAAAATTTTGTTTCTTACCTTGTGGAAATGTACTTAAAACAGCGAATTAGTTCCCCAGTAGTGCCAATGTGGCTGTGATTGACAACGTGCCACACCCAGTTTACACACGCAAAATAAGCCTTGTTTCTGCTTCATTGGTTTTTGGACAAAATAAGAAATTTGTCCTCTACTTTTCAATCACTTCACCACATGCGGTTTTGTGTCACATTGAGTATATGTTTTTTACTCAAGAGATTGCATGTGAAGAACAGTGAACCGTGTGGGTCTTTAAACTTTCAATTTGGCAGTTCTGTCAGGCCTGATCTGGACCAAGCTGTTTGACACCCTGATGTTATTTCTGAAAGAATATTTCGAAAAAAGTATAGTGTCGAAAAATATCTGCAGATGCAGGCCTTTAGTTTAGAGTGTGTACCAAAGAATTAATTTTCTTAATTCTTAACCAAAACCTATGTTGTGGGTACTCAAAAGAACCCTCTCAATGAGACGGTTCTTTTGAGCAACCAAAACAAATGTTCAAACTGATGGATTAGAAAATATTTACAATTTTATGCTAAAAAATTTTGTTTATCTAAACCTATGAGATGTATAAAAAATATGAAAAATGTCCCAGCATGCAGAGAGTTAAATGAGATTGATGAGGGATAAAATGTGATTTAAGCAAACTTCGTTGTGCAAATGCATCCTAAAGATTAATGGGCCATGGGTAACTGATGCTCTTTACAGTTTGTCATGGATCTCTTTCTTTCTATCCATTGCACAAGACTTTAGTTAAGAGTGCATAAGGAAAATTTAATTTTCTTATTTCTCAAACAAAACATATGTTGTAGGTACTCAAAAGAACCGTCTCAATGAGACCGTTCTTTTGAGCACCCAAAACATATGTTAAAATTGATGAGTAAGAAAATATTTACAATTTTACGCTGAAAAATTTTGTTTATCTAAACCTGTGATTTCAGCTACTGAAGGAGACCGGTTTACGTGAGACAGATTTTCGACTGAAAGAAACCATGGAAAAATTTAATAATATTTTGAAGCGGCAGTTACGAGACGAGCAGGAACTCCGAGGCTATGTTGATAAAGAAAATTTTGAACAGTGAGTTATAAGCATGTGACCTTGGTCCTGCTGAGAATAATATAGGCATTTCAAAATCCTCATCTTATTTCTTTAAATCACCTAAAACAATTGAGCTATGACATGTGATTTCCAACAATGTATCATTTTGACAAGTGTAGACTCGTATGAGTCTGTGCAGTCTACTGTCTAGCTTTGAAACTCCAAATGATGTTCAATCAGTAGCCTAATAGTCATAGAATATTCAAGCGACAAGCAAATGCGCTGATCAGACTGCCCATATGCGCAGACTGATCTGAGCCTTTGCTGGTCGCACATACCACGTTGTTGGAAATCTCATGTTGTGGCTCAATTATAAATTTCTAATAGTACAAGATAAGAAAACATGAGATTAATTTATTAATTTTCTTCCCCCAGTCTCGATGGCAAAAGTACATTACAGTACCTTGCCAAATGGTAGAATTGTGAGAAAAAGAATGGATCATTGGCATTAAGTGGGAAGCAGAAAATCTCATACCCTCGGGTCTACCGTTTTAGTGGGAAACTTGGCAAGCCTCGTTTCCCTCTGGAACGGTGGACCTGGGGGATGGGATTTTCCTGTCCCCACTGAACCCCAATGATAGATTATGTGTTAAGTCACTCTTAACCCTTAATGCGCCAATCGCAACAAAAATCGTCTGCTTTTCTCGTCTGCTGAAATGTTTAAGTAGCCTCTATGGCAAACAGTGTGGATCCAGATCAGACTGCACCTATAGGAGCAGTCTGTTCTGGGTCCATGCTGTTTGCTTCTATACTTAATTTGTCAGTAATGTTAGGCAATTTTTGCAGCAGACGACTTCAGCAGACAACATTTTCAGATGCATTTTTTTCTTGGCGCTTTAAGGGTTTTATGTTTTTTTCTGTCTTGTGTTTGCTATGTCTTTGTGCGTGTCTGTTTATATGTGCTTTGTGGTCACCTTCTGGGAAAGGGCTGACCTCTTGGCTCTCGTTTGTGGTGTCTAACTGTGAGTTTGTCACTTTCCCATTGGTATCCTGGGTCAGGTGTGGTACTTGATTGTATCGATTCCTGATCTTTGCACACTTACTTACTTTAAACATACTTTTGCAGCAATGCAGTGGGACTAGCGTCTGAACATTCATCTACATCCATACTTTTAATTGTACACCTTTAACAATGATAAGAAAAGGCATTATGAACTAGGTTTTTGTTGAAAGTTGGCAGTTATTAATTATATTTTTAACAAAAAAAAAACAGAAACAAACAATTTAACTAACCCTTTTCTCACCAGTCATGACTGTTGTCTTCTGTTCTCTGACATCTATAGCCTATTGTTAACAATATGGACACAGATCAGACTGCTCCGTTCTAAGGCGGTGGATCTATTGTTGTTGACTTGTTAGCTCACCTGAGCCGAAGGCTCCGAGGTGAACTATTAGTATTCCAGCGTCTGTTGTCCGGTCATCCGTCGTCCGTCCGTCAACATTTTCAAACATCTTCTTCTCTGAAACCACTGGGCCAATTGAACTCAAATTTCATATGGAGACTCCTTAGGATGGGGGAACAAAAGTTTGTTCAAATGATCCTGGTCACATGACCAAAATGGCCACCATGCCCATATATGGTAAAAACCCATTAAAATCTTCCACATATGGTAAAAACCCTTTAAAAATCTTCTTCTCCAGAAGGGTGATGACCTTGGGACTTGGTATCTAACATTTGGGATGTGGGGCCTACCAAGTTTGTTCAAATGATGATCCTAGGTTGACCTTGACCTACTTAACATCAAGGTCAAATCTGCTTCCAAATGCATTTGAATAGAATTTTTTTGAAAAGTTGATTTTTTGAAACCTGTTGAAGCCAAAGTCATTATTCTCAATTGATATGTTAAACCTAATGAGACGATGGCTTTAAATAAGTTCCAAAGGTCAAGGTTGACCTTTGACCTTTCAGCCAATGTCGCTTATTGGAGTCCCGTCAATAAATTAGAACATTGTTTTCTCAGAAACCTCTAGGCCAATTGAACTCAAATTCATATGGAGACTCCTTAGAGTTGAGGAGAGTAAATTGATAACGAATGTTAATGGTCACATGACCAAGATGGCCACAACACCCATATAAGGTAAAAACTCTTTAAATATCTTCTTCTCTTGGACCAAAAGTCCAATGGCCTTGGGACTTGGTATTTAGCATTGGGGATGTGAGCCCTAACAGGTTTACACAAATGATGAACCTGGGTTGACCTTGACCTTTTTTACGCCAATGCCAAATTTGATTCTTAATGTATTTATATTGGAGAAATCTTGAAATGTTCATTTTTCTATAACTTTACGCGAAAATTATAATACTTGCAAGAAATGTTGAGCCAAATGAAACACTGGTTTTATATAAGCACTCAAGATCCAAGGCCACTCATTTTGAACTGCCACATACGTATCTAAGCATCTTTTTCTCAGAAATCATTGGGCAGTTTGAACTCGAATTTCATATGTAGTATTCAGTAGATAAAACAGTATAAATATAAAATTTGCTTTTAGGTCATTTGACCAAAATGGCCACCATGCCCATATATGGTAAAACAAAATATGTTTAAATAATAAGCCTAAGTTGACCTTGACCTATTTTAACATTATTGAGGAGACCAGGTGAGCGCTTCAGGACCTTCAGGTCCTCTAGTTGTTTATTGTTACTCCCATTGTGGGAGTCTGTAATTGTTCTATGTTTTGTTGTACGTTACTTTATGTCCATTCTAGTTTTGCAATCATATTGATGGGGAAGAGAGAGCTGGTTGCTTTGCTTAGTTTGTCTTCCTGGTGTCTGGTGGTTGTTGTGTGGCTCTTCCTGGCGGTGCCATGGGTTTGTCTGCAGTTGGTGATTGTGGTATTTCCTGATCATACTCACTTACTATTTTTAACCCAGGGATAATGTCTTGTCTTTTTGGTGCTTTACCTATTTCTCTTTTTATGCCCGCAAAGGAACTTTGGGAGGCATATAGTAATTGCACTGTCCGTCCGTACGTCCCGCTTCGTGTCCGGTGATATCTCCTATATTCTTTCAGGTAGGAATTCCAAATTTGGTGTGTGGATGCATCTTGGGATGACGGAGTGTCACATACCATTTTTGGGTCACTTAGACCTTGGCCTCTGACTTAGTTTTCATAGTAATCACAATGTCCGATCATCCGTCCCGCTTTTTGTCTGGTGCATATCTCCTATATTCTTTGAGGTAGGAATTTCAAATTCGATGTGTGGATGCATCTTGGGATGGCAGAGTGTCGCATACCATTTTTTGGCCACTGTGACCATGACCTCTGACCTAGTTTTTAGAATAATCATGTCCAGAGCATATCTCTTATATTATTTGAGGTAGGAATTTCAAATTTGGTGTGTGGATGCATCATGAGATTAGGAAGTGTCGCATACCATAATTAGATCACTGTGACTTTGAACTTGACCTCTGACCTAGTTTCTAGAAACTGCATTGAGTCTGGTGCATATCTCCTATATTCTTTGAGATAGGAATTCCAAATTTGGTGTGTAAATGCATATTGGGATGACAGAGTGTCATATATCATTTTCGAGTCACTGTGACCTTGACCTCTGACCTAGTTTTAAGAATTATTGTGTACGGAGCATATCTCTTGGGTTTTTCTGCAGTTGGTGATTGTGGTGATTCCTGATCATACTCATTTACTATTTTTAACCCAGGGATAATGTCTTGTCTTTTTGGTGCTTTACCTATTTCTCTTTTTATGCCCCCAAAGGAACTTTGGGAGGCATATAGTAATTGCACTGTCCCTCCGTAGGTCCCACTTCGTGTCCGATGATATCTCCTATATTCTTTTAAGTAGGTATTCCAAATTTGGTGTGTGAATGCATCATGGGATGGCGGAGTGTCACATACCATTTTCAGGTCACTGTGACCTTGACCTCTGACCTGTTTTTTAGAATAATCGTGTCGCGAACCATATCTCTTAAATTATTTGAGGTAGGAATCTCAAATTATGTGTGTGGATGCATCTAGGGATGAAAAAGTGTCCCATACCATAATTGGGTCACTGTGACCTTGAACTTGACCTCTGACTTAGTTTCTAGAAACTGCATTGAGTCTGGTGCATATCTCCTATATTCTTTGAGATAGGAATTCCTAATTTCGTGTGTAAATACATCTTGGAATGGCGGAGTGTAACAAACCATTTTCGAGTCACTGTGAACTTGACCTTGATCTCTGACCTAGTTTTTAGAATAATCATGTCCGGAGCATATCTCTTATTTTATTTGAGCTAGGAGTCTCAAATTTGGTGTGATAATGCATCTTGCGATGACAAAGTGTATCGAACCATAATTGGGTCACTGTGACCTTGAACTTGACCTATGACCTAGTTTTTAGAATAATCGTGTCGGGAGCACATCTCTTATATTACTTGAGGTAGGAATCTCAAATTCAGTGTGTGAATGCATCTTGGGATGACGAAGTGTCGCATACCACAATTCAGTCACCATGACCTTGAACTTGACCTCTGACCTAGTTTTTAGAAACTGCATTGAGTCTGGTGCATATCTCCTATTTTCTTTGAGATAGGAATTCCAAATTTGGTGTGTAAATGCATCTTGAGGTGACGGCGTGTCACATACCATTTCGGGTCACTGTGACATTGACCTCTGACCTGGTTTTAAGAATTATTGTTTTCCGAGCATAACTCTTATATTCTTTGAGGTAAGAATTCCAATTTTGGTGTGTATATGCATCTTGGGATGGTGGAGTGTCACATACCATTTTCGGGTCACTGTGACCTTGACCTCTGACCTAGTTTTAATAATAATTGTGTCAGGAGCATATCTCTTATATTATTTGAGATAGGAATCCCAAATTTGGTGTGTGAATGCATCTTGGGATGGTGGAGTGTCTTGTACCATTTACGGGTCACTGTGACATTGACCTCTGACCTAGTTTTTAGAAAATCGTGTCCAGAGCATATCTCTTATATTATTAAAGGTAGGAATCCCAAATTTGGTGTGTGGATGCAACTTTTGATGGCAGATTGTCAGGTACCATTTTTGGGTCACTTTGACCTTGACCGCTGACCTAGTTTGTAGAATAATCGTGTCCTGAACTTATCGCTTATATTATTTGAGATGGGAATCCCAATTTGCTGTAGGATACATCTTTTGATGCTGATGTGTGGCATACCATTTTTAGGTCACTGTGATCTTGACCTATGACCTAGTTTCTAGAATAATTGTGTCTGGAGCATATCTCCTATATTACTTGATGTAGGAATCCTAAATTTGGTGTGTTGATTCCTCTCGGGATGGCGGAGTGGTGCATACCATTTTGGGTCACTTTTACCTTGACTTTGACTTCTGGCCTCATTTCTAGGTTTTTCGTGTCTGGAGCATATCTCCTATATTGCAGCTAAATTTCCTCAAATGTGTCTTATGCTAGACCAATTTCTTTGGGGGCATTTGTCACGTTACTGTGACATTTCTTGTTAAATACTTTTGCCATTAACATTCTAATTAAAAAGCATACTAATGATATCCAAAATGGGAGCGCAGTGGCTCAGTGGTAGAGTGCTTGACTTGAGACCAAGGGGCTGCAGGTTCGAGCCTTACCCACATCACTGCATGTGTCCTTGAGCAAGAACATTAATCCTAGCTTAGTACTGGTTCAACCCAGGAAGACCAGTCCCTTTATAAATGAAAGATTGTTGATGGGACGTACAGAATCAAATCAAACAAACAAACAATGATATCCAAAATGTTTACTTGATTTTCTGAGTTGGATGAAAATGTTATAATAATCCATGATCATTGTGGGGGTGGGATAGAAAAATCTGTCACGAGAATTGCGGATTGGCATCACGAGGCTTGCCGAGTGATGACAAACTGCGATGGCGAGGGACGGGTTTTCTATCCCATCCTCACATGATTAATGGATTCATTTTCTTGCTCACCATTAAATTTTGCATTTTATGTTTAAAAAAGGCTCCCAGAAGTTCCTAAATATGCTGTTATGTGACGTCACTTGATGACGTCTCTTAAACATTACAATTACGTCACTTTACGACCATGGGCGTTAAAGTTCTAATGCAACCAATGTACAGCCATCACATGACATCCTGTGTAAGATAACATGGGTAAGATAAGATTTTCTATCCCAGGATAAAATATCAGATATCCTTATCCCGTGTGCAAGAAATACTCTTCTTTGACGGGTATAACTTTTTTAATAATGCATTCACACCCAAAACACATTTTTAAACTTATGTATAAGAAAAAATCAAAATTTTATACTCGTAAAACATTTGATCCTTAACCTACATAAGCCTAGCATCCATTTTATGGGACATAAGCAAAGAGTGCAGAACCAGATGCGGCATCTGATCAGGTTCTGCACTGTACTTACAGAATGTACTTTTAAAATTTGATTAAAATTGTAAATAACTACCCAACAATCCTTTAACTTGAAATGGATTGGTCCAATTGATGAAGGTGGGAAATTCCATTATCCATAAATGAGCCGACACATGAGATTTCCAACAATGTGGTATGTGCGACCAACAAAGCCTCAGATCAGCCTGCGCATATGCGCAGTCTGATCAGAGCCTTTGCTAGTCGCTAGAATATTCTATGACTGTTTAGCTACTGACTGAACACAATTTGGAGTTTCTATACTTAAAAGGAGACTGCCCAGGTTTGTCTGAGTCTACACTTGTCAAAATGCCACATTGTTGGAAATCACATGTCACGGCTCAGATGGGTTAATTTTTGTCTTTTTTATTTCAGTTGCGTGACTGACAACATTGTGATTATCGCCAAGGCACTAAAGAACCAGTTTGTTATTCCAGAATTTTCAATATTTATGGGTTATATCGATAGAATTTTTGAAAAAGTGTCTCATAACAGAAGCGGAAAGGTAAGTAAAATGCTGTATTTGTTGTTCAAAAGATACCTAGCTGTCTGCTAAAAATGTGATTTTATAACAATGATGCATTTTCTCAAGTGTAGACTCAGACAAGCCTGTGCAGCCTCCTTTTAAGCTTAGAAAATCAAAATGTTGTTTGGTCAGTAGCTGAAGAGTCTTAGAATATTCAAGCGGCAAGCACAGGCTCTGATCAGATTGCGTGTACGCGCAGGCTGGTCTGAGCCTTTGCTGGTCGCACATACCACATTGTTGGAAATCTCATGTTGCAGCTTAAATGATTATTTTCAGCGTTTCAACTCACCTGACCATGTTGACCTGAAGTACAGCCTCATACTGATATAAATATCTCAAAAACTGAAAAAATTGAGTTACAACATTATATGGGCCACGTTGCAAGAAAACCTGTCTTCGGGGTTTCCGACAAAGCCAGTTTCAAATCAGTCTCCTCAGCTACAGAGACTAGCTCAAAAATTGAAATTTCACCTGTAGCAAGATTACATATGATACTTTCCAAAAAACGAATAATAAAGGCGCTGATCAGTCTGTGTGGATGGGCAGGCTGGTCTGTGCCTGTGTTTTTCACAAACCCCCGAAGACAGGGGTTCTCGCGTCGAGGCCCATATTAAGGTGGCAAAATTTATGTACTTTAAATGTGTGAAAATGTAGAAAAAAATACTGCATCATTTACAAATTTTATGATATATATCTTGATTTTCAGAAAAATATATATACTTGACTTGACAGACAATTCACATGATATATCGAGTATGATTTGTATTTAAGGATGAACATTCTTATATACATTCCAGCCAGCACAATATATCCCACAGTTAGCTCGAGTGAATCCAGATTATTGGGGAGTGGCTGTATGTACAGTTGATGGACAGAGGTAAACTTGTCTTTCATTTTATCATGTTGTTGTGTTTTATGTCCCACCAATGGAGACTGGGCTGACAGGCTGGTGAAGTCCGGAATTGAACCTGGGATCCCTTGATTTTCAAGGCGAGCAGTTTTTCCACAACACAACAACAGCTCCTCATTTATAAGTGATTATATACTCAGAAGAAAAAGTTTATTTGTTTGTTTGTTTTGTTGCTTTACGTCCCAAGTCAACAGCTATGGTCATTGCGGAACGGTCAGTTCACCTAACCACACTTTTTCCTGGGCAGGCTTGAACAAGCGGATAACCAGTAATTCGTGCACATACTTTCGCTTGTAACTGACAACAACCCTTCTTGAATGGATCAGCGGAAGGGAGGAGAATGACCGTAGAAATTATTTCATGATCAATTTCCACGAAAGTATGGGACCGGGCCGGGAGCGAACTCGCGACCCCTGGAATTGCAGTCAGACACGCATCTGTAGCCAGACACGTTACCGACTGCGCTACGCGGCCCGGTAAAAAAGTTTAGTCAGTATTTATGTTTTCTCATAAAATCAACAATAATGGATATATCATTGTCAAATTGTATATATGAGTTGTATCATCGTAGCTTTACATGTATCCGTTTATTGTGTGACAAATAATGCCTCTATTAGACTGTATCAACCAAATTTCAAAATGCACGCTGTGCATGTGCTGCGGTAAACTGGCAGGGTTATTTTCTCAAATGATGTTTGATACTGAAAGAGAGTTGTTCCTATTGCAATAATCCGGAGAAAATTCAGTTTTAGCAAGCTTAAGTCGCCGTCCAGGCTATCAACAAATTATGGAAATACCGCGTTTTGACGTCTTGAAGCAGGTACACATGTTGCTGACGTGCCATGCAATTTTGGATGTAATGAACAAATATTTTATCGTCTGCAAACACGTTTTCGACCCCCTGGCAGTAAAAATGACAAGCATCCGTCAGGGAGACCACGAATAACGACGCCACTTGAAGTTAGGGCCATAGTGACGTCAACATGACATAATCGCTTCATGGCCGCTTGGAAACTTCTTAAACACACTAGGCTTGCAACAGGTACGAGAATTTCCTTCTATACTGCCAGAAATTGTCTGAGGGGAGCTAGACTGATTTTTGAGTTTTGAAATTTGAATTTTGACAGTGACCCCTCTGTGTAATTTTGATGAAGAAAAGAGGTATATTTTCAGAATTTTTGTTGAAAATGTTCGCATTTGAAAGAAATTAAATGAATTTCATGTTAGGTAAGGTTTTTGTCAATATAAAGACTGTCCTACAAAATAAATGCACACAGTGTCTATACTGACTAAACTTTTTCTTCTGAGCATAATTGTTTGTTCATTTGATCAACAGAAAAAACACACATGGATTGACATGAAATGAGAAGTTAATGTATTGTGAACAAATGAGATTTCAAAGTAATCTTAATGTCCTATGATAAATAGAATATAACATTCATGCTCTCGTATTATTGAATTTTTTAAACTCGTTGCGAAAAAGCAATAAAATGCTCGGCAAGCCTCACATTTTATTGTTTTTCCTCAACTCGTTTAGTAAATTCAATAAAACATGAGCACTCATGTAAGATCCTCTATCTATTGTGAACAACACATTTTTGCATAAAAAGCAGTGCCACACGATATCAACACGTATATTTCAATCAGCTTTAACAACTAAAGGGGGGGGGGGGGGTGTCTCACCCTATAGGAAATTTACATTAGGTTCTGCCCACGCATAGATTTTCATAATATTATGCATAATGATTGCCTCACATATAACAATTCTATTTGTGATTTAGTTTCCCACTTACCTATTTACATGGTCAAAAAATGAGATGTTATGTAAACGAGCATCTGATTATGGGGGTATCTTCAGTTTAAGCCGCCCATAACTCTTATAGTTTCATATATTGTGTTCATTTATTTTTAGAACTATCTAAGATCATCACTGATTAGATATGCATAAAACAAAAATCAGTTTCTGTAAAGTTAAATTCAGAAAATTATGATTTTGTTTGGAATCGTCCACAAATTTCAGCTTCTTAATATTTTTTAAACAATTTTGTTTTTAAATTTAGGCATGTTCCAGTTCTTGTCAACCTATGAATTTACTCTCAAATTAGGCTATACATATATAGATGATATGCTAAAATTTTCAAGAAAATCAAAGGCCGGTAACATGTTGTCCTAGAACTTTGAATGTTACAAATCCAAGTTCTCAGAAATGTAAAAAAACTGATTGTAGTTAATGAATAAGAATTCGTTTAGTTTAAAAGCAAGTTTTTGTGTTTGTTTTCTTCTATAAGTAAGATGGAATCTTAGATATTGTTAAAACTATTATAATAACATGAATACTGATCACTTAGGGAGAACTTCACCTTGTCCAACTCCTAATAGAACAGTAAACTTTGATAATCTTTATAATACGGTTTCAATACCAGATTCACTCTAATAGAAAGCCATTCTCCATAATTCATTCATTTCATTTGTGTCAGGGAATTGTTTGTTTTATCATTTATTGATCACCAACATGATAAATTAAATATTTAATAAATATTACAACCTTATATAATCATATCCCACATTCTGCACAATTTCATAATTTAAAACATGTTGCATATTTTCCTGCGTGAGCAAGACAGAATATTTAAGGTTTTCAAAGCTGTCATCCTTATTCCAATACTGACCACATAGAGAGAATTTCACCCTGTCGAACTCCTCTCGAAGTAGTTAATCTCATTAATCTTCACAATGTGGTTTTATTTTGCTATTCACTTTAATAGAATGTCAAACTACAAATTCACCCATTTTATGTAGTTGTGGGATCTTTTGCTTGATTATTTCTCTACCACAAAAATGCTGAAATTTTTAAAGAATACATGTACCAAACTCTACAATCATAGGTGTTTACAATTATATTCCACATCCTGTAAAATGTCATAGTATCAAATGGGATAGAAAAATTAATGTCCACAATATCTTCTTAAAGTTTCATCTAGTACAATCAGATCGCTCAAAGGATAACTGATTCCCTGATTAAATTGCCATTTACTTTACTGAGGAACCAGTTTTGAAAACACAACATGGAAACTCCAGAAATTGTTAAGCATAAAACTACAAATACAGAACTTATTGAATATATTAACAGGCATAACTGCTAAAAGGGTCTGACCGTATAAGAAGAAGTTACAATGATCGGGAACTGAGGTAATCTGACCAAAGTCATGCCCTTGCAACGGAATTGGCAATCAATCAAAACTTGAAGCCAATATTCAACCCGAGACTAAAACTACAAATAGACATAATACTAGGAGAACACAAGGAAAGCAGAACCTATGGGAAACTCTTTCCCAAAAGTAGTAAAATTGCAAACAGAGTTTAAAATAAAGTCAGCGCTTTAAGTTTATAAGTTTGCATGAGCATCTTGGTAAAAAATGAAATGACAAAATGATAAATTCAAAACAGTCATAGCATTTGCCAGGTATTTAATGCCTGTGCAACAGTCAGCCAATGACACATAAGGAATCCCAACCAGTACCTGGTATTAAAATAAAAAGCTACACCCTAGGCTATTCCAAACACATTGACATTTTAGGGGAAAATCATGCATAACATTAAAATTTCGTCAAAAAAATGTCTGCATTTTTGTATAGGCCAAAATAGTATCAAAGCAATCCATATAGAGTCCTTTCACTATTCTAGCTTAAACTGGGTGAGATCCGATAAAACCGATGTTAAAAAATTGAAAAAATATTAGACAGGTGTCATCGCAAAAATGGACTAACACAAGGTGCTCTCCTGAGACCTAAAAGTCACTATTGAAATAAATAAATGCATTTTTATAGTTGATAGGTCATAGGTATTCACCATGTAAAACTAGATGAAAATCCATGCGTGGGCGCATATGAGACCCCCCCATTACAATTCTTCTCAACATTCAATCCACTCAATCCAGGCCACAAAGTATTACGACAGCTGATCCTTATATTGCTTAGTTCTAGAAGATGGACGGATATTAATGAAAACGTGTGGACTGTGAATCGGTGACAAAATATGGTGCTATATTTTCCACAAGTTATGTGAATATTTCATTGAGTTTGTGCAATAATTGTGAACAAATATTATTTTCAATGCATTAATGTTCACCAGGTCCCTTGAGAAATGTTGAAAACCTTGGGCTTCACACTCGGTCATTTTTTAAAACATTCCCTCAGAACCTAGCAAACATTAATGCATGAGAAACAAAGTTTGATCCCTATATTCTCCCTACCATGAAAAAATGCATCTGAAAATGTCTCCTGCTGAAGTCATCTGCTGCATGTAAATGCTTATGTCAATGACTAATTTCGGCATACAGACAAACAGTGTAGAGCAAGATCAGACCACTCATCTAGGAGCAGTCTGGTCTGGGTCCACTCTGTTTGCTTCATGACATTTTAAATGGACTTGCTGACAATACAGCAGCCAACATTTTTTTACGTGGAGCGCAGTGGCTCAGTGGTAGAGTGCTTGACTCAAGACCGAGGCGCCGCGGGTTCGAGCCTCACCGGGGTCACTGTGTTGTGGTCCTTGAGCAAGACACATTTATCCTAGCTTAGTACTGGTTCAACCCAGGAAGACCCGTCCCTGTTTAACTGAAAGATTGTTGATGGGACGTAAAGAATCAAATCAAACAAAAGCAGCCAACATTTAGTCACAATCAGAAGCTAAAGTGTTAAGTAGACTGACTCAACCTGTGTTTATAAAGCATGTCTTTATTTCTAAAATGTTGAATTCATTATTTTTTTATTCAGGTATTCTAAAGGGGACACAACTATTCCATTCTGCCTTCAGTCAGTAGTGAAGCCCCTGAACTACGCCCTTACTCTGAGTGACATGTCCCCAGAGCTAGTCCACAAATATGTAGGACAGGAGCCAAGTGGTAGATCCTTTAATGAACTCACTCTTGACTATCAGAGTAAGTCTGTTTTTACCCGTAGGTTTAGATAAACATTTTTTTTAAAGCGTTAAATTGTGATTATTTGCTTACCCATCAGTTTTAACACTTGTTTTGGGTGCTCAAAAGAATTGTCTCATTGAGATGGTTCTTTTGAGTACCCGCAACATATGTTTTAGTTGATTAATAAGAACATTAATTATTGTGCAAGAACCAAGTGGTAGATCCTTTTTGATTCGCAGAGTAAGTGTTTTTTTACCCATAGGTCTAGATTTAAAAAAATTGTAAGCGTAAAATTGTGATTATTTGCTTATCCATCAGTTTTAACATTTGTTTGGGTGCTCAAAAGAACCGTCTCATTGAGACGCTTCTTTTGAGTACCTACAACATATATTTTGGTTGATACTTAAATTAGAAAATTAATTTTAATTTCGCACAATTGTAATAAAAATAACTTGACCATAAAAATAGTTTGTGATGAAATAGAGGTTCATTTTGTGAAAAAAGACAAAAAATAATCAGAGGATTCATCCAAACAATATGCACATCTTCAGACCATGATCTAAACACCTGTAAAGTTTCAAAGAAATCAGAGTAAAACTGTAGGACCCCAAAACTACATGTATTTTTAGCTGTCAGGCAGCCTTGACAAGTCATGTCTAATTGTCCACAGCTGATTTTAGTTCTAAAAAACAGCCTAAAAAGTCATATATAAAAAATGATTGATGCATTCTTTTGAGCATAAAATCAGAATTTGTCAACCTTACAAAGTGATGTCCACCTAGGCGAAGCGGGTTGACAAATCCTGATGTTAGCCTCAAAAGAATACATCAATTGTATAATGATAAATGCTGAGATGTATTTTTTTTGTTCCATAGATAAACTTCACAACTCAATCATTGATAAATGCTGATTTCTAATTTTGTTTTATAGGTAAACCTCACAATCCAATGATAAATGCTGACATGTATTTTTGTTCCATAGATAAACCTCACAATCAAATGAAAAATCATAAAAGCAGAGATGCATTTTTTGTTCCATAGATAAACCACACAACCAAATGATAAATGCTGAGATGTATATTTTTGTTTCATAGATAAACCTCACAATCCAATGATAAATGCTGGTGCTATTGTGATGGCATCATTGTTAAAGAAAGGCTTGGTGATTGCTGACAGATTTGACTACGTAAGTAGTTCACTAGAACAGTTCAATAGCTAGCAGCATATATTCATGTATGGGATGTTCTAAAAATCACTGAGTAAGTAGTTAACTAGAACTGTTCATTAGTCAGGACTGGTATGGTGGATGTTCTGAAATTGACTGACAGTGTGTAAGTAGTTCACCAGAACAGTACAATAGCTTGCAGCATATATTCATGTACGGTAGATCTTCTAAAATTTCCAACACTGGATTCCTGTCAAAAAGACCTAGACAAACAGTGCAGATCCAGTTCAGACGTGCTTCTGAAGAAGCAGTCTGATCAGCATATTCCCTGTTTGCTGTTCTGACAAGCATTTTGTGAATTCCAGCACTGATAATGCCTAAGTTACATTTGCCACAGGTATTGTACGGTCGATTTGTCTATGATTTTTGGTATGATTTTTCAGGCATCGTAGGTGGCTCTAAGCTATGACGTATGTGTTTACATTCTTTACAATCATCCTGTGATTTCTTTTGGTGACAGATCGGACAGTCCTTACATAGACCTTGGGTCGATCATACGGTAACTGCACAGTCATCTTGTAATCTTCTGACCTCCGCACAAAAATCACAGGATGCCCATGCGATGTCATTGCGAGTTCCCTACGATTATCTCAAGAGCCTATAATCATTTTGTGAGCCCAAATGACTATCTAAAATCGTGCGTTGTCCTCAGGATCAGCATGCGGTGCCCATACGGGGGATCATGCGATCTACCTGCGATTTGTCTACGGGTGTGTGATTTTTAAAAATTTGTCATAGTGCGGAGTAAAACAAAATCGTAGAGGCTACAATGCCCGTAAATCCATACGATGATCGCATGGTCTCCCTGCGGTGGCCGCACGGAAAGGGTGATTTGGACATCGTACGGGCATTGTAAACTCATTGGAAAGCAAATGTAACCGAGGCATAACCAATATTTTAGTTGAAAAAAGAAAGGATAAATTGTTTGAAATTTAGAATATTTACCATACTTATTGTTCAGCTTCTGTATTCCTAACACTTGCATTGCCAGCAGAAAACTGCAGCTGAAAATGTTGTCTGCTGATGTGGGCTGCTGCAGTTTTTAGCTTTTATCTGATCAGGGTCCAAACTGTTTGCATGCAACTTAAAATAAATTTGTTATTTATTAAACAATATATTTATTTTAAGTTGCATGCAATCAGTTTGGAGCCTGATCAGACTGCTCCAAGGGAAACATAGTGTGGTATTGTTAACTAATTCTTTGTTATTTGCAGCTACAAATGTACTGTAGTGCCAACCAAGAGTGACAGTGACCTAATATTTTGTTTACAATTGTTAAGTTAAACATTAACTTGTACACTACACTTGAGCTAACACGAATCAATATATCACTTATGTTTTAATCCTATCCTGCAGATAGGATTAAAACACAAGTGATCTGTCGATTCTAGGTCCCTGATAACTTTGTAAACAAAATATGTTGTCACTGTCACTCTTGGCTGACAGGACAGTACATATATTTATCTGTTTTGTCTTCTTCTGTTACATTTTGGACACCTCTATGAATGGGCAAAACAACGCGACCCAAATCAAACAAAGCTGTTAACTAATCCAGGTCTCTAGTGTTTATTTATAGAAATTTTAGTTCAAAATAAACTTGAAATAAAAAAATTATTCCATTAGCCCCTAGATTTGGAAATGGACTCTCCTGATTGATATGGATTGGTTACATGTATTTGGCATATATGGGGGATGTGTATTTGGCATATATGGGGGATGTGTATTTGGCATATATGGGGGATGTGTATTTGGCATATATGGGGGATGTGTATTTGGCATATATGGGGGATGGAGCACACTTTTTGTTATAAATGCAAATATAGGGAAATATTTTATCATTCCAATCAAAAAATGCTGACCCGAGTTGAAAATGATTTGTCACAAATGGACTTTAAGGTTTCCTCTAATTACGATTATTCATATTAATTTCCCCGATGAATGGCCTTCTGCCCAAATTGCTCTATTAAACCATTCTGTTTCACTGACAGCAATGTCACCCAGTGTTAAAATAGACTCAGGTGAGCCATTCAGGGCCATCATGGCAGCTGGTATTTAACCCTTTTCCCGCTTTTCACTACAACTGTTGTCTGCTCTGAGTGCTCTCACATCCACCTTTGTACTTAAGGTCACTGCCCATAGCAATAACCGTAACTCTAAATCATCAAGGGAGGTAATACTTGGTAGCGTTCGATTATGACAAAGTGTGATTTTACGCAACTATGGTATGTTTTCTACAGGCAGTAATGCCCGTTACACTGCACGTTGGTAATCAAAAAGTGATTGATATCACTTTAAAAATGCAAACAAAGTTTTAAGTACGATGAACGACAAAAGTTGGCATTCTTTACGGATACTAAACGATGGACGCTCAGCTCTGTGTGAAGAAAAAAATCAGTCAGTGCAATGGAACACGCATTTTACCAGGGAAATGTCTGTCGACTGTTCGCGGTTTTTTGACAGTCCACAACAACAATAATGACATAACCACATGTATATAGATCTATATATGATTTTCTGGTTTTATTTTACCTGCATTAAAATTTCACCAAGACAGACTATCCCGTCACGTTCGCTAGCGTCTACTTTGACGTGCGCTAATGACGTCACTTACTCTTATGACGTCATTATGCGTAAATGACACGTATTGAACTTGACGTTGACGTTGAGAGTCTATCGCTTAAACTTGTGTCCTAAACAATTTGCCTCCTGTCAAATGTGTTCCAATATTTAGTTACAAGGGCTATCTTGGGCTACGGTTGACCCAAGTTTAGTCGTGAGTCTAAATTATAGTGGGCCTACTCTAAATTTACAAAGGTACGCGAGGAATTCTGCCATCGGGGTCTGCGAACAACAAAGGCGCAGACCAGCTTGCGCATCTGCGCAGTCTGATCAGCGCATTTGCTATTCGCTTATTGAATAGTATCAAATTAAAACTTGCTCCAATCGAGATTTCACTATTCTATCCAGTCTCTGTGGCTGAGAAGGCTGGTTTTGGTATGATCTTATCGGAAACCCTGAAGACAGGTTTTGTCGCATCGATGTACATTTATATTCATGTAAATGCGGACCCAATCCGCAAACCTGGTTCATGTGATATGCACATAGAATATGTCTAGCCCCTCTAGACTACTCGTGGCCAATTCCGCCCATGACCAACACCGACGGGACCAAAAATACCAAAAACATTACCCCGTCCCCCTCCGCGCCACTGAATACTCCTTTCCGTAGCGGGAAGGGTGTCGGCGTAAAAAAAAACTTTTAATATAAATGCGGGTCCAACCAAGGCATAGGTAAGTTATAGGTACTCAGTGAGACGGTTCTTTCGAGCACCCGAAATAAATATAAAAATAATGAGCAGTAAAATATTTACAATTTTACGCTAAAATTCCAAGTTACTCTACATTTGACATGTTTCAACCGAAAGATGTCTGTCGAGGAATATATAGATCTAATAGAAATAAACCTCCTCTGGTCAAGTGTTAAGGTCTGGCCTTGCTTCGCGATCGGGCATTAGTATGGCGCCCGAGGCCGCAACAAAGATTTAAAAACATTTCGAATTCTTGGCTGAATACATGAAGTATATGCATCGATAAATTGAAGCGATGCATATTAAAACAGCACTTTTTTCACCTAAATTAGACATGCAGAGTTACCCCGTGACCTTGAAAAACGGTAAATGTCCCCCAAAACATTACATCTCTATCCTAATGATGGATCTATGCAAATTTGGTCATAATATATCGACTAGGTGTTCAGACAAAATGCCGACAAGTTTCTTTTTACCATGGGTGGGGTATTTTGGTATCGTTTTGGGTATGGAAAAGTATTCTCATATGTGCATATAAATGTTCCAAGTATTTGGAGTACATATTGTTTCATTTGGAAGTTCACAATGAGGTATTTGAATCCATAGTGTTTGGTTCGTAAGGTTTTAACATGCTTAGAAATAAGAAAAACCTGCTTATTCATTATTTTGCAGTTTAGGGGGTAGGGATACTTATTTGGAAATATCTCACTAATTAGACGGTGATTTTTTTAAAAATTCCGTAATAATGCATCTTATATAATGATCACTTTCCTAAAAAAAAATTAGAAAAATTTATTTTTTAAAGTGTGTTTAAATATCAAATTATCAGTCAGTAATTGCAGAAAATGAATGCATAAATATCGACGAATGCTGGTTTGAAAGCGTAATATGAAGAAAAATACTTGTAAAGTTGCAAAAGAATGGTTTGAGAAAAAGTTCTTAATTATTGATGGCTTCGCAGGCTTGTTTGAAATTACGATTTTCAAATACAAAATTGAGTTACAGAATATTTTACTTGTCTTAATGAGTTTCCAAAAAGCTGCGTAAAAAAGCCAACATAGGCCATATAATGAAGAGCTGTAACTTTTGAACTGGATGGTAAATTTTCTTTATTTTGCGCTATTCATCTTATAATATGATGTACTACAGAATATCAAAATATGAAAAAATTCTATTTTTTGGAAAAAAAATCGCCGAGGTGTGGGCAGTGACCTTAAGTAGCCTATAATATTGCAAACATTACAGACCCTAAGGAGCAGTCTGATCTGGGGCTCATAGTGTTTGATTCCATGGTAAAAGTATTTACAAGTTCATTTGAATATATACTGAAACAAAAAAGTTATGTCCGCTTGACGTTTATGTCTGCTAGTTCCAAATGGATGAACGCATTTCATTCAAATTTTCACCATACAAACTTTGATCATTTAGAATGATTTGCACTTAAGAGTTAGCCATTTGATAATCAGTAAAGCCGCTGAAAGAGCAGCGAACATGAGTACCCTTAAAATCAAAAGTCACAACATCAATAGCTTGTGTGTCCGTCATAATCCCAAACCATTCAAGCACATTTAAACATCACTGAACAAACTCTCTAGTATGATAAGCTGGCTAGTTGTACGCATTGCCTTTACCGCCACAGCCATAAGTCTGTAACATACTCTGACGTCACAAAACATCGATCACGAGCGTGCGTGAAAACACTCAAAAATTCATTTTTGGTCCAGCATTTTGATAATCAACAAAATCGAACAAATTTGATGTTTTTTCGTCATCATAAGCATTTTAACAGTAATTAAGACTAATCAGCATCAAAACAATTGATTATGGAAATTTTCTGATGATTTTGCAGTAAGGAGTGGGGTATAAAACACAGATTTAGTGAACCTTTGATGCCCAACATCAGCCATAGTTTTCGTTTTTCTCTCTTGTGTTATTGTTGTCATAAACAAACACAACAAATGAAAACAAAAACGCTCTCAAAATGATAATAGGTTGAGGAGATTTGAAAGTTCTTAATTTGTTATTTGTTTAATTCAAAGGGAGGTAATTTTAGATAATTTCGTAAATGAAAGATTTTGAACTGCAATTTTGCTCGTTCACTAAGCAGACTTGAGATTTTTTTATGTTTTTTCATCGTCGTACACTTCTGGTTGCCATTTAATGTAAAATGTGTCACATTTTGATGATTAACTTCCTGATGATAATGGAAAAAGCTGTGTGCACATTCGGTCTAATAACCCTTCAAGATCAGAAGATAAAATCAAATAATTACCATTTTTTGTGTGTCGGACATTTTATTAACATTTTGGTTTTATTTTTGTTGCAACATCTTAACTGGATCAAAAGATACAGTACCATGAAAATCAGACGTTTCCTTTTTTGTTTGAGTATATATACAGTAGAACTTCAATGGCTCAAACTCTGATGGCTCATTCACCTTGGCTGGCTAGAACCATCATTATGGTTCCTACACAACTATTCTCCATATTTCTAAGCCTGTTCAAGCCATTGAAGTTCTACTTTATGTAGCAGGTGTAATAGTAATACCATAAGCAAAACAACAATTTCAGGACAAAAATATTTGACAGGATAAAGGTTAAAATTCATCTTTCATTTTGATGTGAGCAATGAAGGCTTTTGGCAAGACTGTCTTGTTGCACAGGTCTTTAGTTAAGAGTGTGTAACAAAAATTTTTTTTTCTTATTTCTCAACCAAAACATATGTTGTGGGTACTCAAAAGAACCATCACAATGAGATTGTTCTTTTTAGCTTCCAACACACATGGTAAAATTCACGGGTAAGAAAATATTTACAATTTTATGCTCATAAAATTTGTTTATCTAAACCTGTGATGCATAAGGGCTTCTCTGAGCCTTAGGTAGTGGCCTCTACTTATACCATAAGAACCAAAATCTCATAAGCTGGCTTAACCCTTAAAGCGTCACCTATAATTTGCAGCAGACAACAATTTCAAATTTTACCGCTTTTTCAAAAATAACAAATAAGGCATGATATTTCATGAGAATCGTCTGCTTGCAGTCGATTCTCATGAAATATCATACCTTATTTTTTCTGAAAATTTGGGAAAATATTGCAAAATTTGTCGTCTGCTGCAGTCCTGATTGGAGCTTCAAGGGTTAAATTTGTAAAATTGGCAAATTGATAGTTTCCTTACCCTTTTATCATTTTGGCTCTTTACCTGCGAGTGACATATTTTGTTGTCTTCTGAAAACCATTGCAAGCTTTTTGTACCCGGATCAGGCCCAACAAAATGTTGGGTTTCATCTGAATCCAAACTGTTTGACACTCTGATGGTTTTTGAGAAAAATATGTTTGTAAAAAATCAACAGATGGCAAAATCATGAAAAAATTCCCAGCATGCAAAGAATTATTACCCGGATAAGTCTTCAAAGAATAATCTTTAACCCTTAAAGCGCCAATCACAACTGCAGCAGACAACAAATTTTGAGACATCTTTCCTAATTTTCGAAAAAATAAGGTATGATATTTCATGAGAATCATCTGCCAGCAGATGATTCTCATGAAATATCATGCCTTATTTGTTATTTTTGAAAAAGCAGCAAAATTTGAAATTGTCATCTTCTGCCAATTGTAGGTGGCGCTTTATGGGTTAAAATTCTGCACATAAGAGATGACCAGGTCATGTGCAATCATGCAGACATAATATAGGATAAGCAGATCAGGTTGTCTGGATTTGAATATTTCCCATCATTTTTGTTGGCAGATATTACTGTAAACCATATAGAGGGCAGGTCTATTGTCATGTTTGTTTGTTTTGTTGCTTTACATCCCAGTCAACAGCTATGGTCATGGGGGGATGGTCAGTTCACCTAACCACACTTTTTCCTGGGCAAGCTTGAACAAGAGGTTAACCAGTAATTCGTGCACATACTTTCGCTTGTAACTGACAACAACCCTTCTTGAATGAATCAGTGGAAGGGAGGAGAATGACTGTAGAAATTATTTCATGATCAATCTCCACAAAAGTATGGGACCAGGCCGGGGTCGAACTCACGACCCCTGGGATCTGCAGTCAGACACGCATCTGTTATCAGACGCTTTACCGACTGCGCTACGTGGCCAGGTCTATTGTCGTGTGGCTCTGAAGTATATGGCATGGCAATATTGTGGATGCAAAGAATTTATAGATCATTTTCAAAACTTATCCATCATATGGCCTTGTTATGACATAATTAAACAAAATTAGAGAAAACAGGATGAGAGAAAAAATGTAGATTTCCTGACTTCATCAGAAGCCAGCTGATCTGGGTCTATTCTGTAAGCAAGAAATGGTATATTTTCTTTTTAAAAAGTTGTGTTTGTACATGCTGTGCTTATGAGGGTGAATATAGTATATTTTGTAACAGTCAATCGTAACAACGACAACTTTTAGAAAGGTATGATCATGCTAGAAGCCATAAACATGTACACTGCAGGGAGCGCAGTGGCTCAGTGGTAGAGTGCTTGACCCAAGACCGAGGGGCCGCAGGTTCGAGCCTCAACGGTGTCACTGCGTTGTGTCCTTGAGCAGGACACATTAATCCTAGTTTAGTATTGGTTCAACCCAAGAAGATCCGTCCCTATATAACTGAAAGATTGTTGATGGGACATAAAGAATCAAATCAAACAAACAAAAACATTCTATACTGCCAGCTGACAGTTGTAGTCCCCACTTATAATAAATTCAAGGTGGGCTATTGTGACCTGTCTTTGTCCGGCATCCGTAAATTTTTTTTATTTAAAGGACTCCCATCATCTTGCCAATGTCTCAATATCTTTAAGGAGCTTGCGAAGCACCTGCAATGGTGCTTCCTGTGATGTAATATAATCAACAACAAATTTCAGCGAAAAAATGCAAATATTTTCTTACCCATATTTTTTAGCACATGTTGTGGGTGCTCAAAAGAACCGTCTCATTGAGACGGTTCTTTTGAGTACCCACAACATATGCTTGGGTTGAGAAATCAGAAAATTATTTTTCTGGTACGCACTCTTAACTAAAGGCCTGTATATTTATTTTTATTGCATGCCTCTGTGATACTTGCTATTATTTTACATTCGGTTGTCAAAGTAAAAGTCCTACAGGGCTTATTTTGTAAGTTGCTATTATTCAACAATAAATAAATATTCTATTATATGGGCCTCGACGCGAGAAAACCTGTCTTCGGGGTGTTGCGAATAACACAGGCGCAGACCAGCCTGCCCATCCGCGCAGTCTGATCATCGCCTATGTTATTCGCGTTTTGGAAAGCACCATATGTAAACTTGCTACAGGTGAAATTTCAATTGTCTAGCTAGTCTCTATAGCTGAGGAGACTGGTTTGAAACTCACTTTGTTGGAAACCCCGAAGACAGGTTTTGTCGCGTCGAGGCCCATATAGTGCCCAGAACAGAGATTATGTTTTTCCTTTTTTATAGACACCCAAACCAGATGAGCCAGATTTGACATGTGTATACCAGGTATAAATAAATTAAATACAGAAATATTCAGTTTATGAGGTTATTATATTCATCAAGACAAAATTGTTTTTCTTGTTTCTTAATTGCATCAATTGAAAGTACATGAAACAGTGCTGATTTCATGGTAATAGTTTTGATTTATGTTCATTTCACTGATATAATAATCAAAACTACATGAAGTACTTTAAATTAAGAACATAAACCTTGTGTGGTTTTGCACATTTTTTATATGCCCTTTTTGAAAAAGATCACCCTTGCCTGGACATCTTTATGTCTGTCTATCCCTTAGCAAGTTCCTATGCAGGTGAGTACCACAGTTTTAATTCCTACCACAAATTGATCACTATAATTATCAATATAATTTACCAAGGGACGTTTCATGTTTATGTGCCTTTGAACTTGGAAATGTTCTTTTTTTGCACAAGTTGAAGATTTATAGCACTTACATGTATGTTCCAATAACTGAATTTAGCTGAAACCTCTCCTAAAATACTCACAATGAAATGGAGATTTGTGTAGCAAATTAAGCAGTATCACTTAAGGGTATTTCAGGGTTATTTGCCCTTGAAATTGAAAATGTTACCTCTGATTTGCTGATGGTTTTTGAGTGTCTGATTTAAAAACAAAAAACGAGATGTTTTATGTTATATTATAGCCTTGAATGTCCATCCACCTGCCTGTCTTAAAGCAATCTATTTTGGATATCTATTACAGTTTCAGTTAAATGAAAATTACCATTTATAACTGATCACTAACTGATCTTTTCTGGTCTAGCCTCTCATTGGCTGATGGTTTCTGGTCTAGCCCCTCATTGGCTGATATTTTCTGGTCAAGCCTCTCATTGGTTGATGGTTTCTGGTCTATATATAGCCTCTCATTGGCTGATGATTTTTGGTCTAGCCTCTCATTGAGTGATAGTTTCTGGTCTAGCCTCTTTCTGGTCTTGCCTCCCATTGGCTGATGGTTTCTGGTCAATCCTCTCATTGGCTGATGGTTTCTGGTCTAGCCTCTCATTGGCTGATGGTTTCTGGTCTTGCCTCCCATTGGCTGATGGTTTCTGGTCAATCCTCTCATTGGCTGATGGTTTCTGGTCTAGCCTCTCATTGGCTGATGGTTTCTGGTCTAGCCTCTCATTGGCTGATGGTTTCTGGTCTAGCCTCTCATTGGCCAATGGTGTCATGACTCTTGAGACTATTACATAACCAAACTATTTTGATGAAACTTGGAATAAGTCTTTATATTGGCAAGACCTAAATCAAGTTTGATGATGGACAAATTCAGTGCTTCTTATTTGTATTTCGACTATTGGGTGAGTTCCAGACTCCAGAGACTGTATTTATTGACTGATTTTGATGAAATTAGGTGTGTGCATTTATATCAAGAAGATCTGTGCCAAGTTTGATTATCCAGAAATTCTGTAAGTTTAAGTTAGATGGTCTAGTTTCTGATTATTTTTTTAAATAAAAAAGATATATCTGGCTGAGTCTAGTATGGTAAGGGTAAGGTGTCCATTAGATGAGCCTCGTCGCGAGAAAACCTGTCTTCGGGGTTTCTGACAAAAAGAGACTCAAATCATTCTCCTCAGCTTCAGAGACTAGCTAGAAAATTGAAATTTGGCTCATAGTGTGTCTAGATATGAAACTTTCCATTAAGTGAATAACAATGGCGCTGATCAGACTGCGCGTATGCGCAGGCTGGTCTGCGCCTTTGTTGTTCGCAAACCCCTGAAGACAGGTTTTCTCGCGTCGAGGCCCAGATAATGTATGACTCGCTGCTTGTGCTATATGTGAAATTATTTTGTTTTCAGGCCATGGAGCAACTGAAACGTCTAGCTGGTCAAGAGCATGTGGCCTTCAACAATTCAGTGTAAGTTCAAACTGCATTCAACCCAATAAGCCTACATGTTCTTATATTCACACACTAACTCTTTTTTGCAAGTGGCAACATTTGTCATCTGCTCTTTGCAAACAGTTTGGATCCGAAACCAGACCGACAAAATGTCGGTCCTGATCTGGATCCAAACTTTTTGACACTCTGATAGTGTTCCTGAAAGCATTTTGTGAAAAAGTTTGAAAAAAGTCAGCAGACGACAACAATAGTATGATAAATTACCCAGCATGCCAATTTTGAGTTGTAAAAGCTGTTCCTGAGCCCCATCAGAGTGTCAAACAGTTTGTATCCAGATCAGGCCCTAACGTTTTGCAAATGTTATCAGCAGATGACACTTGTATATAAAGATTTAACCCTTTTTCTGCCATTCTTGCATGGGAATTCATCACGCGAAGCTGTTTGAAGCAGCGAAATCCATGTTCAAATCATGAGATTCACGTGCTGTTTGAACATGGCTTTTACTTGAAAAAGCGTAAACTGGGCCCTGATATGTATGCATGACGTGACACTGGAAAGCGTTGTGGCCGTGACTGATCATTTCACTGATGCTTTCGCGTACATATGACGTTGTGGCGACGTAATGACATTCGAAAGTTTGACGCTGACGCCATTTTGTTTTGAGATATCAAGTGTAAGAAAATGGATATTTAATGTTTAAGCGACGTTTTCAGCACGGTATATGCTGAAATCAGGTAAAATATGCAAGAATAACGATCACACATGTTTGTTTAATTGCATTAACACTTGCCAGGTCCCTCGCTCGACGATGTTTGAACACTCGGCCTAAGGGCCTCGTGTTCAAACAGCTTCCTCAGGACCCTGCAAATGTTAATGCATGAAAAAACATGTGTGATCCCTATATTCATAACCGTTGTCATCTGTTCTCACTTTGGTTGCTGGTATTGCAAACACTATGGACCCAAATGATCAGGGCTCACAGTGCTTGTTCCTATGGCAACCAAACTGTTTTGCTTTCTGATGATGTTCCTGATCATTTGTTTTGATAATGTTAATTAACAGCAGAAAAAATTAGCAGATGACAAAAAAACTTGCTGTGCCATTACTCAATGACATGGGCAAGAAGTGGTTAACCTCCCTGTTAATTCTTTGCCTACTATTGTCATCTGGTGATAATGTTTGCAAACAGTTTGGACCCAGATCAGGACAGACAGAATGTCTGTCCTGATCTGGATTCAAACCAGTTGACACTCTAATATGGTATTCCTGAAATAATTTGTCAAAAAGGACCGTTTGACACTCTGATATGGTTTTCCTGAAATAATTTTTCAAAAAGGTTGATTTTGAAAAAATCAGCAAACGGCAAAAAAGCATGTAAAAATTATCCAGTAGGCAACGAGTTAGTCTCATCGGTGTACTTATTGAGCCTATAAACAGATCTATTATCAAACATCATAAACCACTTTTTTAGCTTCTCATCAGGGTCTGCATTATAGCTTAAGATAGAACAATCTTCAGAGGGCAGAATGAAATTTGAAAATGCTAATCTATCTTAATGGCGCATCTGTAAAACTTGAAGAGTGCCATCAGGAAAAAATATGTTTATTGACCCTTTAAGTGCCAAGACAAAAATGCTTCTAAAAATGTCATCTGCTGAAGTCGTCTGCTGCAAATAATTGCCTAGCTATACTGAGGAATTAAGTATAGAAGCAAACAGCATGGACCCAGATAGGAGCAGTCCGATCTGGGTCCACACTGTTTGCCATAGAGGCTTCTTAAACATTTCAGCAGACGAGAAAAGCAGACAACTTTTGTTGCGATTGGCGCATTAAGGGTTAAAACTAATTCTTTGTTACAGGTATTTGTCGGAGCGTGCTACAGCTGACAGAAACTTTGCGCTGGGCTACTACATGAGAGAAAATAACTGCTTTCCAGAAGGTTCTGACCTCGTCGAAACATTAGAATTCTATTTCCAAGTATGTAATCTGTTATATTTGTACAATTGGTCATTTTTCTATCATTTCTTTTTAAAACCAATAGCCATTTTTGTAAAACCAATGGTCATTTTTATACAATTATTTTGTTACACCAATGATCATTTTCACATAATTTCTTTGTAAACCCAATGGTCATTTTCCTATGATTTCTTTGTAAAACCAATGGTTAATATTCCTACAATTTCTTTGTAAAACCAATTAATTTTCCTATAATTTCTTTGTAAAACCATTGGTCATTTTCCTATAATTTCTTTGTAAATTCATTGGTATTTTTCCTATATATTTTTTGTAAACCATTGATCATTTTCCTACAACTTCTATGTAAATCCATTTACCTTTTCCACTTTCTTTGTAAAACCAATGGACTTTTCCCTATAATTTCTTTGTAAAACCAATGGCTATTCCCCTATAATTTCTTTGTAAAACCAATGGTCTGACATTTCACTTTAACTTCCTTATAAAACCTATGGCTATTTTCTTCTAATTTCTTGATTAAACATTTCCTTTAAACTTCTGTCCTAATCTGGATCCAAAACTCTAATAGTGGTCCTGGAAGAATTCTTTTAAGGTTAATTTTGAAAAAAGTCAGCAGATAACAAGAAAAACATGAAAAATTTCCCAGCATGCAAAGAGTTAAAGAGACTATGCATGGCCCAAGTGATCATTTTTCATCTCCCTCAAATGTCCTATTTTCTTTGCTTAACAAGAATTTTCTTGTGTTTTATGGCTTCAACATTCTAATATGTGGTTATATTTTCAATATTGTATGTGAATGTGATAAAAAACCTTGCTTGTGCCACACAAAAAATGCTTCTAAATTCTTGTCATTATTTTCCAGTTGTGTTCCATAGAAGTTACAGCGGAAAGTGGATCAGTAATAGCAGCCACACTGGCTAATGGTGGTATCTGCCCCACCACAGGAGACAATGTCCTATCTGCAGTTGCTGTACAAAACACTCTCTCCCTGATGCATTCTTGTGGCATGTATGACTACTCAGGACAATTTGCCTTTAAGGTACATGTATTGATAAAATGATTAGTGTTTAACTCATTTATGATTGATGGAATTTCCCATCCTTACGAATTGGACGAATCCATTTCGAATTTAAGGATTCTTTGGTATTAATTCCAATTTCATTCAAATTTTAAAAGTATATATTCTATATTTAAACAATGCAGAACCTTATCAGACGCTGCATTTTGCAGCGTCTGATCTGGTTTTGCGCTGTTTGTCGATGTCCCATAGAATGGATGCTAGACTTATATGGGTTAAGCTAGGGAGCGAAAAGGCTCAGTGTTAGAGTGCTTGACTCGAGATCAAAGGGGTGCGGGTTCAAGCCTCACCGGCGTCACTACATTTATTAGCAAGACACATTAAACCTTGCTAAGTACTGGTTCAACCCAGGAAGACCTGTCCCAACATAACTGATATATTGTTGACTGGGACATAAAGAATCAAATCAAACAAATCAAATATGGGTTAAGCTCACCTGAGCCTTTAGGGTCATTTTTGAACTTATAGTAGAGATATGCTCTGTTTGCTTATAGGTCATCCATCCATTGTAAGTCACCACTTTTCAATGATCTCTTTTCAAAATCCCTTGGCCAATCAAAGCCACATTTCATTTTGAGTCTTATGTTTTATTGGATTAATTAAACAAGTTAGGGAAGTGCCAGGCCTGTAGAGCATTTTATCGCTTTTTCACAACCAGTTTAATAAATTCAATAACACCAGCATGAATGTTATATTCTATTCATCATATGACATTTAAAATTACTTTGCAATTACGTTTTTTGACTGCGTATAACTTTCTTATAAGTGGACAAAAACACAAAGTGTTGGTACTCATTTTCTTAATTGGATCATAAGGTACATTTTGGTAATAAAATTGTCAGGATTTGCTGAAAATTTCATTTTTTTAACCTGTGGTTTCAGCTTTGGAAGACAGACACATTATGCAATGTCATCATAAATATGACATCAATTGCGATTATGCTAATTTTCATGTGTGATCATGTAGAACATCATACAGACCATAATACAGATTTTTTAATGTTGTATTCTGTTCAGTTAAAGAACATGTACAGTTATCTGAATAGCTCTTTAAAACTGTCAGATATTGGTCTCTCCTGTCAACAATCGTATTGCAACAAATTATCATTATACAAACTCATCATCATCATTCCTTTTATTTTATCTTATAAATTTTTACCTTTTCCATCTTCATCATGTTTAGTTTAATACCGTCTGACGCTAATGACCCACAAGGGTTGATGCGTCGTTAAGAACCAAACAAACAAACAAATTGTCGCGAATATGAAATTTATTTCAACAAGTGAAGCGAAAAAAATGTATATTTCATGAATGTCATATTCATGACAAAAACTTGAATGTCCTCTTTGTATTAAAATTGATAAGACACTAGTGATACATTTTGGTAGGGATATCAGGCTTCCATATAAGAATGTATAAATAAAAAAAAAAATTCTTATTTTTCAACCAAAACATATGTTGTGGATACTCAAAAGAATCGTCTCAATGAGACGGTTCTTTTGATCACCCAAAACACATGATAAGAAAATATTCACAATTTTATGCTAAAAAATTTTGTTTATCTTGATGTATGGTCAGGTAACCACACAGGAAAGGCGGCAATCAGAAAAGCTCTTAACAATCGACAAACGCAGATCAAATATAGCTAGAAACAGTGTTTTTGATTGCCATTTGTTGCCAGCCGGGCAACAAATGTCAATCGAAAACTCTGTTTCTAATGATTTTTTTATCTACGTTCGTCAATAGTATTAATGCAAATCAGATGTTTTCTTTCCAAAAATATGATTTCAAAGCGATTTTAGTGTCATAGTCTATTTTCAGATCATGACATCAGTTTCTTTTTTCAGACATTGAAAAAATTCATGAAAAATTTAATTTAAGTTAAGTTTTTAATACTTTTGAAAATATTATGGAAAATGGAGCATTTGCCCCAAAAGAGCAAATGCTCCATTTTCTATAATATTTTCAAATACTTGATATTTCAAAGGCGTCAAAAGGCGTTATTATGGAGTAAAAGTAACAAATCCAATTACATGTATTATGAGCACTCGTTATAATTTGTTTTATTTTTTTTTCATTCAGGTTGGACTGCCATCCAAATCAGGTGTTGGGGGAGGTATTATGCTGGTGATTCCTAATGTGATGGGTATCTTCACATATTCCCCACCCCTGGATACATGGGGAAATAGCAGCAGAGGAGTGGAATTCTGTGAGGTAACTTTAGCGTTTTCCCACTATAAGAGCATGTGTTCTATCCCTTTGAATATCAGAGCTTTCGTAACTTGTAAAAATTCTATCAATTTTCTGCAGCTTTTGTTTTACCTGGTAGCTATAAGCCCAAAGACAAATTTGTTCTTGTAGAGAGTATTTGGCACTTTCAAATAATGTACTTAACCCAATAAGTGCCCATGATCCTAAACATTAATATATCTGTCTTGATGGAGAAATCCATCAGTACTCAATGGATTAACCCTTTAAACATTAATGTATTTTTCCTTCTGGTTTGATACAATAAATTTGGGATGGTCCAAAGCGCAGTGTGGATATAAATATATTGAGGGGTCATTGGTTATAACTTACAAAAAATATTGTATTTTTTCTCTGAAGATTGTTTTTGTCTTAGACCCTGATGAAATTCTGCATTATGCTGAATTTCATCTGGGTCTACACTATTTGTCAAAGTACATGTTTAGGAGTCAATAGTTGATAGTTGATAAAGGGTTTCATAGGGCATACTATAGCTAAACTGTCTTTCTTTATCTGGTTCTGTACTATTTGCCTATGTCCCACAAGAAGGAAGCTAGGCTTATATGGGTTAAGATGCATCCATTTTCCTTGTTTATTTTTTTTAACCATCACTGATTGGTTTGCTTTTTTTTCAAGGAATTGGTAGCAAATTTCAACTTCCACAACTACGACAATCTTAGAAACAAGTCTGGTAAGAAGTATGATCCCCGGGGTCGAGCTATGGAGTCCAAGGCCCAGGATGTGGTCAATCTTCTCTTTTCCGCATATAATGGTGATGTCACTGCCATGAGGAGGTAATGTAGTGCATGTAATTCTTTATCTGCTTCTGGACTTTAGTTAACCCTTAAAGCGCCACCTACAATTTGCAGCAGACGACAATTTCAAATTTTGCTGGTTTTTCAAAAATAACAAATAAGGCATGATATTTCATGAGAATTGTCTGCTGGCAGACAATTCTCATGAAATATCATGAAATATCATGCCTTATTTTTTTCGAAATTAAGAAAGGTTGTTACGACATAAAGCAGGTCAGGAAGGAAGAGGGGAAATCTTATTGGAAAATTCCTTTATGCGATGATGCTGCTACCAGGGAAAAATAATGCACACAACTAGTAATAACTTTCCAGTACTTTATGTACTAAAAAAACATCGACAACACATTAATAATACAATGACACCACCTACGCTATTATTTCTGGCTAGTTGACCATCCTATACTAGGGCAAGTTGCCACTCTAAGATCATTTCAATTAGAATCAATCTAAGCGTGTCCTGCTCTAGATGTACGTCAACTAGTCAGAAATAAGAAACGTAAAGAATATAATTCACATACAATCTAAGATCTAAGAATAAAAAACTGGGCCCTTTGGTACTTAAGTATCGCAGTATTGAGTACTTTCCCTTAGTATACGTGTTTAGCGAACACTATATCTTCTTGGCCACACGTTGCTGACACTAAGTCAATCGGCTCTGAGATAATATGGTTTGATCGTCTCTCCGTATTGGGACGTCAGATTTATTTATATGGGACTTCTTATAGAATCCGCGTAATTTTATTTGCGATCTTGACTTTTGAAGTCGTCTGGTTTGTTTGATCACAATTCCAGCCTGTTGGCTAACAACTCGTTCTGGCTACATTGATAGTCGCGAATATTGGGACCTGATCCCACGCTGTTCGTGGCCTGAGGGGACAGCTACTAAGTGCCCTCAGGTTCCAGATGCTGTGGTTCACCAACATTTGGCCTCCAACGTAGAAGGGGACACAAATCAGAGATATTTCTGCAAAAAACAAAAATCTACCTTTAGAATCTTGTTACTCAGAATCACTCTGTTGCGTCAATAATGGAGTTGTTCGTTTCAAGTTTTAAAAAATAAAATAATTTCAGTGGTCTTGTTTTTTTTTAAACTACAGGCTAACCCTATAGGCATGCGATTAGCCCTCACCCATGGGTGTATGGCTAACGGCTCCCATGCGGTTAGGATGGATCGGCTCTTCTAAATATCCACACTCAAAAATATGTAATAGAGAAGTATTTTAAGTGACTGGCCTATGTCAGCGCTAAACAATACCTCCTATGCCAAACGAACAAACCCATTTGTTACAAAAATTTCAAGTACGCTGTTGTAACGTCACCCTGGTTTGAGACGCTATCGCAGCTGAAACATCAAAAACCCGTGGTCAGGTGGTTCAGGTCATGTAATCTAGATAGTTTTGAGGTTTACAAATACTGATACCAATTCTCTTGAAATTCCAGGAAAACGTTGAACAGCGTGGTGCCGACGTAACGTTTGGACGTTTACGTCGGACATCACCCTGCCCACGCGCTAATTACCTACTTGTATAAAATATCAGTTGTAAACAGCTAATTATGACCCCTCGTCAAACATATTTACATCAATATTGAGAGATTACATTCTGCTGTTTTATGCGTGAAATACGTACAATATTTCTTCATGTATTTTGGTGAAAAAAAAACTACCTAATCTCTAAACATACATGTCAGCTATCACCTTATTTATGTAAGTGTGTTGTAGTGTATGCACCTAATCCTTATTCTTATATGCATTAGATATAACTCGATGTGACACATACAGGTCGCTACATAAAGTCGACTATCACTGGCAGTTAAATCGTCTTTCAAACAACGCAATATAAATCACAACAACTTAAAACCTAGCTGTAAAAATTGTTTATTCACCTATCGGTCTCCGGTAAAACTTCCAGCATACAATTATGGTTTTATGTGCAGACCCGACATGGCCTGCGACCACCTTTGGCAGAAATAGCCCTTCGAGTCCATCCAGCAGCTTTACTATAGCCGCAAGAACGGTCCCAAAAGATTTTTAGGCACTACCCATGTGCTTAGATTAATACGCAAGTGCGTAACTATTGCTATTTTCGAGAAAAAAACGGGACGTTATTGATAACGCCCAATAGAACCCGTACACGGAATGCTGGCCGATTCAACAGACGACAAAATAGAAAACGAGTGACTTATTATTTCAATACAATGCGACCTGCCAGAGACATTGCGATTCAATGCAATAACACAAATCGCCATAGCCCTGTCATGTACAATTTTAACACAGTCAAATATATTTAACTTCACGTACCTTTCTATAATAATGAATAGCGTCTCTATATCATACCTCGCTACAGTATCTTTATAATGTCCCTTAACAAGAATGGGCAATTCCACCCTTTATATACTGAGAAGTGCACAAGATCTCCAAGATCTTCAAGAAAAGTAACAAAATCATGCAAGCGTTACTAAATAAAGACACAATGAATTCTATCTCAGACAAACCGCCCTTATATTGGACTAATAGTAGAAAAGGTACCGTATCACGGTTCGTACAGGTGACCAGGTGCATACCTAAACCTTTGCGTATTGGTGTGTATACGCAACCATCACTGATTCTGATGTTCCTGACATTATACATCGTAACAAAGGTGTCACAAAATTTGTCGTCTGCTGCAGTTGTCATTGGCGCTTTAAGGGTTAAAGTGTGCAACAAAAAATATTATTCTTATTTCTCAACCAAAACATATGGTGTGGGAACTCAAAAGAACTGTCTCATTTAAGCACTCAAAACATATGTTAAAAATGATGGGTAAGAGAATATTTACAAATTTATGCTGAAAAATTGTGTTTATCTAAACCTGTGCTGCTTGCATTCTCTGCTTATAAGCTTTGCGAACAGTTTGAATTCAAAAAGTCGGGTCTTCCTGTATCCAAATTGTTTGACACCCTTTTGGTATTCCAGGAAGAAATTTTTGAAAACATTGATTTTGAGAAAAATCAGCAGGCAAAAAAATATCCAAATTTTCCCAGCATGCAAAGAGTTAAGTAATTATTTTGGTATATCATCTCAAAATCAGCAGCTAAAGAAAGAACAAAGTGGCTTTAGTTAAGTCAGAGTTCTGGCCCTTAATAGACATATGATATCCCATATAAACAAATGGTAGTATCTGAGTTTGACAAAATTTTATTCAAGTATCAACAGACCGCTAGGTAAGGTTGCATAATCAAAAATTGTTTTCTTTTTTATCAATCAAAACATACATGTTGTGGGTACACAAAATAACTTTCTCAATGAGACAGTTCTTTTGAACACTCAAAGCAAATGTTGAAACTGACAGATAAGATATTCTTGCACACCAGAAAAGGATATCTGAGATTTTAACCTGGGATAGAAAATCTTATCTAACCCATGCTATCTTACCCAGGACGTCAAGTAACGTCATCAAGTGAAATTGCATCTTAGTGTATTCAGGGACTTCTGGAAGCTTATTTTAAAATAAATAAAAAATTGTGGTGAGCAAGAAAAAGAATCCATTATTTGTGTGAGGGTAGGATAGAACAATCCTTCCCTCGGGATCACCGTTTGTCATCACTCGGCATGCCTCGTGATGCCAAACGGCGATCTTCGGGACAGGTTTTTTCTATCCTACCCTCACGCTCATGACAGATTCTTATATTACCCTCAAAAATTGTGTTTATCTGGACTTTAGATCAATAGACTCTCCCATCCAGTATGATACAAGAAAAGATTGGGTTGTCTTTTATATATTATAGGGGTCACAGGATAAAATTGCCAAATTGCTTTAAATTTCTGTCTCTGAAAATCACTTGTTCCTAGCCATATAAGATTATACACTGCTAAGAATATTTAAAGGAACACCTGCTAATTTTCCATAGGTGATAATGTTAGCCCTTGTCCTATATACAACCCATATATTTCACTAGACAATAAGGCAGAACCCAGTTTCTTTTGATATCTTTGCAAAAAGAGTCAATGTATTGGATCAAAAAAAGTTTTTGACAAAACAATCGCTGCTCAAGTTCATGGCTCAAATTTTGTAATTTTTAATTTTCTTGAAAATGACGATTTTTTCTGGAACTCTGTAGAATCTTTGGAATTTTTTAATATCGTAACCTAATGATTTCTGCAACATTAAAATGCAATCGAATGTACAGAAATGATGGTGTTGTGGTGTTTGGTTAAAAAAAATCGTCTTTAAATTTTGATTGAAAAAGGGGTATTTTTAACAAAAATCTATTTTTATATAAAGTGTTCCATGGAGATTTCTGGAAAGGGATTACTTCATTTTCATCAAGAAACATCATCCTTGACCAGTTACCAAACTAATCACAGGACACACACATTTTTGCCTTATTAATCCAACTCTTGTTATGAGTCGGACTATGAGTGCATTTGTATTGCAGTCAATGGCAAAACACTCAGTGTTCCTTTAAATATTTTGAGCAATGTATTTGGGTTCTTTAGCCCCCAAATTTTGGAAAATTTGAGGGGCAGATTTCTTTTGCTTGTCCATTCATCCTACTGTTTGCCATCATGGATACTTTGTTAGCAGGACATCTCATAGACTAAAATAGCTACAGCCCTTGAAACTTGTTAGCAGAATTCCATAAAATATAACATGAGCTATGGCCCTTGTTTAAACAAAATAGTACCCCTTTCTTATGGACAAGCATATGGTTAGGAGCAGTTTTTCACAAACACTTTCTAGTTACTGTTTGTATCAGTCTAAGGCTTTCCCATCAAGAATGGACTAACTCTTTTTATGCTACAACTTTTTGTCGTCTGCTGATCACCTTTGCAAATAGAATGGACTGACAGATCATTGGGCCTGATCTGGATCCAAACTGTTTGACACTCTGATGGTATTCCTGAAAGAATTTTTTGAAAAGTTAATTTTGAAAAAAGTCAGATGACAAAAAAAATCAGGAAAACTTTCCCAGCATGCAAAGAGTTAAACACAATTCTATTGAGTTATGGACCTTGATCGAAAGTTTCTGCTTTTACAGGTACGCACTAATAGGTATGGACATGGCTTTGGCCGATTACGATGGTAGGACTGCCCTTCATCTCGCTGCTGCAGAAGGACATGAAAACATTGTACGATTCTTGCTCGAAAAATGTGATGTAAGCCCACACTTGAAAGACAGGTAAGACTAGGTGGAGGTTTCAGAAGAAAACATATGAGCCGTGACATGTGATCTAACAGTGTGGCATTTCGACAAGTGTAGACTCAGACGAGCCTGTGCAGCCTCATTTTAAGCTTAGAAACTCCAATGATTTTCGGTCAGTAGCTTGACACTCGTAGAATATTCAAGCGAATAGAAAAGGCTCTGATCAGACTGCGCGTATGCGCAGGCTGATCTGAGGCTTTGCTAGTTGCACATACCACATTGTTGGAAATCTCATGTGGCGGCTCATATGTCCCCCCCCCCACCACCACCACCATCACACACATTTCATAGTTAAAAAAAACTCATGACCTTGAAAATTAGATCAATTTAATTTAATCAATTCTTAAAGTCCTCCCAATAATGTATCTGTGCCAGTTTTGTCAAGATCTCGCCATTTGGTTCAGAAGGTAGAGTGCAGACAAGGTTTTTTTCATAGAGTTATATGAACTTAGTGACCTTGAAAATTAGGTGAAGGTCACCGAAATCTTATCGTTTCTTTTCATTTCAAGATAGGGTGCAGACAAGGCTTTTTCATAGTTATATGAGCATGGTGGAGTTAGGTGACCTTAAAATTAGGTCACCAAAATGTAATCATTTCTTAAGGTCCACCATCCTCCCAATGATGTATCTGTGTCAGTTTGGTCAAAATCATTTTCCGACCAACAGGCATCCATGGGACCCTGTAAGCTAGTGATTTGCATAAAAACCTGTAGCCAACTGCTTTTTCAATTGCCACTGAAAATTTTGTTGAATTTGAAGAAAAAAAGTTGAAAGTTATTGAGTGCTAAAGGGGTAGGCTAAGTGCAGTGCACCCTATGGAAATCTTTACAGTGATGCTTATCAAAGTTTGAGTAGTATAATTGGTTTAAACATATTTTATTTCTCTGATTCAAATTGACATGCAAGACATATATACATACAATAGCAATCTATAGGATTGGAATGAAAGCTTAGAGCTCCGAAAGTAGTATAATTGAACTCTTACAAATATATTGCTTGACAAATTTTAATAAATTGAGCCTCAATATTCCTTGCTCGATAAACTCTGTTTTTGATTGCTCATTTATTGTTCAGCAACTAGCCTTTAGTTAAGAGTATGTAACAGAAAATTGATTTTCTTATTTCTCAACCCAAAACATATGTTATGGGTACTCAAAAGAACCGTCTCAATGAGACGGTTCTTTTGAGCACCCAAAACACATGTTAAAACTGATGGGTAAGATTTACGCTCAAAATTTTTGTTAATCTAAACCTGTTGTTTAATAAGTATCCTCTCTAACCCTTAAAACCCAACTTTAACACTGCAGCAGATGACATTCTCAACTTTTGTTCCTACTTTCAACAATTCAATAAGCTTTGTTATTTCATGTATGTCATTTGCAAGCAGCCAATTCTCATGAAATGCCAAACCTTTTTCTTGTCTGCTGCTGTTTTTGTCTGTTATTATTGTCTGATGATAACCTTTGCCAGATCTGAATGTAACCCTCACGAGGGGATGCTGCAGTATATAAAGAAAGACAGAGCCTGTCAAAACACCAGACCTTATCTGGATCTAATCTGCTGGACATACTGGTGGTTTTCCTGAAAGAATTAAGGGTTAACCCTTTCCTTGCTTAGTACTGGTTCAACCCAGGAAGACCCTTTTGACTGGGACATAAAAATCAAATCAAACAAACAAGGGTTAACCCTTAAAGGGCCTGCAAAAAATCATCTGAAAATGCTGTCTACTGCATATTTTTGCTACCATTATTTGACTAATGTTACTATAGAAGCAAACAGTGTGGACCCAGGTCAGACTGCTCCTATAGGAGCAGTCTGATCTGGGTCTACACTGTTTGTCGAAGAGGCTCCGAGAACATATCAGCAGACAACAAAAAAATTGACAACTTTTGTTTTGATTGACACTTTAAGAGATCAGGTATTTCTTCTTGTAGATGGGGATTCACAGCATATGACGATGCGATACGATTCAAGCATGAAAATGTTGCAGAAATCTGTAAAGAATTTATGGCAAAGAAACCAGAAGTGAAAGAGATCACAGATAAAATTGAAAAACTACTTCAGGCTGACTGATTCCAATGATCAGAAAGATTTAAGGCAACCATAATCACAAAGAAAAGAATTCTATGGCATAATTAATCCTAGTTTGTTTCCTGAGATGTTAACCCTTACCCTGCCAATATATTTTTTGTCCCAAAAATGTAATCTGCTTTTAACGTCTGCTGCATATATTCAAGTGCACTCCAGACTAGATTGATCATGGAAGCTAACACTATGAATCCATTGGAAGCCATCTGATCTGGGTCCATACTGTTTGCAATATGTGCTACCTAAGATCATACACAGATTACAAGTCATAAATGAAATGGTGGGATAAGGGTTGGCTCTCGTTTGCTCGTTTGTGGTGTCTAACTGTGAGTTTGTCACTTTCCCATGGGTATCCTGGGTCAGATGTGGTACTTGATTGTATCGATTCCTGATCTTTGCACCCTTACTTACTTTGAAAGATATAGATCTGTAATAATGGTAGATCATTTGAATATAGAGACAAAGCCAAAAATTGAAGTGTTCCATAAGTATGTGGTGTGCACTTATAAGAATGTAGTGTGCACCTATAATTATGTGCTGTGCACCAATAAGTACAAAGTACACACCCATAAGTATGTGCTGTGCAACCACAAGTATGTGGTGTGCACCTATAAGAATGTGGTGTGCACCTATAAGAATGTGGTGTGTATCCATAAATATGTGTTGTGCACCTATAAGAATTTGGTGTGCATCCATAAGTATGTGGTGTGCACCTATAAATGACCCATAAGTATGTGGTTCATAAGTATGTGATGTGCACCTATAAGTATGTAGTACATAAGTCAGTGATGTGCACCAATAAGTATGTGGTGTGCATCTATAAGAATGTGCTGTGCTCCAATAAGTTCAAAGTACACACCCATAAGTATGTGCTGTGCAACCATAAGTAATGTGATGTACACCTATAAGAATGTGGTGTGCACCTTTAAGAATGTGATGTGCACCTATAAGAATGTGGTCTGCATCCATAAGTATGTGGTGTGAACCTATAAGTGACCATAAGTATGTGGTTCATAAGTATGTGCTGTGCACCTATAAGAATGTGGTGTGCACCTATAAGAATGTGGTGTGCATCCATAAATATGTGGTGTGCACCTATGAGAATTTGGTGTGCATCCATTAGTATGTGGTGTGCACCTATAAATGACCCATAAGTATGTGGTTCATAAGTATGTGATGTGCACCTATAAATATGTAGTACATAAGTCAGTGATGTGCACCTATAAGTATCGGGTACATAAATCAGTGATGTGCACCTATAAGTATGTGGTGTGCATATAAGTCAGTGATGTGCACCTATAAGTATGTGGTGTGCATCTATAAGAATGTGGTGTGCATCCATAAGTATGTAGTGTGCACCTATAAGTATGCAATACATAAGTATGTGCTGTGCACCTATAAGAGCATCTGTGAATTGTAAATCACACGAATTATCAAGTCTTATTTCATTTCTTAAAGTAGGGACTCAATTTTAAGTTGTCGTCTGCTGCAAAATTTTGGTGGCACATTATTGGTTGAAAGTGAGAGATTAGGTATTATACATGCATATCTCATAATATTTTACTATTTAGAATCTCATTTACATGTAGTAAAATGTACAGTATTGTCCTAAAATTTTAACATTTTCTCCTGTTCTCAAATAAAATGTTTGTTATCATGGCTGGGTTTTATAGGATGCTTGTCATAATAGCAAACAGGGAGACCCTGATCAGACTGCTTCTGAAGAAGCAGTCTGATCTAGGTCTGCACTGTTTGTCAGTGCCTTTTTGGTCAACAATTAGTGTTCGTAATTTTAGAACATCTACTGTACTCCCACAGATTTTTTAAATTTTACAATTTATTGCTATACTTGCCTAATCTACCTCGTTCTTTATTGTTGTCAGAGCATAGTAGTGATTATTATATGTATAACAAAGGATTTTTTTTGCCCCCCCACCCCCTGGTATCAAAGAGCATATTATTTTGGGCCTGCATGTGTGTGCGTACGAGTGCAACAAACCATTATGTTGACACCAACTTTTGAACTACTGAACTATGATATTTCATATGTGTATTATACCCTCTGGGTGGTAGCTCAGTGGTTATGCCCTTGCCTCTGGTGCTAGAGGTCCCAGGTTCGATCCCCACTAGCGGCGAGGAAAATTTCGATGTCCGAACACGCTTTCTCTAGTGTCATTTGCAGGTATGACATTAGATAAGAGCATCGTCCTTCGGATCTGGACGTTAACTGGATGTCCCCTGTGCAGGGAAAGTCACCCCCTGTGCAGGTTAAAGAACCCTACGGTAATTTAGATATGGTTACTTGTAGGCTTTCATCCTGCAACCCGGAGTGTACAAAGTACACCTGCCGATAATACTCGAAAAAGGGTCTGGCAGTATATAGAGAAAGAAAGAAAGACTTGCTTTTGATATAGTTACATAATTTAACATTGGAAAATTGAATGTGCTAGGGTGTGGGCGGCATTTGTGTTTCACTAATGCATCTTAACAGAATTTTCCTTTCAATATATAAATATAAGAAGTACAAATTTAGTTAAGGTACAGGTATCGGTATGATTTTGCAAGTCAACTTTTGGCTATAATAAGTGGAAATGCCTTTAAATGAAAGCGAGAGGGCATATATAAGATGTGATTATATTTTGTGGGTTTCAAGAGCTATGCTTTACACTGTATAACCCTTGTCCTGCAGAACATGGATTCTTCCTTTGTTGAAAACACTGTATATCCAGTTCTGGCTTCTGATGAAGCCATCTGATCAGGATCCACACTTTTTAGAGTTTGAAAAAACATGCTTAGGCCAGAATTTTTTATTAGTTGATTTACAAACCCTCCTACTGTGATTTTCCGGAAAGTAGAAATAAACTTTAATTTCTAAAGTTATTTTTATATTTTATCCGCCTTCTCTAAATATTATCGGTTTCGTTGAAAAAAATATTCTATTTTTGAGGTTCTGTCTGTGTATTTTTGAGAGTGACACTGTTAAAAGTAGTTGTCCTGTCCAGCTTTTTAGGAAAATGATGAAATATTTAAAGATTTAATACTGACTGTTGGTTTACCTTACAAGTTTTACATACACTGTTTTTTTCTGGATATATTAAAAAAAAAAACTCTGAAAATGACCAGTCAACTGGTCATTTTCAGAGCTTTTTTATTTTTTTTTTTTTTCGTACCTCCAACCCTAGATCTGAAAAAAATTTCCCGCAAATCAACTAATAAAAAAAATCTGGCCTTACAACTGGAATGCTACAGGTTAACGGCATAAAACTTAAAAAGTAGTACATTAAAATATTCAGCATGACAAGGGTTAATTCTTTAAACCTGTGCAATGCAGCTTCTCAAAAACACAAAAATCTGAATTAATGGTAGTGAAATAATCTCTTCAGCATATTATCATTTGGGCCTCGACGCGAGAAAACCTGTCTTTGGGGTTTCCAACCAGGCCATACCCAAACCATCCAGCTGAGTTACAGAGACAAGCTAGACAATTGAAATATCACTTGTAGGAAGTATATATATGATACATTCCAATACATATAAGAAAGGTGCTAATCAGACTGCGGGGATGCACAGGCTGGTCTGTGCCTTTGTTTTTCGCAATTTACAGTTATACTCACGTCGAGACCCATTTGTTTTCTAGCCAATTAAAAGTTGGCTTTTAGGAAATTAATTACTGAAGAACTTGTTTTCCAAAATTTCTTATTTAAACGTAAATTTCAGGTTTCATAAATAGTGTGATGTTAATAGAAATATATTTATTTTCACATATGAATTATGAGAGAATAATGATACTTTATAGACCCTACACATCCAATTGTCATACTAGGACTATGGGTTTGATGTTGCAGGTCTAGTAGCGAGTCCACTCCGTCCGTCCGCAACACTTTTAGGGTGCCTAGTTTGTGTAATCTGTAACTCCAAAAGTTTTCATTCCTTTTTACTCAAACATTGTATAATTATATTTTGTGCACCATCCATGAATATTTGCATAATGATTGTTCACACATTGAAGATGTGCACCTCCTATTGTGTGTACATTTGATAATATCTTTATTATATTTTTTGGGAGTGTTGAACTTACGACATTATTAATGTCTACGCTACCTTTGTGTGATCACATTGTGTAATCTGTAATTCCAAGTTTTCATCCCTTTTTATTCAAACCTTGCATACTGATCCTTATATATTCAAGATGTGCACCTCCTATTTTGTGCATTTTTGATATTTTTTTTCTCATACTTTTTTTTATGTTGAACTTACATTTTTTTAAGCCCACAACACATGGAACTTTTTTTTACGTCGCAACACTTATAGGGTGCCTGCTTTGTGTGATCTAGTATAACACCAACAGCTCCCATTCCTTTCAGGCCAGAATGTATTTATTAGTTGATTTACAAACCCTCCTACTGTAATTTTCTGGAAAGGAGGAATAAATAAAATTTATTTTCTAAAAATTTTTTATTATTTTATCGGCCGACTCTAAATATTATTTGTTTGGTTAAAAAATGATGTATTTTCAAGGTTCTGTCTGTGTATTTTTGAGAGTGACACTGTTGAAAGCGATTGTCCTGTCCATATTTTTAGGAAAATGATGAAATATTTAAAGATTTAATACAGACTGTTAGTTTACCATACTATGGTTTACCATACTAGTTTTACTGTTTTTCTGGATATATTAAAAAAAAAAAAAAAAAAAAAAAAAAAGCTCTGAAAATGAAAAAAAAAAAAAAAAAAAAGCCCTGAAAATGACCAGTTAACTGGTCATTTTCAGAGCTTTTTTATTTTATTTTTTTTTGTCCCCCCAACCCTAAATCTGAAAAAAATTCCAGTAAATCAACTAATAAAAAAATTCTGGCCTTATACAAACCTTGCATACATACAAATCTCATCAAAATTCCTTGGCAGGTGTGTGTGTGTGTGTGGGGGGGGGGGGTGTCAATTAATTTACAGTCTTCCCTAATAGATATGTCGATATACAATAAGTATTTTGGTGGCGCAGGTCCAGAGCAGAGTTTGGTCTTGTTTCTTTTCTCAACTCCATTGTGTTTCTATGAGACTTTACTCTTAGCATGCATGCTTTTTGTCGTCTGCTGATTTATTGCAAAATCAACTTTTGTGAAAAATTCTTTCAGGATTACCATCAGAGTGGGTAAAGAGTCAAAGCAAGAATATATACTGACAGACTTTAAAAACAGAACACTTGGATAGCAGCTTTAATTTATGTTTCAAAAAAGAAGGCAAAACGATCATTTTGGTTGTATGTTAAAGAGTGTTCATTTGTAAGAATTGTCCATTTAAAATGAATAAAACACATTGAAAATGTAAACTTTTTAGATAGGGGTCAATTGTTTCATGTGACAAAATGGCATCAGTGAAAGATTCCCTACTTCTATAAATTAAGAAACACTAAAAGTATCAAATTTGGGTCATGGAATTTGTTAGTCATCAAGGTATCACTCTCGTATTGTTTGGGAGGTCTGCAATGCAGCCTGCTTGCTCATTTGACGCTTATCTGTTTGTACCCCTTCGTTCAATGGCTTAAAATCTCCATTTTAGAAATGTTTCAGTGACCTAAATTTATATGAAGCAGTAAAGTCACCAGGTTTAGTTGTACAATTCAAGCTAAAGTTTTTACTGATGAAACCAACTCATGATGACATCATCGAAACAAAGGAAGTTTACATTCAACTGTCTTTTGACAGATATGAAGGGAAGTTAGTGTTGCGTATTTAAAGTCCATCAGTATATTCTAAAACCGTCTGATGCATTTTTGTGCAGCTTTAAGGGTTTAAATAATTGCAGAAATGAAGATACATGTATTTGTTTTCCTCATATCATACTTCTGTCTTCCCCATAATAGCATTTTGGTAAACGTCCATGAAATATTTTTATACACTTAGAGGATATTATAAAAATCTAACCAGTTATAGCTATATGTTAAATTTCTACTCCATATTTTTATACAAATGTATTAAATTAGTATTACAGATAATGAAGATGTTTGTTTTGTTTTTTCCAAATTTATTTCTTCATTACATGTATTACTTGACTTTTTGCTTACTGTAAAGGCGGCAACTTAAATATTCATATCTGGGTGTGGTTTGGCTATTTCACCTGCTAAGGAAGGGAAATCAGGTTTTATTTATAATTTGGTAAAGAGTTAATAAGCTTTTTGAGTCACACAAATGTGCGTGCATTTCATGAAAATCCTAACCGTATACACACTGAACTCACATTTATTAACCCTTAAAGCACATAATCGCAAAAGTATGTTTTTGTCGTCCACTAAACTATTTAAAGCCTCATAGATAAACAGTGTGAACCCAGATCAGACTGCTCCTGTAGTAGCAGTCTGATCTGGGTCCACAATGTTTGCCTCCCTGCTAATGTGAAATAGACATTTTCAGATGCAGTTATTTTGCTGATGTTTTATAGACTAAATAATGACTGAGGTGTGGCACAAGATGATATAGCTACTTTTGAATAAAACCACGCCTCCTTTTCAGCTTTTACCTATGCCTAAGGTTGACTGGTCCTAATTACACATTCATGAGGCGCCGCCTTTACAGTTAGCGAAAAGTCAAGTAATATTTTGATGTGTCTACACAGGGATGACTCCTAACCCTTAAACTGCCAATATTTTTGTCCTGAAAATGTCCCCTGCTTATAATGTCTGCTGCGTATTTTCAAGTGCACTTCAAACTAGATTTTATCATTGAAGCAAAGATTAATCTGCTACCATATATGGGCATGGAGACCATTTTGGTCATGTGACCAGGTCCATTTGTATTCATTCACATACAATTAGTAATCTCCATATGAAATTTGAGTTTAATTGGTCATGTAGTTTCTAAGAAAAATATGTTTAAAAATATAACTAGAATTGTCAGAGAATCTGACTATAGCCAGGCTGTAGTGCCCTTCATGTTGTAAAAACCATCAACCAAGTGCCATAACTCTGATATAAATTTGTGAAAAAAGACAGGGAACAATCCAAACATAGATCTTTTCAATATAAATGCATATATAAAATTAGGTGACATTCCATCATATTGAGGGGAAATGAAATTCTGATATCAATCAAGGACCACAATTCTGTTACAAATGTGCCAAAAATGATGCATATCCTTACATAGATCTTGTCAATATAAAAGCATATACAAAATTTGGTCAAATTCTATGGATTAGTTCTCAAGATATTGAGCGGAAACGAAATTCTGACATCAGTCAAGGGCCATAACTATGTTACAAATGTGCGACACAATCCAAAACTAGATCTTGTCGATATCAATGCATATACAAAATTTGGTTAATTTCTATAAATTTGTTCTGAAGATATTGAGCGAAAACAAAATTATGGCGTACAGACAGAATGACGTACAACCCAAATCCAGTAAAGCCTCACTTTTTCAAAGTGGGGCAAAACTGATGGCTATCCAATATTAGTGACCTTGGCTGAACTTTGACCTCAAGTACTTTTCAATAGTCATTGTCTCATATTAAAAGCTAAACATTCTTAATAAGTATGGGTTTTCAAAAAATCAACTCTTAGATTTTTCCCATTTAAATGCATTAGGGGCATTCGGAATCAAACTTGACCTTGCCGTAAAGTAGGTCAACCTAGGATCATAATTTGAACAAATTTGGCAGGGCCCACATCCCCAATGCTACATACCAAGGCCCAACTTCATCAGCCTTTAGGGTCTGGAGCAGATTTTTAAAGGGTTTTACTATATGGATGTGTTGGCGATTTTGCTCAACAAACGTTCGTTTCTGTACACTAGGTAGTCCCCATATGAAATTTGAGTTCAACTGGTCCAGTGGTTTCAGAGGAGATGTTTGAAAATGTTGACAGATGTACAACAGAGTCATTGGTATACTTTAAGCTCACCCTAAGCCTTGACTCAGTTGAGTAAAAATAGCAGGATAAAGGTTAACTCCATTTTCTGCACCCAGAAAATTTGCTGGTGAACTTACAGTGACATTTTTTCAAAAATAATTCTAATTGTGCTCAGAGAAAAATAATCATTTTTTGATGTATGAACTAATACAAGATTTACCGTATTCTGAATGGACCAACAGGAAAAAATATATAACTTTTATGCAAAGCTGGCAAACTTCTGGTAAATCCTTAAAAAATAAGGAAGACTTGTTTTTGGGGAAAATGCTTTCCTGGACATACTGCCCTCAGTTTTTTAATCAATCTCCTTCAAACTTCCAAGATTCCAGGACAGGCATATTTTATGCTTAAAGCCCTAGTCCCACAGAGCTTGTGACTGATTTTGTTTGCGACCTCTGGGACCATTGCAGCTATTTTTTCCACCACTGGTATGGTTGCTGACCAGTTGCCGCAAGTTCGGCGTTTGTTTTGCATTTAATCGGCAATCGGTCGCGGATTGATCAGCGACTAGTTCAGAGTAATCATAGACCACCAGCAACCAATCAGTGACTGATCAGAGACTGGTTGGCGACTGATCGGTTACTGGTTGGAGACTGTTCTACCATATTTCTGTGCAAGTTGCCATCATGATAACACAATACAGTCGGCAATCTCAGACAACAAAAAAGAGAAAACAACAAATAGCTTTGATTAATAATTTTATAAATATATACGCATCCTGAGCACATTCATGTGCAAAATCATATCAATAATGCTATTATGCATGTTGGGTAATTTTTCATGCTTATTTTTGGTTATCTGCTGATTTTTTTTCAAATTTGATTTTTAAAAAAAAAACCTTTCAGAAAGACTATCAGAGTATTAAAGGCTTTGTATCCAGATCAGACGGACATTTTGTCAGTCCTGGTCTGGGTCCAAACTGTTTGCAAAGGTTATCAGCAGATGACAAAAGTCGTCGCTAGCATGGTAAGATGTTTGGAATGTTTATGACATTTTTATAGGGATCACAGGTAAAAATTATAAAAAAAATTTGAGCGTAAAACCTTAAATAAATGCATCAGCTTTAACATATGTTTTGGGTGCTAAAAAACATCATCTTGAGACATATGTTTGGGTCGAGAAATAAGAAATTTGATTTTTTGGTACACGTACACTCTCACTTTAAGGCCTTTGAATATCAGTATCTTGGTAAACAGTGCGGAGACAGATGGGACGTTCTATATTGTTGCATTTTATCTGGGTCTACATTTTGTCTAAATGTATCACTACCATATACGTCCAGATTTACAAAACTTTTGGACATAAAATAGTGAATATTTTCTTATCCATCAGTTTAAATATTTGAGCCGCAACATGAGATTCCCAACAATGTGGCAATTTGACATGAATAGACTCAGATGAGCCTGCACATCCTCCTTTTAAGCTTAGAAACTCCAAATGATGTTTTCGGTCAGTGGCCTAAGAGTCATAGAATATCCAAGGGACTAGCTAAGGCTCTGATCAGGCTGGTCTGAGTCTTTGCTAGTCGCACATACCACATTGTTGGAAATCTCATGTTGCGGCTCATTTGTTCTAGGGGCTCAAGAGAATGTCTCATTAAAATGTTTTTTGAGCATACCCACATCATATATTTTCGTTGAGAAATAAGAAATTAATTGAACTCTCTCTACCTAAAGGCCTGACTATGCTACCCGGTATATCGGTAGCCGTTGAGAAAAGAGTTTCTGATAAATATACATGTATACCCAGTTATCAGCATGCAGGACATCAAGTCCCATGCAGACTCGAAACCCTTTCTGTGACCCCTGTGCAACTCTTAGGACCCCAAAATATAACTACAAGTACAAAAACTCGTTCACTTATTCACATCATTTTAGTTCAGTGGACTTTTCCATAATGTTTGGTTTAAGTCAGGATTTTCCATTGTATATATTGAAGGGCACAAGGCATATTTCTAAAAAAAATAAATTTTTCTCTGAAGATTGATTTTGTCTTCGGCTAAATAAAAAAATAAGTGTGTTTAGGGTAACGGGTCTGAAATTTTAGGAAGGGTAGGCACACCTGTTTTTGTTTTAATTTTTTTTCTGAAAAAAAATATACAATTTTATGCATTTTGAAAGGCAATTCACCTTTCAAACCGCATAAATTTATATATTTTTTTTTCAGAAAACCTGAAAAAAGTCTAGGTTTTAGTTGTAAGTTTAGGTAGGGTCAGGTTAAACTAACCACAGTTATTTTTTATTTGGCCTTAGCAAACAGTGCAGACCCTGATGAAATGCCGCATAACATTTCATCTGGGTTTTCACTGTTTTAAAAAGTACCGTTTAAGGGGTTAATGTGCCAATAGCAACAAAAGTCGTCTGCTTTTCTCGTCTGCTGAAATGTTTAAGAAGCTTCTATGGCAAACAGTGTGGACCCAGATCAGACTGCTCCTATAGGAGCAGTCTGATCTGGGTCCACGCTATTTGCTTCTATACTTAATTCGAAGGTAATGTAAGGCAATTATTTATTTACAGCAGACAAATTCAGCAGACGACATTTTCAGATACATTTTTTTTCTTGGCACTTTTAGGGTTAAAGGAGAACCAAGAAGCCTAAGTACATGGAGATGAGAGTCGCAGAGTATAAGAATCCATCATGAGTGTGAGGGTGGGTAGAAAAATCTGCCCCAAGGATCACCGATTGACATCACCAGGCTTGCCTAGTGAAGACAATCGGTGATCACTAGGGATGGGTTTTTCTATCCCACTCTCACACAAATAATGGATTCTTTTTCTTGCTCACCACTAAGGTCCACATTTTATATTGGAAAAAACATGAAATAAGCTTCCAGAAATCCTGAATTGGCTGAGATGAGACATGGTGACGTCATTTTAACATAACAATGACGTCATGGATCGATGTGGGGCCAGCATGCAGCTGTTCGTTTTTATCTTTCCCATGAGCTGGTAGGGGTATGTGAGATAGAATTATGTCACATCGGTAAAAACAATGGAAATTCCGATCTCGTGTGTGAGAATACCTGATTACCATAGCACATTTTTTCTTGCACACGGGATATGGATATCTGAGATTTTACCCGCGATAGAAATTCTTATCTTACCCATGTTATCTTACCCAGGCTGTCACGTGAGGGCTGTACATTGGTTGTATATGAACTCGTGCACATGCTCGTCAAGTGATGTCATAGTTATGTTAAAATGATGTCATCATGTCATGTCGCATCTCAGCGTATTCAGGAACTGCTGGGAGCCTTTTTAAACATAAAATGTGGTATTTAATTGTGAGCAGGAAAAAGAATCTATTATTCGTATGAGAGTGGGGTAAAAAAAATTGTCCCACAGAATCACCGTTTGTCATCACTCGCCTCGTGATGCCAAACTGTGATCCTCGGGACAGATTTTTCTATCCCACCCTCACACGAATAATAGATTCTTATATCCCATTATATTAACCCTTTCCATGGAATAGAAAATAAATAAGTTGTTGTTTTTCCAATACACACTCTTATCTGGAAGCTGAATTGTCCCATACATGAAGATTGTTTTTATCTTAGCATACAATTCAGACCTTGATGAAATGCTGCCTTATGCATCATTTCATCTAGGTCTGTAGTGTTTGCAAAGTACCTGTTAACTGGTATCCTAAGCAATTTTTGATGAACTAAAATCTGGTTATTAGATTGGCAAATGTCTATGGGCTTCCAGATGGCATCAAACTTTCGTTTCCTGTATTGTAACTCTAGCAGCTTTCATGTTTGTTTGTTTGAGTTGATGCTTTACATCTTCGTCAATAATTCTCCAGTCATGTTGGGATATTTTCCAAAGTTGAAAAAGTACTAAATATAAGAAGTGAGGATAAAGTGTATATCTAAAAGGCACAGCCCAATGCCTCTGGTGAGACTTAAATCAGCAACCTCTCATTCTCAAGCCTAACACAATACCACTGAGCTCCCTTAACCCTTAATGCGCAAATCGCAACGAAAGTTGTCTGCTTTTCTCGTCTGCTGAAATGTTTAAGAAGCCTCTATAGCAAACAGTGTGGACCCAGATCAGACTTTTACTTTAGGAGCAGTCTGCTCTGGTTCCACACTGTTTGCTTCTATACTTAATTTGTCAGTAATGCTGGGCAATTATTTGCAGCAGACAATTTCAGCAGAGGACATTTTCAGATGCATTTTTTCTTGCAAAACACTGTGTATGCCTTTATTTCTCAAACAAAATTTGAACAAAATTCTGACATCAATCAAGGGCCATAACTCTATGACGAATGTGTGAAAAATGATGTGTAACATTCACAACATAGATCTTATCAATATCAATGCATATACAAAATTTGGTAAAATTCTATCGATTTGTTTTTAATATATTGAGTGGAAACGGAATTATGACGGACAGAATGAAGGAATGACGGACAGACAGAATGACAGATAACCCTAATCCAATATAGCCCCCACTTTTTCAAAGTGGGGGCTATAAAGAAGTTGAAAAGTGAAAACTCTGATCAGTCTGGTCCTATCCGCCATTAATATCAATCTTGTCGTTGTTTACCTTATTAACTCTTTACCTACCAGTGTTGTTTACTGATAACTTTTACAAACAGTTCGGACCCAGATCAGGCCTGATAAATTGTCTGGTCTGATCTGGGTCCAAACTGTTTGACAATCTGATGGTATTCCTGAAAGAAAAAAGTTGAATTTGAAAAAAAATCAGCATTTGACAAAAAAGCATGCAAAATTACCCAGTTGGCAAAGAGTTAACCCTTAAAGCGCAAAGAAAAAAATGCATCTGAAAATGTCGTCCGCTGAAGTCGTCTGCTGCAAATAATTGCGTAACATAACTGTCAAATTAAGTATAGAAACAAACAGTGTGGACCCAGAACAGACTGCTCCTATAGGAGCAGTCTGATCTGGGTCCACACTGTTTGCCATAGAGACTTCTTAAACATTTCAGCAAACGAGAAAAGCAGACGACTTTTGTTGCGATTGGCGCATTAAGGGTTAAAATAGATATGGTAAGCATTGTGTAACCTTATATCAATGACAAAGACCTATTCATAGTGATTAACCTTTTGTATACGGGTCAACCTCTAAACGGGTACTTTCGCAAACAGTGTAGACCCAGATGAAATGCTACATTATGTGGCATTTCATCAGGATCTACACTGTTTGTAAACGTAAAAGATCTTCAGCCAAAAAACCATTTTTTTTTTAAAACTTATATAACACTAGACAAACAGTGTAGACCCAGATGAAATGCTACATTATGTGGCATTTCATCAGGATCTACACTGTTTGCAAATTTAAAAAAGATCTTAAGACAAAAATACATTTTTTTTTAATTATTACCCTAGATATCTACAATGGACTATCCCAAGTTTATTGCATCAAACCAGAAGGAAGAATCCATTAGTATACAAAGGGTTAAGTAATCTATTATCTCTTTATCATGGCGCAATTTAAAAATAGATGCATATTAACATTTAGAAAATGTACAAGATAAATAGAGAATGCTAGGTGAGTGTCTTTTGATATCAAGCTTTCCAGGCAAGGCTTCGAGAACGCTTGTTGACATTGCGAGGCTTGCCGAGGAATTCAACATGCGTTCTCAAAGCCGAGCCTGGTAAACTTGATATCAAAAGACGTGAACCTGGTATTCTATTTATCAGCTTACCAAGTTGATTCACTCTTCAAACTAGTGAATATGATGTAATGATCGATTTTTGTGTTGATTCAGCGTCATTGATGACGTCATTCAAAAAGTGCAATGTCATCATGACCTGATACTTTCACAAACAGTGTGCAAATTTTTTTAAAATTATAACCCAACACCCCTAGATATCTACAATGGACTATCCCAAGTAAATTGCATCAAACCAGAAGGAAGAATCCATTAGTGTATAAAGGGTTAAGTAATCTATTATCTCTTTAGCACAGCACAATTTAAAAACAGATGCATATTAACATTTAGAAAATATACAAGATAAATAGAGAATGCTAGGTGAGTGTCTTTTGATATCAAGCTTTCCAGGCAAGGCTTCGAGAACGCTTGTTGACATTGCGAGGCTTGCCGAGGAATTCAACATGCGTTCTCAAAGCCGAGCCTGGTAAACTTGATATCAAAAGATGTGAACCTGGTATTCTATTTATCAGCTTACCAAGTTGATTCACTCTTCAAACTAGCGAATATGATGTAATGATCGATTTTTGTGTTGATTCAGCGTCAATGGTGACATCATTCAAAAAGTGCAACGTCATCATGGCCTGATACTTTCACAAACAGTGTAGACCCAGATGAAATGCTGCATTATGTGGCATTTCACCAGGGTCCTCACTGTTTGTAGATGAAAAAAGGATCTTCAGACAAAAAACTACATTTTTTTAAAAGTACAATCCAACACCCCTAGATATCTACAATGGACCATCCCAAGTAAATTGCATCAAACCAGAAGGAAGAATCCTTTAGTGTATAAAGGGTTAAGTAATCTATTATCTCTTTATCACAGCACAATTTAAAAACAGATGCATATTAACATTTAGAAAATGTACAAGATAAATAGAGAATACTAGGTGAGTGTCTTGATATCAAGTTTACCAGGCAAGGATTTGAGAACGTTTGTTGATATCGCGAGGCTTTCCGAGCGATTCAACATGCATTCTCGAAGCCGAGCCTGGTAAACTTTATATCAAAAGACATGAACCTGGTATTCTATTTATCAGCTTACCAAGTTGATTCACTCTTCAAACTAGCAAATATGACGTAATGACCGAATTTTGCTTCAATTAAACGTCATTGGTGATGTCATTCAAAAGGTGCAACGTCATCATGACCTGATAAAGGCACATGCTGTGAGATAGACAACGTTTGTCAAGCAACGTGCAAAACTCCAGTTAATATGAGAGGTAACTGATAAATGCATAATACATACATGCATAATAACAAGTATAAATAGAACATTTCTTAAACAAGTGATGTCTTTATAAAACCTGTTAATGGAAACATCAAAGTCACAGATCAGTCTGCATAATTGCCCATTCTACTCAGTGTCATTGTTGATAACTTCTACATGCCTCTAGATACCAGCGTGTAATTGAAAATTATTTTTCTTATTTCTCAACTGAAACATATGTTGTGAGTACTCAAAAGAACTGTCTCAAAGAGAGGGTTCTTTTGAGCACCCAAAACAAATGTTAAAACTGACTGATAAGAAAATATTTACAAATTTACGCTGAAAAGATTGACTATCAGATTCTGGACCTTTGCTTCCATGATAATTTACATGTAATACTGTGCATGTTTTCAACTTATTATTGAGAAAGAAGATCTAACATGAGTGCTTATTTATTATCGTAATTATTAAACTAGTTGAGAAAATAGTTAAAATGTGAGGCTTGCGGAGCATTTTATCACTTTTTCGCAACAAGTTTAATGAATTCAATAATGCAGGAGCATAAATGTCAGATGACACTAAAATCACTTTGAAATCGTATTTTTAAATCAAGATTAAGCCATATATACCCAACATTTACTAAATATGTAGTGGTATGTTTATTTTAATACATGGCGTTTCATCATTTCCAGACGTGACATCAGCCTATAATAAAATGAAATATCAACTTCTGATCTCAAGCCAATTTGTTTATTTGAGTTGATGCTTTCTAGTCAATTATTATTTTAGTCATGTCAGGACATCTTGCTGTGGGTGGAATTTGACCTACAGGTCCAACATTCTACACTGTTTGCTAAGACAAAATCAATCTTCAGAGAAAGAAATGCAATATTTCTTTTTATATATCTGTACAAGGTAACCTGTTACCCCTCAATATATACAATAGACCATCCTGACTTTATTGTATGTAGCTTTATGGAAAGTTCCATTGGTCTTAAAAGGGTTATTTTGATTTGATTCTTTAAGTACCAGTCAACAATCTTTCAGTTACGTCGGGACAGGTCTTCCTGGGTTGAACCAGTACTAAGCTAGGATTAATGTGTCTTGCTCAAGGACACAACGCAGTGACGCTCGAACCCGCGGCCCTTCGGTCTCGAGTCAAGCACTCTACCACTGACCCACTGCGCTACCAAAGGGTTAATACAATTGATTCACCCATGTGGGTAAAAACAGTGTTTGGATTATGAGAGACTGGCTTCTGATCAGCTGATCTTGATCTACATTAACAGTTTACAGAAGTGTACTATAGACTATTGAAAAAGTTTATAATGCATATGTGGGCTAAAATATTAGATTTAATACACTAAGGTATTTGTTTGAAAATTTCGAACACTAGTTACCTGCCAAATAGGCATAGACAAACAGGACAAACCCAGATCAGACTGATTCTGAAGAAGCAGTATGATCAGGGTCTGCCCTCTTTGATATTCTGATGAGTATTTTGTGAATTCAAGCCATGATAACAAGCATTTTATTTGAGAACATTTGCCGTAATATAAAATATTCTAGCCATTCTTTTATATGCCAGGGCCTTGATGCGAGAAAAACTTGTCTTCAGAGTTTGTGATTTTAATAACTGACAGAGCCTTTTCCAGCAATTTCGGGAAAAGGCCCCTGGCCAAAATTGGGTAAAAAAGATCAACTTAACATCAAAATTGGGAGAAATTAACAACATAGAACATTACAAGGGTAGCAAAATATATACTCAAAATCAAGTTATTTTAGATTGTATTATGCCAAGCATACCACTTAAGCACTAGTGTTTAAGTATCACTCTGATATGGGTCAGTGTTTTTCATAAATAGTAGTGGTCTCTAAAAAAAAAAAAAAAAAAAATTTTTTTTTTTTTTTTTTTTTACTTTTCTTAATTAGGAAAGAAGGTGGCTATTTTTGATTGGGAGTGGGGCCGAAATTCGGCCCCTAGAGATGGGCAGAAAAGGCCCTGACTGACCACCATGATATGACTGAAAAATTGCTGAAGCATGTGAAGGTGGTGTTAGACCCGATAACAATCAGCTACAAAAATGTTGTTTGTTTGTTTTTGGACAGGCTTCTACCTTGTCAAAAAACCCTGAACACATGTTTTCTCATGACATTAATGCCTGATGATCTATTTGTAGACTAGAAATCTCCAAACAGTAGAAATATACCTATTATAGGCTATACTAAATCAATACCTCATACTAATGAGAAATTATCTTCTCTAAAAGCACTTTTACACTGTTTCAGTTTTAGCTTTCAGAAAGAAAATGTTAAATAACCTATAATATATTAATAATTAATCAATTTAATTATTTAATAATCTATATTATTAGTGTGATCATGATAAAAGTTAACTGAAACGACTGCACAAGTCTAATCTATTTGGAGTGCAAAGCCTATTTATTCCTTATTTATAGATATTCAAAAATCATTTTAAGAGATACCTAATTCATTTTTTGGTATTTTAATATGAATTTAGAATATCTATAACTAATAATTGAGCCAGTGCATGTGATTTCCAACAATGTGGTATTTTGACAAGTGTAGTCTCAGACGAGCCTCTGCAGCCTCCTTTTAAGCTTAGAAACACCAAATGGTGTTCAGTCAGTAGCTTAACAATCATAGAATACTCAAGCGACTAGCAAAGGCTCTGATTAGACTGCGCTTATGCGCAGGCTGATCTGAGGCTTTGCTGGTCGCACATACCACATTGTTGGAAATCTCATGCGCTGGCTCAATTGATATCTTAAACTATTTTGGATATCCATAAGTTGATTTTCGGATATTATTAGATATAAAAAAAAATGTGCAGAATTTGGGATACCAGTATCCATAATAAAATTTTGGGATTCCAGAATTTGATTTTAGGATATCTTAAAATGATCTAAAATTGAATTATGAATATCTGAAAATGTTAATCATGCTGAATTTATGATATCTATGATCAAACTTAAGGATATCCAAAATAAGGTGTTTTAAGATTATTTAAACCAGTTTTAAGTTAAAATATGGAAAAAAAACCATTATTCAAATATTTCTCATTCAGAATATCCTAAACTCATGCTTTGGATATAAATCTAAAATTGGGTAGTACAAATATTTTTTATGATATTCATTATGTTATTTTAAGATATTGTTAATTCAAATCATGGATTTCCAATATTCAAATGATTGTTTGATTTAGGATTCTACATGCATAAAAGGATTATAGGTCAGGATATCCAAAAATCCATTTATAGGTTATTCTTAAATCCATTTTAATATTGATAACCTAAATCCAAAAATGAATGATGGATATCCTAAATGAGATTTAGATATCCATGATTAATAGGTAATAAATAGTAAAATGGTACCCCATAGACCTACATTTGTTAATGCCATGTCTTCAGTCATCCTATAATGCCATATTTGATTGGGTTTGTAAAGAAAAGTGTTACATTTTTAAATAGATCATTGTCAGAAGAAGGGAAGTTGGGGTACTCCCTTGTCAGGAAATGCATGGGTGAAAGTTCAAAATTTCCAAAATCCTGAACTTTCAAAACTCTGATCTTAAAACTTGCAGTATGCCCACTTAATATTCACAATTTCAAGTTTAAATGGTCTATTGTCTTAAGACAGACTGAATATAATCAGAAAACCTATTATAATCTCCCCAATTCAGCATTTTGAGGCTGACTTTCCAAAGAAAGTCAGCCTCAAAATCCTGAATTCAGGATTAATCCTGAAAACTTTCACCCATGTAAATCCTAATTGCAGCCCCTACTATTCATTGAAGCTAAATCACTGTGGTCATACCACTACAGCAATTTGGGTTTTGTCACTTATTCCGGTGTTAAGTTAACTTTCTCATCATGTTCAATTTCTTCATTTAATCACAGATAAACGTCCCAAAATGTTTGGGTTCTGATTGATTTTTGTTCATCAAATTCACATTGTATCTTTTAGCTTTAAAATTATATGAAAACTTTAACGTTTGATGTCTAGGCATGAAATAACTAATTACGGGTTTGTCATCGTGGATAATTAATCAATGACAAAAACATATAATCATGACTAAACCGTAATTGACGATTTTTTTTGTAATATATCTGTAAAAAAAAACATTTTATCTGATTTTATCTCTGTTTTGGCAAAACAACACAGAGATTGTTAACTAGACAATGCAATCTCGTAGCAAACATATTCGAAAGTTCTCATTTTTGTCAGCCTTTATTTGAAGGTGAATTTACTATAACACAGGAGTGGGTGACGAACCCCGAATTGCCATAGTAGTATGACCACAGTGTAAATGCAGGTCTCTTGATATGAGAGTGTAATTTAACTCTTTGCATGCTGGGTAATTAATTTTTTTTCATGATTCTTTGTTGTCTGTTGAAAAGTCGTCGTCAGCAAGGAAAGAGTGGGTCTGCAGTTTGTGATTGTGGTATTTCCTGATCATACTCACTTACTTTTTTTAAGTACATTTTAGCTCAATTCTAAGCCTTCATTGGTCACATATGTATTAGAGGAGGGTCTGGATGGGGTATAATGATTAGTGAATAATGGCCCTTTTTTTATAATGAATAGTGAATAATGAGCCAAAAAAATAATGAATAGTGAATACTGAGGGCCTAAAAAATAATGAATAATCCAATTTTTTAATGAATTGAAGAAAAAATTAATGAATAGTGAATAATCAGATTTCTTTGCGACCTTCTTTACTGTTAATGAATAATGGGTCTTATTTTAATGAATAACCCAAAATTTTAATGAGATGAATAATGGGCTAAATTTTTAATGAATAGTGAATACCAGATCCCCCATCCAGACCCTCATACAGTAAAACCTGTGTAAAACAGCCACTCAAAAATAGACAAAACGAAGGTCTTAATGGCAAATGGTAGCTTAATGAAGGTCGAAACTGCAATACTTTCGCTCCCCTTGGAGCATTCTGCAATACTTTTGACCTGCATTTAGCGATAATCGGTTTTGAAAATCATTTTTGGTCTTTTTTGAGAGTGGCCGTTTTACACAGGTTTTACTGTAAACTTAACAAAATCTCATGTGCTGGCTTAACCCTTAGTGTACTGATGGATTCTTCCTTCTGGTTTGACACAATGAACTGGGGATAGTCCATTGCACATTATCTAGGGGTGTCAGGCTATTTATTTTTTGTAAATATTGTATTTTTTGTCTGAAGATCTTTATTTACCTTAACAAACAGTGTAGACCCTGATGAAATGCTGCATTATGCGGCATTTCATCTTGGTCTTCACTGTTTGTAAAAGTACCCATTTAGGGGTTTCCCGTATACAAAGGGTTAAGTTATACCCTATTCAACCCAATATGTGTAAGTGCACAGTATGCATAACTTTTTCAAATTTCTATACCTTCTTTTGAAAATAGTGTAGATCCAGATCAGCTGGCTTCTGGCGAAGCTAGCTGATCAGGATCCACACTGTTTTCCATCCACGCTGTGCATCTGTATTATGATGAAATTACACAGCAGAATTGATTGGTTGGAAATCAGAATTTAAAAATGTGTTAACGCCCATAACATACTCAGTGGGCTTTTATAGGAGCATGTCAACTTATTAGGGTTGGATACAGTACTTACAAACATGACTTTGATGATCTAAGAAAAGTTCCAGCAGTTTGTATTACTTTATGTCCGGGTTGTACCCAAAATATTCTGACACCTTAGCTATTACTACACGTATATGTGAAGTGTAAACTGCAGTGATGGAATGACAGACAGTGTACACCCTGATCAGACTGATCCATAAGGAACAAGCTGTTCTTGGTCTACACTGTTTGACTAGTACCTGCCCGTCTGAATTATCAATACTTAGGGTACGGTAAATATTCTAAAATTTCAAACAGTAATTGCCTGCCAAAGGAGCATAAAAAAACATGGCAGCCCAAGATCAGACTACTTCTGGAGAAGAAGTCTGATCAGGGTCTTCCCTGTTTGCTATTCTGACAATCATTTTGTGATTTCCAGCCCTGTAACCAACATTCTATTAGATAACAGAGAGAAAAGTGTTTTAAATTTTAGATTGTTTACTGTAATTGTAGAACAAATGTAGCTGGTGTGTCCCAAAACCAAGTATACTGCTTCCTACATTTTTATTATTTGGTCTTAGCTGAAAAAGACCCCATAAAATCCACCCATATCACAGTCCACATTTTCCATTGAAGTTTTTAGCTTTTCCAGAGTTGCAGACTTTCCCTCGATTTTCTTCCACTCTTGAAGCATAGACAGGATCCTTGTAGGAACATCAAACATATGTCTTGCCTCACAGTGCTGAATGGTTGCACGTTCAAGACCTAGATCAATTCCTAAGCGAAAATACTCATGGCCTATTTTACTTGAGAGTTTAGTCAATTCTTTTTCTGTTGGGACCTTCTGTAGGTCATCCTCACTCATTTGAAGATTTCTGGTTTGATCTGTCATTTTTATTTCTGAAACATTTTCTGGGTACCAATGAGCAAGGACTTCCTCTGATTTAATTACATGCACCTCAGAATGTGCCTTACACACTACCTCCTTGTTCTCAACTAAGTCTTTCACTGCAATTAAACCTGACAGAGGCTCTGTTGTTTTATCACAATGGATGCATTCTTCAAATGGCAAAATAACTGTGGACCATTTATCCTTATAAATACCTAGTAAGTTTTGCAGTGTAGCACTAATAAATTTCCTGACTTCAGAACAAGTAACATCTGAGATCTTGGTATCCATAGATGAATATAAAATCACCCTACCGAAAATGATATGATCATGTATCCAAATGGCAAGCTCTATTGATGGAGTCAAACTGAATACAGCTAGCCCACGATACAACAGAAACTGTTTCTCGCGTGTTGAAACTGGCCATTTGTTAATACAGACAGCAACTAGCCGATGGAATATTGCCGGTGGAAGAAATTCACCACTGAAAACAAAACACAAAATAGATGTTTTCAGTGCATGATCTGGGTGTATGACTTGATTCATAACTTTTTGTGGTGGCTTAGCACTAAGCATGCAGGGGACTATGTGGAAGTCCATCCTTTCCTTCATTACCTCATCATCAGTCTTAGAATCACCATTAGCCAGCTCATCATTGGTTGTGTAAATTGATGGCTGTGCCATTATGTCAAGATGTTCCATATAGTTAATAACCTCATCTTTGTAATCTGCCAAAGAGTCATTGCCACTTATGATGGAATTCAACAGAACTGGGCTGAGTTTAGCCAGTTTCTCATACTCATCCCACAGACTAAGCTCTTTTGGATCTTTCTTCACAAAATTTGTCACAAAACATCTGAATGCATCCACAATCCATTGTGGAGAAAGAATAATGCTATTGTCAAGGAGTTCTGTATCAAAGTACAGCAAATTGCCAAGAGAATGATGGAATCTAAGAAATGATTTCAGTTCATTCTTGCTTCCAATAGGGTATTCATTCTCAGTGTTCTTCTTCATGAGATCTTCAAGAGTTATCATTTCTTTACCTTCTAACTTTACTTGTTCTAAAGCTCTCTCTAAAAGGATCCATCGAGCTGGAACCACTTGATTCCAGCTTCTGTGATTTTTGGCCAGGTTCAGTATTTCTTTTCTTAGATAACTGAAATCTTCATCTGGATTGGTATTGTTAATGAAGAATTTCTTTGCATGAATGTGTTGCAGTACAGGAGAGTTCATAAAAGACTTCAAAGCTTCATCAAAGTATTCTTCTCCCCTTTGTTGCTTTTCTTCTGCATTACCTTCAACTATATCAATGTGGGTGCCCACCAGAATAACAGTAGGGGTCTCTTTACCATATTTAGCAGAGTATGTATGAACTGAATTGAGCCAGAATTTGAAAGCATCCAAGCAAGTTGTACCTTCATGAAAATATGAGAAAGACTTACTTTCTATACCAGAGATTTTACTCATCAAGGGTATGCTTATGTCCATAGTTAAGAGGTAAATTGATGCTGGGTTCATGAAAAAGTGATGGGTAGAGTAGTACACATCCTGTCCAGCAAAATCCCACACAGATACAGTTGCCTGAGTTGAAGACTTGATCAGATTCTTTCCACCTTCCACTTGTGACTCTGTTATTTCCCAGGCATTACATATATCACTCCAAAAACTGCCAAGAACTGGATCCGAGTCTCTGAAAGAGTCTAAAACTTTCTTCATTTTATCAAGGTCTTCTCTGCTTGAAATTGAGGCTTGTCTTCTTACTTCCTTGTCTTGAGTTGGTCTTTCATTTTGTCGCTGATATATGATCTCAGTGTTGTCACTTGACTCAGCAGAGCTTGTACTTTTACTCATCAAAGCAGCAACACGGAATTTATAATCAGTGATTTCTGCATATTTGGCCTCTTGAAATAACCATTCATCACTATCACTTACAAAGCACTCATCAACATGGATATCTATTCCATCAGTACTCTCTAAGCTTATGTTCTCTAAACTTAAAAGATTTTGCACCAGACTAGTCTTTCCAGCGCGAAACATACCTATGACCATTATTCGAATATGTCTGGCTGTTTCATTTTCATTCTTGATGGCCCTCAAATAGGTTTCAATAGCCCTTTCATTCAAGTCTCCGACATCTGATTTACAACTGTCTGGTACATCCTGTGATATTTCATGACAAGTTTCAGGATTGTTTTCTACCAAAGCATTATCAGCCAAAGCATTTGGATTTAGCCAGACAGCAACAAGGGTTTGAAAACTGGCTTTGATTAGATTTACAGGGAAATTCACACTAGATTTTAGTATTTCAATAAATCGTTTCATCAGCCACATAAAGGTCACATAGCTTCTTTGCCCGACTGCTTCCCTACCCAAACGGCTGATTATATCTTGAAATTCAGCTCTATGCCTGTCGTCAATCTCTTCTCCAATTCTTCTCAGTTGCAATCCAATTTGATATGCTTGGCTATCATTTCTGGCATAATAGCCTGGAAATGCTGGTTCTCTCAAAGGATGACTGGACTTCATTTGTACAACCTCTTCTTCCTCATCTTCTTGAAACCTTTCATTTTCTTTCTTTCTTTCATTCCTCCTGCATATAGCATCTAATTTCTGTAAAGCATCTGCTATCAGTATATCTCCATCTTTTGTATATTCTATAGAATCTTCCTCAGCCTCAGCAGCACCTTGATCTTGATCTTCAGGCTTTTTGTCGGCCATTTTCACTACAATCAGTTGCGCTTACATCTACGTTTTCTTCAGGTTTGAGAATGTCTCTAGTTTACTGTATATTTAAATAACTTGTTATGAAGTTAGAAAATATGTAGTCACAATGGGGTGTGACTAAAACGCTGACTTTCACTGCAGAACTGCTGACCGTTTACCTTATCAAAAGCTGACCAAAAGCTGACCAAAGTGACTAAAATGCTGACCAGAGGCAGTGCTGACCAGACAAATCACCTGTCCCATTATTAGGTTTAATTGGTGATAATTGATGATAATAAACAGTGTAATAACAATTTACTGAGAATTATCCATCTAGCTAACCAAGCTTTTACAAAGCCTATAGCTGGAGCAAAGGAGAATGAACTGCATCAAAGTGTGTGCGGCATTAATGCATAAATAATTTGCCTAAGCCTTAAAAAAGGTTTGTTTTATCTTTCAAATTTAACTATAAAACGAAAACTTGCAATGAACATCCGCTTTAATATGCTCCTCAGAAACAAGAGCCACCATTATATAGCATGGCTCCAGTCTGATCATTTTTCCTTTTTTATTTTTCCGTTTCTAAGTCAATATCAGGCTCAGCCGAAATTAATAACGGACTACCGATGCCTTTGTAATCTTATTTTTTTAGAATAGTTGCATAAGAAAATATTGGCAAAAAATATTGACGAATGGACCCAGGCTAGCCACTACTCAAGAAGGAGGGGGTTTTTTTTAGTTCAGAAGGGTACGCAAGTTTATTAAAAAAATTAAACAGTTTCGTCATCGTTATCAAGTGATAACTAATTTCTAATAGACCATGACTTCTGAACTTAAAATTCTGTTGTTGTTTTTTTTTTCTTTTTTTTAGTAGATGACCTATTTCAAACCATTGGGTCCGAGAATTACAAAGTAGGCCATCAGCATCTAAACACATACAAATTTCGGAATAGTTTTCTCAACTATTCCCCTTGTGATTTCAACAATATTTTGACTAACCTTACCAGAACAATACCAGACCTGTTTACTAAGTTACCTATTTTTCGTACTTTCTACGGACAAGCGCGAATCCAGGATTTTTTGCTTATTTCTATATAAACCCATTTAACCTGTGATTTTCCAGAGGGGTCCGGACACCTATCCCCTCCTCTGGATCCACACATGACGCATTTGTGCACTAAAATGCGATCTACTGAAAATAATGTATGCGTAATTCTGATAGGTGCTTTTCTCTTTGGCATTGATCAGAGACAATTGTGCAGATTCGTCTCGCTAAGTTATATGGTATGCTTGTTTTCGTATGCTTCGGATGGCAAAAATAAAAGTTAAGATATTGCTTAGAGTCTGTTTCTTTAAAAAATATATCTGTACTTATGTGATTATTTGATTTTATAAGTAATACATCCAATGTAAAATTTAAGTCTGAATGTAGTTCATTTTAAACTGAGTGAAATGTCTTGAAATTTTCTTCTCCTTTAGTCCATAAAATGAAACAGTCATCCAAAAACCGTTTCCAGTTATCTTTGATATATCTAGCGAAGTCTTTGTCGAATTTTATTTCAGTTTGTACGTACAACTTTTCTTCTAAATGTGCTAGTACCAGAGTGGCATATGTGGGCGCAAACTTTGTACCCATTGCCGTACCTCGAACTTGCGTATACATTTTATCATTAAAATAGAAATTGTTGTTTTCAAGTATAATTTTAATGGACTCAAGAATAAATTCTTTTGAGAATCTTTCATGTATTAATTCTGGATATTTCGTTAGCCAGCTGTTTATCGCTTTTATGCCTAGATCATGGGAAGTATTGTATTAAGATTTACTACAACAAAGGATACCGGTAGTGTATTTTGTGATACAATTTTGAGAATATATTTTAGAAAATCTATGTCATCTCTTACGTAACTCTGTACTTTCGAATGATTTTAGTAAGATATCAATTAAATTACTCAGTCGATGAGTTTCGCATGCTGGACCTGCCACAATGGGGCGAAATGTCAGATCTTCTGGGCCAAAGTAAGGAAGAAGGCAAAGATCAGGAATGATTTTTTTTCGAAAAATTAATTCAATAATACCATCAAAGTGTCAACCAGTTTGGATTTAGATCAAGACAGTCTGTCCATCATGCTCTGGGTCCAATCTGCTTGTAAAGGATATCAGCAGATGACAAAAGTCACCGTCGGCAAGGAAAGAGTGATGCACATTATTTGTCTAAGACCTTTCGTCCAAAATCTAAAAAATATTTTTCATATTGGATCAGTTTGTACACCAACTCAGAGCTTACCCTGGCTCAAAATTTGTTGTAGTGAACACTTTAGCCAAATGGAAAAAGTTGGAGCCAAATAAAATTAACTTTAGCCAAGATTTTGACCAGAAAGTAGTATAAACAAGTTGTTTTGTGTTTAACTCTATGCACGCTAGGTGCCTCTTTTGTTGTCTGCTGATAACCGTGTCAAACAGTCTGGACCCAGATCAGGCCGACAAATAGAGTAAAATGCTTTATACTAGTATACTAAAACCAAGTTCAAATTGGTCACTTTTCAAACTCATTATTTCTGACCAAACGCTAATAAGATTGATATGAATTTTTGCCTATATATGTGAATTTCAATGGGCAAACGTTTAGCAGTGTTTTTGAACAGTTTTCTATTACTTCAAAGTTTTTTGGGTTAAAAATGCAAAAATCGATTTTTTTAAAAGAAAAAATGGTTTTGAGAGTAGTTTTTTTTATAAAATTGAAGTTTACGAGGGCTGTTCAAATATGAATGCAAGTGGCTTCATAACTTTCTTCACATATATGCTACGACAAAATGGTAAACGTTTCTATAAAGGACTGTATGTCACCTTTAAAGTGGCACCAGACCAAAAGAAAAATACAGTATATTTATCGAGTTATAGCCCTTTGAATGAGGGTCACGTGTGTATACTAACAAACTCAATGCTTCGAACATATACCAGTGATAGAGACGAGCGTATAATTCTTCGAAAAACAGGTGAAATTTCTTGAAATTTTTAAGGAAGTATCCCCATACTCTTACATAATGATTCTGTGAAAGTTGCGAAAATCCGACCTGCTTTTGTTAAATTACAACGAATTGTTTTCACTAAAGTCTCTTTATGCTTGCAAATAAATGGTAAACAAAACATCACCTTTCAGTTTTCAGTTAAACTTATCTATAACAAAAAGCACGAAACAACATTTTAACTAGTTTTAACTCATAGACAATATGTTGATCGCTCATACTGAGTTGTTACTACAAATTATTGATGGATAGTGGGTACTTTTTAACCGCTGAAAAGCATTTTTATCGAGTCAAAAATGCCTTAAGTGAAAGGGGTTATAGAATTTATACTTATTTTTTTATCATAACATTGCGGCTTTATTCTAAATTTGAATGTAAACTTTAAGTTTGACCACTTTAGGCATTATTTACAATAAAATTACTTACCTGGTCTTGAGGACTAGAAAGATTGAACATATTCTAATTAATGTAAACACGTCTTTAAGAAGCAGAAACATGCTTGAAAAATTATATAAAGTGGGATAACTCTGTAAATAGAGGACGGATTATTTTGAAAACTTCCTTATGACATATTTAGCATGTTTTCAGCAAAACGCAAAGAAAACGACCCAGCGATGTTAATTATTCCATCACTAGAAGATAACTCAAAATGACGTTTATCATAAAATTAATGACGTCACAAACGTGCCTGTTTACTCGAGATTGTAACAGGATTATATAATTTTTTTCCTGCAAGCATCTTTTAAATTGTTACTTAAACTTGCATTTAAAATTTGGTGCTATTTTGTCTAAAACTTACAAAGATATGACACTATATCATAGATGTACCAAAACGTGCATTGCAATTTGCTTCAGAAAAACTTCAGTATACAGGTATGGCCTTTATATAAGGGTCTGTAACTCGAGAAATATAGAGAGTGTTTCTTTATTTTTGGTGCCATTTTAAAGGCGACAAAGAGTTCTTTCCAGAAAGGTATAACATTTTGTCACAGCACATATATGAAGAAAGTTATGAAGCTACTTGCATTCATATTTGAACAGCCCTCGTAGGTGGTTACAAACTGGTCTGTCCGACTGGAAAAACACCAAACAATTGAAATTTTGCTTCGGTGAATTTTTTATGCATTTTTTAAAATGTTGCATTTTTCATTTTTTTTCGAGATTTTTGAAATTCACCAGTATTTCCTGGTAAAATTGTTAAATGCACTTAATTTCATTTGAACACTGTAGGCCAAACACAGTAGAACTTGATTAGTCCATTTTTGGCGAAATAAGTTTTACGACTACTGTAGACTTCCGGTTTCAATGTGAGAAATTAAAAATCGATTTGGTAGCATAATATATATATATATATTTTTCAATTTTCAAATAACGACGGTGACCTCTAGTGAAATAAATAATCACTGAAAATTTCAATGCTGTGTCGCTGATATTAAAGCTTACAGAGCAGCTTAAAGCTGATTTTCAATGATTAACCTGCTAAAAGTGTTTGTCTTATGTTGTTGAGTAGCAAAAACGACGAGTCCGATGGAATCAAAACTTTTGAGGTTTATTCTTCTTATATCATGCTAGCCAGTATGTTACTTCAAACAAACAAAAACGTTAATTTGTGTTATGGTTTATATCGTAGAAAAAGTGTGACTTTTTGAAATGAGGGTACTTTTTCTCTAGCTTAGTCTGTGAAAGAAGTACACGTCATTTTTAAATGAAATAACTTGCAGTGTCTCGGCAAAGTAATGCTTCACTTAAAAAACATGAATTTTTTATACCCTACGTTTCACTTTCTGAACTAGCGTAAAAATGTAAGGTGACCAATTAGCAGTTGGTTTTAGTATACTTTTATAAGACTTGTACAATCTTACAAACAAACCCACTGAACAGCCTCATATTGAGGGTGCTGAGATAATTGATGGAAGTTAATAATAACAGCAGGGTAGGACAGATATTTGCCTACCAATGTGGTCACTAATTAAGAGCACTTGGCCTGGACTTATGATAAGAAGTCGAGACAATGTAAATGTGTTCAATTAGCATTTATTATTATCAGTTATTATTTTCTTTTATATAGCAACAGCATAAGCAAAGCAAAATGGACTTACATGCCCATTGGCATTTAAAATGGAATTGAAAAAAAAATCTAAATTTACATGTTTTATCATGTGTTCTCCCATGAAATGATGATATTGAGAAATGCTCTAAATATCTGTGCAAACAACAAATATAGATCTGCAAAATAACTGAGCAGTCTGATCAACATCATTGGTATTGCTTTTATGATTGAGTGACTCAGTCACATTTACATTGCATCAGATTCTGTAAAGACAAGTGGGTAATAACATTTTTTGTTGAAGAAGAGCAAATGAATTATAAATTGAAGGATTGAGCCCGTAAAGCGCCAAATACAAAAGTAGTTGAATTTGCAAACACTGTAGATGCAGATGAGTCAGCTGACAATGAGTTTTCATCTTGATCTACAGAGTTTGTCCTCAAATCTTTGATTTTTTTTTATCTCATCCAAATGCAGTTTATAGCTTTTGTTTATTTACAGATTTATCTGGGCTTTTTTGGCGCTTTACGAGTAGATATATTTGTTGGGCGAAAAAAATGGAAATACAACATATAAGCCGTGTCATGAGAAAATCTACCTTTTGCATATGCCTTAAGCATGCATCTCACCATTTTCTTTGATTTTGTTATTTAATAGAGCCATCACTAATTTCTAAATAAAAAATTTCAACCCTCAATCAATCTTCTGTAGCTGTGCAGATCGGTTTGTATTGGAACAGGCCAGAAGCACCGAAGATAGATTTCTTACCACCAGGCTCATATTAAGAGGGAAACACATAGAAATGCTTTAAAAGTACTCTTTTTTTTGCTCTTTTTTTTGCTTTCAAATTTAATTGCAGAGAAAATTATAGGACAATTTTATAAGTAAGTCGGTAGAGTTACTGACTCTTGATTGCAAGGTTGTGGGTTTGAATTTCACCAGGGGCCCGGTATTGTGTCCTTGAGCAGGACATTTCCTCCTCATTGCTTGAGTACTAGGTATACCCAGGAAATCGCCCCGACATGACTGATGTTTTTTTACTTGGGCGCTAAGCATCAACCCAAACAAAAGAGTATTGTTATGTTTCATATTATAAGAGGTTGGGAATTGGGATGCAATTTTTTTTTGATTTGGCCAAACCTTTGATGCATATCAATGTGCAATTTAAAACATGATTCTTTTTAAACACATACCAATAAAAACTAATTCTCAATATTACTACATTTGAAATTCGTACATTCGAACTCCTAGGGACAAAAAAAATATTTCGAATTTTCAGTAGTTCGAACTATAGGGAGATAGACATAAAAAATAAATTACCCTCAAAAATTATTATTATCAGTTTTTCCCATCAAACATAAGTTTTGGGCACGTAAAAGAAATGTCTCAATGAAACGTTTCTTTAACGCACCCAAAACATATGTTAATATAGACAGTTATTAAAAAAGAGCATGAATGTGCCCAATTCCAAATCCAGTGAGCCCAAAATACATTTCGAATTAGCGAGTATTTTGAAAAATCGAAGCTCGAATTTTCGAGACTCTACTGTATTTAGAGACATGTCACGAAAAAATCCTGGCTTTTAGGTTTCCCAACTAGTCGTTTCCCCTACACAAAGTCTGTTCGTCCCTTGTATATATAAGAAGTTCTGTCATGTCCAATCTGGGTCTCAACTGTTTGCAAACGGCAGAAATCGCCGCTAATATTTTGAGTTAAAACGCATTTTAAAGTCGCGCCACTTCATTATGTTTGCTCTTGAAACTTGCATGCACAGCAATTTAGTTGGGCTGGAGGCCTATATATATTGTTCTCATCTATGTCCCTACATTAAGTATATGAGCTGCAATGGCTCTGGTAAGACTGCACAGAGGCACAATGCTCCAATTTGAGCGAGCCAGTTCAAGAGAAAATAAAATTGAGTTTGAATTTCTGTGCATGCTTCTGGTTACGCGCTTTTCAATCCTGTAGAATATTTCTGGAAGGAAACTGAATGAAATTAAGCAAAGATAGAAAGAAAAACTAAGCAATGTTCTGTTATTTTTTTATAGAAATCTAAGTTATTGACTTAAATGAATAATATGAATCTTTTGCACAGCGCAGACTCAGTGCTGTTTTATCAGGTCAAGCTCAAACCAGCATGCCCAGCTACAGGGACTAGTTAAAAAGTAAAATTTCGGGTCTCGCTAGTTAATTTAGGCATCAAATTAAGCAGAGAACAAATAACAAATGCTCTGATCAGACTGCGTCGATGCGAGGCTGTTTTGCGCATTTGATTTTCGCATCCAACAACATCGTGTTTTCTAGCATGCAGGCTCATAGTTTAACATGCTACCCAGATCTTAGTGTTTGCGGTCTTATTGAATATAAATTGAAGAATGCATAGGACCAGAGAAGGAAACTTTGCGAGAATAAAACTGTAACGATACTCTTACCACTAAATCTAAATATTTGTTTTGAGTGCTCAAAAGAACTGTCTCAATGAGCCGGTTCTTTTTAGTACCAAAAACTATGTTTGGGTTGGGCGAGACGAAAACTTTTATTCGGCATTTTTGCACTGACGATAATGGTTAATACATTTTTGCATCAACGTTTTTTTATGATTAATGCATGAAAATACAGGGGTTTTCATGAAGCAGCTCAAGTAATGTCAAATAAAACTAAGCAATTCCATTTTTCCATCATCATGTCACAAAAATATTCAAAAACACTAATAACAGGACATTGTTTTTCAGTGCTAAAAAGTATATTTTACATGTTTGAAATTAGACATAACACCAGTTATATGCATAAAACAGATAAGAATAGCAGTATGGTGGTGGCCACATGCTGCTCTAAGCATGTATGTTTTAATTAGCATATACTGCCACAGAGGAAATACATGCTGTGCGTTTATAGCCACTTAATTATCTTTCATGAACTGTATGGTTTCGGGGTCTCAAGGAAAATGTGGCATTGTTGTTAAGAGTGTGTATATCATTTCTACATGTTTTTCACTAGAAAAGAATCATGTCAAATCTGTATCAGAAAGTGTTGTTCACTTAAGATATTCACTAACTTTATTGACTTATGTAAGTATAGAGGCAAAAATTTGAGGACCTAGATGAGCAGCAGTCTGAACTAGGTCTACACTGTTTGTGGGAGAGGCTTCGAAAACATTTCAGCAGACAGCCTAGACAACATTTTTGTGACAGATGCTTTACAGGCTAAGTTGCATCTCAGTCTGACTCCTGGTTCGGGAGGATTCCTGGGAACAAAAATATGAAAAGCTTACGATGGACAGACAGACGGACGGAAATATATTTTACAGTTTATAATCCACTGTTGAGTTGCTCTAATTAGCGTGTAGATATGATCAATTTGTACCAATTTAATCTTAAAGGAATAAGATCATTAAAACATATTGAGGCAAAGATGGCCTGGATAATTTTCCATATTTCACACTCTGTCAATATTAATTATCTAATAATGATCTAATATATACACAAGATGTACAGGGTATCTACATGTGGCACCATGTAGAGATCAAACATACATCATGCAAATGCTGCACTGCTATTGATTAACAGGTTGCACCCTTAATTAAGCATTGCTCTGACAAATGAAGCATATGGAAGACATCATAACTCCTAAATAAAATCACAAAAAGATTGAAAATTCAAAATAAAACAATAATAAATCAACTCTATGGTAAGTCTCTATAATTTCCAAGAAGATTTTGTTGTTAGTAATTTATTTTTTTATCTCCTGACAAAATCACAGGTATATAATGTTGGCGTAGTCTCTGCTTCCGTCCATCTGTTGTCGGTCTGTTTTTTTGTCTGTCCAGAACCAATCTCAGTACCTATTGGTCAGATTTGATATACCATGGTCATTGGACAGGCAAAATCCTATATGACACCATAAAACTTGAGTTGTAGCCCTTGTTCTAGTAAAGGTCATTATAATGCTGAATAGCTTTTTTGTGTGATGAACTTTACATTTCCAAAGCTATCATATCTTACACTAAGTGACAACTTCTCACCATAGACCATGAATTCCAATGCCTTTAGATAAGCATGGCAGAGTGAAAAATTTCAATCCACCCCTTAAGGGGAAGGTCAAAGGTCAAATATTTAAATTTCGCAATAACTAAGCCAGTTGTCAATATTTTTTTACCGAAATTGTTCATGCAGGCAGAGAAGCAATAGATATGAAACCTAATAAACAGTATTTTAGTTTGAAGGCCTGATTCCTTTCCCCTGAGGTGGACTTAGGGGGTGGAGCTGAGGCCAAAATTATACTTTTTATGCAATATGGTCATCAAATTAAAGGGAATGACACATGCCGCAACATGGAAGCACAGACACACCCTCAACCAAAACACATTTTTTCTTAAAGTAGTCATGTTGCATATCAAATTGAAGGGAATGGAGTGCAGAGCACCATAAAAGCAAATATTCAGTCCTTACACACACCCTCAACCCCTGGTTGGGGTCAAAAGGTCAAATATTCAACTTTTTCGGAATATGGTCATGTTTCATAACAAATAAAGGAAACGACGCATGCAGCAACATAGAAGCGAATAGTTTGCCCGTCTCATTAAGTCAAACCCTTTTTAGACAGAATAAAACCCGGTTTTGTACTCTGTCAGTTTGGGAGACACAGACCACTGTACATTCTAGGCACTCTCAAATGTGTGTTATTTGTATATACAGTATGTATATTTGTTAAGTTATACAGCTTTGAATCAGTGGGGGCTATATTGGATTTGGGTTGTCTGTCATTCCGTGTTTCAGTCATTCCGTCCGGCTGTCCGTCATAATTTTGTTTCTGCGCAATTTCTTGAGAAATACTATATAGAATCTAACTAAATTTTGTATGTGCATTTATATTGACATGATCTAGATTAGGATTATTAGACACAATTTTTTGAACATTTGTACCAGAGTTATGGCCCTTTATTTACGCCAAAATTTCGTTTCCGCTCAATATCTTGAGAACCAATTGGTAGAATTTCACCAAATTTTATATATGCATTCATCTTGGCAAAATCTAGCTTGGGATGTTACACGTCATTTTTCACAATTTGTACAAGAGTTTTGGCCCTTAATTTAGGCCGAAATTTCGTTTCCGCTCAATATCTTGTGAACTAACTGACATTTTTTCACCAAATTTTATATATGCATTCATAATGACAAGATCTAGCTTGGGATTGTTACATGTCATTTTTCCCACATTTGTACCAGAGTAATGGTTCTTGATTTGTGTCAAAATTTCGTTTCCGCTCAAAATCCTGAGAACCAATTGATAGAATTTTACCAAATGTTATATCTGCATTCATCTTGGCAAGATCTAGCTTAGGATTGTAAGACATCATTTTTGCATATTTGTATCAGAGTTATGGCCCTTTATTTACACAAAAGTTTTGTTTCCTCTCAATATCTTGAGAACGAATTGATAGAATTTCACCAAATTTTATATATGCATTCATATTGGCTAGATCTAACTTGCACTTGTTACATGTCATTTTTCACACATTTGTACAAGAGTGATGGTCCTTTATTTACGCCAAAATTTTGTTTCCGCTCAATATCCTGAGAACAAATTGACAGAAATTCACCAAATTTTATTTGTGCATTCATATTGACAAGATCTAGGTGGGAATTAATTGTTATTTTTTGCTTATTTGTAATAATGCAATGGCCCTGGATTGATGTCAGAATTTTTTTCTGCTCAATGTCTTAAGATTTTACTGCATAATATCTTTGGAACTTGACCTTTTTATCGCATGAAAAGCGCTGCAGCGGGGTTACAGTCAGATTCTCTGACAATTTCAGTTAATTACAGTTTTGTATTGATTTAGCTCTAGCCTTTTTTCGCTTATTTAGAGGGTCATTTAAAATTTGTCTGATGTTATATTGTTTTGGCAAGCAAATATGGGGAAAATCTAGCATGGTGCTTTGCTTTGCTTTTTTTTTGACCAGTCCGTTCCTTTTCCACAATACTAAGAAATTTCAACAAAATTAGATCAAACAGGTACAACCACGCAAGTAGCAAGTTAGCAAAAGCACATCTGGAGTCGCGTCATCGCAAGACCACCGGCTCAGATTTCAAAGACTCGCCGAACAAGGTGGCGTAATAAGTGACAAGCTCGTCAAAATAAGAGAAACCGCAATCCATATTTAGCAATACAAATTTATTTGAACATTCCCGCTTGTATTGAGTAGGCGGGGATAAATGGTTGTCAAAAAACCATGATCATTTGGTCAGGAGGCGGAGCGAAACGGTTGTAAACATTAAAGGGGACGGCAACCCTGCTGATTACTATGTTTTATATGAAAGATCTTAATAAACCATGAATTTTGATAACAGTTTTGTCTAAATCGGTTGTAAAAAGTGGAAGTTATGAGCGTTTGAAGATTTGCAAATGGACTGTAATGGAAGCGGCCATATTGTAGGCTTAGTGACGTCACTCAGCCTAATTAGATATGCATAATCAAAATAAAAGACAAACCAATGGATTATTTGCATTAATCTTTAATGAAACATTTTCCTTGTGTATAAAGCTACATATCTGCTGAAACACAGATGATGTGATAGTAGTGATAACTAAAAATTAAGCAGTTGAAAAAATTCTGAAAACTAATTAAATATTCAAAATGGCGGCTAAAAGTTGGCCATATTGAATTTTTTAAATGCCCATCACTTGCCCATTTTTCAACCGATTTTAATGATACAAGGGGGGTTCAATATGTAATGAAAACCCATTCATAACTCCATCCACAAACGCGTTAGGATCTTATGCCATATGCCAAACGAAAGATCAAAGCATCGCCTTTATAATGGTGCAAGAAACATTATTTTATCTTTCCAAATTTAACAAGTTACAGACTTTGTAAAAAGCACACTAATATACACTGCATATATTTTCCTTCGAATTGTAAAGACTTATTTTAACAAAGGTAAAAAGGGCATGCTGTATTTTCTAAAACAAACATTTAACATGCACAAATCACATATCCATAGTTTTCTGACTCATTTCCCCTTTATCTGCCATAACGATACAAACTGACTGATACCGATTTCTCGTGCAAACAGTTTTATTACGTTACCCCCTCTTACGTTGACGTCGTTTAAAGCAATGGACATAACACTAAAATACGCATGGTTCTTGAAAATCGGAAATGTGCCTTTGTACCAGGAAAGGACAATGATGATTGTATCGAAGTTTCAATACACACAGTGCATAGGCAGCAGACCAGTTAAACTGTAACCAATATCTAGGGGTATCTCATCTGAGTGGTATACCATTTTTGTTTCCTATAATTTTATTGTCTGAAGTAAGCCAGCCAGAGTATGTACATGTAAATATGTGTAACAATGTCCAAATAATGCACTTGAATGCAAACATCGATGAAACGCGGTACTTTGTCTGATCCATTTCAGTATAGGCCAGATATGGCATTCTTTTAAGCGATTTTCTTATTTTAAATGGGGTATTTGGGGTACTTTATGGGTGAGATTAACTATGGAAATTTCAAAATCAGCTGTATAACTTGCAAATGAACATCAAACAGACCAGAAAAAATGTTACAAATGATTTTCGTATAATTTTTCGCTATGTATTCGTTAGCGCAAAAACGACGCTGTCAGTTGAATACCAGAAAATATAGCTTCATGGAGGATTATAACCGAAAAGGCAGCCTCAGTATTTCATAGAATATAAAGCAATACCAAAAAAAATAATTGCAGGTATAAATAACTAATATATGGATATTTACCACACAAAGAAGTAGTCTGAAAACACCCCTCGTTCACGTAGTTATCTGCTTTTGAAAACATTGTTTTATTTTATATCGCAGTGTACTTCAGTACCCTATCTTGAAAGCGGCTTGTGTAAATTTGATAAGGAGCTGGACAACTGCAATTGTACATTCATTTAGCCAAGATACAGACCTTTTAATGAAAGTAATTATGAAGTGTGTAAATATAAAACTTTGGGATATACTGGTCTGTTTTCATTACATATTGAACGCCCCTCGTACTTGTATCAAAATTCATGGTCCATAGAACTCTTTCTGATAAAACATACTTAACATTAGGGTTGCTGTCCCCTTTAATGTGCCACACCGTGGCAAAATAAACTGTCCGTTTGTGAACACGAAGTCCAGAGGTACAGGCTGATCGGGATCATTATATGGGCACTTGATAGCTATTTAAAGGACCTGCAGACAGCGTGGTATAACAAGACCCTTGAGCACCAGGCTGATCTGAGCCTTCCACTAGCACACATATCATAGTTTCGTTTGGTGCGGACCCCCAATCCCCCTCTGGATCTGCACATGGCTAGCCACGAAATTTCCACAAACGGCAGCCAATCCAGTGCTGACATTGTACCTCTCGTAAACCAAACTGGTGAGGATTTTGCGGCCAGAGCAGGCGCCACTGTCAACCAAGTCAATTATAATAAAATGAACTGGTTTACACCACCGTATTATGGATTTGGAGGTTGTTTTCTGGTACATTCATATGCTCCAGGACCTCCTCTGTAAACTGTAAAATAAGTTGAGGGCACAAATAGAAACGTTGTCCAGGCTGTTTCCCCCCTGACAAAAAATCCTGGCTCCGCGCATGGAACCTATGCTATCCTAAAATATATGTAATGATGCTAGGGTACAGGATTGCTGGAATCTTACGAAAACTCTAGTCAGAACGAATATAAATATGCCCGGTGCCCAAATGCTTTATATTTAAATAGCTAGTTTCATACATGCCTGTTTAGTTGACCGTAACCTACAAACATGCGCGGATACAGAGAGGGGGACAGGGGTCCAGCCCCGCTGAAAAATCACAAAAAAGGTTTCTTAACCATACTAGTCTCGATCCCCTGAAAAATCACAAAGCTGCAAAGCCAGCATTTAATGTTGGGCCATCATCCGCCCGCCAGAGAAACGCATTTAATGGCGTTTCGCTGGTCCGCATTAGTGGCATTGGATTCTTTCTCCTCTTCTCCCATCATGAACATAAAGCAAAAACAACAACAAAAAAGTTGTCATATCTGTAGCTGGACCCCCTCTGACAAAGCTGTCTGGATCCGCGCATGACAAATATAGTTTGGTTGGCCGTAACTACAAATATCGGCAATTATTTCCTACGGAAGAGGTTTCGTTCCATACATCGACGCAGATATTTTTACGTTTCTCGCGTTTTAACTATTATTCTTTCAGCGCCAATGTGAAAAGCATTCATGTATTTAAAACTCATAGATCCAATTAAGGAAATTTTATAAGCATAAATGGTAAGTATTTTCTTACCCATCTATCTAAACTGTGTTTTGGGTGCTCAAAAGAACCGTCTCATTGAGACGGTTCTTTTGAGTACCCACAAAATATGTTTTGGATGAGAAATAAAAAATAGCTTTACAATACGCACTCTTATCTGGAGGTCTGTTTAAGAAGAGAAAAAAAAAAACATACGTATTTTTTTCCATACAGAGATCAAACTAGCTAAGACCACGAGCGCGTGTAAAATATGGAAATCGTCACATAACAGGTTTTGTCCTATCACATGAGAGAAATGGGGGCATTGACCCGCCTACGCGTACGCAGGAGCACCTAGTATGCAGTTCAACAAGAAATCTAACTGTCTTTGATTTCTGACCGCACACTGAAAAACTTACTGTTTGCGACGAAAATAGTTGGTTGGCGCGTCTTTGTTTCTTGACAGAGACACCGTTTTATGAACCGATCACAGAAGTGGTTTTGCTAACTTGCTACTTGCGCGGTTTTAAAGGCAAACATTGCTTCCACAGGGAAACACATCTTTGCTCCATAATTGTAACAGTGGTCACTAATTGATGATAATTATTGGCTGCCCACTTTCTTATCTCCAACTGTTTACTGTGAAGGCATACTACACATGTTCTATGTTATCTAATCTTTCAGTGAAAAATAACACCAAAATGATTAATATTCATGATAATAGATTGGGGACTCTGATCAGCCACCTGGTCATTTATTCGGTATGCCTGATTCACTGTCCATATGGGGAAACCTATGAGTATTAGCTACCAACTGAGCACGCAGCAAAGACACGTAACTGCTAGTTTCTATGATTCTATGCACAGGCTGATTTTGGTTAGCTGCAGAGATTATTTTGTTGATTTTTGTCATGTAATGCATATTTTTTTTTTATTTTGGATTGTGATATTGCGCATATATTATATACGGTCAAAAGTAAGCATTTAAATGTATTGTTCAATAGTTAAAAAATTGGGTTTAAATCAAAATATTGAAATTGAAAGTCATCATTTTGAGTTTAGAAATTGAAATGCAAGGGGAACGAACAGTGGCAAAAACGAAATTTATGCGTTTAGATGCCAATACTTTGTAATGAGGGTTTGAAATACAAGATAGAAAATCATCAGACTTTCAAATTCAGAAGTCATGAGATTAGATATTACGAGACAACGATTGATCTTACACATGACAAATCCTGATCTTGAAATTTCAACTTCTGTATCATCTCTTTTACTCAAAATTCAGAGAGTTGAGCTCGGTGTTACTTTTCATAATAAACTCCATTTTATGGAACAGTTTTGCGTTGCCATTTGATTATTAGAGCCACAAGCTAACTATGTTTTTGTGGTCTCACATTTCACATATAAATGAGCCAGATATTTACATATTATCACACATATATGCGAATAGCAAAGGCTAAGACAAGCCTGCCATCAATGTAGTTACGCCAATGTCTTTGCTGCCCAAATGAGTACAAAATATAGACGGCCTCTAATCCCACTGGATTAGTGTGCATGCATTCTACGCATGTGTAATCCAAACAATCACAAACTGTTCATGAATATGAATGCAGACAATATATATACTATTTAACTTTTTCCTTACCAACGTGGATGTTTTGCATGTGCTGATAGCATTTCCAAACCGTTTGGACATTGGGTCAGAGCAGATCTGGATCCAAAATGGTTGACACTAAGGTAGACCGGGCCGCGTAGCGCAGTCGATAACGCAGTATATCTGACTACAGATGTGTGTCTGACAGCAGTTCCAGGGGTCGCGAGTTCCAGCCTGGTCCAATGCTTTTGTGGAGGAATTTTGAAAAAGTCAGCAGACGAAAACAAAAGTATGATAAATTACCCAGCATGCAACGAGTTAACCCCTTTACAGCCAAACCCCTTTTCAGCCAAATTGTTTTTTCCTAAAAATCTTTTAATGTTTGCTGCAGATATTCAAGTGTAATCCAGACTAGCCTTTTATCATGATCATGGAAGCAATCACTATGAACCCGGATCAGACTGATCCTAAGGGAGCAATCTGATCTATGTCTTTTACAATATTTGATACCTATGAACATATTCAGACAAAATGGACGAAGCAAAAATGTCTGACTGGTGGGAAAAGTGGTAAATTTGTGTATCTCGCATGTCCAACAAATCCACTGAAAGGTCCTGAGCTGAGCACTTTAAACTTTGGAAGAACACTTGTGTTTGGAGTGTCTCGGCCAAGTATGGCTCAATTCATTCTCAATGTTCTTATTAAATGCATGTACAGAACCAACGGTGCACACCGGATGCATAGACTGATGTGCATCTTCGTCATTAGCAGATATCAAACAATTTTTTCTCATGAGATGACTGTTGTTTCTGAAATTTATTCTCAAAATTTGAAAGATAAAACAAGCATTTTAATTCTTGGGCAAATTATCAAAAAATACATGCACACGTACATGCATGAACGGCACCTTGACTAAATACTTTTTTCAGCACTAACGGTGAACTTAGCTACAAATCAAACCAAAATGCTTGAGCATATAGTGGGACTTGAATTGATCTATGGGTCAGTCCAACAGCCTGGTCACGTTTCACTCTGTTAATCACAGCCTCTGTATCAGCCCAGTCTGATCATTTTTCGCTGCCTACTCAACGGTATCTTAAACGTTTTAAATACCCATGGTTCGTTGATTCAGGCAGAAAAACTCTGATTGCACACGATGGGTGTTCAGGCTGACCGAATGTGTCTCTTTTTGGTGCTCATTAAAATTAATTTGCTTTTAAATCACTTTCATCTCGGTTGAAATCAGGTGGGTAGAGCTCGAAGCCGCTGGTAATATTTTTTTCAATCTTGTACATTTTTTATCAAAACTAAAATAGGGCAGTTGTCAGTCACTGGTCTGTCAAATGAAAAGCTAAGCATAGAATCCACCAACAATTGCTTCACATGACTTTCTCTTGGTAGCTTATCAGTCGTTTTATTTGGTCATTCCAAACACAGCTCTGTGTACATATTGGTCTAATCTTATCATCATCAGATGGTATCAATGTGAAGGTATTGGTTTACCAATTATAACTGATAGGTGCTAAAAGTTGTCATGGTGAGCCTCAGTGTTGGCCTTTAAGATAAACAAAATCACTGATTTTTCAGCCAGCTGGGCTTTATAAAAGCTTGGTTAACTAGACGGATAATTCTCATTTAATTGTTATTACACTGTTTATTATCATCAATTATCACCAATTAAACCTAATAATGGGACAGGTGATTTGTCTGGTCAGCACTGCCTCTGGTCAGCATTTTAGTCACTTTGGTCAGCTTTTGGTCAGCTTTCGATAAGGTAAACGGTCAGCAGTTCTGCAGTGAAAGTCAGCGTTTTAGCTAGGCCCGTCACAATGTTTGGGATTTTTCAGATGAGAGGAGGATTTCCCCAGTTGGACCGGTGATACAGTACATATATTATCGCTTATTTTAACCGGAAGACGGTTTGTTGAAGTTGGCTATGTCCCATGTCAACACTGCCCTGTTATCGCAAGAGGGGAGGGAACCAGACTACACTCAGGATTGCTCAGGATTAAAGGTCATTAAAGATCATATAGAATATGCTATTAGCCATATAAAAATGAGGCCGTCCCAGGGGCTTTGGGGAACAGGGAAAAGGGCATTTTTCAGGGGAACAAATGACAAATTTTGATGGGGACAAAGATGGGTAACAGGGAACATAAGAAAACGTGCAAATTTTCGTTTTTTGGAAAACAGTGGAAGGTCACTACCGACACCAATAACCATAACTCTTGGATGACTAAACACATTTTGCCTTATAACTTCAATATTTGTTACCATATTTACCTGAAACTTACTGAGCTATTTGGAATCGGTATGTCAAACGCAAATATAATGCATTGAACTATCTACATATTTCAGCTAGAGTTACTGCCCCTGTTTAATATTTTACCATTGTTTTGTATGGGAAAACTGCAGTAAAATGAGTAAAAGCTCAATAACTTGAAAGCTTTTTTCAAAATTGGACGAAAGCTTTTGTGAACCATTACTATGTCAAACTGCTTCTGCCGCATTTGTTATTTTTTCAAACATGAGTTATTACCCCTTAATATTAATATTTATATAGAAAATGGGTCAAAAATCCAATTTTCTCCAATAACTTGGTCACTAAGGATCAGATTCCTGTAAAAACATATACAGTATATTTGTCTTGATACACCTTTATGTCTGTTAACTTAATTGATCTAAAATTTGCATCAAACATGAGTTACTGCTCGTAGTTACACAAACAGATTAGTGTTTTGATCGAGCACACTGGAAGTGTGCAATAATACATCTTTCTAATGTGCACCCGAGAAAATAGTTCCTGGTTCATAGATTATATTCAGCAAGACGTGGGGCCAATATCGGGCTGATGGAAGTAAACGTGCATGGATGAAGGATAAGCAACATTTGTACACACTAATCAAGGTGAGTGAGTAGCGTACGTTTATGGAAACCTTCATTTTGCATTTTGAGGTGAAAATATCAATAAAAAAAGAGCCACATGAATGTATCATATTCCAAAATATTGAACAGATATTTAAATACCCTACAATTGTGATACATTTCACTGACTTCTCCAATTGTCTTTATATATGAACATCAAAAATGTGTGTTTGCAACTGTTTGGACCATTTTAACTCTTTCATTGCGCCACCAGAGCTGATAATCATTGAAAAAAGTGGTAGGCTTAACAATATATGATTAAAACTTCACGAAAAACTTTATTTTATTAGTTATCTTCTCAAAAATTGTTTCTGCACATACAGATAACAGCGAAACATTATTACAAACACTTTTGGTCTATTGAAAGTAAACTCATCCTTGTTATGGAGCTAAAAAGTTACAAATTGAAATTGCGCATTACAGGGGGTAGGTGTAGTAATCAAGAAATATGTCTCTTTCTATATGGCCAAAATTGCTCAGATTCCACATAGATTCAGTGTACATACTCATGTTTATGATATACAAGTTTCACAAAAAAAATCTATTTTTTTATTTCCTTAAATATTTTGAATATCGGACGTTAAAATTGCAATATTTTTTATTATTTTTTTATAATGCAAAAGTTGGTCAGAAAATATATTATGGCTAGATTCAAATCAATTAACCATAATTCTTAAGCTGTTCTTATGCGTTTATTCACAATATTCCATAATCATCAGTTACAATATCATAGATCTGTTTATCTCTTACTTCAAAAAAAGTCAGTGAGTATGATCAGGAAATACCACAATTACACACTGCAGACCAACCCACGGCACCGTGATGAAGAGCCACAGAACACCCATAGTAACAACACATCCGCAAGACAATAACAGGAAAGCCTGAACTCTTTTTGGAGAAATGGGCGCATAATGCATGTCTTTGAAGAGTCGAAGCTCAAATACTAAGCCCTGAGCATTCATAAACACTCATCTGAACTCAGTAACCGACAGGTATACATGCCATGGCTGCTCAGAAGAGCCATCACAGTAAGACAGCGCCGCCGAGCTGCAGACAAAAAACATACAAACAGACATGGAAACTTCCCTATTTAGACTTCCAGTAGGCCTTCTTTCTAATGGCCAGGCCCAGAATTTCACTCCGCTTTCGATGTAGCACAAAACATACATTTCGAGACCGTTTCTCAAGCAACACCAGCATGGCTTTACCCATTTCTATCAAACCAGAATCAGTCAATAACGAGCAATCCAGGATAATCTGTTTCTAGTACTGTGGATCCTTAATCACCTGTCCTATGTTGGACTCTGAGTTTTTAATACTCAGTATTGAAGCCAGTGGATCCATGAAGCCCTGCCTGTTCTTTGCAAGCCTCTGGCACATTTGCGTGGACCATATACTGATTAAAACGCACCCTATAGGATGTAAGTGTCAGTTAGCAGCCGTATTTTGGGGTAGACTCGCTTAACTGCCCGAGTATCATTTGAGACTGATAGCCAAGAATGGTGGACTTTCCCTACACCCAATGACTTAACATTCAAGATTCTCAAGGAGGACTTATCATTTGGCTTCCATTCATTTTTAATAAAGGAACCAACGTGGGGTTTTTTTCAACTGGGATCTCCAGCTTTATACAGACTCAATTTGAGCATCAAGGGTAGAGATATTTGGCAGGCCATACTTCACAGTGGGTAGGCAGTCTTGATTCTTTTTGTTCAGCACCACCATTTATTGATTCTGTCCATCCTCGGACGGGATACTTCTCGACCAAAATGCTAAAAGATGATGAGGGTGTGACAAAAAGGCATTAGTGTGCATCAAACAATTGTGAGTATCATGGTACAGGAGGTTGCACGTAATAGCTGATATTAGCCGTGTGAAAAAGTGTCAATTGTATTAGTAAGTTGTGTTATTTCTGCTTCCTAAGTTAGAATTAGCCACCAGGAAATTATTTCGCTTGGCTAGACTGTTGATATTTTATGACAGAAATGTACATAGGCTACTCAAAATATATATGTTTTGAACGGGAAATCCTAAGTATTTTATCAATAAAATAAATTCAGCATCAAATACAAATGGTTTATTTGTTAATCAAAGCTCCCGTCATAAGCAGAATAATCAACATAATGAAATTTGATACAATATTGATTGAAATGATTAGTTAAAAGACAATAAACACAAAATATTAACAATATCAATTACACACACACACACACACACACACACACACACACACACACACACACACACACACACACACACACACACACACACACACACACACACACATTTAGATACGTACTGAAGTACTAATAAAGTTAAGTATTATCACAGCGATATCAATAGGACACTTTAAGGATTCACAAAGACCACTGAGCTAGGACTTGAATGTGCAAGTTCAATGATCAAGATTAACAACTCTTATTGTTAATATGTAATAGCCGATCCCTCTCACAAACTAAAGCTAAGAGCAATTTACTATAATACACTAACATCTGCTGGACCCCTCAGGGGTCGCTAAAACCCTCGCCTTTCAGGCTTGGGTTTCAACACCACCCTCGGGGTCCAGCAGCATTTTAATATATAGAAAAATCATGTTTGATCCCTATATTGAATTTATTAAACGAGTTGGCAACAATAGATAAAATGCGAGGCTTGTCTAGAATTTTATCGCGTCTTCACAACGAGTTCAATAAATTCAATAATACAGGAGCATGAATGTTAGATTCTTTTTATTGTATGACTCTAAAACTACTTCTAAATACATTTACATACATTATAAGGGGGTCTGGTGGGCATAGCCCCAGAAGCAAAATATTTTTTTGAAAAAAATCAAACAAAATGGAGGCTTTTAAGGTGAGATTTTTTTTTAATTTATTTGATTCTTTTTGGCAGGACTCCCTAAATCACCCAAATTATGAACTTGCTCCCTGGCTTCCTAAAATAATTATCAGTGCTCCCCAGCTCCATGAAAATAAATAGCCCTTCTCCCCAGCTCCCCAAAACCCCTGGGATTCCTATTTTGCATTGATCTGTTGGTTGTAATAAAAACGAATGTCAGTATACATTATTTAAATGAAGCAACATATGGAACCACTGAAAATCTCAACAGGTAATGTGCTGAAATGGCTCATATAGCTGATTGAAACAGAGGCTTGATGTCAATCTGTTTAATGTTGATTACTGTTAGATGTCTGCCCTCGTATGTTTAGATAAAAGCAATAAATTCTGCTGTAATTGCCTTCACATATAAGGAAATGATCTGTGAAAATTAAATCCATACATAACGAAATAATTATTTTTGACTGAAGTGAATTTTTTAAAACCATAAACATAAACACTAAATGCATTTTACTGGCGCCAAACCTTTGCCCCAGATTATCTTGTTGTTAAAACAAAAAAAAAATGTTTAGCTCGCATTGAGGCTTCCTGACTTATGAAACCCAGCCAAAGACAAGCATCAGGCACCAATCAATTGATTAAAGCTTTATGTCAGGGCCATCATTGAGTCTGAGGCCTGACCCACCGTCATGCAATTAAATAGGAAACCATAGCTATAAACCGTGATTGGGTTTACAAGACATGCAGACTGTCGTATGATATCCATGTTATATCCAACTTTTTTATAACGCTATATTATCTTTTTGATTTGACCACTAAAATAAGGTTTTCCAACAATTATTTTTAATTTATAAACTATATAAACCATAAAAAAAGCATTGCGTATTCTGGCCCATGCATTATAGCACCAATGGGCATCCATGCTGTCCCTCAGAAAGAACAGTCCATTATTTTGGTGGAAAATGATAAGTTATGTTTGATTTGAGGTTTTACAACCAGTCAACTATTTTACAGTCATGTCGAGACATTTTCCTGGATGGTAGTCACTTAAGTATATAAAAAGGGTGTTTTTTGTTGTTGAAATACTGAGCCCTTCTTGGGACTGCTTCCACTTTTTTTTTTATACCTGTGGTGGTGTTGGGATACCATCAAGTGTACTCCAGGTGAAGTCTGACAAGAGTTTTGTGAGCAACAGATTTCAGGTCCTTAATGTGGACCTGAGTGTTTCTTTTAGGAAGCCAGGAGTTTGATTTGCCTTTTTTGTAGTAATGTCAGTGTGTGTGGACCATGAGAGGCCGTCCGCAATGGTGACCCCTAGTAATGTTGCAGTGGAAATACTCTCCAGCTCTACATAATGTAGAATATAATTAGTGTTAAGGAGTTTCACTTTTTTTTAATTTGAAGGACCTGATACATGTATTTAGAAGGGTTAAATTGCATGTCCCACATTGTTTCCCTTTGTTCGAGGCATGCTAGGTCAGTTTGTTGGACCTGACTTTCTGTAGCTGAGCCAACTACAAGGTAAATGACAGACACGTCTGCAAAAAGTCTAAAAAGTAAATGAGCATGAGCAGGATATACAACAATAAAACTCTGCAGACCAACCCATGACGCCTTGGGGAAGAGCCAAAAAAGGTCACACGACACCAGGAAGAAATGCAAAGTAATCATCTCTCTCTCTCTCTCTCTCTCTCTCTCTCTCTCTCTCTCTCTCTCTCTCTCTCTCTCTCTCTCTCTCTCTCTCTCTCTCTCTTCCCCATCAAGGTGATCACAAAACTAGAAAGGACACAAAGTACTGCACAACAAAACAAGGAACAGACACAGAACCCCAACAATGGGAGCAACGATAAACAATGAATCAACAACTCTGAATATGAACTGCTCATGTTGGTCATTAGGTATGTAAGAAAGATAAGTGGACTGAGAAATGAGCCATGCAGGACGCCAGAGGAGACAGGGATTTTATCTGAGTTAATACCATTTATTACAACAGTTTGATTTCGATTATCTAAAAATCCCTTAATACATTAAAGAGTGTCTCCTCTGATGGCATAGTGGAGAAGTTTCAGAAGGAGTTTTTCGTGGGCAACAAGTTATTAAACAAGTTTATCAATATCATAAACTTCTTAAAGCTTTTTCCTTAAATTTCCTGTATTATATGGTGATTAAGTTTACAAATTCAAATGGATTGTTGGCAGGCCTAATTTTAGTGTTCAATTTTAAAAGATAATTAAACGTTATAAAAAGTGAGATACAACCTGGATACCATGTGAAATCTGCATGACCAGTTGTAAAGCCAATCAATGTTTATATCTATGGCTTCCAGTTTAATAGCACTATGGCGGATTTGGCCTCTGACTCAAAGATGGTCCTGACGTAAAGCTTTCATCAGTTTGTTGGTGCCTGATTCTTGCCTTTGGCTGGGCTCACTGTACGCTCACATTCAATCTCTTACAATTTCCACTATCTTTTCAATTAAAAATAGTAGTGGGTATGATCAGGAAATACCACAATCACAAACCGCAGACAACCCCGTGGCATCGCCAGGAAGAGCCGCCCAACCATCGCGAGACACCAGGAAGACAAAATAAGCAAAGCAACCAGCAATAAGCAAAGCAACCAAGTTTGTCTACGGAAAACATAAAGTAAGCTAGCCTCTGCAAAAGGAGAGCAGGCCCACCGTGGCTCAACTTGAAATTTTCTTTAGCTTGGACTATCTGTGAGTTGTGATTCCATTTCTTGGTTTCATCAAAATGTGTTAATCTGTTTAGATTCTTTCTCTGTGATGATACAATGCTAGCTAAACAATGTTTGTGTGTTAGCAATAACAGAATCTATGATGAGGTTTGGTACCAATAAAATGTATTTACCCCCCCCCCCCCCCCCAGTGGCTTAGGCCGCTGTCCATTCTAAGGCAGTGGTTCTGATCTGATGTTGCTTATTCATTGTCTATTGTTGCTCCCATTGTTTGTGGGGGTTCTGTGTTTGGTCCTTCTACTTCTACTTCTACATTAATACTGCACTGGGCATCAGCATCACGGGCAAGTGACGTCATCAACATGGTTAAAAGCTCTGTATTTACAGTTAAAAACATGTGGTTGTTCTGTCCAGAATGTGTGATTCTGCAGACGAGCAGCAAACTCATCTGCAGGGGCCGCATGCACTACGTCTGGTGGTAGGGCGTTCCATTCTCTGATCGTTCGAGGCAGGAAGCTGTTTTTGTACTGTTCATAATAATTATTAGTATGAAGCTGTATGTATCCTAGATCGTGGGTTCTTGTGCGGTTGGAGGAGGTAGCAACATAATGTGGAAGTTGAATGGTGACAGGTTATTGGTTGCTTTATATAAGGTTATAAGACGTTTTACTTTTCTTCAGTGCTGTAGTAGGGGGTGGGGGGGGGCTATGGAGATAATCAAGCAATGACGTTACACTTTCTGTATATGAAGATATTGCCAGTCACAAAACGTGCACTTTTTCGTTGAACTTTTTCTAAGGTTAAAATATCGTATTTATAATAAGGGTCCCAAACTGATGAAGAATAATAAAGGTGTGGTTGTACAAGTGATATGAAAGCTCTTTCTTTTACGTCCTGGTTACAGCCATAGAGATGCCGTCTTAGAAGGTTGAGTTTTCTGTTGGCCTTGCTTGTAATATTACAGATGTGGGTTTTCCAGGTAAGGTCTGATGATAACTCAACACCGAGGTAGGGTGATGGCTGACTTCTTGAAGCTGGGAACCATTTATACTTTACTTAGTTCAGAGGCATTTACGTTGTCTGGTGACCATGAGTATGTGATATTTAGATGCATTGAACCTCATTAGCCAGGTATTGGACCATTCAATCATGGTGTCTAAGTCCTGTTGAAACTGTCTTTCATCAGCATCGCTGTCGATGGTCCTGTATAGTAGGCAGCCATCAGCAAAGCAACTTGATCGAAGTCTGTGGTGAAACATTAGCATCAATGTCATTGACATAAAGCAGGAACATCAGGGGGGGGGGGGGGGGGGGCAAGGACTGATCCTTGGGGCACACCTGAAAGGACTAAAGAATCAGCTGAGGCAGAACCATCAAGAACAACTCTCTGCTGACGGTTGCACAACCATGACTTGATCCACATGTTGGTCTTTCCAGTGATGCCATAATGATGAATCTTATGGAGCAGTCTGTGGTGAGCTACAGTGTCAAAAGCCTTACTGAAAAATAGTAAGTGAGTATGATCAGGAAATACCACAATCACAAACCGCAGACAACCCCGTGGCACCGCGAGGAAGAGCCGCTCAACCATCACGAGACACCAGTAAGATAAAATAAGCAAAGCAACCAGCTCTCTCTTCCCCATCAAGATGATTGCAATACTAGAATGGACATAAAGTAACGTACAACAAAACATAGAACAATTACAGACTCCCACAATGGGAGTAACAATAAACAAAAAGTCAACAACAACAGAACCACCGCCTTAGAGCAGACAGCAGCCGAAGCCACCAGGGGGCTTAAATGTATTTTACTGGTACCAAATCTTCGCCCTAGATTCTGCTGTTGTTGAAGTACAAGAAATGTTCAGATCGCATGGAGGCCATCTAACTAATGCAATGTATCATCAAGGAGAAACACTCTAATCAAATTTACACACCATGATGAAACAAAGAAAAGGGCTCATGACTCACAGATAGTCAGAGCTAAAGAAAACCTCAAGTTGAGCCACGGTGGGTTCAGCTACAGATAAGCATCAGGCACCAATCTACCGATTAAAGCTTTATGTCAGAGCCGTCATAGAGTCTGAGACCTGACCCACCATCGTGCAATTAAAGAGGAAACCAAAGCTATAACCCATGATTGGGTTTAAAACTTAGAAAATGTTTTGCGAAGTTTATGATACCGATAGCCTTGTTTAAGAAGTTTCTGAGTTAACAATTTATTGCGAGTGTTGAAGTCAGCAACAAAGCTAGATGCTCTAGCAAAACGAATGAGTTGAGAGATATAGACTCCATAGGATGTAGAACGAGGAACATCACCATCTAAAAATGGGAAATTGACAATTTCAAAATCAAAGTCGTCACGTTTATCATAAATTTTGGTAGAAACAATATCATTAGAAATTGACAAATGCAAGTCTAAAAATGCGGCTTCGGTATCAGAGGCATTGGCTTTATTAAGTTGGAGCTCTGAAGGGTATATTTGACTAACCATATTATCAAAATAAACATTATTAATATTTAAAATATCGTCCAAATATCTGGAAGTAGTGTTAAACGCATCAATAACATCAGCCTGCTTATCATCAGAAAGAGACATCATAAAGTCCCTCTCATAACAAAACAGGAATAAATCTGCAACCAGGGGAGCACAATTAGTGCCCATAGGAATCCCAACTACTTGTCTATAGAGCTTGGTGCCAAATCGAATAAAAATGTTGTCCAACAAAAAGGTCAGCGCATCACATACATTTTGACACGACCATGCATGATATTTCTTAGGTTTTTCTGAAGTAAAAAATGCATTTCTGTCATTACATGCAAGGTAAGGAGAGCCTTCTCTCTGGAAGGTTCTTTCAATAAGATCAATAAGTTTATCTTTAATTAAATTATGAGGTAAAGTAGTGTAAAGAGTAGAAAAATCATAAGTAGACAAACTGGTCGCATTGAAATCTCTAGCTTTAAGTTTATCTAAAATTTCACCTGAATTTTTAATAGACCAAAATAGGTTTTTACCGGATCTCTCATATACCTTTTCACAATATTTGATAACATGTTTTTTAACAGCTGTAAGACATGAGGTTAACAATTTAGAAAGTTCTGTTGTCGTACAAGAACTAGAATTAGCAATAAATCTTGCTTTATAGGGTTTTTTATGGAGTTTAGGTAACCAGTACAACGTAGGAACTTTGTCTTGATTTCCTTTAGCTTTGACACCAAAATGTAGGGCTGTATGACAACCATGCCCATCAACAATCACCCTTTCACTTAAAGAAGGCTGCAGTTTATAGGCATTAGTGTCAACAAGCTCACGCTTAAGGGTATTAATATAATACAGTCATCAGACAACTACAACATTGTTAGCAGCTTTATCTGCTGGAACCAAAACATAGTTCATATGAAAATCCTGGATACCTCGTTTAAGATGACGAAAAGAAGATTTAGGTTTAGGGGGCAAAAGATGTGTATTGAAAGAGTAAAATGAAATACGAGTATCAATAATTTTAAAAATATTAATCTTCCATTCCTTCAAGGCATCAGGTCCAACATTTTCCCGTTTGTACCAACGATTACTAAAGTCATTTAAAGAAGCAGCGATCTCTCTACGACATTTAGAGAAATCAATATTAGAGGGAAATCTATATTTAGGACCTTTAGAAATGATATTGCGAACTCTAGCGTCAGGAATGACATTTAAATTACCTGTAATAACATGCCCTGCAGAGGGATATAAATAATTTGAATTTTTACAATCTCAGGAGGCAGGAGTATTGGAATCTATATCTAAATCATTTACAATTTTATTAAAGTTAAATATCGTAGACCTAATTGGTTTGTTATATTTATAACAAATGATATGGGTTTCAGAATTATTAAAGTAATTTTGGAATAGATGAAATCACTGAATTATCCTTGAAGATACTATGTAAATCAATAAACTCAATCCCTTTGTTAATGAATGGAATTTTGATAAAATGTCGTTTATGGTTGACCTCAGAATCGATATAAGGACTAAGGAAATGTTGAACATAACACCTTGTGAGGAGTGCTGCTTTATATAATTTGTTTGCTCTATCGTAAAGTTTATTAGCCTCTAACTCTAAATTGCGTAAAACTGAGATAGGCAAGGAACTTAAAAATGAAAATAAGCCAAGCCGACCATGATTAGTTAAAGCCAAAGAAAGATCTTTTAGAGAAGTATTTAAGCGTTTTTCAGTACAAATTTTGCGCTTAATGTTGCCATTTTTACGTTTACCATGAGATCTACTTTTACGTTTTTTACATTCCAAAACAGAAAAAAACATCAAAATCTGGCATTTTAGAAATGTTGCCTTCATGGTATATATTATCATTAAAGCCTAAAGGAAAAGGTGATTGCAAAAATTTAATCCATTTAAGTTCAGTTTCATGTCTCTTTATATTTTTTAATCTAGTAGATGAATTTGAATCATATATAATTTTTTCAACTGGCTGAATTACAATTTTACTAGGTGAATGACCATTATTTTTGAAATGGCGATAAAGAAATGTGTCAAATTTTTTAGGCTTTTTCATTTTACGAAAGTGCCCACGAAACCTAGTCTTGAGGGATCGGCCAGTTTGTCCAACATATTGCATTCCACAGTTAGTTTCAGTTCAAGTTATAACATAAATCAGATCCGATGAAGTTCAGTCCAAATCATTATTATTAATTATGGAAAATTGCCTACCATTTACAGATGATGTAATGGTAGTTTTAGTACATAAATGTGTGCAACAGACACACCTCTTGGCATTGCACTTAGAAACATTAGGATACATTCCGCGTCTTTTGAATGCATTAAATGGTTTAGTATACTTCCTGATAATAGGTGACCCAAGAGGAGATAACCTAATGGTAGGAAGCATATCCCGAAAATTGTTAACTGAACTAGGAACTATGGCCCTCATCAACAAACAACCCAAACTTAGCTGCCATATGGCATCGATGCCTATCAACGATAGACGTCTTATCAAGCCTGTTATTGTTATGCTCATATGTTTTTGCAGTCTAATTTTTTGTCTTCTATCAAGTCGTCGTGACAGTTCCTTTACTGTGTTAAGCAATTGAGTCTCACATGAGTGGTTTGAGCGGAATTCATGTTGGAACTCTACTGGTATGTGATGACTGTATATGTGATTCATGACCTGACTGTAGATTATATGTTCCATGGTCTTGCAGATGATACAGGTCAGGGAAACTGGTCTGTAGTTTGTCGGGTTGGTCTTCTCACCCTTTTTAAAGACAGCTGTAACGTTGGCTTGTTGCCAGTCTAGAGGAACTTGGCCAGTGTTGTATGACTGCTGGAAGATGTTTTTGTATTCAGTACTCTATGTCCTTCTAGTGTTGCAATCATCTTGATAGGGAAGAGAGAGCTGGTTGCTTTACTTTAATTGTCTTCCTGATGTATTGTGGCTGTTAGTGTTCTGTAGCTCTTCCTCGCTGTGCCGTGGATTGGTCTGTGATTTTGGTATTTCCTTATCATACTCACTTGCTTTTCTTAAATTGTTGCTACTAAGCATTAGGAGCGCAGGCGTTTACAGTTCTTAGTAGAATTGATTTCCAGAAAATGTTAATTACGTTTTTTGCGAATTGAACGCGAATTATCCAAAATATAGCATCAATGGACACCCCTGGTATTACTAGTAGAACTCCCGGAAGGCGGCTTGTAATGTCAGGACTTGCGAAAGCTATTTCATGACAGCAGACCTATGGCATGTGCTATGTCTGTTTCGGTTTGGTCTGTTCCGAGCAAGCCTGCTGTGGTTCTTTTCTGCGGGCACTCCAGCTTCTTTCCACATTTTTAAAAAACATACTCCGGCCGCTACGCTGGCATGACCTCTTCGTGTCCAGTGTACTGTTTGGAAACTCACATTAAACACCACTAGTTTTTTGGGAGTTTTTTTACTGTACAATGGTCTCGGGGTGTCAGATGCTAGCTTTGGTGGGCCTCTCCCAGTTTATATGGGAGTTGAGTATTTCATAGGCTGGTTACCTGATACAACAAATTACGTGTGCTGCGAAATTTCTATGTAACCAGAGATAGACTGGTTCTCTCCCTTTAATAGCTTGTCTTTGTTTGTTTGTTTGATTTGATTCTTAACGTCCACTCAACAATCTTTCAGTTATGCGGGACGGGTCTTCCTGGGTTGAACCAGTACTAAGCTAGGATAAATGTGTCTTGCTCAAGGACCACAACGCAGTGACGCCAGTGAGGCTCGAACCCGCGGCCCTTCGGTCTCGAGTCAAGCACTCTACCACTGAGCCACTGCGCTCCCTTAATAGCTTGTCAGCATATTAAGACAGGTAAATTCTAGTAGCCATTGCGCTCACGTATTGCATACGCACTGACGTCATGAGTGTCGTGGTATTGGAAAATACCCATGAAATAAAGTGCATTTTTAAACAAGCCGTTTTAATAAGAAGGAATAGGATGGAAAAAGAGCACCATGATTTTTGGATATTAATAATGGAAGGATTGCCCAGTGTAATACTGAAATCGATCGCGGAAGTTATAAACAGGCTGGAGAACGATGAGGACAACCTATTCTAGTAGAAACTCACGTGGAGTCAGGTTAAATTCTCATTAACTGTCAGTTGCAAACTTCCCGCCAAAACTCCCAACAAAGCCAACAAGGTAACCGGACGTACTGCTGTGAAACCAGTAAAGAGACGTCGTCGGAAGAAGAACAGATCTCCCTCTGCGTTGGCTCGCTCTAGGAAGAGACACATCGGTTCCTGGAAAAGAAGTTAGCTGGAAAACCAGATTTGGCTTCGCCAGAAGAGGACCAGCAGGATTTGGATAATTCTGTGTGTGTAAAGGAAATGGAAAATACCAGTCTTGCTTGTGGTAGTAACAGTGACCTGGTGTCTTCGGAAAATCCAACACCAAGTCCAGCTGCTGATCCTGACCTTTTAGACGAACAGGCAATTCTTCGTGAATTTCTGGACACCATTGATAGTGACGATAGTAACGACGATGTGAGCAGTGTATATAGTGTTTGTTCAAACTGTAAGCATCCAGCCAAAACAGGAGAGGACCTTAAACGTTGTTTGCGCTGTCATATAACCCGTTACTGAAGTGTTCAGTGCCTGAGAAAAGATTGGGACTTTCACCGATTTGCTTGCTCAGTTGTAGCCAAGAAGTCGGACACTGTGAAAGCTTGATTCTCTACCACAAGACCCTGTACATATTTGTTAAAGTTTCACAAGTTATCATTTTCTACAGTAGTTTAAATAGTTACTTTTATTAACACTAACATTCCTATGCTGGAAGGTGGTGCGCCGATAAACAGACGGAACATACATCTGAAAGAAAGAAGAATAAGTTTATTTTGTTCTGGGAGTTTATATATTTATTATCAAATTATAGCAACTGAAAAAATACTGAAGTTTGTGTTGAAAAATCTTTTCTGGAGCAGGATTCTCTACTTGTGTAACCTATCGTAATAGGGTTCGGTGCACAATTAATCGGTCCCATTCAACTCCATGTAAAAAGGCAGAATTCGAGCATCTGCAAATCTTTCCAGGACATTGCTTGGACTTTTTTCTGTTTGTGAGTGGCAAGATCTGTCATTCACCTATCAAAAAAGTGAAAAGACAACCTACCTTGATAATCTCGTTTTCTCAGCATTCTCCATTCTTTGGGAAAAGTCAAAAAATCCGGGCTGAAATCCGACCCGCGTCAGACGTCACCTGGGGAGTGCGCCGGGGAGTCTGTGACAAAATAGTCCACACAAAGATGCATTTTTCTGCATCAGCCTGACAAACATAGACCAATGTTGAATCACATGTACAATTAAAGTCGAATAAAGCACCCATTTAGGCCATAAAGGGCCCAGAAACGGCAATTGCTAAATTTCTAAAGGTACTATTTTCGTGGGCTACCAAACCGGAAGACTGTAATTGTGTACTAACACCTTCAAGAATCTGCAAATTTTCGAATTTTTAAATCTTGTCTCTGTGACATATCAAACTCATATAGTTAAGCAAATAATCGTCCAAAAAGACTAACTCAGTCACCAAAAAGCGATACAAATCTAGGATTTCATATCTGACCCCCCTCACAAGCTGACACAAGCAAAAGTTCAATTATTCAAACTAGTCTGATGAAAAAGTTCATAGTTTCAATTATTTCAATGAATCTCAATAACCCAAAAGCAAAAAAGAAAGTTTAGGCATCTGTAAGAGTCATTAAAGGATAATCTCACATAAACTTTAGTTACAAAATTTAAAAACTGAAGCTAAAAAATCAAATTTTAAAGTGATTTTAGGCAAAATCGCGAACAGATTTGAATCACATTCAAATTTGCCCCCAAAACCAAGCTGCGTTGCACCCAAGCATGCTGAAAACAGCAATTTATACCACTTACTTTGTGTCTGAAGTAGAGCAGCTTCACTGATGAGTGCCTGATGCTGGACGAAACACATCATTTCATTCTAATCATGATCTACACTGCTAGTTCTGAATGTGAAATATTCCGTAACTTACATGCTACCAAAATGGCCAGAGTGGGAAAGATTTGAGACCTAGGTCTAGATTTAATGCCCATATCATAATGGAAATTGCTCATCCTCTTTTTTTGATGAAACTATATCCCAAATTTGACATTTCTGAAAAGACTGTAAGTAAAGATTACTCATTAGAACGGCCTCGTCGAACGAGAAATATCACAACCCGCTTAAGCACATAATACGAGTATCTGTGTGAAAGTGCTTCATTGGGGGTTAGGTAACTAAATGAGCTTTAATAACTGTGTTATATCATTATCTATGTGAGGCGGCTCTAATGAGTAGCTTCAAAAACAATTTTGGGTGTGAGGCGGCTCTAATGAGTACCAAACAATACTACTGCTTGCGTGGTCGAAATAAGAACAAAATTTGATCTCGGGTGAAGCTGGGGGGGGGGGGGCTGCAGTTGATTTGTTTAGCTGAAAAAGTTTAAGTTTGTGTTCAAATTAGTACAGCCTCGACCCGGTGAGTTGAACAGCCAAATACAATTGAATTTTATTGGTCTAAGCAATGAGGCCAGGGAACCTGCTTGGGGGAATGGTCCTGACCAGTCCCTGCGGATCCTCATCATTATGCCTTTAAGTGCCATCTCTATGAGGCGGTTCTAATGAGTGTAAGTATCCTAAGAGTGTTTTAATAAATACCCATATGCTAAGTCACCATACTGGTACAGTTAAAGTGAGTAAGCACTCATAGCACATTTCAGTAGAAAAGGGAATACAATCACAAAAATCAACTTGCACAGCAGTGCTAGCCAGTCTGCAAAAACGGAGTATCACGGTCAGCCTGCTCGGATTGATCAGTCAAATCCTGGTCAAAACTGTTTGTGTATGGCCTTTTAATTGCATTTTCTAGTATACAATGCAATTTGAGTCTTTCCTCGAGAGAACCAGGCTTTAAAAATGATTTTAAGAAAAATTTAAAATTTTAACTAAAATCCAATAAAATTTTAAAATTTAAATTTCTTCCAAAAATAATTTCAAATTATTTCTATTTTGGTTCCTGATCTGTGTGCGAAATTTCATCTGAATTCATTGAAAAATGACTGTTTTACAAAGATTTTCGTTTTTTTCACCTTCTCTCTTATAGGGTTCGGTGCACAATTAATCGGTCCCATTCAACTCCATGTAAAAAGGCAGAATTCGAGCATCTGCAAATCTTTCCAGGACATTGCTTGGACTTTTTTCTGTTTGTGAGTGGCAAGATCTGTCATTCACCTATCAAAAAAGTGAAAAGACAACCTACCTTGATAATCTCGTTTTCTTAGCATTCTCCATTCTTTGGGAAAAGTCAAAAAATCCGGGCTGAAATCCGACCCGCGTCAGACGTCACCTGGGGAGTGCGCCGGGGAGTCTGTGACAAAATAGTCCACACAAAGATGCATTTTTCTGCATCAGCCTGACAAACATAGACCAATGTTGAATCACATGTACAATTAAAGTCGAATAAAGCACCCATTTAGGCCATAAAGGGCCCAGAAACGGCAATTGCTAAATTTCTAAAGGTACTATTTTCGTGGGCTACCAAACCGGAAGACTGTAATTGTGTACTAACACCAATATGCGTAACGGAAGTAGAGCTTTATGTACGAGGGGAACCAATCTAACCAGGAGACGAACCAAACTTTTGATAGTCTACGCACAGTGTCTACGCTATGGGGAGCCAAACAAGGGACGTAATAAATCTAGGTACCGTCATCCAAACTGGCAAGATGGCGGCTACGGGTGTCTTACCATTTGTCAGAGGAATAGATTTGACCAAAAATGACTTTGAGGTGGGTAATAAAACCCGCGGTACAGGGTTTAATTGATGTTTACATTGGCATCCTACTGAGAGCTATGAAAGCATCTGCATTGTCTGTGATTTATTGGTCAAATTTGTTGTTTTTTCTGCCGAGGAAGAGCAAAACAACGTCAACTCCATCAACTGCTGCTAAAAAGTTTCCGGGACATCTCGGCCAACTGACAAACTCGGCCCCGAACAAAGTCGGCCAATAATATGTAGAACTACCAAATCGTCCCTACAAACTCGGCCCCAACTGAAATATTGTGGTAGCAACAGCAAAATTTTGTATTTCTATTTTCTAAAACTGGTTTAAAGAAGACGTTAAATAAGGCTTCTTTATCTTCTTTAAACCAGTTTTAGAAAATAGAAATACAAAATTTCTAAATAAAAAGTATAAGTCTTAAAGTGCAAGTCTTTAGAAAGACAATGCCGCTTAAATTATCAAAATCCAGTCTCAAATGAAAAAGTTATGCTACTTTGAAAATTACTAACCTTCAGAAAAAAAATCAACCAATTTATTTGGTCACTGGACATTTCCGCCCATAGCAATTTCGGCCTATAGACCAGTCCAATGTTATTGTTTTTATCCTGGGCTTATTGACCATGTGATAACAATTTTGACCTTGTGACTTTTTATTGTGGTTGGCAAAATACCTTCCGCTCAATGCAATGGCCATTGAGCTGAGCCAACATTTAAGTGAGAAAAAATCATCTTAACCGATATTTTAGCCCCAGGTTTTGATTTGGATATGTAGAATAATTATTGGACATTGATTTACAATAATTTTCTTGTGAAAAAAGAATTAATTCTATTAGTTTCTATTTGCTTTTGATGGGCCCCCGCTCCTGTGTTTTGGTCCGATGTTTATCGTTTCAATCTCCGATTTTTTTGTTAAATGACAATAAAATATGTAAAAAACACACCATTTGATAGATCGAACTATGGGAACCAGTCGTTAGAATTATTTTCTCTGAAATAAATTTGGCTTTAAATTGGTATAAAACATGTGCTGTTTCCATGCCCGATACAGGTAAACAGCAGTTTACTGCCAACCAGAGTATTTACCAGCTATCGGATAAAGACCGTAGTGTTCCGGATGATATAAATTTATGGCGTAGGGTTTGGACTCGTCTATACAATTTCGGCCCGCAGGTATAATAAGGTATAATTAGTATGTTTGTCTATAATTTGTATAATTATGTTGTCTTACCTTTAATTATCCACACAAACAGAATAATTAATAAGAGAATGGTCTGTTTTAATTAATTAAGAGTTTGAAGGTAAGAGAAGAGTTCATCACATAGGCAACAGGCAGCCAAGGCTCAGACGAGCTTGCGCTTTTGCACATAGTCTCTCCAGAGCCTTTGCTGCTCACATACGAAACGCAGGCGTTTATTTCTAATTGAAATTATTCAGTTTAACTCACCCCTCTAGTTTTATTTGCAAATGGAAAATATATAATAATGCAACCAATGGATATTTCTTCTAATTAGACATTTTTAACTGAAAGTTCTATACATGTAACTACTAATTAGATAAATATATGATATTTGATTAGTCGCCGTTGCTCAGGATACGTCAAATAAGACAGTCAGTGAAACTTTTTACTGAGGTGTATATGTATGCGCATTTATTTTTTTATTTTATTTTTTATTTACTGAACTGATACCAGTCTATGTGTATTCTGACTTTTCTTGTCTTTAATAGTTTGTAAAGTCAATCTATTTTCAGATTTCTTTCTCGATATAACTATCAATTTTATATATACGTGTTCTCAATAGTATACATGTATAATCTATTTTGCGGAGTTGATATCTGGGCTGACAAAATTTATGGGCCGAAATTGACATGGGCTGATTTTGTTATGTGCGGAAATGACCCGGAACCATTTATTTACCTGGATTTTGTATTGACGCAATATACATCGCTGCGCTTCGGCCATTTTCCTGATACTCGCAATGTTATTTACGTATTATAATAGTATTAAAAATCACAGAAATGCAAAAAATCACATGTATTTAGATTACTAAAATTATTTGCTGGGTAAGCCCTGGCGAACATTTTGCAGTAGGTCCTATGAGGTCCAGTCGGAAAATAAGATACATAGCTTAGAAGTTCACGATTTTCACATGGCAGCGGGAAATGCTCGATTTTTTAATGATACATGTATTATTTCTATATCCTCGATAATGCAAGGTCAAACTATTTCTTGTTGGAGGATTGGTTAATTTTTTATGAATATTTAAAATAGGCATCTGATCAAGGTCGGTGACCACCATTGTTCACATTTTCTGAAATTCGATCAAGGTCGGATAAATTGAAGATTGGATATTGCAATAAGTGTAAAACGTAACTTAATAAATTATATATCATCGGAAAGCTTATTCTTTTTAGATTTTATTGATATGGCTCTCGATCACCCTAATTTGGGGTTGAAATTTTGCCCCATTCCCAATGCCAAAAAGTATATTTTTTCCCAATTCCAGACGAAAATTTCTCAATCTGACCAAGCCCACTTGGTCCGAAATAAATACAGATGTATCAGTTGAAAAATTCCATTAAAACAATTAGAAAACATATAAAAGTGCAGGGATAATCCCAGTCCAAAATGATGATGGGCCCTTAAAAATGGGCCAATGGCCCATATTTCATTCAAATACATGCAAATTTCCAAATTTTGATGGGCCATTTGAAATTTTTATGGGGCCTTTGAAAAGTTTGATGGGCCCAAGAATCCTAAATATCCATATTTGAGCATAATTAATATGAGATTTGAATACGGTAAATGTTCTAAAATTACGAACACTAAAAAATAATTATTTTCCCCGCTGTTCGTAATTTTAGAAATTACGTTTATGAAAAAATGCAAGTGTTTGTAATTTTAGAATGTGGACTTTATCATGAGAAAAACGGTATATATATGCATGTCAAAATGTGGTAGAAACGTGTTGAAAACACGGCGATATGATTCTGTGCTATCTCCTCGTTTTCCTTTTCTTTAATCTTATTAAAACCGCAGCTAAATTCATGCGGACTGAGTCAGTAAAATGTCCAGCGCGTGCGGTATTCGCCAAGTCGAGAGCCAGGCACGTGCATATTTTGTCACTCAATTTACTTACAAGTCATAAAAGTCCACTTATTTAAACTATTCGATAAGCCGGGTCTCCTATGTTCACCCGCCGAATCACTACACTATTTCGTTCTTCCTTCAGAAAACCAAAACGCTTTCGCTCGCTCTGCCGACTTCGAATTCGAGTTAATATTGTACTCAAGAATTGAAACCGCTAGACATCTCGTACGATCAGATTATTTTGCAAAGATCTATACGTAGACGAGTTCCCAGAGTTAAAAAAAAACTGACGAAATTCGAAAAGAACACACACATCTCTCTCTCTCTCTCTCTCATTGTCGATCCGCCGATTGAATGTTTACTTTGATTTTCCTGCACCAGTCTCTCTCTCTCTCTCTGTATTTGCAAACACAGTTTGGATCCAGATCAGACCCGAATGGTATTCAGGATAGAACGTTTCGTCAATTTAAAAATGTGTGCATGCGGTAGATAGTACGCAAAGCGTTAATACTGTGGAATGTCCGACTTTGCCGTACAAAAGCCGATGCGCACGGTAAGTTTGAGTTTTGGGTCCTCATCAGAAGCAGTTGTAACAAGATTGATTGACTGACCCAAACATTGTGTTTCGTTATTTTAAGAAACCAAGCCAAAACAAAAGATTTGTGTGCAAACACCGTGCAGTCTCTCTACTTCAAAGTTTGCAAACAGTTTGGATCCAGAAGATCTTTCGACCTGCCTGATCAGGGCAAACATGCATACCAAGAGTTATAATCCAGTGGCGGATCCAGGACCACTTATGCTGGGGGTGCTTGATAGATGGACACTGACAGTCAATATATTACAGACACAAATAGCGCAAATCAGTTTCCATATAGAACTGTGTCGCATAGAAGCAAGATACTCTATTAGCCTATATACCACTCCCCTGAGTATTTGGCTTTCTGGTTTCAGAGGGGTTTTTTTTCAATTTATTTTGGTTAAAAAAGCAAATGTCCCCGGCGTGTGTTCAATTTGAACCCCAGGTGCGTGGTTGGGTTAACGTATAGAAAACACTAAACACTAAACTTTGCTACATATTAAAAGTATAAGCTGTGGAAAGAAGATTTTTTTTTAAAAAGTTTTTCTCCATTATGATTATGGACGCTATTAAAGCCTAATGATCGTCAGTATTTGGTAAATTTTGACCCAAGATGCATGGTTGGCAGAATTTATGGGACTACAAGCTGTGGGTCTGATGGTTTTAGGGGTTTTTTTTAGCTAATGACTCCATGGCTAGTATAGACATCAGGAGCATGGATGGCAGGATTTATGTAGGTGACCACAAAACATACATCTATAAGCTGTGGGTCTCTCCGTTTCAGAGAAAAAGATTTTTTATTTTTTCCCATTATAAGTCTATACATATACCAGTCAGCCCAAAAACCACATGCAACCTTTCCCCTTCCATACCTGATGATGCTTTATATGTAATTCGACTAAAATTAGTCCGCTGATATACTTCTTTGAAAACATGAACGGAAGATGTCATGAAGAACATTGGTACACTTAAACTTCACATGAGTTTTCGTGGTCATGTGAGCTAACAATATTGCTACTCAACTGGGTCGGCATTTAGATTATATCCCAGTTGATTGGAGGGGAAGGTAGTGAAATAATCCCTTACTGTTCCCATCTAATAGATACAAAAGGGCCTTGAGTGGAGCTTTGCCAGTGACTGACAACTGTCCTTCTTTCAATAAGAAGGAATGAGAATGACTGAAGAAAATAGTTCATGACCAATTTCAACATTAGAATGGAGCTGGAAGGGAAGAGCGAACTCGTGACAGCCTGGTCGCTAGTCAGACCTACACCACACAGAGTTGACACACACATGCATGCACGATATGCAAGACTGGCATCGCTGATAGGATAGTGTCAAAATCTTATGTGCTAGTTCATTTTTAAAGCGTCTTATCGCACACAATGTTGCCCAGAGAAGGCTGAAACTTTGATGACCAAAATCAGAGTGCGCATCCGTGTTTCTCAGCAAAAAATAAAGACTCCAGCAAGACTGCGAACAGGTCATGGAAAGAGCACCACGGCAAATGTGTGCGGCGATTTTTAAAAAGAAAAATGTTGTTGGAGAAAAAGCGTCAAAAAGTGCGTATGACTAACTATACCCTCCAATTTTAAAACTATATCCTTTGAACATTTCACTTTATGGGAAACCTGATTTTGCTGCTATTTCTACCGTCCGATTTTAAAACTAAATCCTTTGAAAAATTCATATTATGGGAGATAGCTGCGAGAACACTTGATTTTGCTGCTAGCGAACAACAAAGGCACAGATCAGACTGTGATGATGTCAAAACCAGTGTATTTGTCTGTTGAAATTGTAACAGATAACCCTACCTCAGGCAAAATTTCTATACCAAAGCTAGTCTCTGTAGCTGAGCAAAATGGATTGTCCCTTACCTGGTCGCAACCCCAGTATTTATGTCAACATGCTTGCGTATCAACTCTGCGTGCTAACTGATGCTATAGGTCACTGGCTACATGTATCTGTATTAACTTCTATTAAAAATATCTTTCATGTCTCGGACCGGGTCCGAGTTCATGTATGCGTCATAATTTCAAGCAGTTTGAAACCTTATAAAATTTCGGGCCTGATCTGAGTCTAGACTGTTCAGTTGTGTTACCACCAGTGGTGATTCATGATCAAAGAGACCGACAATTTCAAAACAGACCACGGGTATTCTATCAGGTCGCGCGCGTCGTGTCAGTGGCCATGACGCGTGAAAATATACATTACATATGAAAAATTATGAAAAAATGAACGCATAATTTGAGGAAAGCATTTCACCAGTTATCAAGACTTGTTTACAAATTTATACAAAATGTATCAGTTGTTTGGAACAGGTAATTGTTTAGAAATTCTCTTTTCGCACTAACTTGAAGATAAGGCTATCCAAATTTAGAGGTAACTCAGGTTGCCTAGTTACGCAGTGGGTCAGCCGATTTGCTTTCCACTGATTGGTAAAACTTAATTTTATGATTAGGTGTGACAATTAACAGCCGTTTAAATCTCTAGGGTGCTGACTTTAAAACCGGCCTTACAGAACATGCTAAATGGTGCCTACCGTACATTGAGAAGAAAAAAGGTAGGTTAAGATATTTTTACCATGGACTCAGCTGGGGTGCTGAAGCACCCAAAGCACCCCCCCCTAAATCCGCCACTGTAATCTAGTCCGACTTTGCGTCCGATGATCACCACACGCTGAAAGGAACATTTCAGACAAGTACCTTCTTTCAGATGCTTGCCATGGGCGGATCCAGAGGGGGGACAGGGGGTCCGGACCCCCCTGAAAAATCACAAAAATATAGGGTTTCCTAGCAATATTGATCCGGATCCCCTAAACATCACAAAGCTACCAAGCCAGCATTCAATGGTGGGCCATTATCGACAATGGCGTTTTGCTGATGGGCCGATGGTGGTCCATTTTTTTAGTGGCATTTCGGTCTTCTCTCACTACCCCCTCTGACAAATGTTCTGGATCCGCGCATGCATGCAGTGCGTGTGAACCGGCTCGATTGAAATTAAACTGTCGACGGACATAATTCATGCGCGGATCCAGAAAGTTTTGTTAGAGGGGATCCAACTTTGACAATGTTTGTTTTTAAAGTTGATGAGGGGAGGGAGTATCCAAGTCCCACTTTAAGCGGGCCATCATCGGCCCGCCAGCGAAACGCCATTAAATGGCGTTTCGCTGGCATGCCAATGAATGCCCATCATTGAATGCTGGCTTCCCAGCTGTAATTTTTCAGTGGATCCGGGCATGTATTGCTAGAAAACCCTATATTTTGTGATTTTTCAGGGGGGGGTCCGGACCTGGATCCCCACATGTAATTTCATGATATTTTGGTACTTACAACGTGCGACAAAGACTCAGACGAGCCTGGGCAAGTGTGCATTCTCAATACAGCATTGATGGTCAAGCATCATCGCTTTTATGATGAATGGATTAATTTTGGGTCTCACGACTGAAACCACCACTTGGAAAAAAGGCCCTTTTGTATATAAGTTTGTATAAGCAAACTTACTTAGCAAATTTACTCAGTTGTTTAACGCTGTGGTTTGCATGGCTTTTTTAAAGTAACAACATCTACTGTTACTTGCAAATGTTCAATTTTGACGACCAGGCAGCGTATGACCAGTGACCTATATATATAAGTCACTGGTATGACCTAAGTCCTTCATGGTGAACACAAGCTAAGATGTGTGTTTTCTCGCGGTAATTGTAACTCCTAATCCTTGCCCAAGGCATGTCTGTTTAATGTCTGTGACAATGTACTGACAAAGGAAATCCATGTTAATGACCATTGCTGATCAGATGCTTCTTATAGGTAAAAATTTCGCCAATGAAGGGTTTTAAAAATTTGAACACGCTGCAGGTAGCCTGCACTGTTTTCCGGACAGCTTATACCAATAACACGCATGAACTTTGTCACGTACTACATGTAGGGAAAGTCCGTGCTTTTAATGCGCTCTTGCCTTTGATCTTATCTGAAAACATGTATCGCACAATTAGCAGACAAAAAGTATAGTCTTGTGCTTGGCATGCGAAAAAGAATTACCAGATTACCCATTTAAGTGGAATGGAACCTTCCAAATATCCCTACCGCTTATGCGCTGTACGTTAAAAGTAAACCGAGCACGGATGGGACAAACAGATAAAGGGACATCGATTTTCCGCCGAAAAATAACTTGTGTTCGTAATTTTAGAAATTCACTTTTCTCAAAAAGGTCAGTGTTCGATTTTTTAGAATGTTTTAAAAATATTTTCGGCGATAAATTAAGGTGTTCGTAATTTTAGAGTGTTCGAAATTTTAGAACATTTACTGTAGGTTATATATGGGGCCCAGCCAAAAATAAAGTCCATTAAAGCATGTGGTAAAATTCATTTTTTGGGTCGACTGGCTGGTATTGATTTTTGTCGTCTGCTAGCTGTTGATATAAGACTGCATACATCCAAATTATCCGAATCATGGCAAATGTCTGTAATTTGACACTGGTGTGAAAACAATGTAATAGATTTCCTTTAGCATGCTCTTTAAAAAGAATCACATTTCTAATTTTGCAGACTGGATCAAGAACAGGTTGAAATTAGGGTTTTTCGAGTTTTTGTCACTTTATTTAAATAGAGCATTGCTACTGACAGTGTAAATTTTTCTATATTTCTATCACATAGGGATATGAGACTGACATGAACAACTGCGCATTTAAGTGTGTGTTTGGCCTACTTATGATTCACCATAGTGGAAATGTCAGACTCAATGTTTTTGCATGCTACTTGCGAATCACAAATTGAATTTTAGGATTTTTGGGGTCTGGGATCATTTTGAAGCTGTGGTTTTTTGGTATGCTTTTTGATGTTCTACACATGTGAGGCTGTGGGGACCTTTTGTTTTTTATGTCTCCATGGGTTAAAGAGAAATTGCATTGTTGGTGAAGAGAGTTGTATAAGGGTCAATTTGGTTCCTATGTTGTAATGGACTGACCCATCTTTTTATAAAGTTAAGAAATGCTCTTTACAAATAGTTTAAAATAGAGAATCTTACTTGAAAATGAATTTAATAATATTTCCTATCTCTTTGATCCTTTGAAAATACTGATATTATCCTATATACTAGATTTTTATTTGGGAATATGTTCCATGCTAAAAGTAGTTCCGGTTGTCAGAATTTGACATTTTCATACACTTTTTGATTCAATGATTTTGGGAGTTTTCGTCAACTAATTGTTGAAATGAAATAGGTTTTTATAAATACTAATTAATAATTATTCATTAGGTGTATTAAGCTTATCTGGCTTCACTTTATTCAATAGTTTTTAAGGACTATTTTGTTTCAGTGTAGGGGCATTGACCTAATCACACTTCAGTAAAGCATTACCATATAATCTGTTATAGTTAGACCACTTAGATTGTATAGTACCTTATTTAGGGTTGTTTTGGACAAGAGTTTATTATTTCAGAGGTGAATTTTACTGTTTTATTGAGGATGTACATGGAAATACTGTGCGCATGCATTTATTTAATATAGAAAGTAAAATTTATTGATATTTTGGTAAATATTGAGGTATTGCGCAATAGACAGGAAGTGATGTTTATTAATAGGTTTGGGTAATTATGATGTCATTTCCTTGCAAATCATACATTGAGTTCCCTAAGTAGAAATTGACTAGTCCAGCTAGATTTCAGGTAGCCAATGAAATTGTATTATTATGTCATGTGATCTGATAGCTGTGAGATTTGTTGAATATAATGCCAGTTCCATCTTGCATACAGCATTCTGTGATTTGACTTCAAAACTATTAGATCTGTTGTGATATTTTTCAAAAAATAGATAATTAATTTTCATATTTTTTCTACTTAGACACTCTTTGGACTTAAACGTAAGCTTTTTTGAGATTCACTAAAATTAGTTTTAGATATTTTTATGCTTTAGCAAATTTATATAGCAGAATACAAGAACATATTTGGGTGATAACAGACATTTGAGTCTGGTTAATCTGTTCGGTTGGTTTGGTACTAATGAAGGCCGGATGTACATTGGTTCTAGCCTAAATAAGGGTTTGCCCTGAATGTGCTCAGTCTGCTGAACAGATTCTGAAATCTCTAACTTCAAATGTGTTCTGCTATATGCTAAAAATTAGGCGAAATTAGATTTTTCCTTGATGTTTTGGGACTATGTTTTAGTAGGTTTTCTTAGCAGAATATAAGGACATATTTTGGGTGATAACAGACATTTGAGTCTGGTTAATCTGTTCTGCTGGTTTGGTACTAATGAAGGCCGGATATACATTGGTTCTAGCCTAAATAAGGGTTTGCCCTGAATGTGCTCAGTCTGCTGAACAGATTCTGAAATCTCTAACTTCAAATGTGTTCTGCTATATGCTAAAAATTAGGCGAAATTAGATTTTTCCTTGATGTTTTGGGACTATGTTTTAGTAGGTTTTCTTAGCAGAATATAAGGACATATTTTGGGTGATAACAGACATTTGAGTCTGGTTAATCTGTTCTGCTGGTTTGGTACTAATGAAGGCCGGATATACATTGGTTCTAGCCTAAATAAGGGTTTGCCCTGAATGTGCTCAGTCTGCTGAACAGATTCTGAAATCTCTAACTTCAAATGTGTTCTGCTATACACCTAAAAAGTAAATAATTTGACTTTGAGATTCTAAAAAGGGTACATACAATTTATAGTTTTTCCCGGTTAAGGATGAATTCTTCTCAGGAGCATTGAATGAGGATTTTACCAAGGACAATTATAGAATTAGACCCCTCTATCCTTCTTTCTTTGGTCTGTCTCTTGTTTCTGATATGGCTCTGATCGTGCATATGCTTGCCTTTTTGGGTGCTTTCCAGTAAAATCATCCGCAGGTTCTTTGAGGTGATAGTTGTTTACCTCTGAGATACCCAAGTTTGTCTCGGGAACCTGAATGGTGAATTTACTGACGTTAAATTTTATTGGAATTACTAAATTAGTGATTATTAGTAATTTTTGAGCAGTGCTTTGTGGTAGACTGTTCATTTACCAAGTATATAAGGTGCAGGAAATCAGAGGGATTGTTCAGCTACACATTTGTGGGTGAACCATTTGTTTGAACCTGTTACATTCCCCCCCCCCCCCCTTTTTCCCTACCCGTATGCAAATGAGCTGGCATTAGTTAAACAATTAAATCTCTAAATCTAAAATTGATAAATTGGTAACTTTGGCTAAATAATTACATAGTTAATTAGTTATTTTAGGATATGTTCTGTGCATGCATCATTGTCTGTACGCTGTAAAAAAAAGGCTTTTTTATATAAACATCTAAAATTTATCCTTGCCTTTGTCGTTATCTAAATTCCCTTTTTAAGGTATTTAGGTACACTGAGTATTGGCCATTGGTCTCTATCCGGCTATCAGGTTGAGCCGGGGCCCGTTTAGCTAAAATCAATCTGTGGTGTCATCCTGACATGTGTATATAGGTATCCAAAAGGGTTTGTGGCTACGCCCCCGAGGTTTTAAACCCAGTTTTACCACACAACCGTTTTTTCTGGTGTCAGAAGTGGGATCCATTTTTGCAAATGAGCAGGATTGGATCCCCAGTTTTAAAAAGAACTCAGATTTGAGTCAAAACTATATATGAAATTTATCTTTACACTGGCAAGTTATATCGGTATGAGTACATTGAAAGACGAAATTTTGAGTCTGAAAGAATCTCTCAAACAGCTGGAGCTTGAGAGAAGAAATCTTATTCAGCATTTGCAAATTCAGGAAGATAATTATTTAGCCACTTTTAGACAGTTTGTTGAAAAAATTGAGCAGCTTATTAAACAACAAGAAGAGCAAATTGATACACTTTTAAGGCAAAAGTGTGATTTGGAAGCTAGAATTCTTGGTATTGATGAAGAGGGGGCTGTATTGCAGTACAGGTGGTGATTAATGAAAATTTTAGCTCTGAGTTCATTGCATATTTTCAGAAATATTTTATTCAATAACAGTATTCAGTTAAGTTTAACTCGTGTCAAGTGTGGCTCTATCCCAAATGTCTATCTTCTGTCTTTCCAATTAACTCTTAGAATTCACAGAATCGGTTAGAGGACTGCAACTGAGTCTTGTCAGGTTACAGCTTTGGGTGATAGCCCTGATAATTCTCTGGAGTTAGTCCTCTGATCTATTATTACATGGTCAGTTTGTGTGTTCACCAATTAGTAATTTCGTAATTTTAAATTTTAGATTTGGATCAAAACCTGAAAGAAGAAGGTGGACACAGTTTTGAAGACCTACCATCATAGATAGTTTGAGTTTTGAAGTTTGTCAGATTTTATATTTTATTCGTGAAGATTTTTGTGTTGAAAATCTGGCAAAAGTAGCGAATTTGTCAAAATTAGATGCTTTAGGATATCATTTAAGCGTTAGTAGTAGGTTTGAGATTGAGCTTACTTGATCGGAGTTTGAGATCAGCTAACGTGAGAGCTGTCCTAAAGCTGCAATTAATCATAAATTCTAAAATTAAACCTTGCATCTCTTTCAGAGGAAAGAAACACTGATTTTTGAGCAGTGGTAGCTTAAAAGTTGGTGAGCAAATTTGTCTGTTGGCATAATCTATTTGCACGGCTGAGAGTGATAAGCTTCTGGTATAAAGACTTGAGTTGTAGTCTTTTGGCTTAGTTGTAGCCAGCCAGTTGTAAATCATTTCTCATATTGACTGTGGGCAGTGGAAATCTTTCAAAAGATGGATTTGCGTTCTAGAACTGTACCTGACCGACGAACTACTAACCCAGAACCAAGTGAAGGCTCGGAGTGTGAGGGAGGCAGAGTTGATATCCAGGGTTCCCCTAATGCCACAACGATAATACTGGATGAAGGAAATGAGGATCTTGGTTCGCTCTTTGAGGCAGAAGAGACATGTCAGCCAAATGAATTTACGCCCTCTAAGATTTCGGATAGAGCTACCGAAAGGGAGGAACCTGGTTTTGTTTGCTGGCCAGGGCAACCAATGGTAAAGGGAGAGCCTGTTGTTGATTTTGATACTCCCATGAGAGAGTTCATGGAAGGGGAAAGGTATCCCCAGAGTTTTAATCGAGAAGGCAGGATACCATTGGAGAGAGGCCATGGACAGCTACCACATATACGTTCTTCTATGAGGGATGGACAGAGGAATGCACCTAGACCTTATGGTATAGCTGTAGATACAGCGCCAGGACGAGACCGCTTTAGACCTGCAGGAGGGGATGAGTGCGGCAACAATGGAAATGAAGGTTTTCAGTATGAAAGACTTCTCCCCCAGGGAGCCAGACCTAAGGAAAGGGTATCAGCCAATAGGCCTGCTCCAGGAATCCAAGCACCTAGATATGAACCGGAATATAGAATTCCAGACCAACTATTGTTCGAACCAAGACCCTATTTTCCCACATTCTCCGGTAAACATGATGAATGGGATGCGTTTTGGTTAAAGTTTGAATCAATGGCCAGACGTTATAATTGGTCATATGACAAACAGAAGGAACAATTATTGTTTTGTCTCAAAGATGAAGCTCTGAATTTCGCTGTCACTCTTGGACCTGAAGTAAGGGAGGATATTCTACTATTCTCACAAGCACTGAGAGATAGATTTACACATAGGACCCCACCTGAAACAGTTCGAGCAAGTTTGAACAACATAAGAAGGAGTTCAAAGGAGACAATACAAGAGTATGCTTCAAGGGTCAGGACAATGATGAATAGAGCCTATCCAGACATAGGTCCAACAGAAACATTCAATCAGATGACAATCCACCATTTTCTTCAGGGTCTACCGGATCAGACCATTGCTTATGAGGTACTGATTAGGAAACCCAGATCATTGACTGAGGCAGTGGACATGATTACATGGCATGAATGTTGCAAAGAAACTACAAGGAAAAAGGCTGGAGTAAGGCAAGTAACAGAAGAACCATATTTAGCTGAGAACTTCCCTGAGACAGGAGTGAGACGAATTAATGGGAAAAGATTTGTAACTGAAGAGAGGTTAATCCAATTCGGAAGGGATCTGAAAGCTACTATGGAAAAGCTTCTTAAAGATGTGAACCCAACACCTGAACAAGAGGAGGTTGGTAAACAAGATGAGACAATGCCGAAAAAATCAGATGGCAGATCTCCAATATGCTTCTATTGTAATGAACCAGGACATATTGCAACTTATTGTCCTGTTAGGGCAGCAGATTTTGCAGGCAAGCAGCAACATCGGCGTGACAAGGCGAGACCAAAGTCATCGGAAAACGCCAAGGGGCTGAGTCAGCAGGCCGGGACTCAGACCCATTGTTAAAGAATACCATAGAAACGGCCAATACACCATGTACAGCGGAATCAAAACTATTAAAAGAAGAAACTACTTTAAAGAAAGAGTTTGGACATTTGTCAAATACTTGCATCTCTGATGAACAGACCTTACAAGTAATCGTTGATAGAGTCAGAGCAGTGACTATAAAGGCACTGATGTCTGTACAAGGGATATTAACAAAAGCTATAGTAGATACAGGCGCAGAAGTCACTGTGATGAGTGAACGGGTGTATAACATGTTTCCTGAGGCGAAAAAACCAAAATTATATAAAGCTAAACGTAGCCTAGTTGTAGCAGAAGCTGGTCGAGAAATGAGTCCATGCGGTATTTTTGACGCTAATTTGAAAATGGGGAATTTTGAATTTACATGGCCAGTTTATGTTGCTCCTATTCGAGATGATATTCTACTTGGTTGTGATTTGATTGATGAAATGGACATCACAGTGAACACAAAACGTGGTATACAGGTGAAAGACCAGTGGATTGAATGTGAAGTTATTCGCTGTCATGACTCTGCAGGTCAAGTTAAAGTTGCAAGAGCCGTTACTGTTCCCGCCTCATCAGAGTTTGTAATGACTGGACGATGTGATTCATTATCTTCAGAAGAGGAAATGACTTTTATGTTTGAAGGAAGTGAACAAGTGAAACAGAGAATACTGATTGCTAGAAGTGTAGTAAAGCCAACATCAGACAAGATACCAGTAAAGATGATAAACCAAAGTGCTTCACCGATTAAATTGAAGAAGGGCTTGGTGATAGGGAATCTTAAGCCAGTAGGAAGCATAATGCCAACAGGAGATTCGTATGATATTACATCACATGAAGAGGGTACTTCTGTGTGTAGGCTGAAGTGTCAAGATGATACACACCAAAGACAATTTCACTACCAGGCACTTAGCCGAGATGAGGATAGAGAATCGGAAACCACCAATGCGGATTTTTCATGTATACTTGAAGACCACATCAAGCACTGTTCTACTGGTTCAGAAGTTTCGAATGATGTAGAGCAACAAGAATCTGCAACTCCGCAACATCTTACAGAGTTGTTCAACAAGAGCAGTACTATGCTAGATAAAGATCAGAAGGTTAAACTTGGAAATTTATTGCTGAAGTACCAAGATGCTTTTGCAAAGTCATCCAATGACTTAGGTAAATGTTCAATACTCAAACATAGGATAGACACCGCTGAAGCAGCTCCTGTGCGCCAACCTATGCGACGTACTCCTCAAGCATTTGAAGGTGAAGAAGAAAAATACTTGAAAGAACAATTAGAAGCTGGAGTGATTCAGCCTTCCAACTCAGCATGGAGTTCCCCAATTGTCATGGTTAGAAAGAAAACAGGAGATGTCAGGGTGTGTATAGACTACCGGAAGTTGAATGAAAGAACTATCAAAGATGCATACCCACTACCTCGTATTGACATGTGCCTAGACTGCCTGTCATCTGCAAAAATATTCTCAACCATTGATTTGCAAAGTGCTTACATGCAACTAGAGCTGGCTGAAGAAGATAGGAGCAAAACAGCCTTCATAACAAAGTATGGTTTATTTGAATATTCAGTGATGCCCTTTGGTCTGTGCAATGCACCTTCAACATTTCAGCGATGCATGGAGCTTGTATTTCGTGGTCTCCAATGGAACTTCCTTTTGGTTTATCTGGACGACATTATTGTCTTAGCATCAAATTTTGAAGAACATCTGGCGAGATTAGAAGAGGTGTTCAAACGTTTGTTTCAGTCTGGACTGAAAATGAAACCTTCCAAGTGTGAATTATTTAGAACAGAAGTATTATTTCTTGGTCATGTGGTTAATCAAGATGGTCTACAGCCAAATCCAAAGATTATTGAGAAAGTACTCACCTGGAAGGAGCCTTGTTGTGTCAAAGAAGTACAGAGTTATTTAGGTCTATGTTCATATTATAGACAGTACATACAGAACTTCAGCCATGTTGCAGCTCCTTTGACAAAGTTGACAAAGAAGAAGGTGAAGTTTGTTTGGGATGAGTCGTGTCAGATTGCATTTGAAGTATTGAAGGACAAACTTTGTTCAGCTCCAATTTTAGCATATCCTAAGCAAGATCTAAAGTATATATTAGATACAGATGCTTCTGATGTTGGAATCGGTGCAGTCCTGTCTCAGGTTCAGGAGGGAAAAGAACGAGTAATAGCTTACGCTTCTAAGAAACTGAACTCGCAGCAACAAAAGTACAGTGTTACCAGACGTGAATTACTAGCAGTTATCACATTTATGAACCAGTTTCGTCACTATTTATTAGGGCGCAACTTCCTTCTGAGAACAGATCATGGATCACTTCGCTGGATCTTTGAGTTCAAAGATCCAAAAGGTCAGATAGCTAGGTGGTTGGAGGTATTAGCACAATACAATTTTGATATTGTACACAGACCAGGATCAAAGCATGGCAATGCTGACAGTCTTTCCAGGAGAGACTATGACCAGAATAAATGTACCCATGGTGAAGATGATATTACTGATTGTCAAGTATGCCCAGAAATTCAGACAGAATGGGAACAATTTAACAATGAAGTTGATGATGTAGTAGATCTAGGTCACTCAAACAACTCTACCAGGAAAGAACGGCTATCAAGGTTAGAAGGTTACTGTTTGAGAGCGTTCACTCGAGGAAAAGCAAAGGAATTAGAGCAGTTGGAAGATTCAGTAAAACAAGGTCAAGAAATTGATAGTTATGGCAGGAGGGAAATTACTGCTGAAACTATGTTTATGCCAAGCTATAGTTTGACAGACATTCAAACACTACAACGGGAAGATGTTGATCTAGAAATTTTACACTCATGGATAGATAAAAAATATTTACCAGACAGAGATGAGGTTGCGCAATTTAGTCCAGCAGTTCGGAAATACTGGCTGAACTCTGAAAATCTCATTCGGAAAAGAGGCATTTTGTACCAGAAAAAACTGACATATACACCTGAAAGAGTGGAAGTTCTGCAGTTGTTGGTTCCAAAGGTTCTGCGAAGTGAAATTATAAGGAATAACCATGATATTCTAATGGCAGGACATTTTGGAGTCAATAAAACTTCAAGACGTATCAAGCAAAGATTTCATTGGTATCAGATGGATACTGATATTAGGATATACATTGGGAAATGTGTCCAGTGTAATAAAACGAAAGACCCAGGCAAGAGGCCAAAAGCTAAGATGAAGAAGTACTTGGTAGGATATCCACTTGACAGACTAGCTTTAGACATTATGGGTCCACTTCCATTGACAAGGGACAAGAATAAGTTTATCTTGGTAATCGGAGACTATTTTACTCGCTGGATGGAGGCATATAGTTTACCAAGTCAACATGCTGAAAACATAGCTGAAAAGTTGGTACATGAATTTATTTCAAGATATGGGACACCATATGAAATACATACAGATCAAGGACGTAATTTCGAAAGTCAGCTTTTCCAGGAAGTGCTCAAATTATTAGAAGTAAAGAAGACCCGAACTACTGCTTACAGACCAAGTTCAAATGGCTTAATTGAGCGTTTTAACGGAACTCTAGGAAGGATGATAAAGAAGTTTGTGGACCGAAATAAAAGCAACTGGGACAAGCATCTATCATTATTATTGGCCGCATACAGAGCCACGCCGCATCCTGCTACCGGTTACAGTCCAAACTTTCTAATGTTTGGTAGGGAGGTGAACATACCAAGTGATATTCTGTTCCCGTTTCCTAAACCAGAGGCACCATCTACTGTCCACGAGTATGCTTGTGAGCTGAGAGACAAATTGGAGCAGTCTTATCACTTGGTGCGCAAGAATTTACAGAAGGCAGCTGAACGGCAAAAAAGAGATTATGATAGTAGAGCTGTGCAAAATGTGTACAAAAGAGGCGACATTGTTTACAAGAAAGAGGGGGCTGGAAAGAAACTTGATGCAAAGTATACAGGACCATATGTGATACTCAAGTGCCTCAGTTCATCAGTGTATAAGATCCAAGGAAGGAAAGTTATGCTGGTGGTACATCACGATCGTCTTAAACTGTATAAACCTGAAAAGTTACCCATATGGCTTAGTAATGTTCGAAAAAGTATGAACTTGTAAACAACAATTTATTAAACTAATGCCAGCTCTCGGTCCAAATTGCTTATTACTAAGGCAGATATTGTATGATCAGGGCCATTGGTACTCACACCATTAGGCGTAGATCCTAAGTACCATTTGGTTCTATTTTCCAGATGAGGAATTACATATGTATGCTCTGTGGTTTCTTTGGGTTCCTGCGGAATGTTATGGTCCACCTTTATAAGAGCCACATAAACAGTGCAGCCCCCGTACAATGCGGCTGTGGCCATATAGAATTAACTGAGGGGAAGATGCAAGGGCATATGCGAAGGAGAGGATGTACCTCCAGAGCCCCTCCATCGGACACGACAGTACCGATTGACCGTATGATGAGGAAAGCCACTCAGGCAGAGCAGAAGACCTATCTAGCCAGGAAGGTCCCGGTGGTGCAGTCCTTTACTCTAGATGATGAAGGACTGGATTACCGGGACTGGGATGTAACTGATGCTGGGGAAGAGATGGAAGAACTAAGGAAAAGAAACGATACCCTTGAGAAGGAATTGAAGAGAGCAAGGAAGATTAACGACGTGCTGTCGGCGGAGCTGCTCCAGCCAGCCACTGGCGTTCCGGACTCGTTGGCGCTTCGTGGGTTCGATGAGGCCTGGGAAGCGGCAGCTAGTGATACATCTTCCGCTGCTCTGTTTCCAGAACCTCCAACATCCACTTCAGAAGATATTAGAATAACAAGGAATGTGAGGATGTGGAGACAGAGTAGCGTGGAGGCTATTAAAGATTATAATAAGCAGCTCCGGTGATGGTACGTATTATATATAGGTAAGTGTGGTCCCGTGGTATTGTTTTTAGCATCAGTTTTGTTCACTTATGATCTCTCTGTCTGAGTCCTTTTAAGTTTTGACTATATATTTTTGGGGGATATTATGAAAATTCAAAAAACATAATGTAAATTTTAGATTATAGTTTTATTAACAATTATTTTTAGTTTATCACATCACAGTTTCACATTTGTCAGACACTTTGTTTGAATGCAGGTGTTCATGCATTTATTTTTTATTTGTATGGGTTGTGGTTGGTTTTATGTCTGTTCTGGGTGGTACACAGTGCTGGAAAAAAGTAACCGTTTGGGAAGTGATACGAGGTAAAGGCCTGGCACTTCTTGCAGACTCTGATGTCACCGGATTTGGAACTAGAGAGCAAAAGCCAAAATAGATTCCAAGGTTGTGAATTAGAGTATAAACTCATGTTATGCTTTTCTTTTTTATTCTTTTATGTGTGTATAGACCTGGGTTGCCTATACGTCCTTTTTATGTGGTTGGGTTGGTTTGACAGGTTCTAATATCTGTCCAGGGTGAAAGATTCCAGCAATGAGTATCATGCGTGATGGATATGACACTGAGCACAATTTCCACATGTTATTCAGATATATGTGTATATTAAATGGTAGTGCACACATAGTTGAGGATCGTGCAGGGATATAAGAGTTATGGGTTTGGTTTTTGAAGATGTGTAAGGTTGTGTATAGCATACACTGACATATATCATTTGTTTCACATGATTTGACATTGAAATTTGTATACATGTACCTTGTGACTGGCCATCACATGATGCATGGTAATTGAGTTGTGGTTACACTGTGAATACATGATCCTCTGCTGGTGTGTACTGGGTGTAAGAAATACATGTTTTCTTTTGGGTCAACCTTTGGACTTACGTGGTAACCTTGGTTGGGGTGAATTGTCTTGTGTGAGTGATTTTTAGTTTAAGTCTGAGATTGATTTTGAGTACCAAGCTCTTATCCTAATTTTTAATGTGATGGCTATTGACAGACTGCAGACTGTCAGTGGCCACTTCTTTTCTTTTTTTTTATTTCATATTTTTGGCCGCGTCTTGGGTAACTTCTTTTTATATAAAGACTGTTTGGAAACATGGAAGTCACTGCATAGGTTAATTCTCATATAATACCGTGGGGACCATGGGGACTAATGGTTGGCAGTATGTGAAGACATGTTACAGGTTACCATTAATATTTTATAGTTTTGTATTAGTATTATTACACATTCCTAAAACGTTGCATAATATAAATACATTCTTCCGTCCTGTAGGTTGCATATCATTAATATTCATTCCTCATCCGGTGGTTTAGAATGAGAAGGGTATAGAGATGTTTCGGTTCTCTTTTGTTTTTGTGAGTACTACAGAATGAGGGGAGAACTGATGGATCCTGGTAAGCCCTTTACTGTGGCACTGATCATTAAAATTCCATGAGATCAAATAGGATATTTGATTGGAGTTCAGGTATGGGAACAGTTCTAATGTAAATATGGATATATTTTTACACTATTGTCTTGCTTTTTATACGTTTTAGATTTTTTCTTGTTACATTTATGGTAAATATGGATATGAAGTTTATATAGACTGAGTCTGATATATAATTTGAGAGTCTTATAGGGGTATACAGGTGCTTGGTTTTCAGACATTTGGGCCTAACCGCCTAGCAGTTGTGTATCCACATAGTCTGATCGGCTCAGATCTGTAACTTCAGTTTGGTGACATTTTAGGTAAGCATCACCAAGATTTCTTGACAAGATTGAAATAGGCACTGGTACTGAATTTTAGTGCTCAGTTCAATTCTTGTTTGAGTCACCGTAATTTTGAATAGAAGATATCTTTTACACTTTTTACATATTGATGTTTTATGTATTTTTGGACATGAACTGTTTGTGGAACATGAGGAATTATATGTAATTGTTAGATTAAAAGGTACTATCATAGCTTCATGATTACAGCAATTGCTATCTAATTATTTCTCTCTTCAAATTTTAAGTTTTGACTCTGTGAAAATGAGTTACAAGGGCTATTGTAGGACATATGGTCATCAGTTTGAGTTAGGACATATAAAATGTGAGTGATAAGATAAAAATGGGTTTCACAATCATGTGTCATGTCCAAAAAGTTGTCTTTTTGATAATACCTGATGTGTTCATGTAACCAATAAGATGTATAATTTTTGATAAGATACTTTTGTTCTAGTCATATTTTTGCGTAGACTTAGAGGTAGTTTTTGTTTTACTATGATCGGCATTTTTTCGTGGTGCTATTTGAATTTTTTCAAACTTAAAATTTTTGGAAGTTTTGAATTTTTGATGAAATGATACTTTGTTTTATTGATATTAAGATGAGATAAGACAGAAAACGAATACCAAGAACTCCTTAATTGTTATTTAGGTACTATCCAAAATACTTTTTTGATATTTTGAATTTCTTTTTAGTTTTGTAGGAACAGGGTTTTTTACATTTTACTTTACCTCAAAATTTTCAAATTATTAAGCACTTTGTAGTAATTTGCCAAATATGAGCACAATGAAAATATTTGTTAAGATAATGAACCCTGTTTGAAAATTTAAAGGACTAATCGTGTACCTAAAGGTATAATTTTAATGGCAACATTCATTGGTAAACCAATATGATGTTTGTTTTTTATTAAGGCTGTGTAGGCAAAAGGTGTTCAGTATTTTACCATGTGCCAAATATATACACTATTATATGCATGTATTCATACATATGTTTTGTACTTTTATATTTTTGTTTTATTTCATTTTGTTGATATTGTCATTGTTTGAGACCTAAAATCAGTGATAAAAATTTGTGGCTTAAAGAAATGAAAATGATCACAGATTATTATTTTCCACGATTGAAGAATGGTAATGCATGGTATGCAGTATGAAATGATTTCAGATCATTTATTTTGGGTCTCTTTCATTGTTTTTTGTTCATGTGACAGTTGACCTCTCAAATAATTTAAAATCAAAGTTAAAAATTGATTTCAGGGATGAAATCCATAAAAATTCTCGCTTAGAATTTTTATTTTTCTGAAAGGGGTGTAGTGTGGTAAAATTCATTTTTTGGGTCGACTGGCTGGTATTGATTTTTGTCGTCTGCTAGCTGTTGATATAAGACTGCATACATCCAAATTATCCGAATCATGGCAAATGTCTGTAATTTGACACTGGTGTGAAAACAATGTAATAGATTTCCTTTAGCATGCTCTTTAAAAAGAATCACATTTCTAATTTTGCAGACTGGATCAAGAACAGGTTGAAATTAGGGTTTTTCGAGTTTTTGTCACTTTATTTAAATAGAGCATTGCTACTGACAGTGTAAATTTTTCTATATTTCTATCACATAGGGATATGAGACTGACATGAACAACTGCGCATTTAAGTGTGTGTTTGGCCTACTTATGATTCACCATAGTGGAAATGTCAGACTCAATGTTTTTGCATGCTACTTGCGAATCACAAATTGAATTTTAGGATTTTTGGGGTCTGGGATCATTTTGAAGCTGTGGTTTTTTGGTATGCTTTTTGATGTTCTACACATGTGAGGCTGTGGGGACCTTTTGTTTTTTATGTCTCCATGGGTTAAAGAGAAATTGCATTGTTGGTGAAGAGAGTTGTATAAGGGTCAATTTGGTTCCTATGTTGTAATGGACTGACCCATCTTTTTATAAAGTTAAGAAATGCTCTTTACAAATAGTTTAAAATAGAGAATCTTACTTGAAAATGAATTTAATAATATTTCCTATCTCTTTGATCCTTTGAAAATACTGATATTATCCTATATACTAGATTTTTATTTGGGAATATGTTCCATGCTAAAAGTAGTTCCGGTTGTCAGAATTTGACATTTTCATACACTTTTTGATTCAATGATTTTGGGAGTTTTCGTCAACTAATTGTTGAAATGAAATAGGTTTTTATAAATACTAATTAATAATTATTCATTAGGTGTATTAAGCTTATCTGGCTTCACTTTATTCAATAGTTTTTAAGGACTATTTTGTTTCAGTGTAGGGGCATTGACCTAATCACACTTCAGTAAAGCATTACCATATAATCTGTTATAGTTAGACCACTTAGATTGTATAGTACCTTATTTAGGGTTGTTTTGGACAAGAGTTTATTATTTCAGAGGTGAATTTTACTGTTTTATTGAGGATGTACATGGAAATACTGTGCGCATGCATTTATTTAATATAGAAAGTAAAATTTATTGATATTTTGGTAAATATTGAGGTATTGCGCAATAGACAGGAAGTGATGTTTATTAATAGGTTTGGGTAATTATGATGTCATTTCCTTGCAAATCATACATTGAGTTCCCTAAGTAGAAATTGACTAGTCCAGCTAGATTTCAGGTAGCCAATGAAATTGTATTATTATGTCATGTGATCTGATAGCTGTGAGATTTGTTGAATATAATGCCAGTTCCATCTTGCATACAGCATTCTGTGATTTGACTTCAAAACTATTAGATCTGTTGTGATATTTTTCAAAAAATAGATAATTAATTTTCATATTTTTTCTACTTAGACACTCTTTGGACTTAAACGTAAGCTTTTTTGAGATTCACTAAAATTAGTTTTAGATATTTTTATGCTTTAGCAAATTTATATAGCAGAATACAAGAACATATTTGGGTGATAACAGACATTTGAGTCTGGTTAATCTGTTCGGTTGGTTTGGTACTAATGAAGGCCGGATGTACATTGGTTCTAGCCTAAATAAGGGTTTGCCCTGAATGTGCTCAGTCTGCTGAACAGATTCTGAAATCTCTAACTTCAAATGTGTTCTGCTATATGCTAAAAATTAGGCGAAATTAGATTTTTCCTTGATGTTTTGGGACTATGTTTTAGTAGGTTTTCTTAGCAGAATATAAGGACATATTTTGGGTGATAACAGACATTTGAGTCTGGTTAATCTGTTCTGCTGGTTTGGTACTAATGAAGGCCGGATATACATTGGTTCTAGCCTAAATAAGGGTTTGCCCTGAATGTGCTCAGTCTGCTGAACAGATTCTGAAATCTCTAACTTCAAATGTGTTCTGCTATATGCTAAAAATTAGGCGAAATTAGATTTTTCCTTGATGTTTTGGGACTATGTTTTAGTAGGTTTTCTTAGCAGAATATAAGGACATATTTTGGGTGATAACAGACATTTGAGTCTGGTTAATCTGTTCTGCTGGTTTGGTACTAATGAAGGCCGGATATACATTGGTTCTAGCCTAAATAAGGGTTTGCCCTGAATGTGCTCAGTCTGCTGAACAGATTCTGAAATCTCTAACTTCAAATGTGTTCTGCTATACACCTAAAAAGTAAATAATTTGACTTTGAGATTCTAAAAAGGGTACATACAATTTATAGTTTTTCCCGGTTAAGGATGAATTCTTCTCAGGAGCATTGAATGAGGATTTTACCAAGGACAATTATAGAATTAGACCCCTCTATCCTTCTTTCTTTGGTCTGTCTCTTGTTTCTGATATGGCTCTGATCGTGCATATGCTTGCCTTTTTGGGTGCTTTCCAGTAAAATCATCCGCAGGTTCTTTGAGGTGATAGTTGTTTACCTCTGAGATACCCAAGTTTGTCTCGGGAACCTGAATGGTGAATTTACTGACGTTAAATTTTATTGGAATTACTAAATTAGTGATTATTAGTAATTTTTGAGCAGTGCTTTGTGGTAGACTGTTCATTTACCAAGTATATAAGGTGCAGGAAATCAGAGGGATTGTTCAGCTACACATTTGTGGGTGAACCATTTGTTTGAACCTGTTACATTCCCCCCCCCCCCCCTTTTTCCCTACCCGTATGCAAATGAGCTGGCATTAGTTAAACAATTAAATCTCTAAATCTAAAATTGATAAATTGGTAACTTTGGCTAAATAATTACATAGTTAATTAGTTATTTTAGGATATGTTCTGTGCATGCATCATTGTCTGTACGCTGTAAAAAAAAGGCTTTTTTATATAAACATCTAAAATTTATCCTTGCCTTTGTCGTTATCTAAATTCCCTTTTTAAGGTATTTAGGTACACTGAGTATTGGCCATTGGTCTCTATCCGGCTATCAGGTTGAGCCGGGGCCCGTTTAGCTAAAATCAATCTGTGGTGTCATCCTGACATGTGTATATAGGTATCCAAAAGGGTTTGTGGCTACGCCCCCGAGGTTTTAAACCCAGTTTTACCACAAGCAAAACATTAATAGATTTCTCACAAAATGGATGGGCCCATCCTTGGATTATCCCTGAAAGTGTGCTGATTATTGACTTTTTAATCCTTCAACAACGTCCGACTTTCTTTCTGAACGATTTATTGTGTGCGCGCATTGTAGTGTTAGTATAACTGTTTTTCTGAATGTGCGAGTTACTTCCCTTACCGGTATAATATGGGAGCGAATCAAGATCGATGCGAGTGTGTTCTGTCCATTCTCATGGCTAATTTTGCTGCGGTAAACTGCATATCAAGTCAAGTTTTGCTTAAACATAAATAAAACTATTCATTGCTAGCATTTGAAGCAAAGTTGTGAAGAATTAGTGATGAATCAGTTTTTTTTATTCCTTTGCACCCGGCTCCAATTCTGCAGATTATTTTTGGCCATGATTACTGTGCTTTGTACTAGTCTACAGTAGTGTACAGTTGTAGTGTTTTGTGGGGCATTGAATAGTGTAACCTTAGGATTAAATTATCAATCACTCATACAAACTTTCTGCTGCAAAGTTTCGTCTCCCAAGCCAAATAAGTTTAGTTTTCAGTTCAGAAATTTATTGAGAAAAGGATTCAATTATCATTCAATCACTCAGAAAACTTTCAATCCTGCAATGTTCTGCCTCTGTTGCATTTCAGAAATTCAAGGGGACAAGGAATTATTTTCGTCTGTTCTAAGCTCTTTTTTAAGACATATACATGTAAGTGGTCATTCATTTAATATCAAAAAACAAGGTAGAGGTTAACTAGTGGAAGCAATCTAGCAATGGAAACTTCATACATAAAGATGATATAGATTTCCCCAATTTTAGTCAAAACGCCACTAATTTTCCCAATTCCATGGGCCCTGACCCAATTTCCAAAAAGGGGTGTGAGATCCCTCTTAATTTATTAAATTATTATGATGAAATAATGGTCTTGAATAAGTTGAATTGGGTTTGGTTATAATGGTGATAGATAGAACAGCCTTTATTGATTGATATGTGTGTCATTGCTAATTGTGATGTAATTGGTATGTAACTTATTACAAGCTTTATAGCTGAATCTTTAAGTTGTTTCTAGTTCTGAGTCAGGTTTCGTTCTGAATTCCAAGATGGCTGTCGGTGTCTGCACATGAAGTTTTCCCGGGCTGCATAACGTTGTGTAGTGGATAGCTGCAGAACAGTCGTTTTTAGGTCATCCATCTAGTAAATATTTTGCCAGTAGACCCCCCCCCTCCCCCCACGACCCTAGGGGATGGGGTCAAAAGATAAAAATTGAACTTTTGCAGAACATGGTCATGTTGCATATCTAATTAAACAGAATCGCGAATGCAGCAACATGGTAGCAAATATTTTGCCCGCAGAGTCGCATAAAAAACATAGGGATAATCACACAAAAATGTTCCCAATATTCCCTCCAGCAAAATTGCTCTGGTAAACTCAATTGGGGGACAATATGTTTAAGTGAACAATACGTTTGAGTGAAAATGTTTGAGCAAACTTTGTATACATAGATTTGGGTGAACTTAAGCAGGTTTCACAATATGTTTGAGCAATTTTTTTGTACCCCAAAGTATTTTATCATGGTAAGGCATGACTACTAACTTCTATGGTCTAAACTCTGTAGTGAAATTGACACTTTTTATGGCCCCAACTTTGAAAAAGTTGAAGGGTCATATTGCTTTGGGCTTGTCCATGCGTCCGTCCTTCCGTCCATTACAAATTTAAGATATGGTTTTGAAATTTCATAGATGGACTCAGCATAAAAAATGACTGACCAGTGTTTTTTTAAAAAATCTGGATTATCTCCCTTTGTGGAGTTATGCCCCTTTTAAATGGTCATAATGAAATTTCGTAATCAGGATATTTCAAAAACTATAACAGCTAGGAGCTTCAAACTTGGTCATCTTATAGAGGATAATGAGTGGATTGCCTGGTGAAAATAAAAAAAAATAATTTTATTTTTTAGTTATTGCCCTTTGCAAATTTGGACATAGAAAACTTGATATCTCAAATATTGTTACAGCTAGAAGCTTCAAACTTGGTCAGCTTATAGAGGATAATGAGAAGACTACTTAGTGAAAATTGAAAAAAAATCATTTTATTTATTTTTTTGAGTTGTTGCCCTTTGCAAATTTTGACATAGAAAACTTGATATCTCAAAAATCGTTACAGCTAGGAGCTCCAAAGTCGAACAGCTGACAGAGGGTAATGAATAATTACCTGGTGAAAATTAATGAAAATATATTTCTTTTTTTAGTTATCGCCTTTGTATTTTTTTTTAGTTAATGTCCTTTGCAAATTTGGACATCGAAAACTTCCAATAAAAATATCATGAAAACTATTACAGCTAGTAGCCTCAGATTTGATCAGATGAAGGAGGACGGTCAATAGATTACCTGGTGAACAGGATGGTGGACAAGCTAACTGTTGGGGGGCATAGTGTTTTATAAACTTAATTTCTAGTTGATACAATATTTTCGATTAAGGGTTCTTCATTGGCCATATTTATAAGCAAGATGGCAACATGCGCTTTTAACATAGAACCATTCACTACTGTGTTTCCAGGGTTAAAGTGACCCCCATTTTTTGCCGATTATTCTTTAATAATGGTTTCAATTGAAAAAGAAATTAGAGAAATCAATTTAGATATAGACCGCGTAATTGAAATTATTTTTTTACTTAAATATGGTGTTTAATATAGACTGGGATTAGATGGAATTTTGGCGTGTTTCTGATGCTCATCTTTGAATTAGTCCCCAAGTGAACCTAACGATGTAAATTTTTCATTTAGCGATAGAGAAGTAGTTCAATGAAGGAAGGTGTTATTTTGATGCAAAAAGCCTATTATTGGTCTGCTCCTCACAGGAGAGAGAGAGAGAGAGAGAGAGAGAGAGAGAGAGAGAGAGAGAGAGAGAGAGAGAGAGAGAGAGAGAGAGAGAGAGAGAGAGAGAGAGAGAGAGAGAGAGAGAGAGAGAGAGAGAGAGAGAGAGAGAGAGAGAGAGAGAGAGAGAGAGAGAGAGAGAGAGAGAGAGAGAGAGATTTTCGCTGAACTGTGGATATATAGATATTCCCATAGGTTTGTAAATATCGTAATGTCAATTGCAAATTTCTACGTGTATCTTTTGAGGTACAAGTGGGTATATTCACAGGGGAAAACTACCAAGTTATTCTTTTTTATAGGGGATTAGGGCTTCAGTTAAATTATAAGGTCTTCCCCTAAAAATAAGCTTTAGTTATGGGGTATGCATTTAAATCCACATGCTTAGTGTCGTTCATCTAAGTTCAGCTTAAAGTTGTTTTAAAAACAAGAAAAACAGGGGTCACTTTGAACCTGGAATCACAGTAACAAAGGAAAGGCAGGGATTTTAGTTGATTATTTTAGATCTAGAACTGACAAGTTACAAAAACAACGGTTTTATGGAGATGTGCAAAGAAGGTAGTGATGCCAAGTGTAAAACGGATTTGGAACACAAAATCTTTCTTGATGGAATCCGAAAACTTGACCATAATCATAAACCTGATGATGAAAGAATGATTAATAACAGACTGCAAGCGAAAAGCAGAAACTGACCTATGTGAAAAACAAGGAAAAATAATACTTTCCCAGATTGGTCAAGGCAGTTCTCTGCTACAGAAGGATGTTGTTTATGTTCGACAAGTTCTGTATAGACAAGACAAAAAGGAAAATCCATGTTCAGTGGTGTACCTAAATACCTATTAAAAAATTCGCTCAAACGTATTCGCTAATTCGTAATGTAAAAAATTGCTCAAAAGTATGGTTGCTCAAACGTTAATCTGGTAAAGTGGCTCAAATGTGCTGCGCTTCTCAATTGCACCCCCTTGCCAGAATTAAAAATAGAAAAAATCTTTAAACAACATCTCCTAAACCACTAGTCCATATTCAAAATGGCTTCACACAAATTTTCCCCTGATACCTTGTTCACTCCGCAATTAAAATGGCCACCAGGGCTAAAATAGGACCAAATTTGAAATAATTTCTCACAAATGTTTCCCATAATGGCATAATGCACTCTACCAAAACTGCACAAATGGTTCTGCACTGGCAGAACAAAATGGCCAGCAGAGCTAATATTAGATACTAATTCTTTTAAACGACATCTCTTCCTGAACCAGGCCTCGAGGCCCGAGGTTACAAAACTTTTTTCATGCTCAACTCAAATGAGCACAAAATTTCAACTGCTCATAAAAACTAAAATACTGATAAATGAAGAAGTTTCATGCTGTAAGTCGCTCAGATGTTGTATTATGATAATAAATGTTAAAATGCCAACAATTGTTGGCATTTTAACATTTATGAGCAGGATAAATTTTGTGCTCAGCTGAGTTGAGTATGAAAAAAATTTATAAACTCGGGGCCAGGACTCAAGTGAGCCATACAGGAACCATTCTCTTACTTTTATGTATCAACAACTTTTTTCTAGAAGCTCACGACAGTTGACCCTCTAGAAAGGAGCACCTGGAGATCAGGTTTGCTATGCGTGCAGCTAGCCAGTTACCTGGAAAGGGGCCCACTGATGTGGATGATGCACCTGCACGTTTATCAAAAATCTGATTATGATGATATGATAAGTCATTTGAAATCCTGTCACTGAGACTTCTTTGATTGTATCAAGCTCATTTAGCATTTTTGTGTTTTTCAGGCTGGTCTCCCGAAGCAGGTTGCTGAAATGACGGGACTACGCTGGTTGAAGTTGAATAAAACCAACTTGTCCTTAGTACCACCTGAGATAGGAAAACTGAAAAAACTGGTAGGTTGCTGCATGGGTGGAATATTTCCATGGTTTTGTTACATAGGTGCAGATAAGCAAACCTTTTTAGCTTAACTTTGTGATTATTTCCTTCATGAATATTCATGCTAAACTCCACCTAGTATGAATAATTATATAAATAAATTTTCATGTTGGTATATAGAACAAAGAAATTACGTGTTAGGTCCACTAGTGTATGATCAGCTTGTCATAATTCCATAAGCAAACAGAGTAGACCCTGAACAGGCAGCTCTACCAAGAGCTGCCTGATCTGGGTCTGCTCTTTTTGCAAAAGTGTTAAAAGGCGTCTACATGAGGTAAAGGATTTACATATGCTTTGGATGTTTGGTGATTCACTCTGTGCTGCGGCTCTCAGAGAGTTGGCCCTGTCATATTTGGCCTGTTGGCAGGATGAAATTTGCTTCACTTGAGGCAAATTTGGTTTTGGTCGGGCCTTTTAGCCTATCCTATTCTTCTTTTCTCTCCCTCTCTTGGGGATGACTGAAATATTATTGACTGGGACTTTAAGCCTTAATTAGATCAATCAATTAATGCTTAAAGAAGAGTAGCAATAGGACAGTTTTTGAGTACCCTCAATATGCATTTTAGTTGACAAATAAAAAAGTTAACCTATAATTTGCAGCAGACGACAATTTCAAATTTTGCCCCTTTTTCAATCTGCTGGCAGACGATTCTCATGTATTATCACACTTTATTTTTGTCGAAAATTGGGGAAAATGTCACAAAATTTGTCGTCTGCCGCAGTCATGATTGGCGCTTTAAGGGTTAATTTTCAATTATGCACTCTTCGTGGTTGAGCTTTAGGTGTACCCATAAATATGGCACTTGTCTGTTAACATTTATAAACATTCCCTTTGGAACTAAAGGTCCAATTCAAATAAATTTTCATATTTGGGAACTCTTAGGGTAGGGGAACAAAAAATTGTTCAAGCAGTCAATTTTTATCCCCCACACTTTTTAAAAAGCGCAGAGTATATTGTGATCACCTCTGTCTGTATGTTATGCCCTGTAGTTTTGCTATCCCCTAAACCACTGGACCAAATCCATCAAAATTTGTTGAGCCACTTGCTAACACAAATAGGGCATGCCAGTCTTTGCTAGAACACCTTATTGTTCTCTGGTTTTAAAACAAAGTTGCTAACCCTGCAAAGTGAAAAACTAGTCATTTGTGTAGGTTTCGCACGTGCATAATAAAAATGGTAACATTCAGGGGAGGTCACTTAATGTGATAAAAGTGATTTTCCATACTATAAGGAACTACTCATAAAGTACAGAGATTCGCTCCCTCTGTGAGCAAACTCTTTCCTTTAAGAGAAGTTCCCATTTTGAAAAGGGATGCAATTGAAGAGAATCATTGCTTGATCCAGTAGTCTCTCTTTGGTGTGCATAACTTTTTCAGTGTTCTGGTTACGTCATTGCTAGTGATTTGTGTTATTCAGGAACACCTGTCTCTGGTGAAGAATGATATCAAGAATCTCGGAGTTGACCTCACCAACCTGCCAGAACTTAGAACCATCAACTGCCGTCACAACAAACTCACAGACAAAGGCATCCCAGACAAATTATTTCGTCTCGATGATTTATCAGTAGTGGTGAGTATAGGTCTACACTGGTTTAGATAAACAAATGTTTTGAGCTTAAAAATGTGATATTTTCTTACTCATTCGTTCTCACATATGTTTTGGGTGCGCTAAAGAAACATCTCATTGAGATGGGTCTTTTGAGTACTCACAGCATATGTTTTGGTTGAGGAATAAGAAAATCATTTTGTTACGAACTCTTAACTGAAGGCCTGGTCTACATGTAGATCTGATAGGAAAAACTTTTGAGTATTAATTGTTAATATTTTCTTACTGGTTAGTGTAATCATGTGCTTCGGGTGCTCAAAAGAACTGACTCATTGAGACAGTTCTTTTGAGTACCCATAGCATATGTTTTGGTTGAGAAATGAGTGCTTCACAAACATATCTAGTTTTTTAATGAAATTCAAATTTGCCCTGACTAGTAAGGCATTGTACATGTATCTAGAAACTTCTCACTTTGGATGACTTTTATAGTGCTAAGCCTGTTGATTTGCACATAAATGTCAAATAAAGCTTATATGTGGCTCTGATGTTTCCAAGTTTAAATATTTCAAAAAGCACAAGAACTAAGTCAGCAATTTTTTTTATTTGCATGCTGAGAGAGGGGAAAAATATGTAAAGTACTTCAAAAGGAATTTTATATGAACTCTTAGGTCAAGTCCCCATGGACATTTTGTGGATGGGCAAGAGGTAGAAAATAATCAGTTTTAGCTATCTTCCATACTTTCCTTATATTTGATCCAAAATAATGTGTTATCTTCCCTTAAATAATTGTGTTATCTCCTATAGCTTATTGAGTTATCTCCTATAGCTTCTTGTTTACTTATCTCCTATAGCTTATTGAGTTATCTCTATAACTTCCTGAGTTATCTCCTATTGCTTCTTAAGTTATCTCCTATAACTTCTCAGGCCTTCAGATTTCCGGTGCGCCCACGCCATTACCGCTTGATTTCAAAATATGGCGCACCACTTTCCAAGGCACTGGGTCCAACGGGTGCATCCTTTTTAGCTGTGAAAAAATGTCACTATTAGCTGATAACAGGTATTCTGCTGGACTTGAGATGTGAAACTCCTCAGGCAGAGGTAAAACTTCCTTTGTTATCCCCACGCTTTTTTAAAAAAGCCAAGGGGATATTGTTATCGCCTCTGTCTGTCCGTCCGTCCGTCCGTCCGTCCGTCCGTCCGTTATGCTGTCTCCTCCTAAACCATTGGACGAAATTCAACCAAATTTGGTGTGTGAGTTACTCACATGAATGGGGCGGGCAACGTAAAAAAATTTTTGGCCCCGCCCCCTGGGGCCCTGGGGAGGGGTCAAAAGGTCAAATATCATTTAATTTCAATTACAAAGTCAATTTCAAAGATTTTTATTCCAAACTTTGTGTGTGTTCTCTAAAATGAAAGATATAAAACATATCAGACGGGTTTTTATTCTGTCACCTGGGTCATGCCCTAGGGGTGGGACTTGGGGGTACTTAGGGGCCAAAATCAAATTCCGTCCTATTGTCTGTCCGTTATGCTATCTCCTCCTAAACCATTGGAAGAAATTCAACCAAATTTGGTGTGTGAGTTACTCACATGAATGGAGCGTGCAACGGTAAAAAATTTTTTTGGCCCCGCCCCCTAGGGCCCTGGGGAGGGGTCAAAAGGTCAAATATCATTTAAATTCAATTACAAAGTCAATTTCAAAGATTTTTATTCCAAACTCTGTGTGTGTTCTCACAAATGAAATGTACAAAACATATCAGATGGGATTTTCATTATGTAGCCTGGGTCATGCCCCAGGGGTGGGACTTTGGGGCGCTGGGGGTGCCCAGGTGGTCAAAAAAAGTAATTTTCAAACATGGTCATGTGGCATATCAGATCGACGCGGATGACGAGCAGAACAGAATGCAGTTAAAATTTTCATCCTAGGGTCAAACTGGTGACCTTGGGGTGAGGTCAAAAGGTCAAATATCATTAACATGTCAATTTCAAAGAATTTTATACCAAACTCTTTGTGTGTGTTCTCACAAATAAAAGATAGAAAACATATTGAACAGAATTTTCATTCTGTAGCCAGGGTCATGCCCTAGGGTGGGACTTGTGGGTGCTGGGGGGAGTCAAAAACTTAAGCGTGGGGATTTGCGATGGCGCCCCATCGACTGCGCGTTCTAGTTTACATTAAATTCACACACAAAAAGAACTTGTCAAAAAGCTGATGTTCAGACCACACAACATTTGTGTAATATCACCGCAAATCTCGCCCAATAAGCTAAGTTTTACATCATTTCTGTTTTTAAAAGATCCATTCCCCAATAGTTTCAAACAGAGATATGTAAATTTATCCATCTCACACACTAACATGATAGCTGCTAAGTACCCTTTTCAATGTAACGGCTCGCTAAAGTCTGTTCTGTCGGAAAAAAAGAAGATCGACACATGCTTATACGTTGTCCTAACGTTTTAGATGAGTGATTAGCTCCCTATATTTTCAATAATTTAAGATTATGTTTGATTCACTTTGAAGTCAACTTGATTGAGTAAGGCAGCATTGTTCTTACCAAATATATTTTACAAGGGGTTTATTGATTACATTTTAATGGTGTTACATCAATGGAAAGTTTGGGAACTTATTTGTAAATAAGATAATTAAGCTAACCTATAGTTTTAAAATTGACCTTATATATACAGTGCTAGACCCAACAATACACATACATGTAGGAAATGCTCTGAAATTGGACTGCAGTGAGTCAGAGCTCTCGGAAACGCAGAATTACGCGTATTGGTACGCACGTTTTTTCCCTGGGACGCATGATTTTCGCTAGGCGGGAGTTCAGCGTACGCATGTTTTTTTAGTTGGCACACACTAAAAATCCAGTAGCTGAGATAAATACACACCGGGAGATCAAAAGCCCTTTGATATTATCGATCGCGACACGCTTTTCGATCTAACCTTTTCGAGCAGCGGGAGACGTGATTATTGTCCTGTCTCTGTTGACCAATCGTATGACTCGGACTGCAGTGTAGCAATTCTGACAGGCGACTGACAGGATTACCGATGCGGGACAGTGTGATAATTACGAGGTGATTATTAAAGTAATTTAGCAAGGATTATCGGATAATTGTTTGAAACAGATGCGCTACCGATTTACCGTTAATTAAAGGGAGAAAAACTAATAGGGTATGTAAACATCATCGGACAACTGACTTCCGAATTCGACTGATTAGGGATGAAAGAGAAAACATATTTGCGATTTAAGCAACATAAACATGGAGAAAAAAACAATAAGTTTACGGTGTTGCATTTCTTCGTTCGTTCATTGCTACGGCAAAACAAAAGAGGCTGAGAATTGTTGGAAAAAACGGTACAGCGGTAAGCTGTATACGGTAACGTCCGACTGACAAAAGTTCCAAATATAGCTACACTACAAGCCGTGCGATGAAGTATATCATCGGTCTAGATGAATAAACACAAACAAATCACTTTCAGCAAGTAATAAATCGTTCATTCTAAATACTGGAAGCCATGTAAATGGCTAAGTAATGTCAGTCTATTCATTGCAATCGCTGCGAGATGTGTTTTTTAGAAGAAAAAAGACTTCCATCTGCATAAGATTATACAAAACAGAGGACTGTTGTCTATCTGTCTGTCTGTCTTTCTGTCTGTCTGTCTGTCTGTCTGTCTGCCTGCCGGCCTTCCTGTCTGTCTGTCTTGTTAATGAATTAAACAAGTACCAACAGTTTAATATTTCATTTTGATAAGACCAAGCAAAAAAAATGTGTGTTCAGGTTACATGAAAAAATATATCAAAATATTTTGTTTTGTTAAGTAGGTACAATCCATAAATGCTTAAAGGATTAAAAGCAGTCGATCTAAAAATTATACAAATGTATCACTTACGGCTAAAATACGGTATGCACAAATTGGTGGGACTCCAACTTTTTTGGAGTGGGACTCCCACTTTTTCCAGTGGGACTCCTACATTTTGCCAGATGGGAGTCCTGAACTCCTGTTTTCAAAATCCTAGTGAGAGCTCTGGTGAGTGCTCAATTCCTAAGTTATTTAGGAAGGCCTCTGCAAGTCCGTATATAATTGATTGCTATGTTAGGTTTCTCTAAGTTCCAACATTGTTTCCAGTATTAAGTTGTCAATATAACCTTTTGAAAATGCATCCCAAATGTCGACATATCCTTAGGCCCATCATTTCAGAAAATGACCCCCCATTTTTTGCTCCATGGGTCACTTCGGCCCACCACTCTTGAAAAAAATCTGAAGCACTGACTTCTTGTGTTATCACCTATAACTTCTTGAGTTATCTCCTATAGCTCCTTGAGTTATCTCTTATAACTTGAGTTATCTCCTATAACTTCTTGAGTTATCTCATATAGCTTCTTGAGTTATCTCCAATTGCTTCTTGAGTTATCTCATATTGCTTCTTGAGTTATCTCCAATAGCTTCTTGAGTTATCTCATATAATGCCTTTGTTATCTCGATTAACTGCTATAACTGCTCGTGTTATCACCTATAACTTCTTGTGTTATCACCTATAACTTCTTGAGTTATCTCCTATAGCTTCTTGAGTTTCACCTATAGCTTCTTGAGTTTTCTGCAATAACTTCTTGTGTTATCTCCTATAGCTTCTTGAGTTATCTCCTATAGCTTCCTGAGTTATCTTCTTTGGCTTCTTAAGTTATCTCCTATAACTTCTTGAGTTATCTCCTATAACTTCTTGAGTTATCTCCTATAACTTCTTGAGTTATCTCCTATAACTTCTTGTGTTATCACCTATAACTTCTTGAGTTATCTCCTATAACCTATTGTGTTATCACCTATAACTTCTTGAGTTATCTCCTAATAACTTCTTGAGTTATCTCCTATAACTTCTTGAGTTATTTCCTATAACTTCTTGTGTTATCACCTATAACTTCTTGAGTTATCTCCTATAACTTCTTGAGTTATCTCCTATAACCTCTTGTGTTATCACCTATAACTTCTTGAGTTATCGCCTGGAACTTCTTGTGTTATCGCCTATAACTTCTTGAGTTATCTCCTATAACCTCAGTCTTGTGTTATCACCTATACCTTCTTGGGTTATAACCTATAACTTCTTGTATTATCATCCTATATCTTCTTGTGTTATCATCCTATAACTTCTTGAGTTATCATCCTAAAGCTTCTTGTGTTATCTCCTATAATTTCTTGAGTTATCTCCTATACCTTCTTGAGTTATCTCCTATAACTTCTTGTGTTATCTCTTATAATTTCTTGAGTTATCTCCTATACCTTCTTGAGTTATCTCCTATAACTTCTTGTGTTATGACCTATAACTTCTAGGGAGCGCAGTGGCTCAGTGGTAGAGTGCTTGACTTGAGACCGAAGGGCTGCGGGTTCGAGCCTCACCGGCGTCACTGCGTTGTGGTCCTTGAGCAAGACACATTTATCCTAGCTTAGTACTGGTTCAACCCAGGAAGACCCATCCCTATATAACTGAAAGATTGTTGATGGGACATAAAGAATCAAATCAAACAAACAAAACCTATAACTTCTTGAGATATCTCCTATAACTTCTTGAGTTATCTCCTATAACTTCTTGAGTTATCTCTTATAGCTTCGTAAGTTATCTCCTATAACTTCTTGCGTTATCTCATATAATGTCTTTTGTTATCTCCTTTAACTGCTATAACTGCTTGTGTTATCACCTATAACTGCTTGTGTTATCTCCTATAGCTTCTTGAGTTTCTTTTGTTACCTCCTAGTTTCTTGAGTTATCTCCTATTGCTTCGTGAGTTATCTCCTATAGCTTCTTGAGTTTTCTGCAAAAAACTTCTTGTGTTATCTCTAATAGCGTCTTTAGGACTTGGTTATTTTAACATTATTAAGCAGATCAGGTGAGCACTTCAGGACCGTCAGGTCCTCTAGTCTCCTATAGCGTCTTGAGTTAACTCCTATAATTTCTTGAGTTATCACCTATAACTTCTTGTGTTATCTTCCCTAGGATCTGAGTCACAATGATCTAAATGAAGTTCCTGGAGAGCTAGAGAATGCTAAAGGTGTAATTGTCCTCAACCTCAGTCATAACAAGTAAGTATGAACAAGAATCAGATCAATCATTTTTTCATCGAAATGTTGTCTGCTTATTGTGTCTGCTGTTTATATTGAATTGCACTAAGAATACTTTTGTCATGGAAGCAAACACTATGAACCCTGATCAGACTGCTCCTATGGGAGCAGTCTGGTCTGGGTTCATATTGTTTGCAATATAATCTGCCAAAGTACATAAGCAGACAGCATTTATTGTGAATGGCAGGAAAAGGGTCAAAACTGAGAATACAATACGGAGGGTGAGGCTGTGGCACTCCCACTGAAACTTTCTGATGATATACTGAGCCTTTGGTTCTTCATGCTTGCATTAAATAGTTATGTGTTGTTAGCTAATAGCTATTACACCCCCACCCCTCCCTTCAGTTGCATAATATTGCTATCAATAAACACCACAAAAGTGGCCATTCATTCTAAAGATCAATAATTATAAAACAGTGGGCTATGGATATTAACTCTTTTCATGCTTTTTTTCTTCTTTTTTTTCAAAATCAACTTTTTCGAAAAATTCTTTCGGAAATACCATCAGAGTGTCAAACGATTTGGATCCAGATCAGGCCAGACATTTTGTCAGGCCTGATCTGGGTCCAAACTGTTTGCGAAGGTTATCAGCAGACGGCACTAGGAGGCAAAGAATTGAATGCCTGTCTGGTTATAAACTCATGATTTGTGGCTATGGTTTCCTCTTTCATTGCACGATGGTGAGTCAGGTCTCAGGCTCAATGCTGACCCTGACCTAAAACTTTCATCGGGGAGGTTGGTGCCTGTTGCTTATTTCTGGCTGGTAAAACTTTGATTCAAGTATACATTTATGTAACACCAAATAAAAGAGGAAACTAGTTTTCATTGTTGTCTGGCATGATTTGAGAAGCTAAAGCTTCTTGGTGAATTTCATAAAACATATTCACATGATGTCACGCCTGGGAGTGATGTAATGCAATGTATTTAAATCGATAAATCACTAGTGGTTTACATATTTTGTAACGTTATGTAATGAGTATGACGTTCATAACAACGGTGTGTATACAGTAAACCCTGTCTTAAGCGGCTACTCAAAAATAGACAAAACAAAGATCTTAATGACAAATGGTAGCTTAATGAAGGTTGAAAGTATTGCAGAATGCTCCACTCGGAGCATTTTGCAATACTTTTGACCTGCATTAAGGGATAATTGGTCTTAAAAACCAATTTTTTGTCTTTTTGAGAATGGCCGTTTTACACAGGTTTTATTGTGAAATGAAAAAAAAGTTAACATTTCATGCAAAAATGTGATTTCAAAGTAGTTTTAATGTCACCTAATAAAATAGAATCTAATACTTGTGGTCCTGTATTATTGAATTTATTAAACTTGTTGCAAAAAAGAGACAAAATGCTTGACTCCCCAAACTTTTTATCTCTTTTCCTCAAGTCATTTTATAAATTCAATAATACATGAGCACTCATTTCTTTGCAAACTGGTGATACATTTTTTTACTTTATGAATTTCAGCATTGAGATGCTCCCCAATCAACTTTTCATCAACCTTCTTGACTTGACGTACATAGATTTAAGCAACAACAATCTTGGTAAGTAATAAACATAGGTTTAGATTTTAAAAACTTTGAGCGTAAAATTGTAAATATTTTCTTACCCATCAGTTTTAACATATATTTTGGGTGCTCAAAAGAACCGTCTCATTGAGACGGTTCTTTTGAGTACCCACAACATATGTTTTGGTTTAGAAATAAGAAAATTAATTTTCTGGTACACACTCTTAACTAAAGGCCTGCCTGGACAATTGTTGATATTGCATCTAAAAATGAACAGACAGTTGCAATCTAGATCAGACTGCATTGGTTCATTTAACCAAAGGTGGAAAATTCTTAAAATTTCTATTCGCCCTGCTTGCCAATATACATGTAGGTTTGTAAATTCAATAAACTACATTGGAAAGTTGTCCAGCAGCATGAGGAACTCGCCATGGCTAGCGAATGAGTGGAATTTTGATCAATCATACCAGTGTCTGTCCTGTTATGTGTCATCCATTGATCCATCCATAGACATCCATCCAGTGATCCAACCATCCATTGACATCCATCCACATCCATCCATCCACATCCATCCATCCATCCATCCACATCCATCCATCCACATCCATCCATTCACTATCTATCTGTCTGTCTGTCTGTCTGTCTGTATCCATCTATCCATCTATCGATCCACATTCATCCATCCACATCCTTCCACATCCATATTCATCCATCCATCCATCCATCCACATCCATGCATCCATCCAAGTCAAAATCCACCAGGTCATCACATAGCTCCTGATATTATGGCTACACAGGGTTTTCCATGACGCGCATTTTTGTGCGTTTTGACGCACATTTGGACCAAATGACCCAAATAACTATCACTACTGCGTCATGGTGGACGCAAAGCTGTGTGCGCAGCACTTGCTTTTAAAACTAATGATTCAGATCGACTTTGGTGCCATTTGTTATCTTCGAGTAAGTACAACGCGAACTTGGGTCCGAATAGCCGATATTGGGGTCGAAACTGTAGACTGTGTCAGCGTCCAATTCTTCGATTCTAAGCGACAGACTTTGTGCATACACTATTGATATGCGATAAACCAGTCCACGATAATGTCGCAGTCAAAATTGATGTCGTTTTTCTCGTCTGCAACTGAAAAACGAAAAAGAGATAGCGATGACTCTGACGAATCGCAACCTGGGCCGAGCACGCCTAAGAAAACATCAAGACCAAGGGGGTTTTGTGATTACTGGCTCGTGAAATACGACTGGTTGTATTTAGAAAGTGGCAAAATGAAATGTCATCCGTGCGTAAACACTCGACAGAATAACCCATTTTCAGCAGGTTCGGGTTGCACGAACTTTAGAAACTCTACTCTCGTAAGGCACCAAAAAACCAGTGCTCACACTGATGCTTTGAAAGGACTAAAACTACAGTCCGACATGAAAAAAAGTATGAAAAAAGCTGAACACGAACAAATTCAACTTCAAAAAAGCAGTTTGAAAAGTCAACGTCATATTGTTCAGTTGCGTACAGTTTACTGCATGGCTAAAAATGGTATTTCAGCTCGAAACTTTGAGCCACTGATGAAATTACAACAAGTGAATGGGTGTACACATGCTGATGATTATTACAAAAAGCCCTAGTCTAACAAGTGACATTTTTAATGATACTACCAGTATATCCTGTAAGAGATCAGTATGTGACCCTTTCAAATTGAAAATGACCCCCAAAGTCAACTACCTGGGGGTCACAATGACCCCTGAATTTTTTTTTTGAAGGGAAAACCCTGGCTACACAAATTGCAAAATGTGACACTGCCTTCAAATTACAGAAACAGACACTAAGGGGAAAGGAGAATGGAAAGTTTCTTTCATATTTATTTCAATGCAATACAGCAGATTCTATTTACTAAAAAAAGTTCTTTTATGAACTAATGTATAGTATAGACAGGCCTTCGTCGTCCATCCAGGGTTAACACTCTCACTTCTCCCTAGGATCAGCAAACATCTCTTCAAATTCCTGAAGGGAGTAGTTTATTCTCCTTTAAATTCTGGGCCAGCTTTAACCCTGATATTAAAGTGTCATCTGCAGTAGTTGTCTGTTTCATCTTATTGCTAACATCACACACTAATTTCAGCATATAGACAAACAGTGTGGACCCTGATCAGCAGTGCTTGCACTAGTGGACGTTTTGGGCGTTTTTACGTCTGAAATTGGCTTCTGTACGCCGAAAATCCGATGGTCGGACGTACTCTGACTTCCCCATAAAATCTTGTACGCCCGTTGGCAATAGCCGTGACGTATATATCGGTATTGAGAATTTGGCCATTTGATTTCGCCGCCCTCTTCAGAAAGTCAAGTGTGCGTTACGGCAGTTATACTTGATAAAGAATTCATTCAGTGATTGACCAATCGGCGCTCAGGACAACCTCAGACCGCCCACTGCCTGCTGTGCCGATTTATTTGACAGGTGATGAATAATTATTGCGACGACCACATGAGTAATATTTTAGAGAAAAAGATCTGTGTCTGGAAACCCTTCCGTTTTTTGGTCCAAAATTTTGTTGCATTTCCTTCCAAATATCATTCCAATATTTTTTTAATTTGTGTTTGAAAAACGAGAGAACAATGTTTTAATACAAAATTTTACATTTCTGCAGTAGACATGATGTTTTTCTATCGAAATCAAATGCTAAAATCTGAGAAAAAACAGAAACTATCAATCCCCGTACTTACCCCACCCACTAGGCCCGCATTACGAAGAAAATAATGAGACAGTTGCATTTTAGGAACCTGAGTTTTAAATATCAGAACCAACACAACTTTAAGCAATAAAGGCAAGGTCTTTTTACATCATAAAGAGCTAGCAAATTTAGCTTTAATATTTTTGTGAGTTATTTAAAATTTGTAGATTTTTTTTAATAAGTTGAGCTTTTAAAATAACTATGCCTAGGCCTTGAGTCAAAGCAGGTATTTTCAGGAACGTATATTGAAGGGACTGGGTTCTTATCTATTTTACCAATATTATTGCCTACGCGTGAATCAGGTATACGCCGAGATAAATACCTTTCTGCCGCCATTTTCAAAAAGGCTGTTCATAGCGATGATCCATAGGAAAGTTTTCAATATTAAAATAGTGAATATTCATTTTAAAAGGAGAAAATTCTTACGGAATATAAGAGAATAATTTGGTAAGTATATCTCATATTTGTTATGTTTGAATAAAATCACTGGATAATGGTTAATTTTCGTGCTAATTTGGACAAATTCCATTGTGTACAATCCGCCATCTTGAAAATGATTAAACTTCCAATTACACCGCCGAAGTTGTCGGTTCTAAAGCTAATTAATGTGAGTAATTTGGATATATTTGACACTTGATACATAAAGTACACATATTTCCTAACCAGAATATCGTATTTTTTAGCAAAAACAAAATAAAATCATACAGTCAAAATGCTAGCAAAATCGTCTTTTTTGGTATTTTCACATAACAAAATGGCAGAAATGTCAGAAACCTAAACATTGCCTCTAATGTACACCAGGAATTTAAACACATTGCAGAGCTTAAAAGCGTGAAAAACATATCTTAAATAATAAAAGATGCTTTGTCAACCATAGATACACTTCATTTTAATCCCTTAAGCGTTTGGTTAACAATTAACAAGGGAGTTGGTAGGCTGTTTATGAGCAGTAATTATTTCCGCGACTGTGTTAAAATATCTCTTCAACCAAACTATCTAATTTTTATAGTGATATTCTCAACAATGACAATAAATTAATAGCCAATTAACAGATTTATTTCACAAGAATTAAACAAAAGATACCAAATTTCTATTTAAATTACATTATTTAACCCATTTACGCCGAATGGAATTTCCAACTCCAGTCAATTGGACAAGTCCATTTTCGTTTTAAGGGATGTTGGATAGCATTTTTCATTTTTATAGAACAGTGGATACCCTGATCAGACGCCGTGTTCTGTGGTTGCTGAGCTGGGTCTGCACTGTTTGCCTATGTTTTACAAAAAGGACCCTAGGATTTTTGCCTAATTCCTAACTTTGTTTTCCATGTCCGTGTAGTGTAGGAAGGCCTGATGTGTGTTCTTTTTTTCTTGGGTATTTTTTCCTGAGAAAACTAGATTGTTTGGTATCAAATTGTAGCTGGAGAAATTCTCAGTTTATTGGCATTAAATTCACTGTACTACCGTTACCCCCAAGTTGCTGGAACCTAAGGAAAAAAGTATGCGTACATGTATGGATCTCAATATTTGTAAAGTGGTCAATCAAATTATCGGATCTACCTGTATTTCGACGCAGCAATCATTGGGAAACAATTACTAGCAAATCTATTGCAGTTTCATATCCAGGTAATTTATGATCCATGGTATTTTTGAGTTGTAAATAAATTCTATCCATATTACAGCGCAAGAAAGATTTCTTTAGATCATAAAGGAAATCTTGCTAAACTTGCCTGTTCTCTCTGTCTTACCCAACACTTTTTACAGTCCCCCCCCCCCCCCAAAAAAAAAAAAAAAAAAAAAAAAAAAACAGTCTGAAAGAGCTTTGGCAAGGAAAACCTATGCTGAAATTTTTCAGAAACCAATTGACAGCCCAACTCTTATGGGAATGCTCTGCCATATTTGTAATAGAATTTGTAAGACTATCATCTATTTTTGTCCAGGACCCAAAAATTGTGGGCCCAGATCAAACTTCTAATAGAATAAATTGATTTGGTTCACAATCTTGATTCTTGAGGTGTTTGATGCTAGACAGATTGCTGAAACACTTATCTTTGAACAAGAAAACTGAACCTATTGCTTAGGAATAGTCAATTAATGACCCTTCTCTTTTAGGGGCAGTCTGATATGGGTCCACAATGTTTTTGTTCATACCTGTTTGCAAACTTTGAATCATTGAATAGATATCAGAAGGACACAATAAAATATATTTCATCAGTTTCACATAAACATAAACATGTTTAAAAATAAACACAAAAAACCTGTGTACATGAAACAAAGCATTGCAAACAACATCATGTTTAAAAAAAAAGAGAAGTATTTTTGGCACCGCACGGCGCACAGCATAGTTTGACTTCCACAAATTAGGCCTGTGACTTCCAAATCTCAAAAGGTGGAAGTCATGACTTCCTGTTTCAAAAAGTTAGTGCAGGCACTGTGAGAGGAGCAGTCTGATCTTGGTCCACACTGTTTGGTACAGAGACTTTTTAAAAGGCCAGCAGACGACACACAGCAGATGCTCTAATCACGATGTAGCAGCCGAAGAGTTAGTTTAAAAATCTGCAGACGACAAAAAACATGCAAAATTACCCAGAATTCAAAGACTTAAAATTTCACTCTGTTTTCAGAAACCCTTCCACCACAGATGAGACGACTAACCAGCCTGCAGACTCTGATCTTAAATAACAACCCGCTGATCCATGCTCAGCTTCGACAACTGCCGGCCATGGTGTCTCTTCAGACGTTGCATATGAAAAACACACAGCGAACTTTGGCCAATTTCCCATCAGGCTTGGACTCGCTTACCAATCTGCAGGGTAAGTATTGACCTTAACCCCTTTATGCCTGATAGAATCTTCCATTCTTTGAGATTGTATCTTTTGGAATGGTCTATTGTTCATAATAAGGGGTTTCTGATTGAAATTTACCGAATTATTAAATTTATTTCAGTTACTATATTTGTTTTTTTTGATAGCAAATAGTTAAAAAAAAACTTATGAGATGTAGCAAAATGCAAACCGAGGAGCCAGATTCAGGGTTCCCACAAGCTCTGGAAAACCTGGAAAATCACCCTCAAAGTTCCATGCATGGCAAAATCATGGAATAAAAAAAAAACTGAATAATCATCGAAAAGTCATGGAATGTTGCGAAATAATTTGATGAAACCACCAGTAGCCAGGAAACTAGCTGTCAGACACGCAAAACTTGTGTGTCTGACAGCTAGTATTCTGGCTACTGGTGGATTACAAGTATTAATTATTTCAAAATTCATGCATGGTCTACAATACAAGCATGCTTATTTAAATACATTACTGCTGCTGCATTCCTCATTTATCTCAGCGTGGTGAAGATGCCGTTAAAAGGGGAGGTTGGAGGCCATGCATTAAAAAGTCATGGAAATTAAATTGTTGATCATGAGAAATCATGGAAAAATCATGGAATTGTGTTTTTGAATTTCTGTGGGAATCCTGCAGATGAGATGCAGTATCTGCTCTTCAGTTTACTGATTTCCCAATTATGGGATGCTAGACATAAATAGGTTATAGCTAATTGATACTTTTTGTTATCCCACTGCTATAATAAGCAAACTACCATTGCGCAAATTTCAGGAAACAATGGAATGGGTTCACACAGCAGTTTGCTCATCAATAACTATTAAAATATATTTTTGTCTGAAAGTCTTATAAGAGGGGCATGTTTCTGTATTTTTTCTGGCTTATCTGCTTCAAATCCTATGCAAATATATAAGAATATTGTAGAAATTCTTGTCAGAATTGTAGGGTTTCAAACACATACATCTGCCTTTATTGTATAGTCGGCTGATTCTCAGCCGTGTATTTAATATGTGCGTTTATTTTTCAGACGTAGATTTATCATGCAATGACCTCCCTCGAGTTCCAGAGCCACTCTACAAATTGAGCTCATTAAAGCATCTGAACTTATCAGATAATCAGATTTCTGAAATGTCACTGCTAATAGGTAAATATTTTTACTTTTATTTGAGTATACAGGGTACATGAAATTATGAGCGTAAAATTGTTATTATTTTCTTACCCATCAATTAAAACATATATTTTGGGTGCTCAAAAGAACCATCCTAATGAGATGGTTCTTTTGAGTACCCACAGCACATGTTTTTGTTGAGAAGTAAGAAGGGGGGGGGGGGGGGGGGGTGGAGAGGGGGCCTGTACATCATAGACATGATTTGTTACTGTTCACTGAAGAGTGTTACTTTAACCCTTGGTATACTGGAAACCCCTAAATGGGTACTTTGGCAAGCAGTGAAAATCCAATTTGGAAGTTCTAGCCTAGCCTATGGCCCATTGATATGTATAGTGAACCATCACAGGCTCGTTGTATCACAGTACTGTCCTGCCAGCCAAGAGTGACAGTGACGTCAAGTTTTCTTTACCAAGTTATAAGGGACTTATAGTCGATAGATCACCTGTGTATTAATCCTATCCGCAAGATAGGATTAATACACAAGTAATCTAGCGATTCATGTTAACTCAAGTGGCATGTACTAGTTAATGTTATACTTAGCAATTGTAAACAAAATATTGCATCACAGTCACTCTTGGTTGGCATGACAGTAGATAGAAAAATTCAATAGTATACAAAGGGTTTAGAGCCACTGCCACTAGGTAGCAAGGGAGCTTGGTAATCTGATAGGAATGTCTGAATTCACTTACTAAAGTCTGTGCTCGATAAGAGTAGGGTGACGAAACAGATTTACAGTTAGAAGTATGAAAGAAAAACCTTTATGTGTCCAATCAGGTGAATAAAGTACCATAACGTGACCAATATGTAACTCTACTCTTTTTTAGCACAGACTCTACTGGTTAAACACTGATGAGTTTCCCGAGTAGGAGTGTGAACTGAGAAGGCCAAATAAAAAATAAGTGTGTTTTGGGTAATGGGTCTGATCATTTAAGGTAGGGTAGGCACACATATTTTTTTAATTGATTTTTTTTTCTGGAAAAAATATAATTTTATGCATTTTGAAGGGCATTCTCGTTTTTCAAAATGCATAAAATTATATTTCCAGAAAACCTGAAAAAAATTCTAGGTTTCACCAGTTAATTTAGGTAGGGTCGGGTTAGCTTAAACACAGGTATTTTTTTATTTGGCCTTACTGGTTATCCTTATATGACAGAAAATTGTTGAAAGCTATTTAAGAGCCACCTTAAATTTACAGCAGATGATGCTTTAAAATTTTCTAAAAAAACAAATAGCGCTTGATATTCTATGAGAGTTATTTGCTATCAGACGATTCATGTGAAATGTCAAACCTTATAACTTTTGAAAATCAAGAAAGATATCACATAATTTGATGTCTGTCGCTGACATGATTGACACTTTAAAGATTAAAAATGTGTTACTTTACATTACTTCCGGCTTTGCTTTCTTTAGTGTAAAGGGTGCATTACAAGCCCGGAGGTTATAAAACTTTTTCCATGCTAAACTCAACTGAGCATGAAATTTATCCTGCTCATTAATGTTAAAATGCCAACAATTTATTAACATGAAAAATTCAAAATCTGAGAAACTTCTTTATTTGTCAGTATTTTAGTTTTTATGAGCAGTTAAAATTTCATGCTCAGTTGAGTTGAGCATGAAAAAAGTGTTCTGTCCATGTTATAGATGTATCTTAACTACATCTTTGCATGCTGGGTAATTTTTCATGATTTTTTTCATCTGCTAGCTATTTTCAAAATTAATTTAAAAGCAAACAAAAAAACATCAGGAATACCATCAGTGTCCCACAGTTCGGATCCAGATTAGGCCCTGCATTTTGCTGGGCCTTATGTTTGCAAACCAGATGACACTGAGTTGTCTGCCAGCAGATGATTCACATGTAATATCAAGCCTCATTCACTTTCTTTTTGCAGTGCCTTAACCCTTTACTCCATAATAACGCCTTTTGATGCCTTTGAAAAATCATGTATGCGAAAATATTATGGAAGATGGAGCATTTGCTCTTTTGGAGCAAATGTTCCATTTTCCATAATATTTTCAAAAGTATTCAAAACTGAACTTAATTTTTTCTTGAATTGATGTCATGATCTAAAAATAGCCTTTGGAGTAAAGGGTTAAGGCTAAGGAAAGAAAAAAAAATGGAGTATATGTATCAATATTCTTTCTTTTTTCAGACTCCTGGGTGGATCTCCAGACACTTAATTTGTCAAGAAACAAGATCAGTTCTCTCCCAGTAAGTTGGTAGACATTACTAAAATTAGATGCACATTTTCTGCATTATTTTTTTTTTTTTTAGCGGAGCGCAGTGGCTAGTTGGAGTCTCACCGCTGGTGGCATCACTTTGTTGTGTCCTTGAGTAAGACACTTTATCCACTGCTTAGTACTGGTTCAACCCAGGAAGACCCAACCCGACATTACTGGTAGTACCAGGTACGTAAAGAATCAAAACAAACAACAATTTTTTTTAATGAGTGATATAATGTGTGGGGTGCAGTGACTCAATCAGTAGACCATAAGACTGGGGATAGAAGGGTTGCTAGTTCCAGTCTCACTGCTTGAGGTGTCACTTTGTTGTGTCCATGGGTAAGACACTTTATCTGCTGCTTAGTGCTGGTTCAACCCAGGAAGACCCATCCCAACATGACTGGTACGTAAAGAATCAAAACGAACAACAAGCAAATTTTTATTTTTAATGAATGATACAATGTTTGGAGTGCAGTGTCTCAGTTGGTAGAGCATTAGACTGGGGATTGAAGGGTTGCTGGATCGAGTCTCACCGCTTGCGGAGTCACTTTATTGTGTCCTTGAGCTACCATCCTGATATGACTGAAAAATTGTTGACTGGGCAGTAAATATTCAAACCAAACAAACAAATAAGACATAAAATGTGAGTTTGTTGCTTCTCACAGCATAGCAAATAAGTTTGTTAATACTGTAAATTCGGAAATTTTCGCAAGGATTTTATTTTGCGAAGCTTTGCATATGCGAAGTTTCGTGAAAATAAAATCCTCGCAAAATGCCGAAATCACTATGTCGTTTACTGATATATGTAAATCATGCCCTAGTCTCGAATTGTTAGTGTCACAAATGTGTCTTTTAACGTTATTCTCGAAAATAAAACTCGCAAAAAATTCCGGATTTACAGTAAGTAAGAGGTAAAAAAATTAACTCTTTGCATGCTGCGAAATTTTTCGGGATTTTTTTGTCGTCTGCTGACATTTCTCAAAATCAAATTTTTCAAAAAATTCTTTTAGGTACACTATCAGAGTGTCAAACAGATTGGATGCAGATCAGGCAGAACAGAATGTCTTCAGCAGACAACAATTTCAAAATTTGTCGCCTCTGTAACTCTTTACCTACTACATGTTGTATGGTCTGCTGATAACCTTTGCAAACGGTTTGGACTCAGATCAGGCCCGACAACACTTCAAGCTTGATCTGTATCCAAACTTTTTGACACTCTTAAAGTATTTCTGAAAGAATTTTGAAAAAAATCAGCAGACGACAAAAAAGCATGAAAAATTTCTAAGGAACCAAAGAGTTAAGAAACCAAAAAAGGTATGATATTATTTGGGCCGCAACGCAAGAAAACCTGTCTTCGGGGTTTCCAATCAATTGAGACTCAAACCAGTCCCCTCAGCTACAGAGAATAGCTAGAAAACTGAAATTTCGCTTGTAGCAAGTCTAGATATGATACTTTCCAATAAGTGAATAACAAAGGCGCTGATCAGACTGCGCACATGCGCAGGCTGATCTGGGCCTTTGTTGTTCTCAAACCCCCGAAGACAGGTTTTCTCGCATTGAGGCCCATTTGTGAATCATCTGTAAGCAGAAGATTCACATGAAATACGAATCCTTAAACTCAACAAAAATGAAGAAAGATTTAGCAAATTTTGTCGTCTACTGCAGTGGTGATTTGTGCTTTGATTGTATTTCAGGCTTCCCTTCACAAGATGTCCTCGCTGACTAAGTTGTATTTGAACAGTAACCAGTTAGATTTTGAAGGAATACCATCCAACATAGGAAAGCTGCATAATCTTGAAGTTTTCAGTGCCTCCAATAACAATATAGAGATGATTCCAGAGGGACTCTGCAGGTACTTTACCAATATATACCATATATGAGCATGGGCCGCGATAATCACAACTTTTTAGGGTAAAATTTTGAATATCTTCTTATCCACGAGTTATTACATAAGTTTTTGGTACTCAAAAGAAACATCTCATTGAGATGATTCTTTTGAGTACCCACAGCATATGTTTTGGTTGAGGAATAGGAAAAATAATTTTATTTTTAATTACACACTCTTATCTAGGGCCCTGTTTGACATAAAAAAAAAGTGCTGTGGGCATAGTGTTTTCAAAATTCTAAGCCCTCTTTTGAAAACCGTGTGAATCAGTTCAGCTGGCTTCTGATGAAGCCAGCTGAACAGGATTCACATTGTTTTCATCTACAGGATACCTCAGGGGGAAACTTTCAATCTGCCATTTTGAATCAAAACTTCATGTCTACATCTATCATATTCCAAAAGTTTCAGAACATTTTTCAAGTGTTTAGTGGAAAAAATCACTTGGAGAAAATTTGGGCAGATTGGACAAGCTGAAATAATCTGACCATAACATGCTTTTATCATTTGACGTCGCGTCTGGGAGTGAAATAAAGCCATGCAATTACGGGAAACGTTATGACGTCCATAATGACAAAATTATAACGTTTTTACGCCAGAAATGAGATTTCAAAGTATTTGTCATATGATAAATTGAATCTAACATTCGTGCTCTTGTATTAATGAATTTATTAAACTTGTTGCGAAAAAGAGATAAAATGCTCGGCAAGCTCGCATTTTATCTCTTTTCCCCAACTCATTTAATAAATTCAATAAAACATGAGCACTCATGTAAAATCCTCTATGTAGTCAACGGTTCCACACTACTGTCAGAACAAAATGGCAGCCAGGGCTTCAAATTGAAAAAAAACTGAGCAGGACATTTCATAAACTATATGTTAAGACTTTGACAGCTGATAAGAGATGATGGATTATTTAATTTATTCAGACCTATTTTCTTTTATTAGATGAAATTTAAAGTATATGTCGGACAGAATGATGTATCTTCTATATATTACAGATGTGGAAAATTGAAGAAGCTTTTGTTGAATAGCAACAGATTAATCACTCTGCCAGACATACTCCACTTGCTCCCAGAATTAGAGGTAAACCTTCTTGTATTCTTTTAACTCTATTGATTAAGTGCGCTCATTTCAGTTGGTAAGGTTTGCTTGTTAAAGACTTACGGAGAAACTGTGTTATTTCCTTGGACAAGACACTTTAACATCTGCATAGCATTGGTTAAAACCCAGGAAGACAGAAAAATAAGCCCACTTCTGAAAATTTGTCGACTTTGCCAGGGCCCTGTTGTGTAATCAGCTGCGATTGGCTGCTTCTGAATAAGCAGTCTGATCAGAGTCTTTACTGTTTGCTACTCTGACAAGCATTTTGTGAATTCCAGCCCTGATAATCCACATTGTTTTTGAAAACAGAAAGTGAAAAGTGTTCAAAATTTTTAGAACATTTACCAGGCCGTTAGTTGAAGGTGTGTAGTCCAAAATCAATTTTCTTAGTTCTCAACCGAAACATGTGTTCAAACTGATGGTTAAGAAAATATTTACAATTTAAAAGTGAAAAGTGTTCAAATTTTTAGAACATTTACCAGGCCGTTAGTTAAAGGTGTGTAGTCCAAAATCAATTTTCTTAGTTCTCAACCAAAACTTGTGTTCAAACTGATGGTTAAGAAAATATTTACAATTTAACACTTATTTTTTTGTCTATTTACAATCTATGATTTACTGTATATTTTTAATTGTAGACATTGGATGTTAGGGAAAATCCTGACTTACTCATGCCCCCAAAGCCAGCTGAAATGAAGAGAGATAAAGAATTCTACAACATCGACTTCTCACTGAATAATCAGCTACGATTGGCTGGTGCTCCTACCACTGCTGCACAAACTTCTCCACAACGTAGGTTACCAGGGCATAGAAACATTAACTACAGAACATAATGTTTGATTAACTACAGAAACTCACCTGATTCACTGTGTTGTATCCTTGAGCAAGACACCTTGTCTGCTGTTTAGTATTTGTTCAACCAAGAAAAATAGGAAATCATCCTGACATGACTGAAAATTGTTGACTGGGATGTAAAGCATCAACACAAACAAACAAAATAATATTTTGATTAACTACAGAACATAATGTCTGATTAACTACAGAACATAATGTTTGATTAACTACAGAACATAATGTCTGATTAACTACAGAACATAATGTTTGATTAACTACAGAACATAATGTTTGATTAACTACAGAACATAATGTTTGATTAACTACAGAACATAATGTTTGATTAACTACAGAACATAATTAGGGGATAACTGGATTCAAAATTTTCATTTGGGGAGGTACGGTCGGAAATTTAGTTTTACGGCGACGAGTTAGCGGAGCCGTAAAACATGATTTCCGAACGTATATCCGACAATATACCTCCCCAAATGAAAATTTTGAATATGGTTATCCCCATTCTAATGCACTTTTAACCTTTTTCCTTCAAAAAGACAGTGAAAATGCACTTTGTTGCGCCTATACGTCCAGCGGCTGCCAGCTGCATAAAACCGCTTGCCAGCTGCATATATTCACTTGTCAACCAATGAAAAGCGACGTTATGTAATGACGTCGGATTTCCAACAGTATATCGCAGGATATACTGTCACAAATTTATGACGTTATCCAATCAGACGTTGCGTTGCATTTGCAAGTGCATTAGAATGTCTGGACCCGATTGTACGAAGCTCTATTAAATTTAATCATGGATTAAGCGTTAATCAATCATTTAAATCTTAACGATGGATTAACTAATTGATGTATTTAAATGTGTTGTACGAAGCCTCATTAAACGGTTGATTAGTTAATTGACCTTTAATCGAGGGTTCGTAATTAATTTCAATAGAAATCATAGAACCAGTCTCCCATAATTCAGCCATGTAAACAAAACGCCGCCATATAAGAAAAGAGAAATTCTCGAGTCAAAACTTACAAATCAACTTTAGGACGTAAAGAAAGACGAGGAACAAAGCTGATCGGGATGGTCGATTGTTACCCGGGGATCGTTACTCCTGTAACGTTCATTTCGCAATAAAAGGTTAATTTTCTATGAAACACAGTGAGAGTGTAAAGATATACAGATATCACGGAAATGTAAGGCTGTACGCTCTATGATTGTTTTATTGACAGAGTCTGTCGAAATATCTGGTAAGCGTCGCCAGTGACAATGTAAACAATGACGTCATTGTTTATGTCGCGCTCTTTTGTTGCTATTTTCATCACGCCAGTTTTATCTGACTCACTGGGGCACCTAGAACACTCCCCGGGGGGGGGGGGGGGGGGGGGGGGGGGGGGGGGGTTCCTGATATTTTCATATATTCGTAGGCTCGGGTAAAATATTTTTGGGGTGCTTGAAATTCGTGATATTTTTGGGGGTGAAAGTTAGATGCTGGGCGCGAGCCTACGCAAGCAGAAAAAAATAGAGACCCCCCCCCCCCCCCCCCCGGACACTGAGGCTTCGCAGAAATCAGGCGTTTGAAAAAGGCGAACATGTGCGAGATTAAAATCAAGAACATGAGCCAATGGAGGCCCTGAACACCCAAAATAACGACACACTCAGGTCGAAAACGAAGACGACCAAATGACAGTTACCACCGAATTCCGCATCCCTAACCAACCCCATGCCTCTCCTCAAAACTAGCTCTATGATATGAAAACGAAAAAAGAACGCAACCTTAACATCGGGGTTTCATTCGAAATAGTTAAACAATAAGCCTAGAACAAAACGAACGTCAGATGCTACCCCTCAGTAAACAGTATTGGATCTATTCAGACGCAACAAAAGTTGGAACTGAAACGGCCCAAATCAGTTTTAAACTATAAAACAAAACGGAATACAAAAAAAACACCCTGGAACATGATCAAACATGATCAGACTGACAAATTCGGGACTACGCCTGATTCACGGTGTTAGTTTTGTTTGTTTGATTTGATTCTTTACGTCCCAGTCAACAATCTTTCAGTTACGTAGGGACGGGTCTTCCTGGGCTGAACCAGTACTATGCTAGGATTAATGTGTCTTGCTCAATGACACGACGCAGTGACGCCGGTGAGGCTCGAAACCGTGGCCCTTTGGTCTCGAGTTCGCAGTGTTTGAATACAAAATGCGGTCAAAGCAAACGCTTTGGAACCGGGCCTGGCCGGGTACGGGTCCAGACTTTTTGGCCAAACACACAGCTGCCACCCATCCGAGCGAAAATATGGGCATATACATGGGTGTCAGAAAAGTTTGGCCATTCAAATGCCAAAACTCAGAAAACGGGCCATTCATATACTTTCTTTATTAAAAAAAGGGGGTTTATACCTGGCGGCGCTGAAAAAGGGGGGGGGGTGGTATTCCGGCGCATATCCGTACTATGTCTTACATAGGGAGTTACCCCCCCCCCCCCCCCCCCCAACCTCCCCCCCCTATTTTGATCAATAGTTTTGATCAACTGACCCGAGCTTCATACTAGAAACAATCCATTTTTGCAAAATTTCTTCTTGATACTTTTTGCAGCCCACAAAGATCCTGTTGCGAGAAAGTTACGACTACGCAACCGGCGAAATAAAGATGAAAGTGACAAGGTGCTAAAGGGAATGCGAGATGTGGCTAAAGATAAAGCAGAGGGCAGTGTACACACTGAGGACGATCAACAACCAGTCAAGTAAGTACGACTAAGGAACTCGCGAAATAAGGATGAAAGTGACAAGGTGCTAAAGGGAATGAGAGATGTGGCTAAAGATAAAGCAGAGGGCAGTGTACACACTGAGGATGATCAACAACTTGTCAAGTAAGTACGACTAAGGAACTGGCGAAATAAGGATGAAAGTGACAAGGTGCTAAAGGGAATGAGAGATGTGGCTAAAGATAAAGCAGAGGGCAGTGTACACACTGAGGACGATCAACAACCTGTCAAGTAAGTAACGACTAAGGAACCGGCGGAATAAGGATGAAAGTGACAAGGTGTTAGAGGGAATGAGAGGTGTGGCTAAAGATAAAGCAGAGGGCAGTGTACACACTGAGGACGATCAACAACCTGTCAAGTAAGTAACGACCGACTAAGGAACCGGCGGAATAAGGATGAAAGTGACAAGGTGTTAGAGGGAATGAGAGGTGTGGCTAAAGATAAAGCAGAGGGCAGTGTACACACTGAGGACGATCAACAACCTGTCAAGTAAGTAACGACTAAGGAACCGGCGGAATAAGGATGAAAGTGACAAGGTGTTAAAGAGAATGAGAGATGTGGCTAAAGATAAAGCAGTGGGCAGTGTACACACTGAGGACGATCAACAACCTGTCAAGTAAGTAACGACTAAGGAACCGGGGGGAATAAGGATGAAAGTGACAAGGTGTTAAAGGGAATGAGAGGTGTGGCTAAAGATAAAGCAGAGGGCAGTGTACACACTGAGGATGATCAACAACCTGTCAAGTAAGTAACAACTAAGGGTATGCGAGATGTGGCTAAAGATAAAGCAGAGGGCAGTGTACACACTGAGGACGATCAACAACCTGTCAAGTAAGTAACGACTAAGGAACCGGGGGGAATAAGGATGAAAGTGACAAGGTATTAAAGGAAATGAGAGATGTGGCTAAAGATAAAGCAGTGGGCAGTGTATACACTGAGGACGATCAACAACCTGTCAAGTAAGTAACGACTAAGGAACCGGGGGGGGGGGGGGGGGGGGGGGGGGGGGGGGGGTATTAAAGGGAATGAGAGATGTGGCTAAAGATAAAGCAGAGGGCAGTGTACACACTGGGGACGATCAACAACCTGTCAAGTAAGTAAGGACTAAGGAACGTACGGAATAAGGATGAAAGTGACAAGGTATTAAAGGAAATGAGAGGTGTGGCTAAAGATAAAGCAGTGGGCAGTGTACACACTGAGGACGATCAACAACCTGTCAAGTAAGTAACGACTAAGGAACCGGGGGGGGAATAAGGATGAAAGTGACAAGGTATTAAAGGGAATGAGAGATGTGGCTAAAGATAAAGCAGAGGGCAGTGTACACACTGAGGACGATCAACAACCTGTCAAGTAAGTAAGGACTAAGGAACGTACGGAATAAGGATGAAAGTGACAAGGTATTAAAGGAAATGAGAGATGTGGCTAAAGATAAAGCAGTGGGCAGTGTACACACTGAGGACGATCAACAACCTGTCAAGTAAGTAACGACTAAGGAACCGGCGGAATAAGGATGAAAGTGACAAGGTGTTAAAGAGAATGAGAGATGTGGCTAAAGATAAAGCAGTGGGCAGTGTACACACTGAGGACGATCAACAACCTGTCAAGTAAGTAACGACTAAGGAACCGGGGGGGAATAAGGATGAAAGTGACAAGGTGTTAAAGGGAATGAGAGGTGTGGCTAAAGATAAAGCAGAGGGCAGTGTACACACTGAGGACAATGAACAACCTGTCAAGTAAGTAAGGACTAGGGACTCGGCGGAATAAGGATGAAAGTGACAAGGTGTTAAAGGGAATGAGAGATGTGGCTAAAGATAAAGCAGAAGTCAGTGTACACACTGAGGATGATCAACAACCTGTCAAGTAATTTACCCTTTACCTTACTGGATATTTTATGTGCTACACTCCTCCCCAATTTTTATTTAATTATCTTGCAATATTCCATTAGTTTGGTAGTTATTTACAACCAGAGAAGAAAGTGTGTGGAATCTGAAGCCAGCTGTTCTGGATCTACTCTATTTTCAAAAAGGATATATTTGGGTTCAGTTAATTTCCACCGGAAATAGATGATATTTTTATTTCCACCAGTGACCTGAAACAGGCGATATTTTTCCACCGCATACTGGTGACAGCTGCTCACAGGATGTCTTGGAACAGCCTGGGCATACCCAGTCCAATCAGTCTTTTTTTTATTGGCATGATGAAGTTTGGAACTACAACAACCTATTGAATCCACAACTTATACTCTGATCATACTGGGCTATTTGAAGGCTGATCTCAGTCTTCACTGGATACCCCTGCCATTTTTATTGGTGAAAATTTTCAGGATTATTCCTGGATTCAGGAATTGAGGCTGACTTTCCAAATAAAGTCAGCCTCAAAATGCTGAATTAGGCAGATTATAATAGCTTCTCTGACTTAATTTCAGCTTATCTAAAGACAATCGGTCTTTTAACTTGAAAGCGGTAATATTTCTTAGAAACGCTGCATGTTTTAAAATTTGAGTTTGTAAAAGTTAAGGTTTTTTTGTGTAACTTTCACCCATGAAATATTTAGTTGGTAATGTCCTGCTGCCATCAAAAACATGGATGATGATGATGACGATGATTATGATGGTGATGTGGCTCAATTGAGCCAACACATGATTTTGGTATTTATCAGTCACCGCTAATATTAACTGAATTGTTTCAACATAACCTAATAAACGTTTCCAATCTCACGGCATGTTACCTTTACCAGGTCATGATGACGTTGCACTTTTTTAATGACGTCGCAAATGACGCTGAATCAACATAAAAATCAAAAATTACGTCATAATCGCTAGTTTGAAGAATGTTCAACAATGGGTAAACTGATAAATAGAATACCAGGTTCGCTTCTTTTGATATCAAGTTTACCAGGCTCGGCTTTGAGAACGCATGTTGAATCGCTCGGCAAGCCTCGCGATGTCAACAAGCGTTCTCAAAACCTTGCCTGGTAAACTTGATATCAAAAGACACTCACCTAGTATTCTCTATTTATCGCACATGCTCAAAGTCACTCTACAAAAAATGCAAGCTCAAATGGTCATTAGAGCTAGGGATCTTAATTTTGGGCTGAGCCATCACCTGCTTCCAACCTTATAGAAGCAGCAAAGGCTCTGACTGGATTACATGTATGGGTAGGCTCTTTCAAAGGTATAGATAAACAAAATTTTTGAGCGTAAAAGTAGAAATATTTTCTTACCGATCAGTTTTAACATGTTTTGGATGCTCAAAAGAACTGTCTCATTGAGATGTTTTTTTGAGTACCCACAACATATGTTTTGGTTGAGAAATAAGAAAATTAATTTTTTGTTACGCACTCTTAACTAAAGGCCTGCTCTTCCGAGCCCTCACCACTGGCCGATGTGGTGAGTACCAAAATCTTATGTACTGATTCATCTATACATTAATGGATTATGTTGCAGGCCAAAGAAATGGAATGAAAACATAGCAAGGCCCCATCTGGACTACAGTGAAATATTTGACGAAGAAGTCGGACAAATCCCAGGTATCTCTTGAATTTTGGTTACAGATAGGGCATGGTATAGGATATACAGTAAAACCTGTCTTAAGCTGTCACTCAAAAAAAAGACCAAAAAATATGTTTTCAAGACTGATAATTGCTTAATGCAGGTCAAAGGTATTACAGAATGCTCCAGTACTTTTGACCTGCACTAAGCTACCACTTGTCTTTAAGACCTTTGTTTTGTCTATTTTTGAGTGTTTGCTTAAGACATGTTTCACTGTATAGGATTTTACACAAGTGGCCATTTAGCTCACTACACACCTCACCAGTTTTTATTATCTGTTGCATTATCCAGCTATAAGCATGTATTTGCGAGCAGTGAAAGGTGTGGATCCTGATCAGTTGGCTCATCAGAAGTCAGCTGAGCTGGATCTTCATCAGAAGCCAGGTTATTAGATCTCTGATATATAGCCTTGTTTAAGCATGAGAAGGGTTAAATTGAAATCTATTAAATCTATGAAATCATTAGCCAATGTTATTAATTTGTTTCTTTTTAGCTTACCTCACAGGTAGGATTCTTCATAAACAGAGCCACCGGCTCCGTATATGGAGGTTGAAAAGAATCCCTAAAAGCTAAAAATATTTCTTTTATCGTGTAAAATAGCGAAAAAAGGAGAATGTAGTGCTCCGCCCTGGTCTTTCAACTTCTTATCCAAGCTGATGTGAGCTGCAAATTGTGTTCAGTTTTATCAGAATCATTTTTGTCGTGAGGTAAACAACCTTTATGTACCTCACGACAAAAAGGACAGTCAAAACTGTCCACAGTTGGCAGCTTGCATCAGCTTAGATAAGAAGTTAAAAGACCAGAGCGGAGCACTACATTCTCCTTTTTTCGTTATTTTACACCACAAAAGCATCGAATGGAAAACTGATGGTTTTTTAGATGATTTTTTTCAGCCTCCATATACAGAACTGCGGCTCTGTTTATGAAGTTTCCTACCCATGCACCTGAGCTAGAAGTCTATTGACTGTTCTCAACAATTTGCTTTTAATGACAACTTCTATATTGCTGGGCCAATTTTAATCAAATATCACAGAAATGTTCATCTTCTTTGAAATTAATTGTTAACCTATAAAGTGCCACCTATAATTTGCAGCAGACAACAATTTCAAATTTGTGCCTTTTTCAAAAGTAACAAATAAGGCATGATATTTCATGAGAATTGTCTGCTGGCAGACGATTCTCATGAAATATCATTCCTTATTTCTTTTGAAATTAGGAAAGATGTCGCAAAATTTGTCGTCTGCTGCAGTCGTAATTGGAACTTTAAGGGTTAGGAGTTTATAACAGTTTGGCAGAAATGGTCTCTAGGTGACCCTCTACAGAAATAGCTAAAATAAAGATCCGTCAAAACGTGGCAGCCAGGGGGACGTGGCTTATTGAGGCTAAGGAAAATTTTTAAAATCATCTCTATAACCACTGACCAGTATTCAAAATAATATTCCAGAAATGGGCTTAGTAAATTAATGGACCTCCAGGCGAGAAAACCTGACTGTTGAATGCGAACAACAATGGCACAGACACTATTCTAGCTAGTCTCTGTAGCTGAGCAGGCTGATTTGAGTCTAACTTGTCACAAACCCCATAAACAGATTTTCTTAGTTCATGCCCCATTTTTTTAGCTTTATTATTACATGATTCAAGATCTGACAACAGTCATCCTCATTTTCCTAAATTAAGCATAAACTTTTTTTGCAAGGTTTGAATCTCAGAAATTCAGGATTCTTAAATTTTAAAACTTATACTCATGAAGAGCATTCTAACAACAAAGGCACAGACCAGCCAACCTGCACATCCATGTAGTCTGATCAGTGCTTTTGTTATTTATCTCATTTAGGCCTTACATATGTTTTGCTTGAGAAATAAGAAAAATAATTTTTGAATATGCACTCTTATCTGGAGGCATGGTCCAACTCATTGTTCCACAAAAAAGAGGATCTTACATGAGTGCTCATGTTTTATTGAATTTATTAAACGAGTTGAGGAAAAGCGATAAAATGTGAGGCTTGCCAAGCATTTTATCGCAACATGTTTAATAAATTCAATAATACAAGAGCAGGAATGTTAGATTCTATTTATCTTTTGACATTAAGAATACTTTGAAATCTCATTTCTGGCGGAAAAACGTTATAATTTTTATCATTATGTATGTAACGTTGTAATGGACGTCATAAAGTTTCCTGATAATCTGTAATTCACTATTGGTTTATCGATTTGATTGCATGGCTTTATTTCACTCTCAGATGCGACGTCATAGGACTATTTAATTTCTTGTTTATTTAATTTGACAGGTTTGATGTGTTGGGAAATAGAGAATTTCTTACCAAATCAAGTGGAAGAAGGTAAGGGTTCAGCACTCTTGTTGCCAGTGTGTCATGCGTAGCTCTCAAATAAGATTTTTATTGACCAACAATTATAATATCAGAGCTGATAAGGATTCAGACTGAAACTATGTCTAGTCCCACTAGCTAGCTGTGCACGCATAATTGAGCCGCGACATGAGATTTCCAACAATGTGGTATGTGCGACCAGCAAAGCCTCAGATCAGCCTGCGCATACCCGCAGTCTGATTAGAGCCTTTGCTTGTCAGTTGACTATTCTATGACTGTTAAGCTACTGACTGAACACCCTTTGGAGTTTCTAAGCTTAAAAGGAGGCTGCACAGGCTCCTTTGAGTCTACACTTATAAATATCCCACATTGTTGGAAATCTCATGTCGTGGCTCAATTGAAGATTCACTGAAGGCCTATGTAGATGAGTGTCTTTTTTCTCAATGTTCTAATACCACTGTTGATTCAGTTCTTTTGAGTATCCACAATATATGTTTTGGTTGAAAATAAGAAGTTTAATTTTTTTTTGTTATGCTCTCTTAAGTAAAGGCCTGATTACACCAATGAATTGACTGGAAATCCTAAGTTTATGGTGTAAACAACCCATAATGTCATCAGTGTGTGCTTATAAGTACACCAAAAAAGACTTACCAAAGAAAACAGATGATCTATATGAAATGTTTAGCAGTGTTTTCATGAAAATAAAACGTTTATTATATGGCTTAATCCTGAAAAGGTTATGAAAAACTTAACAAATCATTTTTTATGAAAATTTGTTAAAATTAACTTAAAAGTACCAAATTTTGTTCTTTTTTCTATAGATTAGTTGGGTTGACAAAAAAAACTTTTCTGACATCCTCTAAATTAGACCTAAGAATTTTTTTAGCCTTATATACCTCAAATCTGGGTCCTCCAAATCAACCAGTTTTCCTATGAAGGTGTTACGATCTTAAGGAGGACCAGGTGAAAACTTGGAGGGCCAGTTACAGTTCAACCCATGTTACATATGGGCCACATCGCGAGAAAACCTGTCTTCGGGGTTTCGGAAAAAGTGAGATTCAAACCAGCCTGCTCAGCTACAGAGACTAGCTTGAAAATTGAAATATCACCTTTAGCGAGTTTGGATGTGATACTTGCCAAAAAGCAAAAAACAAAGGCGCTGATCAGACTGCGCATATGCGCAGGCTGGTCTGCACCTGTGTTGGTCCCAAACCCCCGAAGACAGGTTTTCTCGCGACAAGGTCCATGTATTTCATGTCTATAAATGTGCGTAAGAATGTGTTTGTTTCCTTTTCATTTCAGCTTTGATTGGTAAATTTTACGAAGCTGATTGCTATATTATTCTAAAGACTTTCATAGATGAAACAAACAGTCTTAACTGGGAGATCTACTATTGGATTGGAGTACAGGCAACGGTAATTATATATTCTCTTAAACACTTATTATTTGCGGATATTTTTATTTGGCACTATTGGCGCTAAAAACAAAAAACACCAAAATATGAAATTGTGAAATACAGTTTTGAATTCAATTACACAATAAGCAATAAATAAACACACACCCTTAGTATGATGGTAAATTGAGAAACCAAATTGAGAAACCGCCAAAGTTAAATTATGCCAATATGTCAGACTTTAAAAATTGTCAAATTTTGATGCTGCCAATATTAAGTGGTTTACAGTAAATTACCATATTCAATCTAAAAAGTGCACTGTGCTCATTGAGACGGTTCTTTTGAGCAACATATGTTTTCATTGAGAAATAAGAAAATTATTTTTTTGGTATGCACTCTTAAGGGCTATTCCAGAAAAAAACAAAGGTAAAAATACAGCTGGTCGATCTTTTTCATGGCAAAACGGATGTTTATACCAGACAGTTGCAAGTACGCATGCGCATCTCTGCGATTAACTCCCCAACGGCTTGTTCGCGGAGCCTCCCCTGGACTCAGGGGGTGTAGACGACGGAGATCGTCCAAAATCGCTGGGCGAATTCAGACATTGAACACCACATTTTGCTCACATCAATGCCGGTCTTTGGTACCACATTTGCTGCCAAAATTAAATGTCACAGCAAGACATTGGATCGTTTTATGGAAAGAAAATAGGGGGGTGGGGGGGGTCATGAGAGACTGAGTGTGCCATAAAGCAAATTGAAATAATAAAGCCTCAGCAGAAAGAATAATATGAACTTAGGCGCTACCTTAACTGTGCAAAGCAATCAAACAGATCAATTCACAATTATTATGAGTGTAATCAACTGTGCATCTTTCTCAGTATTGACAAAATAAACTTGCAGCTAAAACGCATTATTCCAATCTCCAGTTTCAGTTTATATTGGTACAGGTTTTTATACAGGTATTGGCTTTTACCAGTAGCCTAATTACCCTAGAGCGTTGTTTCCTTGAATAAATTCTTCTGAAAATACATGTTTCCCAAGTGAAGTAATGAATGCCACAGAAGCCACTATTGGGGAGTTTATTTGGGTACTGTTTTTTACCAATATTTGACGGAAACATCCGAGTTTCGACAATTTGGCATAAACAAAAATGGCCGTTTCCGCTGCGGTTTGCTATGCTCTACGCGTTTTTTTTGGCTAGATTAGATAAAAACTTCTCTCTTTTTTTGGCAGATAATATTCTTTCTTCCCCTTCCAAGCAGCGAAACACCAACCACCCATGTAATTAGATTTGGTCGAACACCAATGACCCATATAATTTGAAAACTTTCCGCACCAACCACCCATAGAAAAATATATCGCCTGTCGTTGTTTAATTTACAGCTTGATAAGATGGCTTGTTCTGCCATCCACGCTGTGAATCTCAGAAACTTGCTGGGCGCTGAATGTCGGAGTAAACGAGAGGAAATGAATGATGAGTCTGATGAATTCCTGGAAATATTTGGTGACAGGCTGGCATACATAGAGGGTGGCCGTACATCCAGCGGATTTTACACAGTTGAAGATATGGTGAGTTGAGGATCTTATATTTCTTAATTCTTTTCCTGAAGTCAGTTGATTAGATAAAAACTATTTACATTTTAAAAAGCAAGCCTTGTATGAATTTCAAGATTTTCACAACGGTTTAAAACCTCATGAACCACAAAGTATAACAGACCTTCAACTATGCTCACTTGCACATGCACTACACTGCAACCAGTGCTTTAAATGCCACCAGTGACAATGTAGCTGCAATTGACAGCGAGCCTACATTTGGTTGCAAGAATGAAAATATTCCTCTTTTTAGAGGATTTCCTCTGCTGTTAAAATTTTGTCAAATAAAAAAAATGTTAGATTTGAACCAATATCTTCAAATCTGATATTTCTAAACATGGTAAAAAGGTTTGCTTTTTTTGCGTGGATTTCCTCCTTTTTTTATCGAAATCTTGTTCTCATTCCTGTGGTTGGCATGTACTAAATAAGCCTCTATTGTATAGATCTAGATATCTATTATAAAAATGTAAATATAAGTGATGAATTTCATTTTTCCTAAGTTCGTAAAAGTATGAATACCATTGGTTGAGTTTAAAGTTAAGGTGACACGCCCTATGGGTATCACTTACTTTGACCTGAACCCATGGCAGTCATGCTTTTATGTTCCTGTCTCCATATGATTGTAGCAGTTGAGGTGATGATAAACTCAAACAAACACACTCATACTTGTATGAACACTTAAAAAATTATCATTACAGGTGTATGAAACTAAAGTCTACAGAGCTATCGGGACACAGTCAGTTCACATGGAAAGGGTGAGTACAGTTAAGGGCCAAAAGTAATTCCACAATATTTATTCCTCAAAGGCAAGTTTTTTCGACAGATTCAAGAAAGTTAAAACACAGTTCCAGGGCTACCATTGCTGGTGCAACAGGCTGGAATTTCACTCAACTAGTTTTTTCCCCAAGGAAAGAATGGGCTGCCAGGGCTGGCAGCCCATATTTTCCTTAGAGGAAAAACTGTCTCTTACATTGGTGTTAGCAAAAATGATCTCTGCTTACAGCATTGTTTAAAACTGTTAATCTTGTTTACAGCAGCTCAAAAGAGCTCTCTGATAGGGAGAGGTTTGGCTGCTGGTTTGATATTTGAATCTCCTATAAATACATTTAAAAATTATGAAGTTTAAAAGACAGAGAAGTAAGCCAGAGTAGGGAGATTATTTCCCTAGTTAATCCCTTGCCTGAGCCCTGTAAATGCTAAAAACTTCATAAAATTTGTTTTGTTCTTAATTTTTCAAGAAGACATATGGGCCAGCACATAAGATTTTGATACTTATCATAGGTCCAGATAAGGAAATTTTATTTGCATAAAATTTTAATTATTTTCTTACCCATTAATTCAAACATGTGTTTTGGGTGCTCAAAAGAACCGTCTCATTGAGACAGTTCTTTTGAGTACCCACAACATATGTTTTGGATGAGAAATAAAGAAAAAAAAATCAATACACACTCTTATCTGGAGGCCTGTTTATTGCATCAGCAAGTAGCATAGACTCAGGCAAGCCTGTGCAGCCTCACCAGAACCATTGCTGCTTGTAGACACATTATATGGAATATGATGAAGACTTATACCAAAATTTAGACAAGTAGACCCACTATGTAGCTTGTACATGCTTGTTTAAATAATGGAGACGTGAAATCTCCCCAAAAGTCATTTATGAAAAAGTCAATTTTTTAAACTGATTTTTATAATAATTTTTGTGTCTATGAAAATCAAATTTTCAAACTATGATTTTTATATAATTTTTGTGACTATGAAAAACGTCAAATTTTCATACAGTGATTTTGCAATTATTTTTGTGACTACATGTTAATTATTCAAAAACATCACATTTTGAAATTTGACTTTTTCACAAATGATTTTAAGGGAGATTTCACGCCGTAACAGTACATCTCCTTTATAAATATGGGATAAATACAAAAATATTTTTTTAACTGGCCTATATGTTGTGGGGACTTATTGGTGGTTTCTTATTTAGGCAATACCAGTGATAGCAAAATATATTTTCATGTAGATACAACTAATAATGTCTACATTTTTCAGTTGAAACTATCTTATATTGAACGATGTTTTTGTATGACATGCTGCAAGCATATGGGCCAACCAATAGGCCCAGTTAAGCAAACTTTTTAGTATAAAATTATGATTATTTTCTTAATATTGGTTCATCTCATTGAGATGCAGGGGACAAAAATTCCACTCGTCTGCTCGTAATAACGAGTGATATCTAGAAAGGAGGAGTTATACTTTTCAAAGCACTTGTCCTGTAGGACGAGTGCTTTGGGAAGAATTACTCGAGGGTGAGGGTGAAAAATCTGAGGGTGAAATAAGTTTTTTCTGAGTATTGACTGTTGTCAGTATATGGGATGTAGTTCTGAAACTGATTGGGTAAATATCATTTTAGCAGTGATATTTAAAAAACTTTATGAGTCGTATTACATATTACTCCCTTATATTCTCTATTGCATACATTTTTAAAGGACAAATGCATGTGTTTGCAGGACGAGTGAAAATTGTAAGTCACTCGTCCTGCAGGACAAGTCACAGTGCAATATTGAAATATTTTTGTCCTCGGAGATGGTTCATTTGAGTACCCACAACATATATTTTAGCTGAGAAATACCTGTAATGTTTTCAGTGTCCAGTGGCTATGGCTTCACTTGATCCAAGGTGGGTTTTCCTGGTGGACACAGGTCTCGTGCTCTATATCTGGGTCGGCAAGAAATCCAAGGGTGTCACAAAAACCAAGACAAGGTAGGATACTTTATTATGCCCTTGGTGTACATTGTAAATAGTGTATATATAAGTTTTGCCTTTTTTTCCAATTTTTGTCACGGCAAACTTAGTTGACTGAAACAGGTTGAAACTGCCAGGCGGCCTGTCACAGTCAGTAACGTGTAAAATATAGTGTCTTACTGCAGATCCAGGGTCGCGAGTTTGATCCCAGCCCGGTACCATACTTTCCTGGTGATTGATCATGAAATAATTTCTACAGCCATTCTCCTCCCTTCTGCTGATTCAAGAAGGGTTGTTGTCAGTTACAAGCGAAAGTATGGTTAAGTTTGCCCAGGAAAAAGTGTGGTTAAGTGAACTGATCATCCCGACATGACCTTAGCTGTGGACTGGGATGTAATGAATCAAACCAAACCAAAACAGGTTAAAGCCAAAAATTTATCAGTGATTATTCCACACCTTGTTTATATGTTTAATCTATTGTTAGATATGCTCACTGAAATTAAGCTAGTTGGCCTCGAACAAGATTGGCTGTAATTATAAAAAATATTTATAAATTCATTATTTATCTTCACAAATATATCCAACTTATGGTTTTGTACAAAAATAATCTTTATGATCCAATAATATCTTGTTACAAACAAGTTGACTCCTCTGTCGCCATTATGGGTCATAGGTCACATATTCTCACGTTAGTTTGTCACTTTTGGCAGAAACTTGTCACTTGATCATATGCCATCATAATAATTGTCTGTCATTATGGAATATTCCATTGATGACCTAATTATAACATTTAGGAGTAGGATAAATCTTCCTTCTTTCTGAGCATAGAATTTATATGGGAAGGTATGCGATTGTTAAGGATTGCCAAATTTTCGTCCCCATACCCTTTTTTTGATGAATTCAGTCTGGTACGAAATCATCTTTCGAAAATCAACTTTCTTTTTTCTAAAATTAGGCATTATTCGTGAGAAATTGATAGGAAATAGGTGATGCTGCAATGCATAAAAACAGAGAATGGAGACTGCCGTGATTTTGTGATTAACAATGCCATGGGTGAAAGTTTTCAGGATTAATCCTGAATTCAAGATTTTGAGGCTGACTTTCCAAAGAAAGTCAGCCTCAAAATGCTGAATTAAGGAGATATAATAGATTCTTTGATTAGTTTTCAGATTATCTAAACACAATTAATCATTTTAACTTTAAATTATCCATTTTGTAGATATCCTGCAAGTTTTAACATTTGAATTCCTAAAGTTCAGAATTTTGGAAATTTTGAACTTTCACCCATGCAATAAGTAAAAGTCTAGTAAAACCCTTGTCCATTATGTGTTTGTTTGTTTGTTTTATTGATGCTTTACATCCCAGTCATCAATATTTTAGCCCTGTAGGGAGGTTATCCTGTCCTCCTGGGGTGAACCAGTTCTAATGAGAGAAGTGTCTTGCTCAAGAACTTAGCACAGTGCTTCCCTTGCTCTTAAACTAGCGACCCTTTGATCCCAAGTCTAACACTCTACAGCTTCGCCACGCACCTGTTAAATGATAAATCCATGAAAAACATATATGGGCCTCGACGCAAGAAAACTTGTCTTCAGGGGTTTGTGAACAACAAAGGGGCAGACCAGCACATTTGTTTTTCACTTATTGGAAAATATCATATCTAGAGTTGCTATAAGCGAAATTTCAATTTTCTAGCTAGTACCTGTAAATGAGCAGGCTGGTTTGAATCTCACTGTTGGAAACCCCAAAGACAGGTTTTCTCTCGGCGAAACCCATATGCTCCCTAGTTATTCTAAAATGAAATAAATCACTGTCATGTTTTGACACCCTTTCAGACTGATTGCCGAGAAAATCAACAAGAACGAGCGTAAAAGCAAAGCTGAGATAATTGTTCTGAGTCAAGGTTCAGAGGAGAAGGGGTTCTGGAAGGCACTCAATGTTAACACTAGTGCTGACATAGTCTTGATTAAGGTAAGTGGGTCCATCTTTTTGTCAGTCTATTTTTCTGTTTATTTTTTTTAATTAGTTTTCGAATAAGGTTGATGTAAAAAGAATAAATTCTGCCTCTTTAAAAGTACTAATTTTTTTAGCTAAGACAATATGAGCCTCAACACGAGAAAACCTGTCTTCGGTGGTTTGTGAACAACAAAGGCGCAGATCAGCCTGGGCATCCGCGCAATCTGACCAGTGCCTAAGTTATTCACTTATTGGAAAGTATCATATCTAGACTGGCTACGAACGAAATTTCAGTTTTCTAGCTAGTCTCTGTAGCTGAGGAGACTGGTTTGAAATTCACATTGTCTGAAACACCTTGCGACGAGGCCCATATTGTCAGTTAACTCTTTGCTTGCAGGGTATTTTTTCATGCTTTTGTTGTCATCTGACACTTTTTACAATCAACATTTTTAAAAAAAAAACTTTCAGGAACATTATCAGAATGTCAGTCTGGTTTCAGATCTGGACTGACATTCTGCAAAGGTTATCAGCAAACAACATAAGTTACTGCTAGCAAGGAACGAGTTTACAAAAAATTGAAAGATTATAGGATCAGATATTAGTTCTAGTAAGAATGATTTTTTTCATACTTTCTAAAATTTTGTGGGCAATTAAATGGGTCTTCAAAATATGTAGATTAATCAGGATTTGTGTTGCCAAGTTTGTAATAGTTCCCGAGGAATAATCTAGATTTTAGCATTTTCTTTAACTGTTAGAGTTTTTGTTAGTTTGAGAAATTACTAATACTTAATAACTCTGATCTGGAAAGGCCAGATATATTTTTAAAAGAAGAAGAAAGAAATCCAGGACCCGGTTGTACGAAGCTCTATTAAATTTAATCATGGATTAAGCGCTAATCAATCATTTAAATCTTAACGATGGATTAACTAATTGATGTATTTAAATGTGTTGTACGAAGCCTCAATAAACGGTTGATTAGTTAATTGAACTTTAATCGAGGGTTCGTAATTAACTTCAATAGAAATCATAAAACCAGTCTCCCATAATTCAGCCATGTAAACAAAACGCCGCCATATTAGAAAAGAGAAATTCTCGAGTCAAAACTTACAAATCAAGTTTAGGACGTAAAGAAAGAGGAGGAATCAAGCTGATCGGGATGGTCGATTGTTACCCGGGGATCGTTACTCATGTAACGTTCATTTCGCAATAAAAGGTTAATTTTCTATGAAACACAGTGAGAGTGTAAAGATATACCAAGTATCCAGATATCGCGGAATTTGTAAGGCTGTCTACTCTATGATTGTTTTAATTTTGACAGAGTCCATATCTGGTAAGCGTCGCCAATGACAATGTAAACAATGACGTCATTGTCTATGTCGCGCTCTTTTGTTGCTATTTTCATCACGCCAGTTTTATCTGACTCACTGGGGCACCTGGTATAACTATGCAAAAACACTCCCCCCGAGGGGGGGGGGGTTATCTGATATTTTCATAAAAACGTAGGCTCGGGTAAAATATTTTTGGATGCTTGAAATTCCTGATATTTTGGGGGTGAAAGTTAGATGCTGGGCGCGAGCCTACGCATGCAGAAAAAAAATAGAGACCCCCCCCCCCCCGGGAACACTCAGGCTTCGCAGAAATCAGGCGTTTGAAAAAGGCGAACATGTGCGAGATTAAAATCAAGAACATGAGCCCATGGAGGCACTGAACACCCAAAATAACGACACACTCAGGTCGAAAACGAAGACGACCAAATAACAGTTACCACCGAATTCCGCACCCCTAACCAACCCCATGCCTATCCTCAAAACTAGCTCTATGATATGAAAACGAAAAAAGAACGCAATCGTAGCATCGGGTTTTCATTCGAAATAGTTAAACAATAAGCCTAGAACAAAATGAACGTCAGATGCTACCCCTCAGTAAACAGTATTGGATCTATTCAGACCCAACAAAAGTTGGAACTGAAAGGCCCAAATCAGTTTTAAACTATAAAACAAAACGGAATTCAAAACAAACACCCTGGAACATGATCAAACATGATCAGACTGACAAAATTCGGGACTGCGCCTGATTCACGGTGTTTGTTTTGTTTGTTTGATATAATTTGATTCTTTACGTCCCAGTCAACAATCTTTAAGTTACGTAGGGACGGGTCTTCCTGGGCTGAACCAGTACTATGCTAAGATTAATGTGTCTTGCTCAATGACACGACGCAGTGACGCCGGTGAGGCTCGAAACCGTGGCCCTTTGGTCTCGAGTTCGCAGTGTTTGAATACAAAATGCGGTCAAAGCAAACGTATTGGAACCGGGCCTGGCCGGAGACCAGATTGGGCCGGGTACGGGTCCAGACTTTTTGGCCAAACACACAGCTGCCACCCATTTGTATCCGAGCGAAAATATGGGCATATACATGGGTGTCAGAAAAGTTTGGCCGTTCAAATGCCAAAACTCAGAAAACGGGCCATTCGTATACTTTCTTTATTAAAAAAAGGGGGTTTATACCTGGCGGCGCTGAAAAAGGGGGGGGGTATTCGGGCGCATATCCGTACCATGTCTTACATAGGGAGTTACCCCCCGAGAATGTCGTAAGGGGCGATCAAAAATTATGCAAACGGTCGCCTTACAATGCCTCCTTAAAGTTTAGCAAGACTTATGTTAAGTATTGATATTTCAACATGATATATTAAATGCTAATCTTCAGAAAAATCAAAACTATTTTGATTTTGATCAGTTTTAAACGGGTGCACGACAATTCGTCGAAAACCATTTCGCCGATACGACAATTGGTCGCATACTACTTTTGGTCGATGCGACGTTTCGCCGAGTACGACATTTGGTCGAAAAAAATAGTCAGGTACGACATTTGGTTGAAATTGTCAAGTCATTGTTTTTCGACCAAACGTCGTACTCGACGGAACGCCGCATCTGTCGAATGTCATTGATTATTTAAAAAAATAAAATCATAAGAAATCACTTTGTTTACCTGACGTACAACTTATAAAGGCACGCTCGATTCATTTTATAAAGTTGCTTCAAAGCTAATTAGTGTATAATGGCATTTATTATAATGACTCTAAATGGGCAGTGGTCTTAAGTTTTCAGCATCGATCTTAGAGTGAAAGGAGAACTCACATTTGTGAGATGATTGAATGTTAATTCTTTCTTTCTGTTGTCGGACTAGTCATTAGTGTGTTGATAAGTTATTCGAAATGGATGTACCATCATTTTTCACTATCAATGGGCGGGCCCAAAAATTGGCATATAAGGGCTTTCAGTACACGAAAGACAGAGATACTGATACCGGCGTGAAAATATATTGGAGACTGTGAGAACCGTAAATGTAAACACTTTTTATTTTTTCTGTACAAATCAGTTTTCGACCAAATTTCGACGTAATTCGACGAATTTTCGACAAATTGTCGTAGTCGACCAAACGTCGTAGTCGGCGAAACGTCGTATCGAACAAATGTCGCATTCGACCAAACGTCGTTTCGACGAAATGGTTTTCGACCAAATGTCATGGATCCGTTTTAAACGTTATTTTTCGCATCCTGAAAATCAATACTTAACTTAAGTCTTCTTTAACTCTAAGGAGGCATTGTAATTCCGGGCCCAGATCTTGTAATATTGACGCATAGAAGATCAAAATAGGCGTAAGTGACTGTACCGACAGATGTAATGATTTTATAACTAACTCAAAAATATCAGCATTTGATACATGTATACAGCAATCTTTTATTGTTTAGTCGGTATGTGAAATTACAGGACTTGTCACAGAAGTAAAGATGTCTCTTCCGGACATACAGCTGCATCTGAGCCGATCTTTCTGCTGGCATTCTGGTCTGGGTTACGGTACAAGAAGCTCGCCACAGATGTAGACAAGTAACATGAATTTAACATTGCTAACAACAAACAGTAACTTCGGCGACGAAGCGATGGAGTGCGGAGGAGGGGGTTAATTATTACTCCCTGCGCTTCTCGCATACCTGCAAACCCTCCCACGCGTTACTAACACATGTAACTTAACCGACCCCAAACTTGTTGGTTACAAAATCATGCGCGGATCCAGGAATTTTTTTCAGGGGGGTGGGGGGAGGGTCCATGCCCGACGGCCAGTAATGGACAACGTATTTTTTTGTCCTCAACTTATTTTACAGTTTATAGAGGGGGTCCAATGGTTTGATTACAGAGAAAACTATACTTTTCCAAGGAACCAGAGGGAGTTTAACATTTTCCAGGGGGGGGTCCAACTTTTTCCAGGGGGGGGGGTCCAAATCATAATATTTTAAAAAAACCCATATAACTTGTGATTTTCTAGGGGGGGGGGGGTCCGGACCCTAAATCCCCCCTCTGGATCCACACATGCAAAATTGCAATTTAGGTCTGTTTTCAGCCATGTCATACTCAAGCGGCGCCCATCCCCTGTAAGAGTGAGCCCATATTCCCACTGACTATAGGTTATCGAATGGTTGTCTGGAGTTAAAATTAAAACTAAATTGCAAGTGAGTTTCCTCTCAATGGAAATAATCACAAGTATTCCTCCTCACTCCACAAAGTCTCAAAATAAGAGAAAAAAGACTATTAATTGGGTAATAATTTCCTAAGTTTAACACACAGAGCTTAGGGTGGGGGGGGGGGGGGGGATATTATACAAGAACAGGACGGAGATGCGGATTGCACTTTTATACAGAGGGGGCAGGTGCCCACATTCAAAGGGGCAAATGTCCATCCCCTCATATAAGTTAGATACGATTTTTTTATGTAGGGGACAAACAACCCTTGCCATGAGGCATATGTTCGCATACCCGATGAAAAAATTATTTTAGTTAGGGATTAAAGCAATGGGAAGGGTTTTAATCTGACATACATGTACACGGGCATGATTATGATTCACATATCATATTTATTGCTACTGACTGCTTAACAGGAAATGACTCGTATAAGCTTTTAAACCAAGGACATTATGAAGCACCCTCCCCCCCCCCCCCCTTCTACACCGTCACTCTTGACAGAATATTTCCGCCGGCGTAAAATGTGGCATCTTCCAAAATATCGTCCAAATGGAAATGGCTTTTTCATGAAAACTTTAAACGATATGTGTATAGGAAGAGAAGAAAAAGTAACATAGCAATAAAACAATGCTCTGCTCTAAACTGGTGTGCCACCCGCACTTTGCGACTCAGCTGGGTAGTTCCATGACGTCACTGCGGTCACTAAGTAGAACGACTTTCGTTTTGACAGAAGAAAGATGACATTTTACAATGAACGTTTGATGAAAAACAGTGTTTTGGGGATTCATCCGGAGTTCCGCACTGATGGGATTTGATGTCTATGTACGTTGGCAGGCAGTTTCTTTGATCAATCTTAAGATGAAAATGATGTTGGCCTTTGAGAATCGGTATTTCCGGCGCAATTCCACGTCGGTCACCTCTACATGCCAAGGTCTGATAGTTTGCTCTTTCTCTCACGTTTTTTTTTCTCCATTTCTTGGCCTTCCTGAATGGACAAACGCTATGTCAGCGGCCATTTTGTTTCGGGCTAATGACTGATTAAATTGGTTAATTCACCTCCTAGACGTCGATTAAATTTAATTGAGGAATCGGGGTTAAATCAAGGGTTTAATCCATGATTAAAAGATAATTGAGCTTCGTACAACGCGATTTAATAAGGCGCTAATTAATCGAGGTTTTAATCCATGATTAAAAGATAATTGAGCTTCGTACAACCGGGTCCAGGTCAGTAAAAGGTTTATTAAAGGTGGGAGAAATTTTAGATTTTAGAAAAATGATTATAATAAGGTCTGTGAAATTTTAGATTTCAGAAGAATTTTTCTCATAAAATCAGGGAAATTTTAGATTTCAGAAAACTGCTTATCATGATATCAGGGAAATTTTAGATTTCAGAAAAATGTTTTTATCATAAAATCAGGGAAATTAGAGATTTCAGAAAAATGTTTATAATAAAATCAGGGAAATTTGAGTGTTCAGAAAAATATTTATTCTTAAATCAGGGAATTTTCAGGTTTCAGAAAAATGATATATGAAAACTAATAAATTCATATTAAATTTGTGCAGGGTATTTTTTTCATGCTTTTGTTGTCATCTGCATTTTTCACAATCAACTTTTTAAAAAAAAATTCTTTTAGGAACATTATCAGAACGTCAGTTTGGATTCAGATCTGGACCAAAGTTCTGCAAAGGTTATCAGCAGACGACATAAATTACTGCTAAAATTATAGGATCATATATTAGTTCAAATTAGAATGAATTTTTTCATCATTTCTAAAATTTTGTGGACAAATAAATGGGTCTTCAAAATATGTGAATTAATCAGGATTTGTTTTGCCAAGTTTGTAATAGTGCTCGAGGAATAATCCAGATTATAGCATTTTCTTTTAACTGTTAGAGTTTTTGTTTGTTTGAGAAATTACTAATAGTGGGGCGGATATGTAACAATTTTGAGAAGAATCGTGCATTTTATGATAAAAGCATGAAACTTGGTACATGGCTAGTTGATAACAAAACAAAAAAAATAAGGGTCAATGCCACGCCGAAAATGCCCTCTAATGGCCGCCATCTTGTTTTTCCAAAATGGCCGCCTTTTTTCAACTTATTCATTATAATCTCATTATTTATTTGCAAACATCAGGTTTTCTTTAGTTCATTTTACTTATATAGCCATCAGTTATATTTCAATACCTTAAAATCATCTTTCAATTTTAAAAAAATCAGGATTGAGGCTGTATTTTTTAAAAATGGCGGCCACTTTTGTAACTAAAAAAGGCAGCCATATAATAGAACTTTACAAAGTTATAAATTTTGTTGCAAATTACTTCTAGCAAGTAGAAATAGTCCCATTAAACAAGTTACTAACTTATCAGCATGACGTTATTGTTGTGTATTGTTCAAATATGGTATTAAAGATGGCTACCAATGGGCAAATCATGTAATACTATCTGCTTTCATTTGGAACTGGAAGAATATAGCTTGAATTTGTGCAAACGATTTTAAAGAATAACTTTATTTAATGGCTTTGAATAAAGAAGAGAGCATCCAACATACCATCCAAGACGGCTGTCAAAGTAGAAATGTTATATGGACACCATTTATAAGGTGGCCGCCATCTTGATTTTTCCAAAATATGCAGTCTATTTAAAATTGCATTATTTTAAGCTCATACATTTGCAAGCCAATTTGTTGTCTTCATTTATTTCCACTTATTCTGCAGTCAATTATACTAAACTCCAGCTGATAAGTTTTTAGACCTAATTTTTCGCAATAACTTTTTTATCTTCAATTTTAGCAAAATGTGCTCGCGATTAAAAGTATTCAGGAACATCTCCGCCAATTTCTCCAAATGGTTCCAGCATCCTAGATGCTGCAGGTTCCTCTGTGCTTAGATGCACTATTTGAACATTTTAAGCAAGGCACAAATAAACTAAGTCCAAGATGTCAGTCAAAAAGTTTCATAGCACCGCCCTAATTCAATTACTAAAGCGATGGATGGCTTGTTCAAATATAATAGAAATCGCGCCAGATTCGCTCGTGCGTTAAACTAGTAGGGTCATCTCAAAACTGTTCATTTCAAAGCACGTGCATAAATGAAAAAATGCACGTGATGCGATAAGCCAGCCTTTGTTCCTACAAATGAGCCTGCTTTAAGTAGATTCTGCATATGCATGGTAAATTCTGAGTATGTAAACGGCAGTTTTATGTTATGCACAGCCTTTGAAGAACGGGATATGCACCGATTCCGAATATTTTTTGAAACTACCCCTTTCTGTCACGCCTATACGAATTATACCTGTCATTAAAAGACTTAGAAATTTAGGACGAATTCAATTTATTGCAAAATCTTCATCTATATACACAAAAATCTGTTTGTGCCACAAGCACAAGACCTTTTGGAGAAGTTGGCAGAAATTCTCCTCTACAACTTTCATCGCGAACACATTTTGCTAAAATTGAAGATAAAAAAGTTATTGCGAAAAATTAAGTCTAAAAACTTATCAGCTGGAGTTTAATTTGCCTCAAAATTGTCATTTAGGCTTAGAATACACAAGATTTAGGACATAGTCTCAAGGTGGCTGTCACATTTTGCATCCAAAGGGAGCTCAGTGGCTCAATGGTAGAGTGCTTGACTCGAGACTGCGGGGCCACAGGTTGGAGCCTCACCGACGATGTGTGTTGTGGTCCTTGAACAAGACACATTTATCCTAGCTTAGTACTGGTTCAACCCAGGAAGACCCTTCCCTGTTTAATTGAAAGATTGTTGATGGGACGTAAAGAATCAATTCAAACAAACAAAAACACATTTTGCATTGTCAATAGTGGTGGTATACCAACTTGACAAATTATGAATTTCCATGCAAAATCATTATGCAATTAAGTAGAAATAGCTACACAAACAAGGGACGAACGTATCAGACTTAATTTTTATTTTAACTTGTTATAACATGGTATTCAAGATGGCTTTGTATTTAGTTTTAGAAAAAAAGAAACGTATTTTTACTTTCTATAGGAACATATTTTGAGGTTGTATAAAGTTATGAAAATGAGTTTTAAGAAATTATTATATTTAATGAATTAGGATAGTAAAGGGAACATCCAACCTGTCATCCATGATGGTTGCCAAATGTGGTTTAAGACACTTATACAGATGTTGCTATTATATGTGTTCTATATAAAATTGGTGTGACAAAAATGAGATACAAAGAATTTTTGTACCTATAGCAAACTAAAATTGTCCTTTGTAGAATTGCCATTGCATAAAATATTATTTGTTTGCATCAGATTTTAGTGAAAATTCCTATAAAATCTGTAATAGAGATATCAAAGTTTCTTTTTGACCTTTCTCCTTCTCATCAAGTTACCATAGGCTTGAAAGGCTATATGTCTCCTAAAACTGTATACAATTTTTAAAAAAAATGTACTTAGACCACAACCCTCCGTTTTCACACACATCAACTTTTCAACTTGATCTTGTCAAATGACGTATTTGCTGCAGCCAGCCTTATTAGGTTGTGTTGATGATGTAGCTGGCACTATCATATCTGCTTGAAAGTAATCAAAGTTTGTATTATTCTGAAGACAATCCAATATTTAATGTTGCAGACATCTTAGTTTATAGCCAAAGCTTCCCTCACCAAATGCTTGCTTGCTAGTGAGTCGGTATTTGATTCCATAATAGTCAAGTCCAAAAACCTTTCAGTCTAGTTAGTTGAAACCAAAGCTTGTTGTCTATTTAGGTATGTAGGGTTTTTAAATGATGATGTTATTTTGCTCTGTATTTACAGTGATGGTCTTTTACAGCCCAGGGATCTTCAGCTAGGTGCCCCTACTGCATATGCAGTCGAATCCCTGCCCTTGCTGTATCAATTCTTGCTTTTCGTGATTTATTGTTCACTGTAGTATCCATTGACTAGTTAAACATTCGTCCTATAAATCGTTCTAAGGTAGTAGTGCTGTTGTGGTTCTCATTTTATTAGTATTGGTGTAAATGTGGTTTGTATGTACTTTAATATACACGCATGTGAATGATTCTGGTTATGTTAAGGTAGCCTAGTAACTACCTTCAAGTGGAGAGCTACATCACCACTGAATACTACCTATCTGTATATTTAGTCCACATTTTGATTTTGTAGGAAGAATGTTAGCTCTGATTGTACTAGTTTCTGGTCATTGCTATGATTTTACCTAGTCTATAAGCAAAAATGGGAATAACATATCCTGAATGACGCAGGCCAACAGTCACTAGGTGAAGAAGTGTTGAAAGAAGCGTGGAAAGAGCATTATAAAGTTACTCAAATTCGAACTCTTTGGAATGCAAAAGGCATGCCAGAGTAAAGCACAGTTGAATGACTAGCCAGCTGATCAGTACAGGAATTATCACAAAAACAATTAGCAGGATGCGTTCTGACAAAGCAGACATATCATCAGCAATTGTCATCCAGATACTATAGACTACATGTATTTGGGAACTGGCACAGTCGAGGTGTTTGACCTAATCTGCAACATAATCTCGAGTGTTAGTACAGAGGGAAATTGACAGTATGAACATAGGCAAAGGGGGTGTTCTGATCAGAGGCTTGAAGATAATTAAGCAATTAATAACGGTGTTAGAGTGCATATTGGAGAGACATGTCAGGCAGAGAGTTGAGATTGACGAGATGCAGTGCAGATTTATGTCAGGCCAAGGTGGCACTCCAGTTGCGATCTTCATTTTAAGCCAGTTACAGAAGCTGCTCCTGACTTCTAACAAGCCATTCTACGTCACATTCATCAACATAGAGAAGGACAACAGGTAGCTAGTGTGCATGCTTTAAATCAACAAGTAGTTGGTGTGATTGATGAGTAGCATGATCAAGGACATGAAAAGCAGGACGATAGTTGGTAATTGTCGCAGTGGGAAGTTTTTTGGTGTTGATGTTCATCGTGGCTCTGTTCTGACTCCACTGCTCTTAATTGTTATGCAAGAGGCTCTAATCACAGAATTCAGAACAGACTGCACATAGTTGCTGTTGTACAAATATGATCCAGTGATCAAGGCTGAGTCCATGGAGGAATTGCTAGTGAAATTGGATGCATGGAAGTATTGGAAGGAGAAGGCTCTTCATGTGAACATAATAATATGAAGTCATATACAATTAAAGTCGTCCCTTGTGCTAAAGTGCACCGAATGCCTGTGGCACAACACTACTTAATGATGGAAGATGGAGGTGATAGCACCTGATAAAAACTTGAGGTAGGAAATCTGTAACCATATGGACATTCTCTACGCTAGAAACATCCTCGAGCTGCCTGCAGACATACATTGCAAATGCACATGGCAGAAACACCGTAAACTTCTCAACCTAATGCTCATCTGCTGCTCTTGACTCGAGACAGGTAGTAATAAACATGCATTCATTGTTTTGTTTTTGTTGAGTGTATATTTCCAATACGTCCTTAATTATGAACAGTTCACTAGCATTATACATCCTAGCTTGTGATGTCGAAAACGCCTAATAGCAAAAATGTATAGATTTACTTAGAAAGAACAGCAAAAATCACCAATAAATAGGATTTTACAATTCGGCGGCCATCTTGGATGCCATGCTTGAATTAACAGTTGACAATTTCAAAATTACATATTATATATAATAAACGAACATTCATTGCTACTAAAGCAAATTTCACTCATACAAATCTCAATGATATATTAATGTATAAAAAACGAAAAACCATAAAATCATTCTTCTTTGGCAGCCATCTTGGATACCATATTGTATCAAAGCTCTCTTATAAATTGTTCACAAATAACAAAGTCACATTTTGAGCCTTTCTATGCTTGGAACTACTTGAATTTGATGCAATAATCTGAATTAAGTTCATTTTATGATGTTTTCATAAAGCAAGCTTGATGTAACATATAAAAATGGTGGCCATCTTATAAAATGGCGGCCATCTTGGATAATATGCCAATCTACATGTGATTTCAGATAATTACAAATGTTATATTATTAAAATTCACACTTACACAAGCTTTAAATACAAGTTTATTGCAAAATGATACCCAACGTAACAGGCATTACATGAAAATAGGTCGCCATTTTGAAATTCAAGATGGCGGCCGTCAAGGTGCATTTCTGGCTTGGCACTGACCCTCAGAAATTTTGATAATTACTAATCTGGCCATGTACCAAGTTTCATGCTTTTATCATAAAGTGCACGATTTTTTCACATATCCGCCCCACTATAATAATTAATAACTCTGATCTGGAAAGGCCAGATATATTTTTAAAAGAAGAAGAAAGAAATCCAGGTCAGTAAAAGGTTTATTAAAGGTGGGAGAAATTTTAGATTTTAGAAAAATGATTATCATAAGGTCTGAGAAATTTTAGATTTCAGAAAAATGTTTCTCATAAAATCAGGAAAATTTTAGATTTCAGAAAACTACTGCTTATCATGATATCAAGGAAATTTTAGATTTCAGAAAAATGTTTTTATCATAAAATCAGGGAAATTAGAGATTTCAGAAAAATGTTTATAATAAAATCAGGGAAATTTGAGTGTTCAGAAAAATATTTATTCTAAAATCAGGGAATTTTCAGGTTTCAGAAAAATGATATATGAAAACTAATAAATTCATATTAAATTTGTGCCAATCCACTGTAAAAAGTTTGCATGATTTTTGTTAAGGCAGTAATAAAAACTAGACTTTGCTTCTTCTTTTTTCTGGGATCAAAGATTCGTGTGTATATTTGCAGGATTTGTTGTTGAAATTTCAAAGTTCTCTTGAAAAAAATGTTTGTGATAAGAGATTTAACAGACATGTAGTAACAAAGTATCCCTGCTTTTATTAACTTAATTAATCACTTATAACATGCCCCCTGATAAGAGTGCATAACTGAATTTATTTTTTTTTATTTCTTAAGAAAAACAAATGTTGTGGGTACTCAAAAGAACCGTCTCAATGAGACGGTTCTTTTGAGCACCCAAAACACATGTTTAAACTGATGGATAAGTAAAATAATGGCAATTTTACACTGAAAAAAAAATTGCTTAACTTGCCCTATGTAATAAGCAGACAACAGTGGATCTGGTTAGTGGTTTTTTGGTCAGTGAAAGTTATCAGGCCTCGAGGTTACAAAACTTTTGTCATGCTCAACTGAGCATGACATTTAACCTGCTCATAAATAGTAAAATGCCAACAATTGTTGGCATTTTAACATTTATTAGCAGTATCATGGGTGAAAGTTTTCAGGATTATTCCTGAAATTAGGATTTTGAGGCTGACTCTCCACAGAAAGTGTGGAAAGTCAGCCTCAAAATGTTGAATAAGGGAGATAAATATGTAAAATAGCTTCTCTGATTTATTTTCTGTCTTTCTAAGGAAAATTGACCATTAAACTTGAAATTGTGAATATAAAGTGGGCATACTGCATGTTTTAAGATTGCAGTAGTGAAAGTTAAGGACTTTGAAATTTTGAACTTTCACCCATGCAGTACAAATACAAGTGAATGTTTAAAGCAGGATAAACTCTTTATTTTTCAGTATTTTAGTTTTTATGAGGAATTGAAATTTTATGCTTGGCTGAGTTGAGCATGAAAAAAGTTTTATAACCTCAGGGCCTGGTGTCCCTATAGTAGCTTATAATATTTAGTTCTTTGATTATGAAATTGCAGAAAAAGTACAGAAGACAACCATATATGGTATAATTATATATTTATTTTTTTCCATATAAGTGTGTCCTGATTTGTTCCTCAGTAAATGCAGCCTATTTTTTCAGCGAAACGAATCCAACCAAAATTTGCATGCCATTTCCTTCAAGCATTTGTAAGCCCTTAATAAGATGGTGATAGTTTTTATTATATTTTTTTTTCATGAAATTTTTTTGTGATGCAGGGATCAAATTTAGTACTTGCTAACTTGTTAAATGTTAGTAGTTTTCTCCAAAGAGCAAGTAGAAATGGCCATCACTTGCCATTTTAATCAAGAGAAAACAAGTCACTCTTAACTCATCAAACTGTGCAACACAACATAAGCTTCGTGGCAAACAGTGTAGATCCTGATCAGCCAGCCTCTTCAGAAGCTGGCTGATCTGGGTCCACACTGTCTGCAAGGTAATCTAAATATGGGTCCAGAAAGATAGTGATAAATAATTGTTGTCACACAATTTATGCAATACATACCTGAATGCTAGTTGAATCTGTTCAGTTTTTTAATTAGCTATCATAAAATTGGAATTAATAGAGTTCCAATTTCATTTTCTCTAAATAAGCAAGTTGGTCATTATCTCTAGCAAGTGAGACAAATAGTCACTTCCTTGTACATGTATAAGCAAGTGGTTAAAAGTCTTAAATTTGATCCCTTTGGTGCTCATTTGAAGTGTCATATTGAGATGATTCCAATGAGTAAAGCTCGTCAAATAGGCCAGTTTGTAGGTTGCCCTTCATGAATATATAATTAGGACTTGTCCACTTTTCCTTTAGCCTCTGTCCCACAGAGCTTGTGACCACCTTGCGTCTGGTTTTGTTTGCAACTATCTTGTGACCTGAGTGACCATAACAACCACTTTTCCTGTACAGATATGATCGTCGGCCAGTCTCTAATAAGTTGCCATACGATTGGCATGTAGTTGGCGATCAGTCAGCGACCTTTCTGCAACTGCTCGCTGTCCGATTGGCGACAGGTTTCGACTAGTTCAGGGTGATTGTGAGCAATCAATGACTCGTAAGCAACTGGTTGCAACTGAACCGTTAATGGATGGAGAATGGCTGGCCACTCTTCAGTGATCAAATTTTTTAAATCAAATATTTTGATGAGAATGAAATCATTTCACATTGAATGCTTGTGGTGAAATGATGTTAGGGTGTGAAGACACAAGGGTGAAAGATTTCAGGATGATTCCTGAATTCAGGATTTTGAGGCTGACTTTCCACAGAAAGTCAGCCTCAAAATGGTGAATTAGAGAGATCATAATAGCTTCTCTGATTTATTTTCAGTCTGTCTGTGGACAATCGACCATTTTAACTTGAAATTGTGAATATTTAGTGGGCATACTGCAAGTTTTAAGATTGGAGTTTGGAAAGTTCAGGATTTTGGAAATTTTGAACTTTTACCCATGAAAACAGCTTTTTGTTGAAGCTGGCACTGAATATATTCAGCATCTATCAGCATATGCTGTGCTGATCATATGGCGACTTGTTGGAGATCATATCTGCAGAGGAAAAAATAGTTGCAATGGTCACAGAGGTCACAGGCTAGTCTCAAACGAAATGAGTCCCAAGGCTATTGCAACACAGTCGCAAGCTCTGTGGGACCGAGACTTTAGGTAAACTGGCATCAAATTTTGCTGCTGCTTTATGAAGCTTGCAGAGCATTTTACTGCTTTTTTGCAAAAGTTTAATAAATTCAATAATACAGAAGAATGAACGTTAGATTCTATTTATAATACTTTGAAATAGTGTATTGGCTGTGCAAAGCTTGAGATACTGCCATATATATGCAATGTTGTTATGACCTTCATTATTTCCATTATGCACCAGGCTGCGTAGCGCAGTCGGCAACATGTCTGGCTACAGATGTGTGTCTGACTGCTGATCCAGGGGTCGCGAGTTTGATCCCGGTCTTGTCCCATACTTTCATGGAGATTGATCATGAAATGATTTCTACGGTCATTCTCCTCTCTTCCGCTGATTCATTTAAGAAGGGTTGTTGTCAGTTACAAGCGAAAGTATGTGAACAAATTACTGGTTAACCGCTTGTTCAAGCCTGCCCAGGAAAAAGTGTGGTTAGGTGAACTGACCGTCCGGCCACGACCATAGCTGACTTGGGATGTAAAGCAACAAAACAAACAAAACAAACATCCATTACACTATAATGAAACCACTATCAGTATTGATTTTTAATGCATGGTGTTGTATGATTCCTAGACGAGAGGTCATGCAATAAATGGTATCAGTAAAAGTCTTGCATTGGAAGAGTTTGTAAAATTTTGTTCAGTTGAACAAGTATTGTGCAGAAACAACATCTCTTTTGCTTTTTCATTTTTATTACATTAAAATGAGTACAAAATAGGACACATTTTTGAAAATAAACTTGCGTTCAACTGTTCTATGTTTTTTGAAGGGAAGCGGATAACACACTGTTAAAGTTAATTCTTGTCTGAAATATTTTGGCCAATGGCCTTCTGTTAGATTTAATTCTTTAACATTTGATAACCCTTGAGTTGCTGAAGTACCATAGTCTTTTTAATAAGTGCACATGCTCCTATAAGCACATACATAAGGGCCGCGACGCAACAAAACCTGTCTTCGGGGTTTCCGACAAAGCGAGATTCAGACCAATCCCTCAGCTACAGAGACTAGCTAGAAAATCGAAATTTTGCTTGAAGCAAGTCTAGACAATGATAGTTTCCAATAAGCGAATAACAAAAGGGCTGATCAGACTGCGCAGATGCGCAGGCTGGTCTGCGCCTGTGTTGTTAGCAACCCCCCAAAGACCATGTTTTGTTGCGTCAAGGCCCATATAATGTTCATCATGTGGATGAAAACGTGTAGATCCTGATCAGCTGATATATATGGCAGGCCCCCAGATAAGAGTGTGTAACTGAAAATTATTTTTCTTATTTCTCAACCAAAACATATGTTGTGGGTACTCGAAAGAACCGCCTCAATGAGACGGTTCTTTTGAGTACCCAAAACACATCATGTGACATGTTTAAACAGATGGATAAGAAAAAAATTGCAATTTTACGCTAAAAAATTGCTTAACTGGCCCTATGATCTGGACCTGCACTGTTTAAAAAAAAGAGTAGATAGTTTTGAAAAAGTTGTGGGCACAGTATTCTTATAAGGTTATCATCGGCAATATTTCATGGACTAAGGTAGAAGCAAGTGTCATGCCAGCATTTCATTGTCCTGAATATGTCTTTGCTTATTACGTCTGCTGCATATATTCAAATTTACTTCAGATTAATGTTATCATGGGACCAAACACTATGAGCCCTGATCAAACTGCTCCTAAGGGAGCAGTCTGATCTGGGTTCACGGTGTTGGCTTACAGGATAGAAATATTTTGTAGTGCATAGTGTTTGCATGATAGGTTCCAAAGTACAAAAGCAGCTGTGAGAGCAGACGTCAATTGTTGTGAATGGCCGAAAAAGGGTTAGATCTTTGAATGTCAGAATCAAATTATGATAGTGTTTGCATGATAGGCTACCAAAGTACAAAAGCAGCTGAGGGAGCAGACGTCAATTGTTGTGAATGGCCGAAAAAGGGTTAGATCTTTGAATGTCAGAATCAAATTATGATAGTGTTTGCATGATAGGCTACCAAAGTACAAAAGCAGTTGAGGGAGCAGACTTCAGTTGTCATGAATTGCGGAAAAAGTGTGATTAAATCTTTGAATGTCAGAAACAAATTTCTGCAACAGGAATAGCATGTGTGAACTAAATAGTCCCAGTTCAGACTGAGCAGTCTGATTATAAACTGTTTGTTGGCTTTCTTTACCAAATGATTGGAGCCATTGCATGAGGTTTTGGTAATTACAGTAAAACCTGTGTAAAATGTCCACTCTGAAAAAGCCAAAAAATGGTTTCCAAGACTAATTATCGCTTAATGCAGGTCAAAAGTATTGCAGAATGCTCCAAGGGGAGCATTCTGCAATACTTTTGACCTTCATTAAGCTACCATAGTACCATTTGTCATAAAGAGCTTTGTTTTGTCTATTTTTGAGTGGCTGTTTTACACAGGTTTTACTGTATTGGATATATATATATACATAAAATCATTTGTTAAACAGGCATGGTCAAAGAAAGTACAGAAATGTTTTTTATGAGCATGTAATATCCCAGATTTCCCAATCAGAGATGTTTTCATTTTAATATGTCTTTGCTAATGAAATTTTCCAATATTTCCCAGTTGGTGTTGTGGTCTAGTTCAAATACATGTATATAAGTTTCAGCATGTAAGAATAGCTCCTCAGCAACAATGGCCCAAAATCAACCTGTGTTTTAGCCAGGGCTAATCAAAATCCTTGACCCTTTCAGAGATTTTCCTACAGGTTGGGTCCAGGGGCCTGTTGAAATTGGGAAAAAAGATTTGGACCATCAAAGTTAGGAAAACTTGATGCAGTCTTAAAGAACTGGACCGCCATTTTAAATTGATTAAAAACCATGGATAAAAGAAATTAGTAGTGTACAGCTGTAACATATTTGTTGCTTTAATTGCCTTTCCTAAAAACTCATGAAAATGTGCGTATCATGTGAATGAAAACATGTTTTCATTCACATTTTATGCAAATGTTCATGCATCTGTAACTTTAGTATTTTTGTTCAGATCTTCATGAAATTTTCACCAAAATGTAGAACTAAGAAATTGGGAATGATATACACCATTTTGGGAAGTTTTTTTCCTCATTTTTTAATTGGGAAGGAGCCAATATTCGGCCCCAAATCGGGCTTAGGAAAATCCCTGCCTTTTAATACCATTCTAAAACTGGAATATATCGTGTTTTGAAAATAGTGTAGATGCAGATCAGCTGGCTTCATAGAAGCCATCTGATCACTTTCCACACTCTTTTCTACTTTACTTGTAAATCAGGACTTTAGTTAAGAGTGCGTATCAGAAAAATATTTTTCTTATTTCTCATCCAAAACATATGTTGTTGGTTCTCAAAAGAACCGTCTCAATGAGACAGTCCTTTTGAGCACCCAAAACATATGCTGAAAAGTATGAGTAAGAAAATATTTACAATTTTACGCTGAATTTTTTTGTTAATCTAAACCTATGTAAATGCATGATATTTATTTGAATCCTGCAAGTTAAATGGATAAAAATTTGGAGGGAGTGTAGAGCATTAAACTAACCAGCCTGATAAGGTATGAGGTACAGCGCAGTCCCTTTAAAAAATATATATCTACTTCAAAACCAAAGGGCCAATGGCTTTGGGTTTTGTTATGTATCATTTGGGATGTGAGCTATGTAAAATACAGTAAAACCTTTCTAAAACGGCCACTCTCAAAAAGACCAAAAATTGTTTTTCAAGATCAATTACCTGTATCGCTTAATGCTGGTCAAAACTATTGCAGAACTTTCAACTTTCATTAAGCTACCATTTGTCATTAATTTCTTTGTCTTGTCTATTTTTGAGTGACCGCTTAAGACAGGTTTTAGATAAGCATAGCTTGACCTTGACTTAGTTTAACTATAATTAAGGATATCTTGTGACTTCATGTCAGGTGATGGCTTTAGTATTTATGATTCTCTGGTTAAAATCCCAATCTATGAAAATACATGATTATCTACCCCCACCCCTTTATAAATCAGTTATGAAACCAACTTTCATAGCAAGTTGGCATTACTGAGCAGAATTCTATCTTGTGTATTCAGAAAGAAAATTTAGTAGGGCAAATGTCCCAGTATTCGACCAGTTGTAGTATTCAACCACTTTGGAAAAGAATTTGTTTTCATTTCACTTCAACAAAGGTCAAGAAGCCAGTTTTATCATATATTGATGTCTTGACCTAGTGTCTTTAAAATGTGGAAAGAAAATTAAATTTGTGGTTAGTCCTTTGTTGCTATAGCAGCAAATACCAAGCAAGGTCAAGGACAACATTTCTATTTTTTGTTTTCTTATAATATCTTATAAAAATCAATGTAAATTATGATGATGTAAATGCATCTATTTGTCTTATAATGACTATAAAACTTATATGTATACAAACATAAGTCATCGCCATCAATTTTAAAAGACTTCACACTCATTTATATATTCAAGGTCAATCTAACCTTCAAGGTCAAGTGTATGACCTAGATTCTATGTACCCGCTCTAGTATTCAACCACCTGAAGAAATTTGCTGTGAAATGCAAAATCAGCCAATATCTAGTGATTTCTTATCAAATAATTGTTTAACGCGATTACTGAAATGTTAAAAAAGGACAAAAAGAGAACATTATGCTCTTAAACACATATCTTTACCATTAATGCCGATGTACTATGTGAAAATTATAGAGAATAATAGATTTCGGGATAGACTGGTTTCAAAACAAAATTAAAGAGTCAAAATTGTTTGAAGCATGGAAAAGGTCTTATATATGTGTTGATAATTAAAACAAGACTTTTAAACAAGAAAACTAAGAGATTTAACAGCAGCATTATCATTGATGTCAAGTGGTTGAATACTGACGCAAGTGGTTGAATACTAGAGCAAGACCCGCAGGGGGAGTAACTCCTGAAATATTCTTCTACATGCAATGTATTATTAGAAAAATATCATCATTTACACACTGGTAAATGTATACGTCGATTTGCTGGTATTTACACGTATTGCCAGTACTTCATAGACTGGAAGTGGTTGATATTGGTGTTAATACTATATAGAAAAACATGCCATATGCCTAAAGGACTATAGAATTATATCATTTTTAAGTATTCGGCATGCACATGGCGATTTATGTAAGCATTTAGAAATAGATTCGAGTACCGATCTGGATGATCGGTACTCAAATATATTCCTAAATGCTTACATAAATCACCATGCACATACTGAATACTTATAAATGATATAATTCTATAGTCCTTTAGGCATATGGCATGTTTTTCTATATAGTATTAACACCAATATCTACCACTTCCGGTCTATGAAGTACCGGCAATTCGCGTTAATACCAGCACATCGACGTATACATTTACCAGTGTGATTTAATAGCTAACACTTGACTGATCCTGTATAAAGCAAAAAGATAGTTCTAACTCCTGCTTTTGTTTAAATATAACCAAAAAATCCTTAATTGGTTGAATACTGGTGCATTTGCCCATTAATGTTAAATAAAAGACCACTTTTCAGCTAAAACTATAAAAACACACACACACACACATTTTTAAGTCTGAAAATTGATTCACAGGATATATTTGAATTTGCTGAATTTTCAGGTTATCTCACTTTTCTGAAGAATGTTTAAAGTGATGAAAAATTGTGTGCCTTTAAAAGCTAATATTTTGAGTACTGAATGCAAATTTCAATGAACTTGGATTTGTATCAGACTGTTTCTACCATGGATTGGCGCACATTGAGCTTTTTGTAAGCTTATCTTTTTAAATCCTGTTTGCTACAGGTGGCACTGAAAAAGCTGAAAATACGGGTAAGGGTATTTTGCAGGGTTTACACAGGCTTGAAAACTACTTCAAATTTGCCTTTAGAAGTGCTGGAGAATAACTCAAAAGACTTGAATAGTACAATAAAGCCTCAAAAATTCAAACTCCGATTTTTTTTTAAATACTCACTAAATTCGTAATAAATTTGGGACACACTAGGGTAAGAGAATAGGACCTATCTAAATTATAAATTTTGATTACTGTCTATAATAAAATATGTTTTGGATGGGTAAAAGAAACGTCTCAGAGAGACGTTTCTTTTAAGCACCCAAAACATATGTTTTGATTGGAAAAAAGCTGATACAAATCATGGGGGGTGGGGGGGGGGTGTTATAAACAATTATGTCTACCTACCTATAATTCGAACAATTGATAGTTCAAAATAAAATCTCCAGTCCCGAGGAATTCAAATTATAATGGATTTGACTGTACTTGAATTTTATTATCTTCTGTATGACTCAAGCCTTTTACTGGAAACCAAAATCAATACAAAGTTGTTTGTCCATATTTTTGGGCAGCATGTGCCACACTAAAATTACACTGATTTTCTAATAATAATTTCTCCATTGTATTCAGTCAAGAGAGATTCTGGCTCACTTGGGTCTCTATTAGGAGTCAATTAGAAGTCCTTAAAAAGTCCTTGAGTTTTAATAGACTTGCCTGTATAAACCCTGTTTTGGTTATTATTGTTTGTTAAAGCAATTATTGTTGTTGATTTGAATTTCAGTTTTTTCAATTTTCATTTTGTGAAAATAAAAATGATCCTGTTATGGTTATAAATAACCTTTACCACAGCGATGTAGGTTCAGATTAGTTAAAATGGTAAGGTGAAAACATCCAAAATGGCTATCGGGTGGCCATTTGGAATATTATAATTGATTATGTGATAACGGCAAAAAAAACGAAAATACTATAACTTTTATATTGTGACCTCCTGGCAGTAAGAATAACAACAACACAAGACAGGTAGCATATGTGTACTCCTTGTTGGTGATGGCCCATTGCATGTGATCTTGATTTTTCAGTACATACCACAACTAGCATAAACTCCCACACAGACTGCATGATACTTACAGACTGGTAGGGTCATCACTGTTTTCCTATTATAAATGAAGCTTTATATTTCAGAGCCAAAATATTATTTGACGGGTGGCACTAAATACCACAAACCACCACAAACCACCGCAAACCACCACAAACCACCACAAACCACCGCAAATCACCGCAAACCACCACAAACCACTCCAAATCATACATAACTCATTTAAAAGAGTTGTAAACCAAATATTTAAACCCAAATTAAGTATGATAAAAGTATTCTGGGGTAATTTAAGCGGAGACCAAAATGAATTTATATTTTCTCCCCAAGCAATATTCCATATGTGATGTAAACTACTTTTTGAACAAATAATAAACTGGAAGTGTATTAAAGCAAAATTTAAAATTGGTGGGTTTTTTTTTTTCAAAAATGTTTGCCCACCTACATTTAATAAAAAAAAATAACTATTTTTTTTATTTGTTTTAGGGGTCAATTAAACATTGCTGTATACATACTAAATATAGAGAGCTGTTGGTCCTATGGTATTAGAGAAAAAGATTTAATGGTACCCTATGTAAACCCTGCCCCTTGGGCCCAAATTGGCCATACCCCAGGTCATTTGCTCCCATTGACTCATAATTAAAAGAATTTCTCTGAAACCATGAGGCGAAGAACTCAGGAGAGCCGCATGAGCTCATTCAGAGCCTCTTATTGTTGTTTTTTGGATCACGTCTTGTTTCACTATATTGAACATGTACAAAAAGGCCAACTGAATTTAAGATTTTAATCTTAAAACAAATAAAAAAAAATAAGTTATTTTTTTAATTAAATTTTGGTGGGCTAACATTTTTGAAAAAAAATAACCTTTTAAATTTTGCTTTAATACACTTCCAGTTTATTATTTGTTCAAAAAGTAGTTTACATCACATATGGAATATTGCTTGGGGAGAAAATATAAATTCATTTTGGTCTCCGCTTAAATTACCCCAGAATACTTTTATCATACTTAATATGGGTTTAAATAGTTGATTTACAACTCTTTTATATGAGTTATGTATGATTTGGAGTGGTTTGTGGTGGTTTGCGGTGATTTGCGGTGGTTTGTGGTGGTTTTGTAAACAGATAGTTTTGCAAACAGTTAAGACCCAGATGAAATATGGGTAGTTTTGCAAACAGTGAAGACCCAGATGAAAAACGGGTAATTTTGCAAACAGTGAAGACCCAGATGAAATGCCACATTTGGTGGCATTTCATCTGGGTCAGCACTGTTTGCAAAGACAAAATCAATCTTCAGAGAAAGAAATGCAATATTTTTTTGGAAATTATAGACTGTGACCCCTCACTATATACAATGGACCATATCAAACTTTATGGAAAAGTCCATTGGTTTACTATAGGAATGAAATTTTATTTTTTGGTTTTTATCGATGTGTAAACTCCGGCGAATCACTCACAAATTGAATAAAGCCCGGAGGGCTTTATGTTAAATTTGTGAGTGATTCGCCGGAGTTTACACATCGATAAAAACCAAAAAATTAAATTTCATTCCTTATAATTCCAACTTTGGAACAAAACAGCATATTTGTCCAAGGTTGTTGACAAAGTTTCAAATTTAAAAGCCCACTTAAGAAAAATAGTTCATAACCGCTGTCTATGAACGATCGGGCAGCCATCTTGAAAATTCTGTCAGTTCAAACTTTGGTTTGCTAAATAATGATTGAAATTGCACCCTATTTGGGGCGAATATGTGGGTATGGGCTGATTGGGCTCAAAACAACTCCATTTAGTTTGGGAAATGTTTTCCTATGTCAAATATACGCACAGCTTGCTGGGCTCATTGAAAGGTCCTACCACGGCACGGATCGAAGCACTTACCTTCGCAAGTCCTGCCTTAAATCTCCGAAGTAGATCTAAGATCTTATATTAGTGTCAATTTTAAAAGTGCGATTTGACAAGTTCAAACTGCGTTGAAACATTTCGTTGTTGATGTGAGCCTTGACATTGTTTTGATGACGATTCTCTTTAATGACGTGACCGTTTGTTAAGTGACGTCACATAACTCCCCATCCTGATCATTTCTTAGAGTTCCCCCGTTGCTTTGAAGATGCACCACCATGTACAGCGTAAGGGCTTTTAAATAAGCTTTAGAACACGCTTAACTATATTTAAACTGGTGAAAGTGTTTATGTACAATTCGTTATTATCAACACAATCTACCACCGTGATATCAAGGCAGTTATCAAATATTTCTACGCATGGGCTTTTATCGAAGTGTAAAAACAATTTAATTTTGCCAACAGACCAATCAAAATCTCCGAAAAAACGATAAAAGCATTGAGTTGGAATTATAAATGGTTATGGTTAAAATTGATATCCAAAAGTCCTGTAGTTATCTTATAAAGCTGTTTTTCATCATGTGTTTTTTGTTGTTTTTTTCTCAGTGGTAGAGTGCTTGCTGAGGGGCCGTGGGTTTGAGCCTCACTGGCGCCACTGCGTTGTGTCCTTGACCAAGAACATTAATCCTAGCTTAAAACTGGTTCAACCCAGAAAGACACGTCCCTTTATAACTGAAAGATTGTTGATGGGACTAAAGAATCAAATCAAACAAAATCATGTGTTTTGATATAATGCAGGAATGGGTACCTGATGACTGGGAGTGGGCAGAGCCGAGATTGTATAAAGTTGGACTGGGCATGGGCTACTTGGAACTACCACAGCGTAAGTTAACTTATATGCATGTTAATTATATTGTGATAATTTTAATTAGAATTTGTTTAACGATGCTAAAATCTAACTCAGTATACAGTCTGGAAGGTACACACGGTAGCAGTACCTCATTTTGGAGGAGAGTGCCTATAAATTCTATAGCAGATGCTAATCAGCAGATGGAATTCTTCCTAGGACTATAAATAATAAAAGCATAAAAAGAATTCATGATTGGTGTTGTTGTTGGATAAAAACTTGTTTCTAAGGGAAGATGCTATAAGTATCCTTGTTATAGATAAACAAAAAGCTTTGAAGCATGACTTTATTTACAACATTGAAAATACTGCTCTAGTTACTATAATATTTTGACACACATAGATGTCCCAGCCCGACTGGCTCATGTTACGCATTACGCATCAACCTTTTGAAATTGAATGATCCAAAGGTCAATGCTCAGAGGTCATGGTACATCTATATATGTATGAATGGGATATGGCCTTATGGCCCTTGGTGTTGGCCCTGGATTGAAATTGATTTCGTTTCCAATTTATAAAACAAATACTGAAAATAATTGGCAGAATTCACTTATTACGTCAAATATTATGTCTTATTTGTTTTTAACCCTTATTCTGCCAATATGTATTATCCTGAAAATGTCATCTGCTTATTACATCTGCTGCATATATTCAAATGCACCTCAGAATATTTCTACCCTAGAAGCAGACACTATTAACCCAGCTCAGACTGCTCCAAGGGGAGCAGGAGCAGTCTGATCTGGGTTCATGGTGTTTGCAATATAGGCTTATATTCTCTGCTTAGTTATGGCTCAACCCCGAGGAAGATCTGTCCTGACTTGACTGAAAAATTGTTGACTGGGACGTAAAGAATTAAAACAAACAAACAAAAGCAATATAGCGGTACTAAAAGCAGACACTGTTGAGAGAGCAGATGACAATTGTTATAAATGGCTCGAAAACGGTTAATTAAAAATTTACTGTGTACAGGGTTCGCTCATTCTTGAAAAGTACTTGAATATGAAGGGCTTTCTTGAAAAGTCCTTGAAAATGAAATATGCCTTGAAAAGTACTGGAGAATCACTATGAGGCCTTGAAAAGTACTTGAATTTCACTATTTTCTGTAAGACTTAATCCTGTTCATGTAGACTAAAATTAGTATAAAATTGTTGTCCCTTTATTTGGTGCAGCATAATGCTGCACCAAATAAAGGGACAACAATTTTATGCTAATTTTCTGATAGTTATTTATCTGTTTAATCAGTCCATCAATTACGAAGTTTGATTTTAATGTCTGATTCAGTATGTTTCATAAACTTGTAGTCCTTGAAAACTGTAGTATAGGTTTTTAGAAGTCCTTGAAAAGTCCTTGAATTTTACATAGCCTTGCCTGTATGAACCATGTGTGTAATTGTAGAAGAAATACCAGGAGGCAAACTTGTAGAGTCAGTACTGGACACTAAACAAGTCTACATCTTAGACTGTAAGTCAGATGTTTTTGTCTGGATTGGTAAGAAGTCCACTCGACTCGTGAGAGCTGCCGCCTTGAAACTCTCACAGGAACTCAACCGGATGCTTGAACGACCCGAGTATTGCAGTGTCACAAGATGCTTGGAGGGGACAGAAACTCAGATATTCAAGACCAAGTTTGCGGGCTGGGACGATGTCTTGCCGGTGGATTTCACCAGGACGGCAGAGTCCATTACAAGGAGGGGTGCTGATATGAAGGTACAGCAAATACTCCAGACATTTTTTTTTGCTAAAAAATGGGCAAATTGCCCATTCCAAATGGAAAACTGAATTTTCTAAATTTTTGATAAAAATATTTCCAACATACAAATGACAAAGGATATTATTTGTTTAATTGACTATAAAACATATATTTGACAAAAAAACTTCCTTAAGCATGCAGATTTTAATTTGAAAAGCTAGATCTGCATGCTTAAGACAGTTGTTTGCTAAGTTATAGGGATCATACATGTTTTTTTTGGGCATTGACACTGGCCAGGTTCAGAGGAAGCTGTTTGAACACAAGGACGCTAGGTCGAGTGTTCAATTGTCTCACGAAGGAACCAACAAGTGTTAATGCAATGAAACATAATATGTGTGATTGTTATCCTTGTTTATTTTACCTACTTCCAACCAAAATTACACTGAAAAAGCCCCTAAATCACTAAAATGTTCTTTTTTCCTGTGAATTTTTCTATACAAAATAGTGTCGGCTTGTAAACTTTCGAACTTCATAAAATTGTCACCACAGCATGCAATGGTTCGGCAAACATAACCTTTTGCGAAATTATCATTTTAGGTAGCAATACTTTCCCGTGTAACATCATGCAGACAACTCATGGCTCATTTTAATTATTGTCAAGTTCAAACCCTGCTTAACTAGCAGGGGTGAAAGTTTTCAGGATTATTCCTGAATTCAGGATTTTGAGGATGACGTTCCACAGAAAGTCATCCTCAAAATGCTGAATTAAGTAGGCTTCTCTGATTTATTTTCAATCTATCACAACTGACCATTTAAACATGAAATTGTGGATATTTAGTGGTCATAAGTACTGCAAGTTTTAAATTTGAAATTTCAAAAGTTCAGGATTTTGGAAATTTTGAACTTTCAACCATGAACTAGCATATGAACCTCATGATTTGAACATGGACTATTTTGGCACCCTCTAAGGGTCCCTCTTATTTGCAATAAAGGAGGTTAAGGAAATATCAGCAGATAATCAAGCAGACTACAATTCTTCTCTTTATCACAGGTTATAATGGAGAGAGACAAAATGAAGACAGACCTGTCATCGCTGTTCATGCCGAGACAATCTCAGATGCCAAAAGATGAAGCAGTAAGTATTTATGACTCATTAATCATTCAAGCACCAGTTAGACTGCAGCAGACGACAACTAACATGATATCTTTCTTCTTTTTTGGCGGTAAATAAGACTTGTTATTTCATAGGAATCATCTGCCAGCAGACGATTCCCATGAAATAACAAGAAATATTTTGTTTTTATGAAGGAGTGACGAGTTTGGAAATGTCGTCTGCCGCAAATTTCTGTAGTGTTTCAAGGTTCAAACCCTCGACTGCATTAGCTCTTGATAAGAGGATTTCTGGATATTTATGCTTTTTTCCTAAGGTTTCCTTTTGATGATTGGTTGGCAAAAGGATTGGTTTGAACATTTTTATATCATTAATTCATTATCTAACCATAGGATCAAGATTACTATAGTGTTTCCAGGACTTGAGTGACCCCCGTTTTTTGCTAATTATTCTTTAATGGTGGTTTTAATTGAAAAATCAATTGGAGAAACGAATTTAGATATATACCGCGTAATTGAATTTATTTTTTCCACATAAATATGAGTTTTGGTATAGGCTGGGATTAGATGGAATTTTGGTGTGTTTTTGCTGCTCTTCTTTGAATTAGTCCCCAACTGAACCTAGCGATATAAATAAAACATGGCTTATACAGGTCAGTGGAGGTAATTCGTCAGTCCCACAGATAAGAGTGTGTAACAGAGAGTTACTTTTCCTATTTCTCAACCAATAATATGTTGTGTGTATTCAAAACAACCATCTCGATGATATGGTTCTTTTGAGCACCCAAAACACGTCTTTAAACTGATAAAGACAATCGCAGCTTCACGCTAAAATTTCTTAAATGGCCCAATCTTCGTGCATTAAGCTATGATTCACTGCTTATACTGACGCATAAACTCACTGTGCATCTAAAGCCGATGCATTGAAATGGCCTGTGTTAAAAAACGATTCAATTAACAGTATTGTCTGAACCTTAAATAATGGCTGAATTTTCTTTCGAGATAATTGTTTCCTAAAAATATGTCTTTCACGAATACAAGTAGGTTATCAAACAGTATGGATCCAGACTATGCCCAACATTTTAACCTGAGCTTGCCTTCGGCTGTTGACAAAGTTTATCAGCGAAATAGCTTTAGCAGGCAAATATTTGATGCTCTTTAAGTTTAATGTATAATTCCCTATTTCTCGTCAACTCTCTAATTTGCTTGAATTGTCGTCATAAACTCTTTACTTACTAGTGTCGTCTGCTGATTACCTTTGCAAACAATTTGGACCCAAATCAGGCCCGACAAAACGTCGGACATGATCTGGATCCAAACGGCTTGGCACTCTACTGATATTCCCGGAAGACCATTTTAGAAGAAAAAACAATAAACAAACTGATTTCGAAAAAAAAAAAATCAGCAGACGCCAAAACCATCACAACCTCGTAGGCAAAACGAGTCAATGAATTGAAATGGGAGGTGCTACATGTACATGCATGTTTCATGCTTAAGCCTTAAATATGCCTGCTTTCAATACGGCACGGTCGAGGACCCCTATATACTTTTACAATTGCGTGTGTGCGTGTGTCAAAATGATATCGAGTGAGGTTTGCGGAATAGATTTTCGTTGAATCATCGGATATAGATAGTCCTGTGGGCTAGTACATATCATCATAGCAATGCAAAATATACCACGTGAATCTATTGGGGTACACATGGGTATATTCACAAGGAAAAACAACTAAGTTATTTTTTTGTACAGGGGACTGGGGCTTCAGTTACAAATAAGGGTTTCTCCCAAAAATAAGTTTTAGTTACGCGGTGTGCATTTAAATCCACATGCTAAGTGCCGTTCTTCTTAGTTCAATTTAAAGCTGTTTAAAAAAAGAAAAACGGGAGTCACTTATAACCTGGAAACACATTAATTCTGCCTACTACAAAACTAACTGTCAGATAGTCAAGTAACCAGTCAAGTGACAAGTCTAATTATCAGAAATGATCATAGGAGGTCATGCCTGGGAGTGAGATTGATCAACCATTAATGAATTACATATATTTTGGTAACATTATGAAATCAGGCCTGTAACAGCATCGCATATATATGGCTAAATATTGACGCTTTCACACTAAAAACATGATCTAAAGTAATTATGTCACATGATAAATAGAATCTAAAGTGAGTGCTCGTGTATTATTGAATTTATTAAACAAGAGGAAAAGAGCTAAAATGTAAGGCTTGCCTGTTTGGCACGCCCAAAACAAGCATCTTGTTTGTTTTGTTGGCAGTCCGAGTTCACATTGCCTGTTTCTAATTACAATCCAACAAAATCATAAATATTATCAAATACTAGATATTAAATTGTTTTGTGTCCAAAAGAATGAGTGTGTTCGAGATATATGCCATAAAAATGTAAATATATGAGAAAAATTTTGTTTTTCAGAGGTTAAGTCAGTCCAAAAATAACCCTTAAAGCACCACCAAAAATGCATCTGAAAATGTCGTCTGCTGCAAAATTTGCTAACATTAATGACTAATGTAAATAGAGAGACAAACTGTGAATCCAGATCAGACTACTCCTACTGGGTCTACACTGTTTTGGGAACGACAAAATGGATGACAATTGTCGTGAATTGTGCTTTAAGGATTAACAAGTTACCATTTTGGTGTCACTTGCTTTGAACTGAGCCTAGTATGCTCAAACTTTCAACAAAATTCATTTCTAAACATTTTGCCCACTACTGTCATCTCCTGATAACTTTTGCTAACAGTTTGGACTAAGATCAGGCATGACATAAAATCAGCCCTGAACTGGATCCAAACTGTTTGATACTCTGATGGTGTTCCTGAAAGAATTTTTCAAAAAAAGTCATGTTCAAAAAAAAAAAATCAGCAGTCGACAAATTAATCTTGAAAACTTTCCCAGCTTGCAATGAGTTAGATATGTATACATTTTCCTTTGTCAAGTATAAATACACAGCACCAGAATTAACAACAATGCCTGTTTACTACTCACCAACAAAAAGAATACCCGTTTGCATAAAACAAACGGAAACAGTACCTATTTACTGTTATGAGCATGTAAGTAAGAAGCTGTTTTTATCTCTTTGCCTAATGTCTTCTGCTGTAGCATATGCTAGTCCATTTAAAACATCTCTGTAGCAAACAGTTTGAACCCAGATCAGACTGCTCCTCTAGGAGCAGTCTGATCTGGTTCCACACTTTTTGTCTGTATGCTGAAATAACCCTTGCCAAAATTAAATGCAGCTCTGCGTAAAAGCTGCGCAAAAGTGGTTCCACACTATTTGTCTGTATGCCGAAATAATTAGTCATTAACATATGTATTTACATGCAGCAGGCAACTTCAGCAGTCGACATTTTCAGATGCATTTTTTCGTAGCAGGCGAACTGTTATTACTTATTATTTTGTCTCACTTGAAATTGGGAGGTACCAACTACAGTTTCTGTCCACTTGTTTTTTGCCATGTATATGGTGAGCTTTTGTGATTATTAACCTTGTTAGTCTCCCAAGGTGGTTAAATTTATTCTGTCCATTGAAAAATATGGCCACCAGAGTACAGGGATGTTTGCCTATATAATACATATATAGGGAAAACTTTAAAAATCTTCGTGTAAAAAACTTCTTACATAATTGGAAAATAATTTAGTGCATGCCCTATCAGGATTGTATAAATTTGTTGTTCTGATTAAAACAACATGGGGCTAGGGCTAGGAAAAAATCTGCTGGCTTAAAATTCACATGAAACAACATGCAAAGAATATGCTCAGATTCAGGTGAGACTTTGCTGCCTTTAATTCATGTTTGTTATGAGATATTGTTCGGGTATCTTTGTTTACCTTGTTTTCTGAAATTTAACCCTTAAAGCGCCACCTATAATTTTCAGCAGACGACTATTGCAAATTTTCCGCTTTTTTCAAAAATAACAAATAAGGCATGATATTTCATGAGAATGAGTGTTGGACATAATCCCCCCCGCACAAAACCCCCCCCCGGACAAAACCCCCCCTGCTCATTTTTGTATACGTGGACAAAATCCCCCCGTGAATTTTACAACTAGGACATAATCCCCCCTGCTGAAGTTTACAACTAGGACATAATCCCCCCGCCAAATTTTACAACTAGGACATAATCCCCCTCCCCCCAACACCCCCCCCCCCTTATAATATTCATACCATGTAAACAATTTGGACCCAGATTGTAAGTCCTGATCTGGATCCAAACTGCATTACAGCATGATAGTGTTTTGAAACAATAAAATTTACTCATATATGATTAAGCAATCACTCTCAAATTAAATTGTAAATGTGCTAAAATTTAATGGTCTTATTGAGTGACTCACCTTGAAGGTCAATTATTTTTCTGATTGCCTAATTAACAGTTACTCAATTATAGGTGTTAGTTTTAAAAACTTGATGGTTTGAAATGATGATTTAGATGAATATAATGATGGGAGATCAAAGGGTGTTTGTATGTTATTGAATAAAATGTAATTAAAATTCTTTGTCCTTTTATTATAACAGTAACAATTAGCTGATGAATTGCATGATTATCTGAGTAATCATCATTTTCATGCTTTGTTCCAAATAATTCAGGACCCCTATCATGCTGTCAGACAGTTTGGATCCAGATCAGGACTTACAATCTGGGTCCAAATTAGTTACATGGTATGATGTATGCTGTAATATAGGGGGGGGGGGATTATGTCCTAGTTGTAAAATTCAGCGGGGGGGATTATGTCCTAGTTGTAAAATTCAGCGGGGGGGGGGGGGGGGGGGGGGGGGGGGGGGGGGGGGGGGGGGTTATGTCCTAGTTGTAAAATTCATGGGGGGGATTTTGTCCACGTATACAAAAATGAGCAGGGGGGGTTTTGTCCGGGGGGATTATGTCCGTATCCCCATGAGAATCGTCTGCTGGCAATCAATTCTCATGTAGGATCATACCTATGTAGTATCATACCTTATTTTCGTCTAAAATTGGGAAAAATGTCGCAAAATTTGTCTTCTGCTGAGGTCGCAATTGGCGCTTTAAGGGTTAAATTATATCTGACTCACCCCCTGTATTCAACTCGTAACCCACAGTCCGATACAATAACCAATAGTATTGTTTACCTGGGCATGCACATTTTGAAGGAAATTCACTCAGACACTTTTCAGCCATTAAACGAATCCTGGTGGGAAACCAAAGAGTTTAAATGATGCAGTTATAGCTTGCCATTTAATAAGATACAATTCTTTGATGAGCATGCTCATTTAAGAATGGTATATTAAGAAATCTTGATTGTGTAGTTTGCTAAGATAACAGCCAAGTCAATCAAATGTCTGTTACGGTCACAAAACATATTTTAACGAATTCTTCAACAATGATAATGTTTGGATACAATCTGCATAGGCAAGCCATTAGCGGAGTATATTGGAATACTTATTGCAAAGTTTTGATGAAGAAGAACAATGGAAAATAAATGAAATGAAGAATTTGTTTTTACTTTCTGTGAAAAAGCACATTCCTAGGTAGACAAGATGTAAAGGACTGTGTGTTATGGTTCGAATACAGGGGGTGTGACTGTTTTTCAGAGCAGTCTGATCTTAGTCTTCATTATTTGGTTAAGACCTTTTCATCAGTTGACATGAGTACAGAATTTTAGAATGTTTACTTTGATTTTGTTATGGTTTTAATATACAGTTCATTCGTTTTTTGAAAAATTACTTGTTATAAGGACTTGCTGCTATGGTGACAACAGTATCTTCTTGCTATGTTGATAAAAAAAAATTATTGCTATTTTGACAAAAATGTCTTGTTGCTATGGTGACAACAAACCATGCCACAGTCATTTTCCAGTCAGGCCTCCAGATAAGAGTGTGTAATTAACAATTAATATTCTTATTTCTCAACCAAAACATGGTATTCAAAAGAATTGTTTCATTGAGACTTCTTTTATTCACCCAGAACATATGCTAAGCCAATAGATAAGAAAATACAATTAAAAAAATCTTATCTGGACCTGTGAAACATCATCTGAATAAGTAAGTTACAGAAAACCTTGAAAATGAGAACTCTGACTTTTCGAAATATTAAATTTCGGACACCATGGATTCAGAAAATAGGGCCTATTTGATAACTGTCTATAAAAACATGATGTTTTGGGTGCTTAAAAGAAACTTCTCCATGATTTTTTTCTTTTACACACCCAAAACGTATGTTTAAAGAGGTAAAAATTTTAGCAATAATACTGGCACCTCTCATTATGACTCTCTCCAGGGGTCATACTGGGCAGATCAAAAGGACAGTCATAATAATGTGATTATGACTTCCCTACATTGGATATAAAGTGGTTACATGAAGGGATTAGGTAATTTATGATAAAATATTGATCTTTATCTTAGCGAATGAAGCTGTGTTGTATACAGGTAAATCCCCTCTTAAGGCCCCTTTAAATTTGTGAGATACCGAAACTGCCCCTTATCAGATAATCCTTTAATGATCTCTATTGGACAATAAAAACTGATAATAATTATTTTGGATGATTATATACATTGATGTCTACTTCCCCATAATTGCTACCACTGATAATTCAAAATTTTGAAAAAAATCAGCAGAGGAAAACAAAAACATGAAAATTACCCAGCATGCAAAGAGCCAAAAGCAACTCAAATATTCATGCCACCTTTCTTTATCTTTTCAGTATACATATAAAAAAGGCTATATGTTGTAAAATGTCCCACAAAAGCCTAGACAAACAGGACAGACCCAGATCAGACTGCTTCTGAAGAAGCAGTCTGATCAGGGACTTCCCTGTTTGCTTTTCTGACAAGCATATAGTCAGTTCCAGCCCTGATAACCAACAGAAAGGGAAAAGTGTTCAAAATTTTAAAATATTTACAGTATTCATTTAACTCTTAAAGCGCCAATCACAACTGCAGCAGACGACAAATTTTGTGACATCTTTTCTAATTTAAAAAAAAAAAAGGTATGATATTTCATGAGAATCGTCTGCCAGCAGACGATTCTCATGAAATATCATGCCTTATTGGTTATTTTTGAAATAGCGGCAAAATTTTAAATTGTCGTCTGCTGCAAATTCTAGGTGGCGCTTTATGGGTTAAAAATAACCATTTCAGGATCAGCTGGTGGAAGAATGGAATGATGATCTGGACAGCATGGAATGCTTTGTCCTGGAAGAGAAGAAATTTGTCAGACTTCCAGACCATGAATTTGGTAATAGTTTCTAATATCATTTTAGATCTAAATTATTCACCAATCAGAAGCATTTTTGGCCGTTATACGGTTATATTCCCAATGCCAAAACGTTTCTTTTCTCCTATGTTGGGATGAAAAAATCCCTATTTCAAGTCGGAAAATATCAAAGAAAAAATCATCGTTATGTCGAGTAAATTGTGTTGAAAATTGTTTGTTTATTTGGGTTCCAGTTCGGACATTTTCAACCGACCGACTATCAGCATATCAGTCGTGCTACTACGATGTTAATCCTCTTGTTGCATTATAAGGGCCCAAGGGTGTTGCACCCTCTAACGATCGGCATATCAGCTGTGGTTTACTTCTTTGCTTCAACAGGTAATTTCCCCTGTAAGTACAACAATCAATTAAAACTTGTTCTCCGGATGCATAAAAAGATAAATACCAACTAGCTGATACAATTAGGTAGCTTAATTTCGTACATCTGTGTGTAAGAATGGAGATGGAAATGATAAAAGCTCTTTGTTATTTTGACTATCTTAACTGTATCTTGTCTATCACACCTGAAGGAGCTGGCACTTTGGTGTAAGCTTCTGTAGTACCAAGTGCCCCATCCCACTTCTTCAGTTTTTCTAATTAATTCGCATTTTATGTTGGCTGGGGAAAGGGCTGAGGTGAACGGAAAGTCGTAATGTATAAGGGAACCCCTGCAAAATGTTTTTCAGTGTGTGTTGACTTAGTCATGTTCATGCAAATGATATAAAGGGGAGCCCCGCTCAAATTTGTTTAGGGTGGGTTTGAAGAATCACTTTAAGCAGTTAATAGGAAATCTAAGCCTACTCTGCGCTTTCAAAATGCTTAGCTGTCGGAATTTTCGTGGGCCCATGACCCCATGTACCCTCAAAAAATTGTGCCCTCTTCATTTTGCACTATGTACCCTCAAAATATGAGTGGTAGCCCTGGTAATATTCAAAATTGCGCAGTCTCATATAATACACCATGCAAGTTAACAGTACAGCTAAATTCAGATTAAATATGATGTGTTTTATGATTAGACAATATAGCTAACAACACTAAAAATTCTCAATTGTAGGCGTTTTCGCGCTATAATTCCCAATTCCAGGGGTATGTGTCATTGTCCCAAATGGTAAATATAAACCATTGATTTCTAAAAAAGTGAATTTAATTTGTTCCATTTCAATGGCGTCAAATTAATCGCAAATTTGCACGTAACCTTTGGGTTCAGGCGATTGAGCTTGCCCTAGCCGGCATATGCATTTTCTTACAAGAGCAGTGTAACTATAGGTAAAGTCTCTTCTATCAATTATGAGTAGTTGAATGGTCACATGTGCGGATCCAGAGGGGGGATAGAGGGTCTGGACCCCCTCCTGGAAAATCAAAAGTTCTATGGGTTTCTAGAATTAGCATTTGGACACCCGTTCCCTCCCCCTGGAATAGGTTGGACCCCCCCCCCCCCCCAAAAAAAAAAAAAAAACCTTGTAAAATTATAGTTTGAAATAAACCATTGATAAGCCACTGTAAAACTGTAAAAGTTGAGGACAAAAAAGACAAAAAACGTTGTGAGCATATTTAGACAATGAGCATATTTAGACCATGAGCATATTCGAACAATGAGCATATTTAGACAATGAGTATAATCAGACAATGAGCATATTCAGACAAGAAGCATATTCAGACAATGAGCATATTCAGACAATGAGCATATTCAGACAATGGGCATATTCAGACAATGAGCATATTCAGACAATGAGCATATTTAGACCATGAGCATATTCAGACAATGAGCATATTTAGACAATGAGTATAATCAGACAATGAGCATATTCAGACAATGAGCATATTTAGACAGGGTAAATTCATACAATGACCATACCCAGACCATGAGTTTATTTAGACAATGCAGCATATTCAGACAATGAGCATAAACAATGAGCATATTTAGACAATGAGCATATTTAGACCATGAGCATATTCAGACAATGAGCATAATTAGACAATGAGTATAATCAGACAATGAGCATATTAAGACAAGGAGCATATTCAGACAAGGAGCATATTCAGACAAGGAGCATATTCAGACAAGGAGCATATTCAGACAAGGAGCATATTCAGACAATAGGCATATTCAGACAATGACCATATTCAGACAATGGGCATATTCAGACAATGAGCATATTCAGACAATGAGCATATTTAGACCATGAGCATATTCAGGCAATGAGCATATTTTGACAGGGTAAATTCATACATTGAGCATACTCAGACAATGAGTTTATTTAGACAAGGAGCATATTCAGACAATGAGCATATTCAGACAATGAGCATATTCAGACAATGAGCATATTTAGAACATGAGCATATTCAGACAATGTGCATATTTAGACAATGAGTATAATCAGACAATGAGCATATTCAGACAATGAGCATATTCAGACAATGAGCATATTTAGACAGGGTAAATTCATACAATGACCATACCCAGACCATGAGTTTATTTAGACAATGCAGCATATTCAGACAATAAGCATATTCAGGCATGAGCATATTTTGAACATTGCATATTTAGACCTGTATGTTCAGATAAAGAGCATATTCAGATGATAATGAGCATATTTAGACAATGAGCATATTTAGACATTGAGCATATTCAGACAATGAGCATATTCAGGCAATGAGCATATTTTGACCATAGCTTATTTTGACCTGTATGTTCAGATAATGAGCATATTCAGATAATGAGCATATTTAGACAATTAGTATATTTAGACAATGAGCATATTCAGACAGTGAGCATATTAAGACAGGGTATATTCCTACAATGACCATACCCAGACCATGAATATATTAAGACAATCAGCATATTCAGACAATGAGCATATTCAGGCAATGAGCATATTTTGACCATAGCATATTTAGACCAGTATGTTCAGATAATGAGCATATTCAGATAATGAGCATATTTAGACAATGAGCATATTTAGACAATGAGCATATTCAGACAGCATATTTAGACAATGAGCATATTCAGACAATGAGCATATTCAGACAATGAGCATATTTAGACAGGGTATATTCATTCAATGACCAGACCCAGACCATGAGTATATTAAGACAATCAGCATATTCAGACAATGAGCATATTTAGACAATGAGCATATTTATACCATATACCATGAGCATATTCAGACAATGAGCATATTTAGACAATGAGCATATTGTTACGCCCAGGTATGCTTTGCAAGCCTAGGTGCAACAAGAAAGTAATACAATTCAAAACATATGAAGTTAAATGAGCCCAAATGAGCTATAAATGATTTTTTCCCAATTAAGACAGAGCTATCTGCTCCAAACAATGATTGAGTCACCTACTTGGTGTTTAATAAGAAGACAATTCAATGCGTTCAACAACAAATTATGAGATAAGCCAAAGTTGACAATAACTATAATCAAAGCAATCCAAGTAATAAAATGTAAACCCTTGATCAATTATATATATAGTGAGCCACAGTGAGCACAAAAGTACTATCAGAATAATATTTGAGCAGCTCAAACTGACCTATTCAAAACAACCTTAAAGGGATACATATTTGAGCAATAATACTGGTACCACTCATTATGACTCTCTCCAGGGGTCATTCTGGTCAGATCAAAAGAACAGTCATAATGAGGTGATTATGACTTCCTTACTGGGGCAATAAAGTGGTCCCATAAAGGGATTAGGCAATTTATGATAAAATATTGATCTTTATCTTAGTGAATGAAATTGAGTTGTATACAGGTAAGTCCCCTCTTGAGGCCCCATCAATTTTGTGAGATACTGAAACTGTCCCTTATCAGTTAATCCTTTAATGATATCTATTGGACAGTGATCTATGTCTTTAACAACCTTGTTATTTGAACCCAAAGACTACAAAAGTACAACACTATGAAAAATACTGCAAGAGCAGTCAAAATCCTATAGAGGAAAGACCGGGCCGCGTAGCGCAGTCAGTAACGTGTCTGGCTACAGATGCGTGTCTGACTGCAGATCCAGGGGTCATGAGTTCGATCCCGGCCCGGTACCATACTTTCGTGGAGATTGATCATGAAATAATTTCTACGGTCATTCTCCTCCCTTCCGCTGATTTATTCAAGAAGGGTTGTTGTCAGTTACAAGCGAAAGTATGTGCACAAATTACTGGTTAACCGCTTGCTCAAGCCTGCCCAGGAAAAAGTGTGGTAAAGTGAACTGACCGTCCCGCAATGACCATAGCTGTTGACATGGGATGTAAAGCAACAAAAACAAACAAACAAATAGAGGAAAGTAAGTATAAATATGCTGTCAAAGCAGCTAGCCGTTGGAATAACCAAAGCTAAATAAGTATTATACTTTGTTGTACAACAATTACCGGAGTGACAACACTGCCAGAGCAATCACAAGGTTATATATATATAACAGGCTGTCACAGTGTGAGCAGCCACAAAGTTGTCTTGTAAACAAATGAGCTAGAGTGAGCCAGGTCTCCCAATCGCCTTATACAGGATTCATGAGAGGCCTAGCCACTTAATATATATATTTGCTCTCGTCTGTCAAACAGCCTTTAAGACAATGAGCTGAAATGAGCCAGATCTCTGAGGCTCAGTCACTATATACTGGGATAAAATATACTACAAAGCTCGGTAGACATGTTTCAGTCAACTCCTCACTTTGTAGATAAATTACCAGTATATTATATCTTCTTAGCTGTCCAATAGCCTTTTTAGCCTTCCAATTGATCTTATTCAGACCTTTCGTTTCAGCAGTCATAAGCCAACTGATCAAATGCACTCCTTTCATTGCTTTATATATGGACAAGTTCATTTCAAGGGTTATTCCATTAAACAAATATCTGATTGGCTGATAATTAACTCTCCTGTCTGCTGATTGGATAAAAATGGTAATCATTGATTGGTCAACACCTGGCTTGAACATCAATATATATATAAATACACCAAACAATTAGTGTGTCTAGACATGACAAAGAGCAAAACAAATGCCAGGGGAGTTAATATATATTTGTTAATATAAAAATGGGTGTACATAACACCTCCCCCCTTAAAGAAAAAGAAATATTTTATAAAAAGATTTCTTTTACAAATGTACCGTAGTACAGTGCTGAATTATGTCATCCTTGAAAGAGAGTCAGCCACAACATTCTCTCTGCCTTTGATGTGTCTGACGTCCAGGTTATACTCCTGTAATAGGAGAGTGTAGCGTAACAATCTCTGATTTTTGTTCTTCATTTTCCGTAGAAATGTGAGTGGATTGTGATCAGTGTAAACTGTCACAAGAGAAGATGAAGAAGAGATGTACACTTCAAAATGTTGAATTGATAGAATCAAAGCGAGACACTCTTTTTCTATAGTAGAGTAGTTTTTCTGACATTTGCTGAATTTCTTAGAGAAATAGCAAACAGGGTGGTCTACCCCATTTTCATCGTCTTGTAAGAGAACGCCTCCTGCTCCTACATCACTAGCATCAGCAGCTAGTTTAAAAGGTTTCTGAAAGTCTGGAGCAGCGAGCACTGGTTCACTCTTTAGAATGGCCTTTAATTTATCAAAAGCCTCTTGACAACTTTGTGTCCAGACAAATTTGGTATTCTTTTTCAAAAGGTTTGTAAGAGGAGCAGATATAGTAGAAAAGTTATTGCGGAATTTTCTGTAGTAACCTGCCATGCCTAAGAAACTCATGAGCTCCTTTTTACTTGTAGGTATAGGGAAATCAGATATGGTTTGAACATTAGCTGATACAGGTCTAACTTGTCCTTGTCCAACTACATGGCCAAGAAATGTCAATGTGCCATGACAAAATTCACTTTTGACTAGGTTTACTGTTAACCTGTACTCTGTGAGTCTGTCAAAGAACTCTTTTATGGTTCCAAGGTGGTTTTCCCAAAAGTCACTGTAGATGATCACATCATCTATGTAAGCTCCAATCCCATCCATTCCAGCAACCAAACTGTTTATCAACCTCTGAAATGTGGCTGGAGAGTTTTTCATACCAAATGGCATAACCTTGTATCTGAATAGCCCATCTGGTGTCACAAAGGCTGATACTTCTTTGGCATTATCTGTCAAGGGAATTTGCCAGAATCCCTTTAATAAATCAAACTTTGTGACGTATTTGGCTTTTCCAATCTTGTCAATACAGTCATCTATTCTTGGAATGGGAAAGGAGTCTGTTTTTGTAACACCATTTACTTTTCTATAATCAGTGCACAATCTATATGTACCATCAGGTTTCGGTACAAGAATACATGGTGATGACCAGACATTGTTGCTGGGCTCAATGAAAAAATTCTCCAGCAAATATTGAATTTCTTCCTTTAACTACTCTTTCTTGACTGGACTCATTCGATAAGGATGTTGTTTAATTGGCATTGAGTCACCAATGTCAACATCATGAAATATTTTGTCTGTCTTAGAAGGGACATCAGGAAACAAGTGTTTGTAATCAACTATGAGCTGTGCCAATTGGTCATGCTCTTTAGATTTTAAATGACCCAACTTTGAGTCCAAGTTATTCAAGATATCTGAATAATTCAACCTTGGCGAGCTCAGCATTTTGCTATTTATTTGAACGTCAGGGTCTTTTAGATTCTCTATGGAATCTTCAGAAATGAGTTGCTCATTTTCAGCATCTGGGAATGAAACAGGTGTTACAAAATGGGTGTACATAACAATATTTAGACATTGAGCATATTCAGACAATGAGCATATTTAGACAATGAGCGTATTAAGACATTGAGGATATTCAGACAATGAGCATATTCAGACAATGAGCATATTAAGGCAATGAGCATATTCAGACATTGAGCATATTCAGACATTGAGCATATTCAGACAATGAGCATATTCAGACAATGAGCATATTTAGACATTGAGCATATTCAAACAATTAGCATATTCAGGCAATAAGCATATTTAGACCATAGCATATTTAGACCTGTATATTCAGATAATGAGTATATTTAGACAATGAGCATATTTAGACATTGAGCATATTCAGACATTGAGCATATTCAGACATTGAGCATATTCAGACAATGAGCATATTCAGAAAATGAGCATATTCAGACAATGAGCATATTCAGACAATGAGCATATTAAGACATTGAGCATATTCAGACATTGAGCATATTTAGACATTGAGCATATTCAAACAATAAGCATATTCAGGCAATGAGCATATTTAGACCAAAGCATATTTAGACCTGTATATTCAGATAATGAGTATATTTAGACAATGAGCATATTTAGACATTGAGTATATTCAGACAATGAGCATATTTAGACAATGAGCATATTTAGACATTGAGCATATTCAGACAATGAGCATATTTAGACAATGAGCATATTTTGACAATGGGCATATTCAGACAATGAGCATATTTAGACAATGAGCATATTTAGACATTGAGCATATTCAGACAATGAGCATATTCAGGCAAGGAGCATATTTAGACCATAGCATATTTAGACCATAGCATATTTAGACCTGTATATTCAGATAATGAGTATATTCAGATAACGAGCACATTCAGACAATGAGCACATTCGGACAATGAGCATGCTAAGACAATTAAGCACATTCCTGACAATGAGCAAAGTAAGGCATTGAGCAAATTAAGACAATGAGCAAATTAAAACCATGAGCATATTTAATTAGACAATGTAGCGTATTCAGACTATGAAGCATATTCAGACAATGAAATTACATGAATTTAAACAATGAACCATGCTCAGACAATGGTCATACTCAGAAAAAGATTTCTATCAGACAATGAGCATATTAGGAAAGAAAAGAATTCAATTTTTTGCCATGGCATAAATTTGGTATGTGAAGTGAGAAATGCTTTTAATTTGTGACTTTACAATGCATGAAATATATTTTATTCACTTCACTGGATGAATTATATACAGTAACAACTCGAAAATTTAAACTCTGGTTGTTCGAAATACTCACTAAATTTGAAATAAATTTGGGACGCACTGGAGTAAGAGAATATGGGCCTATTTATGAACTATTTTAATTTCTGTCTATAAAAACATAAGTTTTAGGTTTGTAAAAGAAACGTCTCTCCTGAGAAGTTTCTTTTGCGCACCCAAAACATACGCACCCAAAACATACGCTAGATAGAAAAAATACGATAATCATTTTGTGGGGTGTTTATTTTTATGTTTACCTCCCTATAATTGGAACTAATGATCATTCTAAATAAAACCTCTCATCCTGATGACTTTCAATTTACAAGATTCAACTTCCTTCCAGAATTTTGAATATCTTCTATTTCTTATAGGTATATTCTACAGTGGAGACTGCTATGTATTCCTGTGTCGATACTGGATACCGGTAGATTTACCCGAGGAGGAAGCTGAAGATCCTGATGCTGAACAACCAGAGGAGGAAGAGAAAGTTGTTGTATATTTCTGGCAAGGTCGAGATGCTGGGAATATGGGATATCTGACCTTCACCTTCAGGTAATACTGCTCAACTCTTTGCATGCTGGGTAATAATACCAGCTTTTTTCTTTAGAAAAAAAAGGGTATATTAATATGGTGTCAAAGTCGGTTCGTCGTCCGTCCGTGCATACGTCTGTCACGTTTTTTTGTAAATGTATCTCCTCCTAAACCGTTAGAGGTAGTAACTTCAAACTTTGTAGGTGAATAGGTCACATGATGTAGAGCGTACTGGGCAACATTTCGTGTGACCTTGACCCCAAGGTCAAAGGTCAAATAATGTATTTTCTTGTAAATGTATCTCCTCCTAAACGGTTAAGACTTAGCACCTTCAAATTTTGAAGCTGAATAGGTCACATGATGTAGAAGGTACTGAGCAACATCTCATGTGACCTTGACCCCAAGGTCAAGGTCAAAGGTCAAACAGGGTTCATATGCGTCAGGGAAATTTAATTTTTTTCAAGGTCAGGGAATTGTCAGGGAATTTTATGTTGTGTCAGGGAAAAATGAATGTTTGCTAAAATGTCAGGGAAATGTCAGGGAATTTTACAATTTCCAATTTGTATCAAATAATGAGAACCAGAAAAAAAGGCTAGAGCAGTTTTCTAAACATTTTGCATTACAAACTTAATCATTTTGATAGCTTTTAGATTGCTTTAAACATTAGAAGATGGAAGGATTTGGCATTACTTGCCTACTTCGCTGCATTTTTAGCTCACCTGATCCAGTGAGGTTTTTGTATGACAATGGTCAGGGGTCACCATCCATCTGTCCATCATCCTTTCATGTTTTCAAAGAAGTATATTATTAATGTCAGATGGCCAAATGTGATCAAATTTCATGTAAATCATCATCAGGTAGGGTGAAAGGCTGTATAAGGTTTTTGGCTAGCTGCTTGCCATGGATGGTGGCAGCAAGGCTCCTATAGACATAATGTGAAAATCTTGAAAAAATCTTCTTCACTGAAGCCATGAGGCCCACAGCTTATATATTAAGTATGTTGCAATGTCTAGTGGTCCCCTACATAAATCATGCCAATCAAGTCCCTGGGGTTAAAACTGGCCACACCCTGTGGACCAATAACTCCCATAGAGTTATTGTCGGAAAAACTTAAACAATCTTCCCTGAAACCATAATATATTTAGTTTATAGCAACATCTAGTGCTTCCCAACATAAATCCTGCCAATCAATCCCCTGGGGTCAAAACTGGCCTAGCCATGAGGATCAATAACAATGGGAAAAAAACATAAAGAATCTTCAAAAAACACGAGGCCCACAGCTTAAATATTTGTAGCAATGTCTAGTGGTCCCTAAAATAAATACCTTTGATGAAAACTGGCCACACCCCTGGGGATCAATAACTCTCAGACATATAATGGGAAAAACTTAAATCTTTTCTATAACCATGAGGCCTACAGCTTATATATTTAGTATAAATCAATGTCTGGGGGTCCTCTACATAAATTGTGCCAACCATGCCCTTGGAGTCCAAATTGGCCACATACACCCCGAGTGTCATTAGCTTCCGTCAGTTAGCTTCCGTAGACTTATAATGGGGTAAACATGAAAGTCTTTTATGAAACCATGAAGCCCAAAGTATGTAGCAATGCATAGTGGTTCACTACATAAATTCTGCCAACCATGTCCCTGGGGTTCAAATTGGCCACAAGTGGGAGGGGACATTTGCTTCCATAAAATAAACTTCTGAAACCATGAAGTCAACAGATCAGGTGTACAGTTTAGGCTCATTAAGCCAGTTGTTAGCTCATATGTAAGCACTTTATGCTCAAAATGAGCTGTTGTGATCACTGTGTGGATTACCTGTCATGCATCATCTGTTGTCAACAATTTGTTGTACTCAGGGTTTTAGTGGTATTTTATCGAAAAAATTTTCTGGTGTAACTTTTACAGTGAAATATTCCACATTCAGCTAAAATGCTTTACTTTCCTCTTTATACTGGTTGCTTTATGGGTGGCTGTAGTCAGCATCCAATTTTTTGAAAGATGATTGGCTTAGACTGCATTTTTATCATACAATAATTTGACAATCTGTAAATTTTTATGTTGAAAACATAGTTATTTACTATAGATATGCTGTATACAGCTTGAATAAAAATGATAATATCAAAATTCAAAATAATCACTCTATTTTGGTAACAGAGCTGTTCACTGGGGCTATATACGCAAAGGTTGGAATAAAATCAAGTTTTCCGGCAAGTAGGGTTATGTCAGGGAAATTTGGATTGCCGTCAGGGAAAAGTCAGGGAAATGTCAGGGAATTTTGTTTTGTCCTGTCTGTATGAACCCTGTCAAATATTGAATTTTCTTGTAAATGCATCTCCTCCTAAACCTTTTGACTTAGCAACTTATTTTGACGTAGCAAACTTTGTATCTGAATAGGTCACATGATGTAGAGGGTACTGGGCAAAATTTTGTGTGACCTTGACCCCAACCCCAAGGTCAAGGTCAAAGATCAAATAATGTATTTTCTTGTAAATGTATCTCCTCCTAAAGGGTTAGACGTAGCAACTTCAACTTTGCAGCTGGATAGGTCACATGATGCAGAGGGTACTGGGCAACATTTTGTGTGACCTTGACCCCAAGGTCAAGGTCAAAGGTCAAATATTGAATTTTCTTGTAAATGCTTCTCCTCCTAAAGCTTTTGACGTAGTAACTTCAAACTCTGTAGGTGCATAGGTCACATGATGTAGAGGGCACTAGGCAACATTTCGTGTGACCTTGACCTGAAGGTCAAGGTCATTTAATGTATATTCTTGTAAATGCATCTTCTCCTCAACTATGGGATGTAGCAATATCAACCTTTAGTGGTGCATAGGTCACATGATGTCAAGGGTACTGGGCAACATTTTGTGACCCCAAGGTCAAGGTCAAATAATGTATTTTCTTGTAAATGCATCTTCTCCTTAACCATGGGATGTAGCAACATCAAATTTTGGTGGTGCATAGGTCACATGAAGTCGAGGGTACTGGTCAACATTTGTGTGACCTTGACCCCCTTGACCTAGGGGTCAAGGTCAAATAATGTTTTTTCTTGGTAATGCAGCTCATTAACCATTGGCCGTAGCAACTTCAATCTTTGCAGTTACATAGGTCACATGATGTAGAGGGCAATGGTCAAGGTCAAATCAAATATTTCTTGTAAATGCATTTCCTCCTAAACTGTTGGGCATAGCAGCTTCAAACTTTGCAGGTGCATAGGTCATATGTTGTAGAGGATACTAGGCAACGTTTCGTGTTTTTCCTTGACCTATGGTCAAGGTCAAAAGTGAAATAATGTACTTTCTTGTAAATGCATCTCCCCCTAAACGGTTGGACGTAGCAACTTCAAACTTTGCAGGTGCTTTGGTTAGCTCAAAAGCGGGTATTTGCGATGGTGTACCATCGAATGAAGTCTAGTTTTTAATGCTTTCGTTTTCATCTGCTGACTTTATTCAAGATTAATTTTTTCAGAAAAATTCTTTCAGGAACCCTATCAGAGTGTCAAACATTTTTGATCCAGACTGTTTGCAAAGGCTATAAGCAGACGCCAAAAGTCGCTGCTAGTAAGGAAAGGGTTAATTTTTAATGCACAGTAAATGCTCAATTTTTTTAAACATTTTCACTTTCTATTCTCGAGTAAAATGGTTATCAGGGCTGGAATACACTAAACATTCATCAGAATAGCAAACAGGGAAGACCCTGGTCTGTGTCTGCACTATTGGTATAATTCTTTTTGACAGGCAACTTGTGTTCAAACATTTACCATATCTCCTCACAAACCCCAAAAACATGTTTTCTCATGTCACAAGTCATATTTTCACAGCTTACAGAAGAAGTTTGAGATGTTATTCGGTGATAAATTGGAGGTTGTTAGGATGCACCAACAGCAAGAAAACTTAAAGTTCATGTCACATTTCAAGAGAAAGATTGTGATAAAGAAGGGAATAAGACCCACACCTAGATCTGAGCCAAAGAAAAAGAATGTGGAGTTTTACGAGTTGAGAGCTAACGGAGGGAGTATTCCAACTAGGTGTATACAGGTAAGAGAGATAAGAACTTGCCCATCTCAAGTATGTCCTTTTCCCACTACAGTAAAACCTGTGTACAATGGCCACTCTCAAAAAGACCACAAATTGGTTTTCAAGACCAATTATCCCTTAATGCAGGTCAAAAGTATTGCAGATTGGAGCCATTGTTACAATAAAATCTGTGTAAAACGGCCACTCTCAAAAAGACAAAAAATTGGTTTACAAAAAATTGGTTTTCAAAACCAATTATCGCTTAATGCAGGTCAAAAGTATTGCAGAATGCTCCAAGAGGAGCATTCTGCAATACTTTTGACCTTCATTAAGCTACCATTTGTCATTAAGACCTTTGTTTTGTCTATTTTTGAGTGGCTGTTTTACATCGGTTTTACTGTATTTTCCACAATTGATATTAATTTGCTAAGATCTAGAGAACCCTTTTCCTGTCATTCATGGCCATTTGGGTCAGCTGATGAACTTTGGTAGCCTATATTGCAAACATTATGGACCTAGATCAGACTAGTCTGTTCAGGGTTCAAAGTGTTTGCTCTTTGATAAAAGAAGTCAGAAGAAATAATAATCAGATGACATTTTCATGATAAAATGTATTGCAGAATTTCCTGTAATTCATGACCATTGGCATCTGCTTATTCATCTGCTGATGAACTTAGGTAGCATATATTGCAAACAACATGGACCCAGATCAGACTGCTCCCTTAGGAGCAGTCTGATCAGGGTTCATAGTGTTTGCTTCTATGATAAAAGTAGTCTGGAGTGGATAGTAATATTATATGCAATGTTTTTGGGGATACAGTAGTTTCTTAGTGGTAGCTTCCATGATGAAAGAAGTCTGAAATGCATTTGAATATATGCAGAAGATCTAATTAGCAGATGACATTTTCAGGATAAAAATATTTGCAGAATAAGAGATGTCACAATTTTGAGGATAAAATTGTGGCTTTTTACATATCACTGAATCTTGAGAACCGGGCCGCATAGCGCAGTCAGTAACGTGTCTGGCTACAGATGTGTGTCTGACTGCAGATCCACGGGTGGCGAGTTTGATCCCGGCCCGGTCTCATACTTTCGTGGAGATTGGTCATGAAATAATTTCTAGGGTCATTCTCCTCCCTTCTGCTGAATGAATCATTCAAGAAGGGTTGTTGTCAGTTATGAGCGAAAGTATGTGCATGAAGTACTGGTTAACCGCTTGTTGGAGCTTGCCCAGGTAAAAGTGTGGTTAGGTGAACTGACCGTCCCATAATGACCATAGCTGTTGACTGGGACATAAAGCAACAAAGCAAACAAACAAACTGAATCTTAGGTGAAAATATACAGGAAATACAGTCAACTCTCGTTAACTCAACTATGCATAACTCAATACTATCACTTATCTCGACTCTGTGGCCGGTCCCGGTATTTTCCCCTATATATTATTGGAATTCTACAACGTTTATCTCGACAACGGCTAAGTCAATAAAACGGATAACTCATTACGAAAAACTGGTCCCGCTGATCAATTTAAGTGTATTTTACAAGGCCTAACTCGATCCCATTTCATAAGAAAAACACAGTCATTAACTGACCTTTTCATCTGGATACCGGTATGTCTCCAATTAATCCACCGTTTAAAACGTTAATTATCCCCATTTAAATTGTTTGATCACTTGGTCCATCTGTGTGACACATGCAGTTGTAAATTAGTGTGTTGTAAAAGTACATAATTGACCGCGGTCGGCGAATTCTATTGATATATTGTTTACAACTTCAAAGCGGGTATATGTCTATCTCATGTAAGTGATGGTTTGAGCTAATGTGTCATATTTGAGCAATCTATCGAGTATTAAGCCTGTCCGATGACTGCTTGTTTTAAATAAGGCCAAAGAATAATTAAATTGTTTCTCGGGCCATTTTTTTATTTTTGAAAACAGATGCAGCGCACTGTTGCAGATTTCAGGCACTGGACAATTGTGCGTGTAATGCTATTGTCGGACATTGGTCATGTCATGACAAAAATTAATAGATTGGGAAGAGCCGACGAAAATTAAAACATGCATATACACTGTCTGTTGAAGCTTAAACATATGACGACGTACGAAAGGGTAAAGCCTGCCACCGCGGGACCACTCGCCGATACTTACATAGAACTGAAAATGCTTTGTTTATTTTATTTTGCCTTAGAAAGTGAAAAAATGGCCATAATGCATAAAACGTTTCTTTTTTCCCCTTTTATCTTTTTCTTATTTTTTTTTATTTCAATTCCCAATGTCAATTGTTTCTTGGATCAATTCACCCCACAGTTCATTAATGTAGTAGCTACTATTAACAATCTATTAACGGACGAGTTGAACGTGGTTATTTCACCCCAAAATTGTGGCTATATGTCATGATATTGTTACCTCAAACTACTGATAACTCGACATATTTTGCTCAGTCCCTTGAAATTCGAGGTATCGAGAGTAGACTGTATAGACAAAATATATTACCTCTCTTTTATCAGGATTAGAATTCTAAAGATAGTTATTCCCCATTATTATGAATAAGGCATAGATATTAGCATATTGATTATTGAAGTAATTATGCTCTTGTGTCTTTTACAGATCAGACCTGATGCTTCACTACTGAATTCATGTTTCTGGTAAGACCTTTAGTTTGACAAAATTAAACAATTAATTTTTCATTTGTAGTCATTGATCTCAGTGACGTAGATTCAATAAAGCAATTTAATATTTTCTGTCACATGACATACAAATGAGCCATGGCATGAGATTTCCACCAATGTGGTATGTGCGACCAGCAAAGGCTCAGACCAGCCTGCGCATACATGCAGACTGATCAGAGCCTTTGCAAGTTGCTTAAATATTCTATGACTGTAAAGCTACTGACCAAACATCATTTGGAGTTTCTAAGCTTAAAAAGAGGCTGCACAGGCTTGTCTGAGTCTACACTTGTCAAAATGCCACATTGTTTGAAATCACATGTCATGGCTCAAATATAAATTTTTTAGAGTCTAATGGATCATGTCTTCTTTATAAATTTTAGAATATTAAACTAAGCCATCCTCACTGTGGTTAAACTACACCGGCACTTTTGGTCTCATCACCTCAAACGGTGTTAGAATAAACATACAGTGTCTCCAAATTTTAGGGGAAATTCAAATTACTGAGTGTTTGCTTTTAATCTAATGTCGTTTATTTTGAATAAAAGTATCATTTTGCGTAAAAATATAAGAACTTCGACAGAATATTACTCTTGAGTCAGCTGGGAACAGAGAATTTTTCATTCTGGTTTTGTCAGAAAACAACATCGATAGATGACAAAACCGGAATATTCAATTTCTGGTTTCACTATTTAATTTTTATGCCCCCAAAGGAACTTTGGGAGGCATATAGTAATCGCACTGTCCGTCCGTCCGTCAGTCCGTCCGTCCCGCTTCGTGTCCGGTGCATATCTCCTATATTCTTTGAGATAGGAATTCCAAATTTGGTGTGTGGATGCATCTTGGGATGACGGAGTGTCGCATACCATTTTCGGGTCACTGTGACCTTGACCTTGACCTCTGACCTAGTTTTTAGAATAATCGTGTCCGGAGCATATCTCTTATACTATTTGAGGTAGGAATCTCAAATTTGGTGTGTGGATGCGTCTTGGGATGACGAAGTGTCGCGTACCATAATTGGGTCACTGTGACCTTGAACTTGACCTCTGACCTAGTTTCTAGAAACTGCATTGAGTCTGGTGCATATCTCCTATATTCTATCAGATAGGAATTCCAAATTTGGTGTGTGGATACATCTTGGGATGGAGGAGTGTCGCGTGCCATTTTCTGGTCACTGTGACCTTGACCTTGACCTCTGACCTAGTTATTAAAATAATCGTGTCCGGAGCATATCTCGAATAATATTTGAGCTAGGAATCTCAAATTTGGTGTGTTTATGCATCTTGAGATGACAAAGTGTCGCATACCATAATTGGGTCACTGTGACCTTGAACTTGACCTATGACCTAGTTTTTAGAATTATCGTGTCCGGAGCATATCTCTTATATTATTTGAGGTAGGAATCTCAAATTTGGTGTGTTAATGCATCTTGGGATGGAGAAGTGTCGCGTACCATAATTGGGTCACTGTTACCTTGAACTTGACCTCTGACCTAATTTCTAGAAACTGCATTGTGTCTGGTGCATATCTCCTATATTCTTTTAGATAAGAATTCCAAATTTGGTGTCTAAATGCATCTTGAGATGATGGTGTGTCACACATACCATTTCGGGTCACTGTGACCTTGACCTCTGACCTAGTTTAAAGAATTTTTGTGTTCGGAGCATATCTCTTATATTCTTTGAGGTAGGAATTCCAAATTTGGTGTGTATATGCATCTTGGGATGGTAGAGTCTCACATATTATTTTCTGGCCACTGTGACCTTGACCTGTGACCTAGTTTTAATAATAATTGTGTCAGGAGCATATCTCTTATATTATTTGAGAAGGGAATCCCAAATTTGGTGTGTGAATGCATCTTGGGATGGTTGAGTGTCTTGTACCATTTACAGGTCACTGTGACCTTGACCTCTGGCCTAGTTTTTAGAAAAATTATGTCCAGAGCATATCTCTTATATTATTAAAGGTAGGAATCCCAAATTTGGTGTGTGAATACATCTTGGAAAGGTGGAGTGTCTTGTACCATTTACAGGTCACTGTGACCTTGACCTCTGGCCTAGTTTTTAGAAAAATCATGTCCAGAGCATATCTCTTATATTATTAAAGGTAAGAATCCCAAATTCGGTTGGTGGATGCAACTTTGGATGGTGGAGTGTCATGTACCATTTTTGGGTCACTGTGACCTTGACCTCTGACCTGGTTTTAATAATAATTGTGTCAGGAGCATATCTCTTTTATTATTTGAGATAGGAATCCCAAATTTGGTGTGTGAATACATCTTGGAAAGGTGGAGTGTCTTGTACCATTTACAGGTCACTATGACCTTGACCTCTGGCCTAGTTTTTAGAAAAATTATGTCCAGAGCATATCTCTTATATTATTAAAGGTAGGAATCCCAAATTTGGTGTGTGAATACATCTTGGAAAGGTGGAGTGTCTTGTACCATTTACAGGTCACTGTGACCTTGACCTCTGGCCTAGTTTTTAGAAAAATCATGTCCAGAGCATATCTCTTATATTATTAAAGGTAAGAATCCCAAATTCGGTTGGTGGATGCAACTTTGGATGGTGGAGTGTCATGTACCATTTTTGGGTCACTATGACCTTGACCTCTGACCTAGTTTGTAGAATAATCCTGTCCAGAACATATCTCTTATATTATTTGAGATGGGAATCCCAAATTTGCTGTATGGATACATCTTTAGATGCTGATGTGTCGTGTACCATTTTTAGGTCACTGTGATCTTGACCTATGACCTAGTTTCTAGAATAATTGTGTCTGGAGCATATCTCCTATATTACTTGATGTAGGAATCCCAAATTTGGTGTGTTGATTCCTCTTGGGATGGCGGAGTGGTGCGTACCATTTTTGGTCACTTTGACCTGGACATTGACTTTTGGCCTCATTTCTAGGTTTATCGTGTCTAGACATATCTCCTATATTACAGCTAACTTTCCTCAAATGTGTCTTATGCTTGACCAATTCCTTTGGGGGCATTCGTCACGTGACTGTGACATTTCTTGTTTATGAAATATATTTTCTGCTTAATAGTTTGAAGGAATGATAGAAAATAATAATTATTTATCAAGAAAAATCAATCAAAAACATGTTTCTGTGGCTGTCTTTTGATTTGAACAACTTACCCTAACACTGTCTGAGGTGACGAGACCAAAAGTGCCAGTGTAGATTAACCACAGTGCATCTACTTAATAAGGAAAACCCTACCCAAATGTATGATGGCTTCATCTACAACCAAAATACATAGAAAAAGTGCATTTTCTTACTTTGATAATATTTCTGTAATAATTCCAAAGGAAATAATTAACTATTAAGTCAATGAATTGCATCCACTCTTTGTCAAATTTCAGCCATGGGCCTTCTTTAGGATATTCGAAACAATTTTTCAACTAAGTAGCATCCATGATGGTCCTTTACCAAATTTTCAGCCGTGGGCCTTCTTCAGGATATTGGAAACAATCTTTTCAACTAAGTAGCATCCATGATGGTCCTTATCGAATTTTTTGGCAATGGGCCTTCTTCAGGATATCGAAACAATTTTTTCATCTCGGTAGCATCCATGATGGTCCTTATCGAATTTTCGGCAATGGGCTTTCTTCAGTATATCGAAACAATTTTTTCATCTCAGTACTAAGATGAAAAAATTGTTTCGATATCCTGAAGAAGGCCCATTGCCGAAAATTCCATAAAGAGTGGATGCAATTCATTGTATTCATAATTATTTACTTTTGCAAATTGTATAGACCCTGATGAAATGCCACAGAAGGGGACATTCCATCAGGGTCTTCACAGTTTGCAAAAAATGAAAACAATCTACAGAAGCAGAAATAGTATAATTTTGAAATCACAACAATATAATCGATCATCCAAACTATATATGGAAGAAAATGGTTAACCCTTAAAGCGCCTATCACAACTGCAGCAGACGACAAAAGTTGCGACATCTTTTCTAATTTTAGAAAAAAATAAGGTATGATATTACATGAGAATCGTCTGCCAGCGGACGATTCTCATGAAATATCATGCCTTATTTGTTATTTTTGAAAAGCGGCAAAAATTTTAAATTGTCGTCTGCTGCAAATTATAGGTGGCGCTTTAAGGGCTAATTTAAACTTCTTTTTCTTCAGTTTTATTCTGATGGTGCCATTTGACACACAGGACCTCAACGGTGTTGTCTATGTGTGGGTGGGTAGTAAGGCGGACCACGATGATGCCACACTCACAGAAGAACTAGCCTATGTGATATTCAAAGTGAGTATAGGTTCTCAAAGGCTTGAAAAGTACTTAAAAAGCCCTTGAAAATTAAATCTACCTTGAAAAGTGCTGGAGACTCACTCTAAGGTGAATCTTAATATTTTCTGTAGGACTCCACTTATACGCAGAATTATCAATTTCGCTATTTTTGGATGCACACTCAATTCTGTTATTGACCAAATGGGACACACACTGAAATCTGTTATTTACAAAATGGGATGCACACTCATATCTGTTACTGACCAAATGGGACACACACTCAATTCTGTTAATGACCAACTGGGATGCACACTCAGTTCTTTTATTATGTGATCAAATCTGCTATTAACCAAATGAAATGCACACTCAATTCTGTTTTTATGCCCCCCCACCATTTGTAATGGGGGGGGGGGGGGCATATAGCATCACCCTTGTCCGTACGTACATACGTACGTACGTACATGCATACGTCCCGTACATCCTGTCCTGTACGTACGAAAAATGGTTTCCGGGCAATATCTTTTGAATACATTGGTGAATTGGATTCATATTTCATACACAGGTATATAATCATAAAATACAGGTCCAGATTTATTAAGGATAAAATCCACCAAATATTATCAGAGTTATGGCCCTTGATCTTCGTATGAAAAATGGTTTCCGGGCAATATCTTTTGAATACAGCTATGTATTGGATTCATATTTCATACACAGGTATATAATCGGATTCATATTTCACACATATTTCACACACAGGTATTTAATCATAAAATACAGGTCAAGTTTGATTACGGATAAAATCCACTGATTATTATCAGAGTTATGGCCCTTGATCTCGATACGAAAAATGGTTTCAGGGCGATATCTTCTGAATACAATGGTGAATCGGATTCATATTTCACACACAGGTATATAATCATAAAATACAGGTCAAGTTTGATTACGGATAAAATCCACCAATTATTATCAGAGTTATGGCCCTTGATCTCGATACGAAAAATGGTTTCCGTGCGATATCTTTTGAATACATTGGTGAATCGGATTCATATTTCACACACAGGTATATAATCATAAAATACAGGTCAAGTTCGATTACGGATAAAATCCACTGATTATTATTAGAGTTATGGCCCTTGATCTCAGTATGAAAAATGGTTTCCGTGCGATATTTTTTGAATACATTGGTGTATTGGATTCATATTTCATACACAGGTATATAATCATAAAATACAGGTCAAGTTTGATTACGGATAAAATCCAACAATTATTATCAGAGTTATGGCCCTTTGTTAATGACAATGCCCTATTTATGCGAATTTGGCAATAGCGGGGGCATCCGTGTCCCATGGACACATTTCTAGTTTACGAATGGAACACACACTCAAATCTGTTATTGACCAAATGGGATGCAACTCAATTATTTTATTTACAAAATGCATACCATATTCGACAATAAGGACATTGTGCCCAAAACTTTTTCAAAATTTTTAACCATCTTTTGAAAACAGTGTATAATGTTATCCAGATCACCTGACTTCATCAGAAGCCGTTTGATCAGGATCCACACTTAATTCATACACATTTTTTATCTATATTTATACATGTACTGAAATCACACACTGAATTGACTGGAAATGAGGTGAGTCTGCGTTTATGGTCAGAACCATGGCTGCTTGCATACACAAAGTTTGATACGGAATATGTTTGAATGTAGATGAAGGCTCAGACCAAAATTTACACCTAAAGCTTTGCTGGATACGTCAGCATGGGCATTTATTAGAGGCATTTGTGTATATGCGATAAGTACCAAAATCTCATACACTGGCCAAAATTGTGCTGGATGAAAGTAGGATAATTACACAGGTTAAACTATACTCTGTCTTGTAGGATAATTACACTGTACAGATGATAAATGAAGGAGAGGAGCCTGAGAACTTCTTCTGGGTTGGTATTGGTGGAAAGAAACCGTATGAAAAGGTAAGTTAGTATTGAGACACCTTTATCATGCAACTTTATAACACACCTCATTATAACACAGATGATAAATGAAGGGGAGGAGCCTGAGAACTTCTTCTGGGTTGGTATTGGTGGAAAGAAACCGTATGAAAAGGTAAGTTAGTATTGAGACACCTTTATCATGCAACTTTATAACACACCTCATTATAACACAGATGATAAATGAAGGGGAGGAGCCTGAGAACTTCTTCTGGGTCGGTATTGGTGGAAAGAAACCGTATGAAAAGGTATGTTAGTATTGAGTCACCTTTATAACACACCTCATTATAACACCGATGATAAATGAGGGGGAGGAGCCTGAGAACTTCTTCTGGGTCGGTATTGGTGGAAAGAAACCGTATGAAAAGGTATGTTAGTATTGAGTCACCTTTATAACACACCTCATTATAACATAGATGATACATGAAGGGAGTAGCTTGAAAACTTCTTCTGGGTCGGTATTGGTGGAAAGAAACCGTATGAAAAGGTATGTTAGTATTGAGTCACCTTTATAACACACCTCATTATAACATAGATGATACATGAAGGGAGTAGCTTGAAAACTTCTTCTGGGTCGGTATTGGTGGAAAGAAACCGTATGAAAAGGTATGTTGGTATTGAGTCACCTTTATAACACACCTCATTATAACATAGATGATACATGAAGGGAGTAGCTTGAAAACTTCTTCTGGGTCGGTATTGGTGGAAAGAAACCGTATGAAAAGGTATGTTGGTATTGAGTCACCTTTATAACACACCTCATTATAACATAGATGATACATGAAGGGAGGAGCTTGAAAACTTCTTCTGGGTCGGTATTGGTGGAAAGAAACCGTATGAAAAGGTATGTTAGTATTGGCTCTCGTTTGTGGTGTCTTCTGTGAGTTTGTCACTTTCCCATTGGTATCCTGGGTCAGGTGTGGTACTTGATTGTATCGATTCCTGATCTTTGCAACCTTATTACTTTACTTATTTTAGTATTGAGTCACCTTTATAACACACCTCATTATAACATAGATGATACATGAAGGGAGGAGCTTGAAAACTTCTTATGGGTCGATATTGGTGGAAAGAAACCGTATGAAAAGGTATGTTAGTATTGAGTCACCTTTATAACACACCTCATTATAACATAGATGATACATGAAGGGAGGAGCTTGAAAACTTCTTCTGGGTTGGTATTGGTGGAAAGAAACCGTATGAAAAGGTATGTTAGTATTGAGTCACCTTTATAACACACCTCATTATAACATAGATGATACATGAAAGGAGGAGCTTGAAAACTTCTTCTGGGTCGGTATTGGTGGAAAGAAACCGTATGAAAAGGTAAGTTGGTATTGAGTCACCTTTATAACACACCTCATTATAACATAGATGATACATGAAAGGAGGAGCTTGAAAACTTCTTCTGGGTCGGTATTGGTGGAAAGAAACCGTATGAAAAGGTTAGTTGGTATAGAGCCACCTTTATAACACACCTCATTATAACATAGATGATACATGAAGGGAGGAGCTTAAAAACTTCTTCTGGGTCGGTATTGGTGGAAAGAAACCGTATGAAAAGGCTAGTTGGTATTGAGTCACCTTTATAACACACCTCATTATAACACAGATGATAAACGAAGGGGAGGAGCCTGAGAACTTCTTCTGGGTCGGTATTGGTGGAAAGAAACCGTATGAAAAGGCTAGTTGGTATTGAGTCACCTTTATAACACACCTCATTATAACACAGATGATAAACGAAGGGGAGGAGCCTGAGAACTTCTTCTGGGTCGGTATTGGTGGAAAGAAACCGTATGAAAAGGCTAGTTGGTATTGAGTCACCTTTATAACACACCTCATTATAACACAGATGATAAACGAAGGGGAGGAGCCTGAGAACTTCTTCTGGGTCGGTATTGGTGGAAAGAAACCGTATGAAAAGGCTAGTTGGTATTGAGTCACCTTTATAACACACCTCATTATAACACAGATGATAAACGAAGGGGAGGAGCCTGAGAACTTCTTCTGGGTCGGTATTGGTGGAAAGAAACCGTATGAAAAGGCTAGTTGGTATTGAGTCACCTTTATAACACACCTCATTATAACACAGATGATAAACGAAGGAGAGGAGCCTGAGAACTTCTTCTGGGTCGGTATTGGTGGAAAGAAACCGTATGAAAAGGTAGGTTGATTATGAGTCACCTTTATCATGCAACTTTATCACACACCTCATTATAACACAGATGATAAATGAAGGGGAGGAGCCTGAGAACTTCTTCTGGGTCGGTATTGGTGGAAAGAAACCGTATGAAAAGGTATGTTGATGCAACTTTGATGAATAGCCAATGGAAGCGTGAGATAACTTCAAGAGGCACTGTGCGGCTATCACTGATTTATACATACAGTGCTGTCCCTTTATACACCTCGTTATAACACAGATTTGGATAAAGCATGATCATGTTCAGAATGGAATTTTACAAAGGAATTATAATAATTTTGACCTGTAGCTTCTTTGTAAAATTGTCCCTTTATGACATGATTCACTTATAACACTGTCCATTCATATGAACCCCAAATGTAGAGTTGAATAGGCCCAGATAAGCAAACTGTAGGCTATAAGCATTATTATATGTTTAATGCTGAATAAAGTGTATTGTATTGTTTGTGAGTAAAATTAGAATTATTTTCTAACCTGTCGGTTTAATAACATGTTGTTGGTGCCGAAAAGAGCCGTCTCTTTGAAACGGTTCTTTTGAGCACCCACAAGGTATATTTTGGTTGAGAAGTAAGAAAACTATCGTTTAATAACATGCTCTAATCTGGAGGTTTGACAATATTTTTACAATCTATCAAATATTATTTATTTTTATCACACCTCTGTTATCAGTCTGTTATAAGGGTAAGTTAAACTGATTATATGCTGTCTTAAAGCTTGAATAATCAGATAGTTGAAATCAAAGAATCACATCATAGGGCGCTGTAAACATAGGGAATGTAAACTAACAAACATTCAGATAATCAGATGTATGTTAGTTTTCCTGTTAGTGTTTCAATAATACCCTTACCTATCCTGGCATGTGAATTATCCATATAAAACTTGACTGCTGTAAATGTTCTAAAACTTCGAACACTAATTGCCTGCCAAAAAGGCCTAGACAAACAGTGCAGACCCTGATCAGACTGCTTCTTTAGAAGCAGTCTGATCAGGGTCTGCACTGTTTGCTGTTCTGGCACACATTTTGTGAATTCTAGCCCTGAAAACCAACATTTTATTTGAGAATAGAAACAGAAAAGTTTTCGAAATTTTAGAAGATTTACCATATGTTAGTTTACCTGCTAGTATTTCCATATATCTCTTACCTATCATGGCATATGAATTGTCCATAAAACTTGACTATATTTTATTTACAGAATGCTGACTTCATGGCCTATGCCAGATTGTTCCGGTGTTCCAATGAAAAAGGCTATTTTGCTGTATCAGAAAAATGTGCAGATTTTTGCCAGGTTAGTGTTGTTGCATTTCTCTAGCATGCTCAGAGATATTGCTGGTCCAAAATGTTTGAATCCTATAAGTGGATCCATGGCCGTTTCCCATTTGAATACATGCAAATTTCACAATTGTATATATGGGACCCAACCAAAAAATATGTCCATTTTGGCTTAATATGTATAGCTTTAACATAAAATGGTTCAGGCCCATCCAAACATTATCCTTGATGCTGCAACAAATTTGGTGCTCAGAGAGGGTTCACAGGAAAGTTAGATCAGAGATTTGACTAACTTTTCAAAAACTATTGCCTCTTTTGAAACCTGTAGATCCAGATCAGCTGGCTTCTGTTAGAACCAGCTTATTAGGATCCACAAGGTTTCCTCCTTAGGATGAATTCAAGTTGATAATGAAATTACATCACTGGGTTGACTGGAAATTAGAAGTTTATATAGTATAACTCTTTCCTTGCTATCGGCAACTTTTGTCAACTGCTGATAACCTTTGCAAACAGTTTGGAACCAGATTAGGACCGACAGAATGTCGGTCCTGATCTGGTTCCAAACTGTTTGACACTCTGATAGTGTTAGGAGGGCAGTGGCTGAGTGGTATAGTGCTTGACTTGAGATCGAGGGGTTGTGGGTTCGAGCCTCACGGGCATCACTACGTTGTGTCCTTGAGCAAGACACATTAATCCTTGCTTAGTACTGGTTCAACCCAGGAAGACCCGTCCCGACATAACTGAAAAATTGTTGACTGAGACTTAAAGAATCAAATAAAACAAAAATAACTCTGATAGTGTTCATGAAAGAAAAATTTTGAAAAAGTTAATTTTGAAATCCATGAAAAATTACCCAGCATGCAAAGAGATAAAAAACCAATGAAATACCCAGTTTTGTCTTTATATATAGTGTTATAGGAACAATTAAGCTCATTAAATTAGTTATAGTAGCTTCATCAGGCCTTATAGGGTCTCTTAACTCTTAAAGTTTTAATCACGACTGCTGCAGACATTAAACTTTGTTATATCTTACTTGGATTTTGGAGAGAAGAAGGCTTGATGTACCTGTAAATAGCAGACCATCCACACGAAATATCAAGCTTTTTTTGGCTTTCTAAAGAAAGCAAGAAAATGTAAACAATCAAGAAAATTTAAAAATGTTGTCTGCAAATTTTTGTAGACGTTTTAAAGAGTTAACCCATATAAGCCTAACGTCCTTTTTTTGGGACATAGGCAAACATTGCAGACCCAGATCAGACGTCGCATTCTGACCAGGGTCTCAACTGTTTGCGTACAGAATGTTCGATAAAGCTAAGACTTGTCCAATTGATAGGAGTGGAAAATTCCATTCAGATTAAATGGGTTGATTAAAGTGGAAACAGAAGTAGAAAAATGCTGCAATTTTTTTGTGGCACTCTACAGGTTAATATAAAGGGAAAATGTTTTGCTTAATATACTAACTTTTTCCCCACCAGTGATGGCTTTTGTTGTTTGCTCTCCAGGCCTCCAGATAAGAGTGCATATTTGAAAATTATTTTCCTTATTTCTCAACCAAAACATATGTTGTGGGTACTCAAAAGAACCGTCTCAATGAGACTGTTCTTTTGAGCACCCATAACATATGTTAATATTGATGGGTAAGAAAATATTCACAATTTTACACTGAGAATGATTGCCTATCTGGACCTATGGCTCTTTCTTGTCTGCTTAAGCACTGAGATAGCCAAAATTGCAAACAATATGGATACAGATCAGACTGCTCCCAAGAAATCAATCTGATCAAGCCTCGAGGCTATAAAACTTGAGTACAGTCTCAAACTCAAAATAAAGCACAATGATGGGCTGCTTGCGGATATGTGTCCGCAAGCAGCCAATCGCTGTGCTTTATTGAGAGTTTGAGAATGAACTCAACGTTTATATTCTCGAGGCCGGTTTCTTAATGTTTGCTTCCATGATAAAATCTAGTCTGAAGTGCATTTGAATATATGCAGCTGATGTAATAAGCAGATGACATTTTCGGAACAAAAATATTAGCAAGAAAATGCAGGGGACAAAAAGTCCACTAGTCCGCTCATAATTATGAGTGAAATCTAGAAAGGACGAGTAATTCTTTCCAAAGCACTTTGTCCTGTAGGGTGAGTGCTTTGGGAAGAATTACTCAAGGAAGTCATATTACTACCTTATGTTCTTTATTGCATACACTTTTAAAGGACAAGTGCATATGCGTTTGCAGGATGAGTGAAAATTGTAAGCCACTCATCCTGCAGGACAAGTGCAATACTGAAATATTTTTGTCCCCTGAAATGGCTAAGTTTATCTTCTTTCTGTCTAGGATGATTTAGCGGATGACGATGTGATGATCCTGGATAATGGCCAAAATGTCTTCCTGTGGGTCGGCAAGAAAACAAGTGATGTGGAAATCAAATTGGCTTTCAAGAGTGCCCAGGTACATATTTTCTCATTGATTTAAAGGTCTTCTGACCAGGAACTATGTCATTTTAAAAACCTTAATATGCTCATATTGTAAAGCACCAGTTACAACAAATTGTTTGCTTAAATGCTATACTGACTGACAAAAGAAACGCTACATCTAAATTCAAAGCCATGTTATATAAATGTTTATACATGAGGTAATAAATGGAAATACAAATTATTTTTACTTTTAATGGCATGTTTATGTTGTACCTCGAAACTTTCTGTCCGAGAAAATTTAATGGTGGAAATCAAAAGTTTTGAAAACTGACGTCATTTTTCCTTAGTTTTTGTTAAGAATTCAAAAAGACAGGCACGTGTTATGGTTTTCTGGAAGAGAACAATAATAATGGCAAGTAAAGATGATCATAAATCATGCGTTTTTGACACAAATTTGCATCGCCTACAATTTGATTCTGACATGCAGATGAAATGTGAAGTTTGACGTTAACGTCTTCAGTAACATCAAAACAAACGTCGCCATTTTACATTACATGACAGATATTGCTTACACATGTTGCAAACTATTTCCATGTACAGTTTTATCCATTTATCCCTCGCCATTTTGAGGTATTCATGAAAAATCCAAAAACGTCAGTTTCAGTCAGTTTTGAATTTGGCGTAGACATGAGTTTGCAGAAATCCATGTAATGATACAGTGTTTTTCTTAAACTTTGCGCCACTCACTAAGCCTGCTAGGTTGTTTTACCATCAGAATGATCACCTGTAAGGTGTGGTGGCTGTAAAACCTCTTTTTAGCAAATGACGTCATAACATCAAACATCATGGATAAACTACAAAAATAACAACGCTAAACATGACCTGAACTCTTGACTTCAAATTTACTACATATATAGCATGTTTATAGCTTTTCATAAGTGCTACAAAATCAGGAATTATGTAGCGTTTCTTTTGTCAGTCAGTGTATTTGATACTGACAGACTTTAAAAACGCAACACTTAGATAGCAGCTTTATTTTTTGTCTCAAAAAAGAAGGCAAAACAATAATTTTGTTTGTATGCTAAAAAGTGTTTATTTGTAAGTAACACATAAAAAATTTGTCCAATTAAAATGAATTTAACGCATTGCAAATATAAATGTTTTAGATAGGGGTCAATTGTTTCATGTGACAAAATGTTATCAGTGAAAGATTCCCTACTTCTCTAAATTAAGAAAGACAAGAAGTATCAAACTTGTGTCATGGACTTGGTTTTCCATAGAAAGTCAGCCTCAAAATACTGAATTAGGCAGATTATTATGGTTTCTCTGATTTATTTTCAGTTTATTTAAAGACAGTTGACCATATAAACCAGAAATTGTTAATGCTTTGTCAACATATTGAAAGTTTTAGGATTTGAACTTTAAAGTTCAGGATTTTGGAAATTTTAAACTTTCATCCATGGTGATGTTCATTTGGGGTGTTAAATCATCGGATATACAAACGGAAATCACTTTTTATGGCTTCACTTATGCTTTGCCATCAAACTCATTTCCGACCATATATCCAAGAATATGCCTCCCCAAATGATTTTTCTTCTGTATTTAAGGTACAAAATTTAAATTTTGCATGAAAATTAAGTAAATTTTATACTCAGCTGACGAAAACTCATTTTCTGGCCGCTTTTTCTCAGAAATATAATTCTCTCCATGTAAAAACGTGATCTTGGGACTTAACCGGAAGCCATGTAAAACATGATCTTGGGACGCAAACGGAAAGAATTGCCTGTTTAACCATTTTGATTTCTGATTTATTATCCCAAACATATTTATGCAATAAGTAGGGAATTGTCTATTTTGTGTTAAAAGGGATTGCCTGTCAAAATTTCTATAAAACAGTGATTGTTTAATAGCTATACAAATTGTGCAGACCCAGATGAAATGCTGCATTATGCAGCATTTCATCTGGGTCTTCACTGTTTGCCAAAATACCTGTTTACCAGTATCAAGAATGAAAGTAAACCGGAATATTAGTTGCACCGTAATAGGAGGTTGAGAGCATACAAATATGTATAAGTGTGTCCAGTATCAAGTTAGCTTTTATTTTCTGCTGTTTTACAGGTCTACATCCAGCACCTGAGAAACAAGCAGCCTGAGAAGCCTAGGAAACTACTACTAGCCATGAAGTATAAGGAACACAGAAACTTTACCAAGTGCTTTCATAGTTGGGGAAAATACAAGGAAGTCATGGAATAGAATAATGCTTTAGTTTAGCTACCAGTAATGGCTCTAAAGAGACTGCCTGGTGGCCCAGTGCTTTCATAGTAGTGGCGAATACAAGGTCATCATGGAATAGAGCACATTTGTTCAGCAACTAGTAACGGCTCTGACGAGACTGCCCAGATGGGCAGGCTTGTCTGAGCCTTTGCTGATGGCCATATACAAGAGGATACACAATGGGCTAATCAGCCTGCAGTAAAGGCTGTGAAGAGACTGCCTGGATGGACTTTTTATTTAGTGGTGCTAAATGGATTTCTGATTTGTTCCTGTACTGACTATATACTAACCACATGTAATAATGGGGCAAAGAAGCAAGCAACAAAAAAAAAGTCTTTTTGGAAAAAAGGAGTGGCTCTCAAATATTTTTATACATATTCGATGCATATGGGAGAGCAGTGGCTCAGTGGTAGAGTGCTTGACTCGAGACCGAGGGGCGGCGGGTTCAAGCTTCACCAGCGTCACTGCGTTGTGGTCCTTGAGCAAGACACATTTATCCTAGCAACACAGGAAAACTTGTCCCTGTTTAACTGAAAGATTTTTGATGGGACGTAAAGAATCAAATCAAACAAAAACTATATTCGATGCAAGCAGCCTGTCCAGAGTGAGCAGATGCGCATGCTTATCCAAGTCTTTACAGGTTACCTTTGCGAGAATCTGTGCAATATACAATGGAAATAGGAGTTGCTCCTATCATTCCAACATGACTGAAAATTGTTGACTGGGACGTAAAGCCCCAAAACAAATAAACAAGGAGCTACTCCAATGATAAATGCATACATATGTGGTTTAGGTTTCAGCCAAATCCTCATTTGTGGCAAATACTGTTTAACTCTTTACCTACTTGTGCCGTTTGCTGATAACCTTTGCAAATAGTTGGACCCAGATCAGGCCCAACAGAATGTTGGGCCCCATCTGGATCCAAACTGTTTGCCACTCTGATTGTATTCCTGAAAGATTTTTTCGAATAAGTTGATTTTGAAAAAATTCAGCAGACTACAAAATAGCACGAAAAATTACCCAGTATGCAGAGAGATCAGTTGAGGCTTCTTGGACCTTTCCTCATTAATCCAATAACAGTCAAAGAGTCTCCTGTAGCTAATATGAACACAATAATAAGTCGTGAAAAATTGACCCAACATTTTGGAGACTCTGTTCTTACAAATTTATACTTCCGTTCGCTGATCAAAAATTTCTGGACCAGCCCCTGGGTGAAAATGTATCTTAGTCTCAAATCTGTCATAAGCAAAATTCATACTTGATGGAATCTCTATCTATATGGTTCATTAACTCTTTCTTGTAACTCTTTATTTTGGGCACTCAAAACAAATGTTAAAACTGATGGATAAGAAAATAATTACCATTTTACGCTCAAAATTTGTGTTTAGACCAATTGAAGCATTTGTTGGTTTGATCAGGTGGCTCAAGTATAATGAGGATTCTTGTACCTTTCCTCATAAATCCAATAACAGTCAAAGAGTCAACATCTACAGAAGCTGGCATGGTTAATATTTTTAATTTGACTGGCTTCTGGAAATTACCTGGGAAATAATTGACAGCTCTTATCAGCTCAGTGTCTAGCTGTTTATCAGCTAGATCAGGTCAATAGTCTTACCTATCTGATAGTAGCTAAGCTCTGTCTACTTACTGCCTCATATGTTAGACCCCCCAGACAGGGGAGTGGCTTCTATGTGAGTCTGTAAGTGGGCAGAGCTTAGCATCTCATATGAGGTCATACCACTGACCTGATCTAACTGATGCGCAGTATCACTCAGCTGATAACAGCTGTCAATTATTTCCCAGGTAATTGCAAGAAGCCAATCAAATTAGAGATTTTAGCTATAGTAGTTTCTGTAGGTGTTGACTCTTTGACTTTTATTGGATCAATGATGAAAAAAGGCTAATTTTGCCTTTTATAGTCCGCTTCTGCCTAACACTATTAACCCATATAAGCCTAGCGTCCTTTTTGTGGGACATTGGCAAACAGTGCAGACCCAGATCAGATGCCGCAAAACGCGGCATCTGATTAGGGTCTCCACTGTTTAATTACAGAATGTTCTATTAAAATTTGAATAAAAATGAAAAGAATACTGCCTAATAACCCTTAAAATGGAAATGGATTGGTCCAATTGACAAGAATGGGAATTTCCATTCGACTTAAATGGGTTAATGCCAGTTTATGAGATTTAGTTCATTATCACATATGCGAGCAGTGTAGACTCAGATGATAAGGGAGTTAGATGAAGGCTCAGGCCAAAAATAAAACTTTTATGACCACTAGATAGCAGCACATGTATTAAGAACGACTGAGCACATCATATGCCATAAATACCAAAACCTCAAGAACTGCCTTATTTTCTTAAGTATGCATGGGTGAAAGTTTTCAGGATTATTCCTGAATTAAGAATTTTGAGGCGGACTTTCCATAGAAAGTCGGCCTCAAAATACTGAATTAGGCAGATTATAATAGCTTCTATGATTTATTTCAGATTATCTAAAGACATTTGACAATTTAAACTTGAATTTTATACTACTTTGTAGGCATACTTCAGACAAGATTTTAGATTTGAATCTCTAATGTTCAGGATTTGAATATTTTGAATTTTCACCCTTGAGTACATTTACACCTTCATAATTAAGTCAACTTGTATCTTATATTTAACTCTGTGATAATGTATTATAGCAGATTGTTAATGTGTAAAGGGAATGTTATTATTTCACTCATAATCTTTGCAATAAAATAAAAGTTTTATATCCAAAGTATCCATTGTTTTTATCATAGCTCTATTTTGAAAATTTGGCAGGCTTACAAGTAGTCCTACTTTTCTAATTTTTTGACTTCCTACTTTTGTCCCAACATGCCAAATTATTATTGGTTCCAGGATAAGCTGAGATTGCAAGAGATTGCAGCATTTACACTACAGCTTCTGGAGACTGCCTAGGCCAACCTTAATAACAGGTGACACACTTTCATATATTCGGCGAGATTTTAAACTATTTTAACAAAAAGCTGCCACAAGACACGAAAATAGTGGCTGCCAGATTACTTTATTGAAATAACTGCATTTGGAGGTAGGCAAAAACCATCCTGAAAACTGTTTTCTTGATATAATTTCTACTTTTTCCTACATTCTTATCAAAAACCACTTTTAAGCCTGAATGGGGGGGTTGAGGGATATACTGGATTTGTCATTCTGACACTCTGGACGCTTCAAACTGGGTACAGTAGATGTTTTCAAATTTCATACACTAGTTGCCAGACTAAAAGGCCTAGACAAACAGTGCAGACCCAGATCAGACTGCTTCTGAAGAAGCAGTCTGATCAGGGTCTTGCTTGTTTACTGCTTTTACAAGCATATTGTGAATTCTAGCCCTGATAACCTGCATTTTTAGCTCACCAGAGCCGAAGGCTCAGGGTGAGCTTATAGTATGGGACTCGAGCCGGCGTCCATGCGTGCGTCCATGCGTCCACACTTTCAAACATGAATATCTCTGAGACCAGCTGGCCGATCGTAATCAAATCTGGAACATTATTGGGGTGGGGGATTGGCTGCATAAGGTTTTGGGCCTGATCGGATCAGAACACTGGTTTCCATGGCAACAGATAGCTCCCATAGGGTTATAATGGGGAAAACCTTGTGACCACTCTAGCTTTTTCATTTTCGATTGGATCTTCTTTATTCTTGCAGGTAACGAGAACAACCATAACGTCTCGAATGGGTTCGAAATTCGGCAGGATCCGACCAGGGACTTATGAGTTAGCTGCCCTTGAGCATCTGGAAAAAACCCCATAGACTTATAATGGGAGAAATGTTGTGACCACTCTATTACTTTCATTTTTGGATGGATCTTCTTAATTCTTGCAGATAACCAGACCAACCATAAAAGCTCGGATTCCATCACTGACTTCGGAGTTAGCTGCCCTTGAGCTTCCGAAAAATTAATGAATAATGTTGTGACCACTCTAGCTCCTTCATTTTTGATTGGATCTCCTTCATTCTTGCAGGCAACAAGTAGACCCATAATATCTCGGTTGGGTTCAAAATTCAGCAGGATCCGACCAGGGACTAATGAGTTACCGGCCCTTGAACGTTTGGAAAAATCCCCATAGACTTATAGTGGGAGAAATGTTGTGACCACTCTAGTGCTTTCAATTTTGAATGGATCTTCCTCATTCTTGCATACAATAAGGACAACTATTAAAGCTTGGATGAGTTTGAATTTCAGCAAGATTCCATTACTGACTTCGGAGTTAGCTGCCCTTGAGCGTCAGAAAAATTAATGAATAATGTTGTGACCACTCTAGCTCCTTCATTTTTGATTGGATCTCCTTCATTCTTGCAGGCAACAAGTTAACCCATAACATCTCGGATGGGTTCGAAATTCAGCAGGATCCGACTAGGGACTTATGAGTTACCTGCCCTTGAGCGTTTGGAAAAATCCCCATAGACCTATAATTGGAGAAATGTTGTGACCACTCTAGTGCTTTCAATTTTGAATGGATCTTCTTCATTCTTGCATACAATAAGGACAACTATTAAAGCATGGATGAGTTTGAATTTCGTCAAGATCCCATCACCTATTTTGGAGTTAGCTCCCCTTGACTATCTTAAAAATTGATGGATAATGGTGTGACAGCTCTAGCGTCTACATTTTTGATTGGATCTTCTTTATTCTTTCATCTAACAAAGACACTCATAAAAGATTGGATGAGTTTGAAATTCTGCAGGATCCGACCAAGGACTTATGAGCTAGCTGCCCTTGAGCATCTGGAAAAATCCCCATAGACTGATAATGGGAGAAACGTTGTGACCACCCTAGTGCTTTCAATTTTGAATGGATCTTCTTTATTCTTGCAGATAAGAAGGAAAATTATAAAAGCTTGAATGAGTTTGAATTTCGTCAAGATCCCATCACTGTTTATGGAGTTAGCTCTCCTTGATCATCTTAAAAATTGATGGATAATGTTGTGCCCACTCTATTGCCTTCATTTTTGGATTGGATCTTCTTCATTCTTGCAGGTAACAAGTTCAACTATAAAAGCTTAGATGGGTTCAAAATTTGGCCAGATCAGACCTGCAACTGTAGAGTTAGCTGCCCTTGAGCGTCTTAAAAATACCCATAGCCTTATAATTGGAGAATTGTTGTGACCACTCTAGTGCTTTCATTTTATAATAGATCATATTCATTCTTGCAGGTAACAAGGACAACTATAAAAGCTTGGATGAGTTTGAATTCAGTCAAGATCCCATCACCTATAATGGAGTTAGCTGCCCTTGAGCATCTTAAAAATTGATTGATAATGTTGTGACCACTCTAGCGCCTTCTTTCTTTATTGGATCTTTTTCATTATGTCCCCAAAGGAACTTTGGGAGGCATATAGTAATCGCACTGTCCGTCCCGCTTTCGTGTCCGGTCCACATCTCCTATATTCTTTGAGGTAGGAATTCCAAATTTGGTGTGTGGATACATCTTGGGATGGCGGAGTGTCGCATACCATTTCCGGGTTACTAGGACCTTGACCTCTGACCTAGATTTAAGAATAATCATATCCGGAGCATATCTCTTATATTATTTGAGGTAGGACTCTCAAATTTGGTGTGTGGATGCATCTTGGGATGATGAAGTGTCGCATACCATAATTGGGTCACTGTGACCTTGAACTTGACCTCTGACCTAGTTTCTAGAAACTGCATTGAGTTTGGTGCAAATCTCTTATATTCTTTGAGATAGGAATTCCAAATTTGGTGTGTAAATGCATCTTGGGATGACCGGGTGTCACATACCATTTTTGGGTCACTGTGACCTTGACCTCTGACCTAGTTTTAAGAATTATTGTGTCTGGAGCATATCTCTTATATTCTTTGAGCTAGGAATTCCAAATTTGGTGTGTGGATGCATCTTGGGATAGCGGAGTGTCATGTATCATTTTTGGGTCGCTGTGACCTTGACCTCTGAATTAGTTTTTAGAATAACCATGTCCAGAGCATATCTCTTATATTATTTGAGGTAGGAATCTCAAATTTGGTGTGTGGATGCATCTTGGGATGACAAAGTGTTGCGTACCATGATTGGGTCACTGTGACCTTGAACTTGACCTCTGACCTAGTTTCTAGAAACTGCATTGAGTCTGGTGCATATCTCCTTTATTCTTTGAGATAGGAATTCCAAATTTGGTGTGTAAATGCATCTTGGGATGACAGGGTGTAACATACCATTTTTGGGTCACTGTGACCTTGACCTCTGACCTAGTTTTAAGAATTATTGTGTCTTGTCCATATCTCTTATGTTCTTTGAGTTAGGAATTCCAAATTTAGTGTATGGATGCATCTTGGGATAGCGGAGTGTCATGTACCATTTTTGGGTCACTGTGACCTTGACCTCTGACCTAGTTTTTAGAATAATCATGTCCAGAGCATATCTTTAATATTATTTGAGGTAGGAATCTCAAATTTGGAGTGTGGATGCATCTTGGGATGACAAAGTGTCGTGTACCATAATTAAGTCACTGTTACCTTGAACTTGACCTCTGACCTAGTTTCTAGAAAATGGTGCATATCTCCTATATTCTTTGAAATAGGAATTCCAAATTTGGTATGTAAATGCATCTTGGGATGCCTGAATGTCACAAACCATTTTTGCGTCATTGTGACCTTGACCTCTGACCTAGTTTTAAGAATTATTGTGTCCGGTCCATATCACTTATATTCTTTGAGTTAGGAATTCCAAATTTAGTGTGTGGATGCATCTTGGGCTTGAGTGTCATGTACCATTTTCGGATCACCTTGACCTCTGACCTAGTTTTTAGAATAATCATGTCCAGAGCATATCTCATATTATTTGAAGTAGGAATCTCAAATTTGGTGTGTGGATGCATCTTGGGATGACGACATGTCACGTACGATAATTAAGTCACTGTTACCTTGAACTTGACCTCTGACCTAGTTTCTAGAAAATGGTGCATATCTCCTATATTCTTTGAAATAGGAATTCCAAATTTGGTATGTAAATGCATCTTGGGATGCCTGAATGTCACAAACCATTTTTGCGTCATTGTGACCTTGACCTCTGACCTAGTTTTAAGAATTATTGTGTCCAGAGCATATCTCCTATATTTTTTGATGTAGGAATCCCAAATTTGGGGTGGTGATTCCTCTTTGGATGGCGGAGTGGTGCATACTATTTTGAGTCACTTTGACCATGACATTGACTTCTGGCCTCATTTCTAGATTTTTCGTGCTATATTACAGCTAACTTTCCTCAAATGTGTCTTATGCTAGACTAATTCCCTTGGGGGCATTTGTCACGTGTTTATGACATTTCTTGTTCTTTCAGGTAACAAGGACAACCATAAAAGCTTGGATGAGGTTGATTTAAAGTAGAACCAACTTTAGACTGTGGAGTTAACTTCCCATGAGCATCATAAAAAATCTGCAGACTTACAATGGAAGATCTGTTGTGACCACTCTAGCACCTTCATTTTTGAATGGATCTTCCTCATTTGTAGGTAGCAAGGACTTCCATAAAAGTTTGAATGAGTTTGATTTTCTGCCACACCCATCTACCAGCTACAGAGTTAGCTGCCCTTGAGCATCTAAAATATAACCAGTGATTTTGTTACCTGTGCATACTGCATCTTTTGTGCATAATTTTATCTCTGTGATGCAAAGTTTTTATTTCAGCGAGTCCCAGGATGCAATAGTATTGCAGATTTGTCATTAAAAATAGTGTTCTGGAAGTTTGCAGTTGGACTCACTGATATGGGAAACAGTGAGTCCCAGGACCCATAAGCCCTAAATTGTAAATGAATCCCTGTATAACTATATAATGTTGTGACCATTCTAGCACCTTCATTTTTCATTTGATTTTCTTCATCCCTGTAGGTTACCAGGACATACATAAAAGTATGGATGAGTTTGAATTTCAGTCAGATCCCATAAATGACTACGGAGTTAGCTGCCCTTGAGTATCTGAAAACTACACTTTCACCAGGCTTCCAATGCAATTTTTATTCAGATCTTTTAAATACTTACATACTAGAACCGGCATAATATTTTATGTTTTTGAATTAATTCCTTGTCACTGTTTCAAGTTCAGAGTTATCTGCTTTTGAGCATCGTAAATTATGGTGTCTCCAAACATTATGCTGGCTCCATGGTGAGCGATCGTTGCCCATTGGGCTACTTGTATTAGAGAACAGAAAGAGATAAGTGTTCCAAATTTGAGAACATTTATTGTAGCTTGTGAAGGCTGCAATTGATACAGTAATTCACTGATCACTTTGTGAAACTTTGCAAATACTTACTTATTGGACTGTAGATATGCATGCCGTTTTTGTATCATTTTATGATGTGTTTTCTCTCTTTTTATTCCCTGTATTATGTTATACCCTCCATTCAAAATTTGTGTTTTTCTGTCTGTCTATCCACACATACTTATAGGTTTTACCCGTAAATTTTGAACATCCTAGTATTTTCTTAAGGTATGAACAAACCAATATGACTACCCGATAATTTGTTTTAAATCATTGTGACATAATGGCAAACAGTGTAGACCCTGACCAGACTGCTCTATAAATATTGATTTAATGCCAAACAGTATAGACACTGATTACAAACTGCTCATTCTGGTACTGTTCTAATCTGTTTTTACACAGCTTCCTTGGACCTCTGCAGGCCTCTAGATAAGAGTGCAATTAAAAATTGTTTTTTGACCTAAACATTAGTTGTGGGTACTAAAAAGAACCGTCTCAATGAGACGGTTCTTTTGAGCACCCAAACAAAATGTTAAAAACAGTGGGTAAGACAATAATCATAATTTTACGCCCAATATTTTGTTTAGCTTGATCTATGCCTTTTTTGTTAAATATGTTTTGTACTTGCTTAAGCCATTTTGAGGAGCTCATTGATAGAGTGCTCACCTTCAGATTAAGGTGTAGCTTGTTTGAGCCTTATCTTAGGCTCTTGTAAATATTTTTTGCTGAAATTTTACATGCAGGCAGAGCAGCAATAGATATCAAACATATCAAATGGGATTTCAATTTGAAGGCCTGGGTCCGAGTCCGTTGGGTGGACTTAGGGGGTGGGGCCGAGGCAAAAATTAAACTTTTTCAGAATATGGTCATGTTACACATCAAATTAAAGCTGACAACGCTGGCAGCAACATGGTAGCAACTATTTTGCCCACAGACACACCCTTGACCCAGGAGGTGGGGTCAAAAGGTCAAACTATATCTTTTTCTGAAAGTTGTCATTTGCATATCAAATTAAAGGGAATTGAGCACAGAGTATCATGAATGCAAATATGCTGACATTACACACACCAACGACCATTTTTTTCTTTTCTAAAAGTGGTCATGTTGCGTATCAAATTAAAGTGGAAGAAGTAGACCTACATGCAAAGTAACACTTTGAATTTACACACACCATTGACCTCTGGGAATGGGTTTAAAGGTCAGATATTGAAATTGTGCAGATGTTAGTATACTTTTTATTAAACTAAGCACTAAAACATACTTGACAGGCATTTGTTATGAATGATATCGAAGGTGAACTAAGGGATAGATAAATGTGATATATGTTTTGTGATTACCTGTTTCTCTCAAATAACCCTTCGTCGGGGGATATAAATTCGTTGAATTTGTCTTGTTCAAAAAGAGTTGTCTTGGCAAACTGTCTTAGCATCCTGTGGTCTTTCATCTGAGTCTTCACTGTTTGCTTGGGTACCAGTTTATGGTTTTGCAGTGAATAAAGGGTAAATCCACAGAAAAGTAGTGGCCAATCTAGAGGGGGTTCAGGGGTTCGCTTGAACCCCCAAGCGAACCCCCTCCCAGCCCCTCATTTTTAAATATCCTATGAAAATGAAATATTTGTTCTCGGTGAGACCAAATTATTTTATTTTCATAGGATATTTAAGAAAAAATAGATAAAATCAGCAAAGCGAACCCCCCTCCTCCCCCCCCCCCCCCCCCCCAATACCTTTATACATATGAACCCCCTTTCTGGAAATCCTGGATCCGCCCCTGAAAAGTCAACTTTTGTACATGTACCAGTAAGAAGGGATGATAGCTTTCACTGCAGTTATATGGGTCCTTGTTTTTCCACTGTAATGAGGAAGTATTGACCTTTTTTTTGCAAAATTATAAAGGAGATTGCATGCTTAGCTATTTTTATGTGTTTTTCGTTTTCTGTTGATTATTTTGTTAAAATCAACCGTTTAGAAAAAATCTTTGAGAAAAATGATCTGAATCCGAATTGTTTGTAAAGGTTTAATAACAGCAATGACAATTGCAGGCAATGAATTTGAGCAGAAGAGCTCAAATCTAATGGGTAAGAGTGGCTGAAGAGTGGGTAAAAATGGAGGTTAATAACCCTGTTCTCATTTCAGAAGATCTCAATAATTGTACTATTTTAACATTCCATTTTTAGAAGATATCTTCAGGGACAAATAACAACTGCCTCTAAAGTAGTTTATAATTAACTCTGCAAGCATGCGGTGAATTTCGTCGCCTGATGATAATCTTTGCAAACAATTTTGACCCAGATCAGGACTGACATTCTATCTAGATCCAAACTGTTTGACATTCTGATAGTGTTCCTGAAAGAATTTTTTTAAAAATTCAATTACGAAAAATATCTGCAGATGGCAAGAAGAAATGATGAAAATTTACCCAGCGTGCAAAGAGTGAGTTCAGTGGGTCCATGCTCATAATTGATCAAAGAAAGGCATATGGTGGGCCAGTCCGTGAAATAACAGTACTTATCACATTCTCAATAAATGTGCATGCACAGCTACCTAGTGGGGGGCTTAAGGTCCTAACCTATGGTTGGAGCCTTTATTGACTTAAATATGATGTGTATGCTCTGGCAAGCTTGCACAGAGGTGCAGGCCTGTCTGAGCCTTCACTGGTCAATATCGGACGGGATATAGTAGTAAAATCTTGTGGGCTCGGTCAATTTATTTGATTTGAAATTTGACACTACATTGCAAATTTGATTAATTGTGTTATTGAAAGGTTCTAATGCAACATAATTTAACCTAGATCATTATTCTTTTGAAAATACAGTAAATTACTCTAAAAAAAAGAACTGAAGTATTAAATATCTATTAATTAATTTTAAAATGAGCTGTATGCTTGTACCAAGGCCAGATACTGTGCAAGGTAGCATCTGATAAGGGTCTGTCAAACTTTGAGTACTAGCTTTTAATTTACCTTATAAATGGTTTATCCCTTTGTATTTGGGAAACCTCTATACAGGTATCTTAGCAAACAGTGAAGACCCAGACGAAATTAATTGTAAAAAAATCTTCAGACAAAAAAATACAATATTTTTTTAAATTGTAGCCTGACACCCCTAGATATTTACAATGGACTATCCCAACATTGGTTTGAAAACTTTTTTGCGCTCATTATGGAAGGTATTGGTACACTGTGACATTTTGAATTAGGGTTGTCTCAGAATTATCGGGACGTCAGGGCAACCATAAACCACAGCGTTTCGATTTTTTAATGAATGCAAGCTAAATGACGGGACTTGTCAATTTTATTTTTCATATAATTAAAATAAACAAAATTGGCAATAAATTAACATCTTAGCAGGTGGTGTGTTTCTAAAGTCCTTCAGTACATGACTCTGGCATCCTTCGTCCATCATCATTTTCAAACATCTCTCTGTGCCAATTGAACTCGAATTTCAAATGGAGACTCTTAAAGATAGGGGGACAGAAAATTTGTTCCTGTCACAGGACCAAGATGGCCGCTACATTCATATATGGTATAATCCCATTAAGTGGAGTGCAGTGACCAAGATTGTTCAAATGATGATCCTAGGTTGACCAACTTAACATCAAGGTCAAAGTTGATTCTGAAAAATTAATTTTTTGAAAACTGTTGAAGCCAGTCATTTTAATCACTAGATTTAATTGTATATTTAACTTGAGTCAATGAATATAGATAAGTCCCAAAGGAAAAGGTTGTCTTTTCAACTGAGGTTGCTCCAATATTTATTCAATATTTGTTGTCTGCTGCATTCCTGATTTAATTAAGTTCTTAACTCTTTCCTCACTAATGCAAACTGTTTGACTCCGATGTTATTAGTGAAAGTTATTTTCGCTCACCAGTGAGCTTTTGTGATTGATCTTCATCCAGCGGCCGAGTGTTGTCCATGATTTTTTTCTTTATTAGCGAAATCTCCTGAACCACTGGTCCAATTTTAAAATAATTTCATATGAATGTTCCCCATAAAGCCCTCTACCAAAATAGCACAAAAAGTTCTGCTCTGCCTAACAAAATGGTCATCAGAGCTTGAAATAGAAATATCTAAACAACATCTTATACACTGGCCCAAACAAAAATGTTCCTCATAATGCCCTCTACCAAAATTGCACTAACAGTTCTGCTCCGTTGAACAATTACACCATCACTGGCCCAAACATCATCTCATGAGCCAGGACTCATCTGAGCGATCCAAGGCCCCAGCCTCCAGGCCGCGAGGTTATAAAACTTTTTTCATGCCCAACTCAACTAAGTGCGAAATTTCAACTGCTCATAAAAACTAAAAAAACTGACAAATGAAGAAGTTTCTTGCTTTAAGTCTCTCAGATGTTGTATTTATCATGCTAATAAATATTTCAATGCCAACCATTGTTGGCATTTTAACATTTATGAGCAGGATAAATTTTTTGCTCAGTTGAGTTGAGCATGAAAAAAGTTATTTAACCTCGAGGCCAGGACTCAGGTGAGCAATCCAGGGCCCCAGGACTCTATTAATAGTTTTAAATTTGATCAAAAATAAATTATGCAGACAACAAAAAAACATGCAAAATAACTTGGTATAATTTTTTTTTGATGTTTCAAAACTGACATTTTTTCAAGGTGCATGTGCATGTCAATAATATAAACGTTCAGGGTTTTTTTCAAGCTATTTAAAATGTAATAGAGCTGTGCGAATAACATTGAAACATGACAAAGCAAACAAAACCTTTTTTTATGGGCAAGACACTTATGTTTTTTTAATTACTTCTCCATTTAGGTGAGACACCATTCAATTATTATTGGCATTCATATATTGAAAAAACTTCTACATATTACGACAACGTTATCTTAAAGAATTACCTACTAAACCAAGGACTACATGATATAATGGGACAAAAATATGTTATGCCCACAAAAAGGGTATTGCCAATTTTGCATTTGATATTGATTGTTTAAAAAAATCTTTCAGGAATATCATCAGAGTGTCAAATAGTTTGGATCCAGATCTGGTTGGAAATTTTTATTGGGCTTGATCTGTGCTCAGTGGTAGAGTGCTTGACTCTAAACTGAGGGTCTGTGGGTTCGAGCCTCACCGGCGTCACTGCATTGTTTCCTTGAGCAACACATAAATCCTAGCTTAGAACTGGTTCAACCCAGGAAGACATGTCCCTACATAACTGAAAGATTGTTGATGGGACTATAGAATCAAATCAAACAAACATACTGTTTGCCGATCAAGGCTATCAGGGATGGCAAAAGTTGCCGCTAAGGTAAAAAGAGTTAACTCTGCCTCCTAGTGTCATCTGCTGATAACCTTTGCAAACAGGTCTGATCTGGATTTAAACTGTTTGATACTCAGATGGTATTCCTGAAAGAATTTTTCGAAAAGTTGATTTTGAAAAAAATAAGCAGATGACAAAAAAGCATGAAAAATTTCCCAGGGGCATAGAGCAACTTATTATTCTTACAAGTTATTTTAATGAATTTTAGTTTTGAAGATTTGCTTAGATTTTTTTTAGTTAACTTTTTTGCTATCCTGCAATAATATGTGTATAAAAAAGTGCATTTAGCAGAAAAAATGTATGTTTGCACAAGCTTAACACTGACACTTCATTTCGGAAACTGCTAAACAGGTACTTTCACAAACAGTGAAGACCCAGATGAAATGCTGCATAAGGCAGCATTTTATCAGGGTCTGCACTGTTTGCTAAGATTAAAAAAAAAACAATCTCCAGGGACAGATAGACATCATTTTATTAGGAGAGCGCAGTGGCTCAGTAGTAGAGTGCTTGACTCCAGACCGAGGGGCTGCTGATTCGAGCCTCACCGACGTCACTGCGTTGTGTCCTTGAGCAAGAACATTTTTATCCTATATCCTTATATCCTTATATTTAGTACTGGTCCAACCTAGGAAGACCCGTCCCTTTATAACTGAAAGATTGTTGATAGGACGAAAAGAATCAAATCAAACAAATCAAAATACATCATTTTATAGAAATTTTGACTGGCAGCCCCTTAAAATACAAAATGGATGCTTCCACAGATACTGTATCAATATGTATGGGATAATCCATCAGAATGAAAAGGGTTAACAGCCAGCTGATATCGTAGCTGATAATTTTGTCTGCTGATGTCCTCTGCTATAATGCATTTTTTGCCCAAATTTGAGGAGTAGATGACATTACAGAAATAAATCAATTTATTTAATTTCCAACAATTCTTTCTGGCAATGAGTAGGAAACAAAAGCATGTCACCCTGTCAATGACTGCATTCAGGGTTTGTTGATTCATCGGTGAAAAGATGTCATAGATTTGGTTAAGCTATTCTTTTGATGCAAATATTATGTCAATGTCACATTTAAATATTTATCAATAATGGGCATAATTCAATATAAATTCTTTCGATATATAAAATTTGAATGAACCCCTTTCTCCCTATTCAAGACAGTTGTCATCGGTTCTCATCTGTTTATGTACTTCTGTAACCTATATTGCAAACACTATGGACACAGATCAGACTGCTCCTAAGGGAGCAGTCTGATCTGAGTTCATAGTGTTTGCTACCATGGTAAACATATTCTGACTGGCATCTGAATATATGCAGCAGGTTAATTCTTTTTTTATGTGACCTATATATTTTTTATCTTGCGGATGTACCATATCAACAAATGAATTGCACAATATAAATATGAAACAAAATATTTATTGAAAATATTTATACTTAAGACCAAAAGTGACTTTACACTGTTATTATATATACCTTTTCTGGGTATTGGTGAGTGGTATTTTAAATGTGTTTAATTCATATTTAAGTTCAGTCAATTATGCATATGACCTTTTAAATTTCATGTTTTTGCTGTCATAAATGCAACCACAATGCCCTAATGAAAGAAGCAAGGGGGCAAAATAAACTTTTCCAAAACGCATCACTTTTGATGTGTTGCTGTAGCTTTGCAATTAGACACTTTTTAATTTTAAAGAACAAGTCTAAAAGACAGGCTATTGAATTGTTGTTTAAAGCTAAATTCAGCCTGGATCACCTTTCCAGTAACACAAATTAGAGTTGTGTTTTTACATATATACCCCTTTTTGTGAACTTGACAATGCTTTTAATGGAATTTCCTATAAGGAATTGTTTGCCGTTTTTCTTCCAAACCGATGGGAATTTTTATCAGATTAACTCGTCTCATACTCAGGGCAGAAGTCCCAACAAATCGCTGATAAAAAAATCTAAATGCCATCTGAGATAAAGCTTATAGCAGGGACTGAAATTTACTATTGTTTTAATTCAAAGGGAGATAATTTCAAAGTGCACAAACTGTAAGATGCTGCTCAAAACAAACTATACGCCAGAGACAAAATGTCTTGCAGTATTTTTAATGTGCAATCAGTGGTCCTTAATTTAGCGTGTTCAAATCCTAGGTTTACTTTAGATTTTGTTAGGAATTGCAGATTTTGTGATTTTATTGAAAGCACAGATAACTCGAAAGAAGATTAATTTACCTAAGTTGTTTTTCGTGAATTAGGTTAGGGCGGGTACCAGCAACTCATTGCAATATTTAATTTGGCTAAAATCAAAAACAGTAAAGATATATTCGGTAGTTCAAAGTGTAAAGTTTCTTTTGGCTTTAAGTATATTTATAGAAAATATTTATAGATATAGAATAAAAATGATAACTCTATAGTACCAGTCCACATAAGAGCTAGTCGCTTGAATATTAAATGAGTGTTAAGTTACTGACTGAACATCATTTGGAGTTTCTAAGCTTAAAAGGAGGCTGCACAGGCTAGTCTGAGTCTTACATTTGTCAAAATGCCACATTGTTGGAAATCACATGTCGCAGCTCAAATGTTATCAGAAGACTACACTAGCAGGCAAAGAGTTAATGATGTTGCATGCTAGAGTAAGCTACTGCAACCAGCTTCTCATAAATTATTAAATTCAATCATTAAGCTAGAAAATAGAGGTTGAAATAAGTTTTTTGTTTGTTGTTTGTTTTGTTGCTTAACATCCCAAGTCAACAGCTATGATCATGGCTGGACGGTCAGTACACCTAACCACACTTTTTTCCTGGGCAAGCTTGAAAAAGCAGTTAACCAGTACTTCGTGCACATACTTTGGCTTGTAACTGACAACAATCCTTCTTGAATGATTCAGCAGAAGGGAGGAGAATGACCGTAGAAATTATTTCATAATCAGTCTCCACGAAAGTATGGGACCGGGTCGGGATCAAACTCGCAACCCCTGGATTTGCAGTCATACTGTGCTATGCGGCTCGGTAAGTTGAAATAAGTGGATATTTATCAAAACCATGAGAGCAAAATAAGTACATGTGATGTCTGTTCATGCATGGACTATTTATAGAATAACGTCAATTTTCTTACTGCCATCAGATGTCGATCTCTTTTAATAGGGTTGAAATTATGTCCAAAAAAATTCAGAAGAAACATAAACTTTATGATTTTCAAAACCCTTATCAAATATTTCAAAATTAATGGAAGCTGGTGTATTCAGTCTCCAATGCCAATTACATTTCAGTACAAAATCATCTTCAATCCTCCCTGATAGCATTTCTTTAGCCTTATAGTACAAGGGTACATGAAGTAAAATATATTTTATAAATAATAAAAATGAGCCGTGTTATTAGATTTCCAACAATGTGGTATGTGCGACCTGCAAAGGCTCGGATCAGCCTGCACATATGCGCAGTCTGATCAGAGTCTTTGCTAGTCCCTGTCTGACTGCAGATCCAGGGGTCGCGAGTTCGATCCCGGCCCGGTACCATACTTTCGTGGAGATTGATCATGAAATAATTTCTACGGTCATTCTCCTCCTTTCCGCTGATTTATTCAAGAAGGGTTGTTGTCAGTTTCAAGCGAAAGTATGTGCACAAATTACTTGTTAACCTGCTCAAGCCTGCCCAGGAAAAAAGTGTGGTTAAGTGAACTGACCATCCCGCAATGACCATAGCTGTTGACATGGGACGTAAAGCAACAAAAACAAAACAAAAACAAAACAAAGAATATTCTATGAATATTTAGCTACTGACCGAACAGCATTTGGAGTTTCTAAGCTTAACAGGAGGTTGCACAGGCTCGGAGTCTATTCATGTCAAAATGCCACATTGTTGGAAATCACATGTCGCGATAATAAAAAAAAAAATATAAGAAAGAAACTGGTACCAGTCTACAACTTTGGCTGCAAGACCACATTTTGTCCTTGTTTGGACACTTATTTCTGAATACACATCTTCCTATTTTCATACATGATTTACTTTCATCCATACCTCAAACAATTCCGTTAATGTTCATTAACCCATTTAAGCGGATCTCTATCGGTAGGACAAGTCTATTTCAAATTTTAGGGGTGTTAGGTGGTATTTTTCATTTTTATTCAAATTCTAATAAAACATTCTGTGAGCAAACAGTGGAGACACTGATCATTCTGCGGCGTCTGATCTGGGTCTACACTGTTTACCTATGTCCCACAAAAAGGACACTATGCTTATATGGGTGAATGCCCCTTTTCATTATAGGGCATTATGTTAAACCATCTTGCGGGAGTACGACATCTCTAGTTAACCCTGCTCCCTTTCACAGTATACTTTATGAATGGTATATGATGAATGTTTTTATGCAGATAGTAAACAATGTTCTGACTGTGGCCATGTGCAGTCTGATCTAAGTCTTTACTGTGAGCATGGTTGTAGGACAGTTTTATCGTGAACTGTTTAGTGTATTTGAGCCATGATATGAGATTTCCAACAATGTGGCATTTTGACAAGTGTAGACTCAGACCAGCATGTACAGTCTCCTATTAAGCTTAGAAACTCCAAATGATGTCCGGTCAGTAGTTTAGCAGTCATAGAATATTCAAGCGACTAGCAAAAGCTCTCATCAGACTGTGCGTATGCGCAGGCTGATCTGAGCCATTGCTGGTCATACAATTACCACATTGTTAGAAATCTCGTGTCGCGGCTCAAATTTTTCTGTTTGATTCAGAACTATCAATGTATTGATGTATTGATTCAACCCATAAAATGTCACCAATAGATTGCAGCAGACGATTTTTCCTATTTTTTTTTTAAAGTTTTCTTTCAAGACAAGTCAGGCTGGATATTTCATGTGAATTGTCTGCCGACAGACAATTCACATGATATATCCAGCCTGATTTGCTCTGGAAATGAAAAAAAAATACATAAATTTGTCTTCTGCTGCAATCATGGTTTTGCACTTTCAGGGTTAGGGAGATATTGTATAGTGTGTTGTTGGTTTTGACCCAGTACTAGTCAACTGTGAGGTTTAAAAAGCAAACGGTGGACTTATTTTTATACTTTTATAGAGGGAATTGTATTTGAAAATTTCATGCAAATTGTTTGAACAAGGAACTTTAAGCACAAATTTTTAAAGAAAAAAATAAGGTGAAAAAGAACCTGCAAACCACTTTTTTAAATCTATACCTGTTAATAAGTTAATAATTAGTAAACATGACTAAATATTTTTTGTGCAAATGGTGTCCATTGGAATTGATATGCTGATTCGTATGGAATATGATATTGTGTTATTCAGTTAAAATATTGTGCTGGGCATTGATAGGAATTACTTGTACTTCGGGTAAAATATGTCATAAACAGATGGTTTTTAGTGCATAGAAACCATATGTAATTCAAATATGATGCTATCTAAAAACATATTGATTCTACAAAAAATGTAGCCATGGTCAAAATATCAAAATTTCAGCCCCTCAACAAAATGCTTGCAAAAGAGCGCATTTTTTTATACACCAGTTTGAAAAAATGGTCCTAGTAGGGCATGGCGCTGTCTGTTCCTCCGTCCGTCTGTGAACAATCTTCAAGATATACATGTATTCATTATATTTTCTAGAAATGTATGACAATGTGTCCAACATAAAAATTATTGTTCCCCCTTTCTTAGTTTCTGAGTTATACCCCTTTGAAAATTGTAAAAAAAACTTGTACGCTTCATAATATACGAGTTCTTCATGAAACTTTATACGCAAAAGTATCAGGTCAAGACAAAGTGTCCCATACAACTAGGGTTGCCTTCCAGTTTTACGTTTTTCCTTTGATTGTTTTTACGCTTATTTTGTGAAATTTTCATTCTTGTACACCCCATAACTCGGTAAACGTTCGGGATATCTTCATGAAATTTTAGAGGAATTTATTTTAGATAAAGATGATGTGTCATGAGCAAGAATGATTGTTATTTATTGCCAAGTTTTGATTTTGTTTCCCCAAAAAATTTTGAATGCCCCTTAACGCTTTAACCATTTGGGATATCTTCATGAAACTTTATAGGAATGTTTATCAGGTCAAGACGATGCATTGCGTATATATACGGTTGCTTTCCGTTTCTGAGCTTTGGCCATTTGATTGTGTTTTTATGCTTATTTTGTATAATTTACATTCTTGTACACTCCATAACTCACTCAATGTTCATAATATCTTCATGCGATTTTATAGCAATGTGTATTAGGTAAAGACAATGTGTCGCAAGCAAAAATGGCTGTTCCCCTTTCCGATCTTCCAACCTATGCCCCTTTGATTAATTTTTACAAAAATTCTTGTACACCCCATTTGAGATATCTTCATAAAACTTTAAAAGAATGAGTATTATATCAAAATGATGTGTCGTGTACAAGGATGGTTGTTCCCTCTTTCTTGGCTTCTGAGTTATGCTCCTTTGATTATTGTAAAAAAATAATCTTATAGCTCACTTGGAATTTAGTCAGGACCATGTGTTGGGTACAAGCATGAGTGTTTCTCCTCACTAAGTTTGAAAGTAATGCTCCCACTGTCTTGACAAGCGGGTATATATTGTGCTGCAGGCGGAGCTCTTGTAGTGTTGTTTTTGTTGTATTTTTGTGTGTGTTTTAAAATAGTCAATTTAAAAAAGAAGCAACAATGCCTTATTTCCTAACTGGATCATGTTTTGATAAAAATGTGAATTATTGTTATACATGGTGTTTTCAGATGGATACACATTTTAGATACAATGTACTTTGCTTCAGATTTGTAGGAATGAATTTGCTTCAAAGAGTTCTTAAAGGGTCTGTCAGGTCAACTTTTTCTTTAGCTAACCCTTAAAGGGCCAATCATGATTGCAGCAGACAACAAATTTTGGATATCTTATTTATTATGAAAGCGAAAAATATTCAATAATCACTCTTTGTAAAAATGCTAAAAAAAAATCCACGTCCAATGTTTTTACAAGAAAACAGGGTGATCGACCCTATTTTCTGCTACACACTACATGGTGTGTGAAAATGATGTCATTGAGAATATGACATCATGATTTCATAAACTGACATGTAAAACACGGCGAAGGTTCAAGCTTGCATACATGCATATTTTTTATCAATCACTGGTCCCCATTTTATATGCTATTATGTTTTCTGCTAATTATAGCTGGTGGTTTATGAGTTAATTAAATCTGGAACTTCAATATTGAATATTGGATATTGTTAAACAGCTAATCGTTCTGGCTTGGAGGCGGAAATAATTTAGAGTTATGGGTGTATTCACAAGCAAAGGTAAGTAATTCATTCAACCCTTTTTCGAAAAATTCTTTCAGGAATACCATCAGATTGGCAAATAGTTTGGATCCAGATCAGGCCCGACATTCTGGCCTGATTTGGGTTTAATCTGTTTGCAAATTTTATCAGCAGACGATGCTAGAAGGCAGAGATGAACTTCTGAAAAAATGTTTAAATAAAAACACTTTCACAGCCATTCACCACTAAAATGGTTGACTTTGTCGTCAGATTCTGTTGTATTTTCGAGGTCTCTATAGCAAGCAGTTTCAACCCAGGCCTCGACGTTACATTTTTTTTTTCATGCTCAGCTCAGCTAAGCATGAAATTTATCCTGCTCATAAATGTTAAAATGCCAACAGTTGTTGGCATTTTAACACAAATACACCATCCGAGACATTTAAATCAAGGAACTTTAATCTTTATTTGTCTATATTACAGTTTTTATGAGCAGTTGAAGTTTCCTGCTCAGTTGAGTTGAGCATGAAAAAAATTTTATAACCTCGGGACCTGGTTGCACTGCTCCATTTTTTTTAGGTGAATGAACTGTGATCTTATTTTTTCTTTTGGCTTCCAGTTTTGATCCTCTATTATGTAAACTAGGACACCTTGGCTTCCAGTTACGACCCTGTATTATGTTAACTAGGACACCTTATTTAACATGCATCTTTAATGCCAAGTTTAAAAATAAATTATGAACTAATTGATAGATTCAGATAGATTATTTCTCAAATGTTCACCCTGCCGAGTTAACAATACGACCCAGGTCTTGAGAAAACCTGACTTGAATGGAAACCAGGTAAGGCTCAAACCAGTCTGCTCAGCTACAGAGACTTGCTAGGGTCCTGAAAATTTTGATTCAGCTAGTTCAGCTTTTTTAGCTACTACAGAATGAGAATAAATGCCTTGGTTAGACTAAGCAGATGTACATGCTGATCTGCGCCATAACAGTTGGCATATTATATCATAAAGTTTTTCTGTACAATATTCATTAAGTTCTGCAATGTCATTAGCTTTGATTTTTTCTTGATAAGTCAACCTGTTTAGTATGTAGGCTACATTAGGTCATTTGTTTAATTACTTGCAAACCACTTCAGGGATCACGTACACCATTCCTTCGCAATGTTGATTGCCTGATTCTATAGAGCTGACCCCTTGTCCAAAAACAACTGGCAGGATTTGAAAATAGTTTGGCATACATGGTCTTTTGGTGACCAATCATCAGATCCATCAATAAGCATGACCCTTTGATGTCACATGATTGACATAGAATAATACTTGTATATGGAAAATAAAAATCTGCTTTTTATAAACCATTAGGCCCAAATTGCTTCAATATTTAGTATGTAGCATCATTTAGGCCAGAATTTTTTTACTAGTTGATTTACGATCCCTCCTACTGTAATTTTCCGGAAAGTCAGAAAAAAATAAAATTTAATTTATAAAAAATTTTTTTTATTTTATCCACCGACTCTAAATATTATTTGTTTGGTTGAAAAAAAAAATATTTTTTTGAGGTTCTGTCTGTGCATTTTTGAGAGTGACACTGTTAAAAGTGATTGTCCTGTCCAGATTTTTTGGAAAATGATGAAAAATATATAGATTAAAGTTTACCTCACTAGTTTTACTATTTTTTTTCTGGAGATATTAAAAAATAAAAATAAAAAAAGCTCTATAAAAAAAAAAAAAAAAGCTCTGAAAATGACCAGTTAACTGGTCATTTTCAGAGCTTTTTTATTTATTTTTTTTCGTCCCCCGACCCTAGATCTGAAAAAATTTTCCCGTAAATCAACTTATAAAAAAAATCTGGTCTTAGTGGTCCTAAAAGATTTATGTGAAGGAGAGATTTTGTCTCCTTAAGATGTATTCTGAAATTGAAAATATTTCGATTGAATGATTTATTGTTTTTACCTTTTTAGATGCAGCACTGGTAAAAAGCCCAGATAATCAAAGAAATCAGCCACCAAAGAATGCAGGTATTTAGCTCTTTCCTTGCTGAGGGGTGACTTTTGTCATCTGATGTTGTATTTTTGAAGTATCTTTAACAAATAGTAAAGACTCAGATAGGACTGCTCCACAGGGAGCAGTCTGATCAGTGTCCATACTGCTTGCATTCACATTAAAATCAATCTACTTTTTCAATGAAAAATTACAACAAGCAATATAGGGAGCGCAGTGGCTTAGTGGTAGACTGCTTGACTCGAGACCGAGGGGCCGCAGGTTCGAGCCTCACCAGCATCACTGTGTTGTGGATCTTGAGCAAGACACATTTATCCTAGCTTAGTACTGTTTCAACCAAGGAAGACCCGTCCCTGTTTAACTGAAAGATTGTTAATGGGACGTAAAGAATCAAATCAAACAAAACAAACAAACAGCCAATATCAGCAGACAGCTCTGTAAAAGTTGAAGGGGCATATTGCTTTTGGCTTCTTCTCCTGTCCGTCTTTCCATCCATCTGATACTGTAGCTGCAAAATTCCATTATGTAATATGGATGCCTGAAAATTTGAGTTCAGAAATAGTACCCTAAATATACTCAAACAATAAAGTTATGTCGGCTTGATGTGTATGCCTGCCAGTTCCAAATGTATGAACGCATTTCATTCAAATTTTCACATTACAAACTGTGATCATTTAGGAATGTTATGCATCTAACGAAATTCATTTGATAATCAGTAAAGTCGCTGACAAAGCAGCGAACATGAGTACCCTTAAAGTCAAAAGTCACATCAATAGCCTGTGTGTCCGTCATAAACCTGAACTGTTCAAACACATTTAAACATCACTGAGCAAACTCTCTAGTAAGATGTCATATGTGCTAGCTGTATTCATTGCTTTTAAGGCCATACGGTAACATACTCTGACGTCACAAAACATCAATCATGAGCATGCGTGAAGACTCAGAAAATTGTTGGTCCAGCATTTTGATAATCAACAGAATCGAACAAATTTGAATGTCTTTTTCCTCATCACAAGCATTTTAACATTAATTAAGAGTAATCGGCATCAAAACAATTGATAATGGAAATTCTCTGATGCTTTTGCAGTAAGGGATGTGATATAAAACACAGATTTAGTAAACCTTTGATGGCCGACATCAACCATAGTTTTTGTTTTTCGCTTTGTGTGATTGTTGTCATGGACAAACTCAACAACTTAAAACAAAACCGGTGTCAAAATGATGTTAGGTTAAGGAGATTTGGAAGTTCTTATATTGTTATTTGCTTAATTTGAAGGGAGGTAATTTCGGTTAATTTTGTAAATTAAAGATTTTGAACTGCAATTTCTCTCGTTTAATAAACAGACTTGGGAATTTTTAGGTGTTTTTACATTGTCGGATGTTCCTGGTTGCCATTTAATGAAAATTGTATCACGTTTTGGTGATTAACTTCCTGATGATATTGGAAAAAGCTGTTATCACATTCGATTCAATAACCCTTCCAGATAAGAAGATAAAATCAAATAATTACCAATTTTTGTGTGTCTGACAATTGAAAACATTTTGGTTTTATTTTTGTTGCAACATCTTAACTGGATCGAAAGATACAGTACCATGAAAATAGGATGTTTCTTTTTTGTTTGAGTATATTATAACTGTCAATTTTATTAGATAAACTTAAGATTTTATGTAATAGTAGAAATAATTATGGCAATTATAATTTCTATAAGACTACACTCAAGGCCCTTGCCATTTAATACAATTTTCTTGTGATTGGAAATGGGGGGAACTTGCGTTTGAATTACTATAAATACCCTTTTCTCCAAAGGTTATTTTTAGATCATGACATCCATTTTCTATTTTTAGACAACATTGAATAAATTCAAGAAAAATTTAAGTAAAGTGAATACTTTTGAAAATATTATGGAAAATGGAGCATTTGCAAATAAGCAAATGCTCCATTTTCCATAATATCAAATACACGATATTTCAAAGGTGTCAAAAGGCTTTTTTTATAGAGTAAGGGTTAATTGCTATTATTTTAATTGTGCTTACTTTCCAGGTGCAAGATTAGTGATACAGCAAAGCCCAATAAGAGATAAAGTTGCAGCACAGAATCATCTAAATGGTGGGTAAAAAAATCATAAAGGCTTTTTCACATAATAATGATGATTATACAGTAAAATCTATCTTAAGCGGCCACTCAAAATAGACAAAACAAAAACCTTATCAGGTGTGCAAGAATTAAGTTGTCTGATTTCAATAAAAAAAAATTACATGGTAACACCTGAATTTAGGGACTCATTTCAGTATTTTGTTTTTGCAGATAGTAATGCTTCCCCAGGTCAACTATCATCTTCAAGGTCACCATCTGGCAGCCTGTCTGACACAGCAACTTTAACAAATACTTTGATGGAAAATATTTTCTTGATAACACTGGATACAGGTATTTAAAAAATATTATGTAAATGAGTTTATCACAGGTGGGAAGCAATATAGACAGAGCCATCGATTCTGATAAGGAAATCTTATGAGGGTCTTTAGGATCACATGCGGTTCTGTCTATGTAGGCTGAAAAAATCCTGAAAAACATAAGTTCATTGTAAAATATTACGTTTGATTTTTTCTTTAGTCTGAAAATATGAGCTGTGACATGTGATTTCCAACAATGGGCCATTTTGACAAGTGTACACTCATATGAACCTGTGCAGCTTCCTTTTAAGCTAAGAAACTCCAAATGAAGTTAGGTCAGTAGCTTAATACTCATAGAATATTCAAGCGACTAGCAAAGGCTCTGATCAGACTGCACATACCACATTGTTGGAAATCTCATGTCGAGGCTCATATGTTTTGTCTGTATGGTTTGTGTCATGGGGACAATTTATAAAAGGACAATTTATAGAATGATGGCTATAATTTTATAGATCTCGCATGCTTGTTCAAATGCTATAAAAGTAAGCATTTTGGAGGTTGAAATATGTTGTTTGGTTGCCTGATATTTCTCCATTCATGAAAAAGCAAGAATTTGAAGAATATAATGAATATTGATGCCAAATAAAGATAGGATCTGCCTATATTGGTCAGCTCTGTCAATATCGGCCGTCTCTGATATATGAGGGCTTTGTTTTATTTCCTTTTAACTGAATGTTATGAAACACAACCTGTAATGGACTGCCATGAATTTGGTTTTTCTGAGATTCATTGACCCTTTGTACACTGGAAAGCCTTAAACGGGTAGTTTGGCAAACAGTGCAGACCCAGATGAACTGCAGCATAATGCTGCATTTCATCAGGGTCTGCACTGTTTGCTACGATAAAAACAACATTGAGAGACTAAAGTATTCTTACTGTGGCTATCTGTATGGGACAATCCATCAGAATACAAATGGTTAAGTTTTTAATGCATTGGGTACAGTTAAAAATCAATGTGACACCCAGCCCTGAGGTTATAAAACTTTTTTCATGCTCAACTCAACTGAGCACGAAATTTCAACTGCTCCTAAAAACTAAAATACGACAAATATAGAAGTTTCTCAGAAGTTAAAATGCCAACCATTGTTGGCATTTTAACATTCATGAGCAGGATAAATTTCGTGCTCAGCTGAGTTGAGCATGAAAAAAGTTTTATAACCTCGGGACCCTGACACCCTTTCTCGATATTTTCAGGTCAGCCTCTGGACAGTAGTGGTCCAAAGTACTGTGTGTATCTTCAAAAGACGTCCAAGATATATAAGAACCATCCTCTATTAGATATAGATTCTCTTCAAGAGGTATGTATTGTACCCATGTGCAATATGTCTTATATAATAGAGTATGAGCACTTATAAGTTTGAATACGGTACATATTACTTTGATGTTTCTAAATCCCTCAAATACTAACATGTGATAAATATGTTGCTGTCTCAATTAATAGTTTCTGTCCTATTTTACCTGGATTGATCCTAACTAGAGTTACATCTAGTGTGTTTGATCGTGTCCGCCCTGTAGCATTATGACTACAGTAAATGTTCTAAAATTTTGGATGCTAGTTGTCTGCCAAAAAGGCCTAGAAAAACAGTGCAGACCCAGATCAGGGTCTTCCCTGTTTGCTATTCTGACAAGCATTTTGCGGATTCTAGCCTTGATAAGCAGCATTTATTTTAGGAAAGAACAAGAAAATTGTTCAAAATTTTAGGACATTTACCGTAATAAATGAGCACAAATACCCATTACTTCATTCATTTGTGCATTGAGGATATATTTACTTTTTTTAGCTGAATACCAAATATATTTCATCGGGTGGAGTGCAAAATTAGTAATTTTCACGAGTGCTTAGTATTTACCAGCAAAGTATTTTCATTTTACGGTACCGTAATCTAACTCGTCAAGAAGAGTTACAGAAAGCAAAAGATAACTTGTTTCCTGGTTGTTTTTCATCCAATTCAACCTTTTCAGTGTGTTTATTGGGTATAACATTGGCTAGAAACACAGTTTGCACCTGGTAAATGCTTAGAATATCATTTTAGCAAATGACTTAAGTAATCAGCATTTAATAAAGTTGCTCAAGTATGCCTTAGGACAGATTTCACATGAAAACTAGCTCTACACCAGGCCAAACAGTAATGCAATTTCGGTTGAAAATGATGTCAGGAAAGGCATAGCATTATTATCCCCCAATGAAGTCAGAGGGATATAGTTTTGGCATTGTCCTTGTGTGCATCTGTCCGTCCATTCTGTCTGTCCATCCATTCTCAATCAGTATGCATCCTTCCGTCTGTCTGGAACCATATCTCATTACCTGTGATTAGGCCTAAAATTAGGATTTTGGGCCTTTCTTTCCATGATAATGCAGGAAATTGGGGATCACTTTCCATTATTATATCTGAAATCAGAATTTTGGGACCCATTTTCCATGATTATGCCTGAAACTAGATATTAAGGGCTTGCATTCCATGAGTATGCCTTGATCCACCGAAAGTCATTCCCAAAGTCCTGATTTAGACACAATAAATTAGCTTCATTGTATCAAAATAAATGGAGCAGTCGGATATGAGTCCACAACATTTAAAACAAAGCCTGCCAAAGTACATGTGCAGCTTGGTGAAAGATGTTTTTTGTTTACAGGCTGTCTCTGAAAGATTGACCATGAAAGCTCCAGAGAAGAATATTAATGGTTCCATGAACTCAGCAGCAAGCAGTGACCCTGACCTTCTAGCAGCTAGTGAACCACAAACATTTCTGTATCTACACCAGTGTTTCGAAAGATTGATGTTACAGTCCACCAGTCAAAAAGTAAGTGGACAGTGGCAGATCCATAGGGGTTAGGGGTCCGCTTTAACCCTCCTACCCGGCCCTTGTTTATAAATATCCTATGAAAATGAAATAATTTGGTCTCTGTGAGACCAAATTATTTCGTTTTCATCGGATATTTAAGAAAAATGTGATAAAATCAGCAGAGCCAACCATCCACACCTTAATACATATGAACCCCCTTTCCAGAAATTTTTGATCCACTCCCAGTGGAACAATCCTTTTTGTGGTGTCCAATCAGGAAATACAATGTGGTTTGAAATTCTTGACTGCGATCCGATCAAAATGTATGAGCTATTGCTTCCATCCTGAAAAAAAGCACTGAGTGAGTAGACTATTAAACATATTTTAATCAGTAGCCACAAAGTAAGCAAGGGTGCAAAGATCAGGAATTGATACAATCAAGTACCACGCCTGACCCAGGATACCAATGGGAAATTGACAAACTCAATTGAACTCAAATTTTATACAGAGCATCCATTAGATTAAACAATGTAAATTGGCTAAGTGGTCTGTGTCACATGATAAAAATGGCAGCCATGCTCATAAAAGGTAAAAAGTCTTAAAAAATCTTCTCCAGAACCTAAGGGTCAACAACCCTGGGCAAAGTTTGTTCAAATGATGATCCTAAGTTGATCTTGAAATTGTCATTTTCACGTTTGTACATAGAACAAAGAAATTACTTGTCAGTCCCACTAGTGTAGGATCATATCTAATCATATTTCCATAAACAAACAGAGTAGACCCTGATCAGGAAGCTCTTATAAGAGCTGCCTGATTTGGGTCTACTCTGTTTGCAAAAGTTGTAAATGGCGTCTCTATAAGGTAAAGGGTGAACTAAATTTTGAAATTTTAAGTATTTATGTAAATTTTTTGGTACAGTTTCAGAGCCTAAAGGAAGAGTTAGTGAAGTGTAAAGAAGTTATAACTTCAAATGCAGCCTCATGTCTAAGACAACCAGAGTTGTACTCTAAACAGAGTTACATTCATCAGCAGTATGTCGAACTTTGTATAGGACATAAAGGCACTCTGCTTGGTAAGTAACTTCAAACACAGCCTCATATCTAAGACAACCAGAGTTGTACTCTAAACAGAGTTACATTCATCAGCAGTATGTCCAACTTTGTATAGGGCATAAAGGAACTCTGCTTGGTAAGTAACTTTATATACAGCCTCATATCTAAGACAACCGGAGTTGTACTCTAAACAGAGTTATATCCATCAGCAGTATGTCAAACTTTGTATAGGGCATAAAGGAACTCTGCTTGGTAAGTAACTTTATATAAGCCTCATGTCTAAGACAACCAGAGTTGTACTCTAAACAGAGTTACATTCATCAGCAGTATGTCCAACTTTGTATAGGGCATAAAGGAACTCTGCTTGGTAAGTATCATTATATACAGCCTCATGTCTAAGACAACCAGAGTTGTACTCTAAACAGAGTTATATCCATCAGCAGTATGTCAAACTTTGTATAGGGCATAAAGGAACTCTGCTTGATAAGTAACTTTATATACAGCCTCATGTCTAAGACAACCAGAGTTGTATTCTAAACAGAGTTACATTCATCAGCAGTATGTCCAACTTTGTATGGGGCATAAAGGAACTCTGCTTGGTAAGTAACTTTATATACAGCCTCATGTCTAAGACAACCAGAGTTGTATTCTAAACAGAGTTATATCCATCAGCAGTATGTCCAACTTTGTATAGGCCATAAAGGAACTCTGCTTGGTAAGTATCATTATATACAGCCTCATGTCTAAGACAACCAGAGTTGTACTCTAAACAGAGTTATATCCATCAGCAGTATGTCAAACTTTGTATAGGGCATAAAGGAACTCTGCTTGGTAAGTAACTTTATATACAGCCTCATGTCTAAGACAACCAGAGTTGTATTCTTAACAGAGTTACATTCATCAGCAGTATGTCCAACTTTGTATAGGCCATAAAGGAACTCTGCTTGGTAAGTATCATTATATACAGCCTCATGTCTAAGACAACCAGAGTTGTATTCTAAACAGAGTTATATCCATCAGCAGTATGTCAAACTTTGTATAGGGCATAAAGGAACTCTGCTTGGTAAGTAACTTTATATACAGCCTCATGTCTAAGACAACCAGAGTTGTATTCTAAACAGAGTTACATTCATCAGCAGTATGTCCAACTTTGTATAGGCCATAAAGGAACTCTGCTTGGTAAGTATCATTATATACAGCCTCATGTCTAAGACAACCAGAGTTGTACTCTAAACAGAGTTATATCCATCAGCAGTATGTCCAACTTTGTATAGGGCATAAAGGAACTCTGCTTGGTTAGTAACTTTATATACAGCCTCATGTCTAAGACAACCAGAGTTGTATTCTAAACAGAGTTATATCCATCAGCAGTATGTCGAACTTTGTATAGGGCATAAAGGAACTCTGCTCGGTAAGTGCCATTATATGCAGCCTCATGTCTAAGACAACCAGAGTTGTACTCTAAACAGAGTTATACACTGAAGGATTTAAAAAACGCAAAAAATTAAACTTATTATTTTTTGAACCCAGAACATTTAAAGTCTTCTTTAACAAGTTAAATCGGCTGGAAACGACACTCTGCCTCTATCTATACCTTAAACCGGTGTTTTTATAGACAATGGCCGCCACTAGCTACGCATCCGTGATTTACTATTTTTTGCATGTGGCCTCCCCACGAATCAATGAAGCAAAATATTTTATCAATTCATATATAGCTTTTAGGTATACATGTATAAAAAGCACAGTAGCTTTGGTTTTATTGCTTTATTTTTCGTACCAAGTTTGTCTGAACATGAACGACCTGGCACAATTGGAATGTTAAAAGCTGGGGTGCATGTTTCTGGCGTCGCCAGATATTATAATTGCCATCCGTCAGCTATACAGCGCTCCAGAGATTGTTACCAGGCTACTAGGATAGTTAAAGGTCGACACAGGCCTGGCCAACTAAGAATGGCGACCGACATTAAGACTGCAACTAACGTCGGTTATATCGACAATATTTACATCGACGATATCCTTTCCAGCTGGCTTCCAACACTGCCAGACGAATAGCAGAGCTCCAAGGGTAATTTGTTTTAGATTTTTAATCAATATATTTTATTACAATAACTTTAAATCATGCCCAATTTCAAGACAAATTTCAAAGTGCAGTTTTCGAATCTAAGGGTATTGTCTTTTGATAAACTGATGCTCTAAAATTAATTATCATTTTGATATGAAATCTAAATCATGTATTCTTGACACATTGATGTTTATTTTTGCCAAATCTCAATAAGATTGGTGCATTAAGAAGTTGTTAATTTTATGAATTTCAATTTTTGCGTTTTTAAAGTCCTTCAGTGTATCTATCAACAGTATGTCGAACTTTGTATAGGGCATAAAGGAACTCTGCTCGGTAAGTAACTTTATATACAGCCTCATGTCTAAGACAACCAGAGTTGTATTCTAAACAGAGTTATATCCATCAGCAGTATGTCAAACTTTGTATAGGGCATAAAGGAACTCTGCTTGGTAAGTAACTTTATATACAGCCTCATGTCTAAGACAACCAGAGTTGTGTTCTAAACAGAGTTACATTCATCAGCAGTATGTCCAACTTTGTATAGGCCATAAAGGAACTCTGCTTGGTAAGTATCATTATATACAGCCTCATGTCTAAGACAACCAGAGTTGTACTCTAAACAGAGTTATATCCATCAGCAGTATGTCAAACTTTGTAAAGGGCATAAAGGAACTCTGCTTGGTAAGTAACTTTATATACAGCCTCATGTCTAAGACAACCAGAGTTGTATTCTAAACAGAGTTACATTCATCAGCAGTATGTCCAACTTTGTATAGGCCATAAAGAAAATCTACTTGGTAAGTATCATTATATACAGCCTCATGTCTAAGACAACCAGAGTTGTATTCTAAACAGAGTTATATCTATCAACAGTATGTCCAACTTTGTATAGAGAATAAAGGAACTCTGCTCGGTAAGTATCATTATATACAGCCTCATGTCTAAGACAACCAGAGTTGTACTCTAAACAGAGTTATATTCATCAACAGTATGTCCAACTTTGTATAGGCCATAAAGGAACTCTGCTCGGTAAGTGTCATTATATACAGCCTCATGTCTAAGACAACCAGAGTTGTACTCTAAACAGTGTTATATCTATCAGCAGTATGTGAACTTTGTATAGGGCATAAAGGAACTCTGCTTGGTAAGTGTCATTATATACAGCGTCATGTCTAAGACAACCAGTACTGTAGTATAAACAGAGTAACATCCATCAGCAGTATGTTGAACTTTGTATAGGGCATAAAGGAACTCTGCTTGGTAAGTGTCATTATATACAGCCTCATGTCTAAGACAACCAGAACTGTATTCTAAACAGAGTTTTATCCATCAGCAGTATGTCAAACTTTATATAGGGCATAAAGGAACTCTGCTTGGTAAGTAACTTTAAATACAGCCTCATGTCTAAGACAACCAGAGTTGTACTCTAAACAGAGTTACATTCATCAGCAGTATGTCAAACTTTATATAGGGCATAATGGAACTCTGCTTGGTAATTAACTTTAAATACAGTCTCATGTCTAAGACAACCAGAGTTGTATTCTAAACTGAGTTACATCCATCAGCAGTATGTCCAACTTTGTATAGGGCATAAAGGAACTCTGCTTGGTAAGTGCCATTATGGTCTGACAGACTTTAAATGCACAGTTTATAAATATGATACATTAGTGTTTTTCATTGTAACAAATGATAAAATAAATATATGATACATCACTGATATGATCATTAATAAGAATATTAATTAGATGGTACAGTGCAGTCCATTTATAATGCTATTCATGTGTTTTATAAAAATGTACTATGTGATAATTGAATCTTAATTTTGTTATAAAGGCACAATTTTACAAAGGAATTATAGGAAAATGATCATTCCATTGGTATTTACCTATAATGCCTTTAGAAAATTCCATGAAAAAAAAATGGGGATCCACATACAGTATGACCCTAAGGCCCTCTACCAAAATTGTCCAAGTGATTCCACTCTGCTAAACAAAATGGCCACCAGAGCTAGGTATCATCAAGATGCTTTTTAATACGTTTGAAAACAGAGCAAACCCAGATCAGGTAGCTCCTGTAAGAGCTGCCTGATCAGGGTCTACTCTGTTTGTTTATAGAAATGATATATCTTATCCAACACTAGTGGAACTTACAAGTAAATTATTTGCTCTATGCGCCAACATGAAAGTTATTTATATAATTTACATAGTGGGTGGAGCATAGCATGAATATTCATGAAAGAAGGGTTAAACAACATCTAAAAAAAAAAAATCACATTTTGGACTTTATATATAGTGTAGTTGCTTACATCAAGATCTACTCTGTTTGCTTATGGATAACAAGTAAATTATTTGCTCTATTTGCTAACATTCAAGTTATTTATATAATTTGCATAGTGGATGGAGCTTAGCATGAATATTCATGAAGGAAGGGTTTAACATCTGAAAATAAAATCTCACATTGCTTATATGTTGTTTGATATATTTCAGAACCAGATAGCCCAGTTCACAAGTTTCTTATTGCAGTTTTAACTGCATTGGAGGGGAATCCATCTGATTCTTTATCTGAACTTCTGACACCAGTATTAGATCTTGTCTACCATAAATTCACCAAAGAATACACATTATCTAGCCCTGAAATACCTGGCTACCTCTGTCTACTGAAATTCTTGACATGGAAGCCAAGTTTGGCTGAGGTAAGTACACATATTACCATTTTAGAAACTTCTGACACCAATATTAGATCTTGTCTACCATAAATTCAGCAAAGAATACACATTATCTAGCCATGAAATACCTCCCTCTACGGAAATTCTTGACATGGAAACCAAGTCTGGCTGAGGTAAGTATTACTGTATTCAATCTAATAAATGCACTGTACATACAACTTTTTCAAAATTCTATACCCTTTTGAAAACAGTGTAAATCCAGAATAGCTGGTTTCTGATGATGCCATCTAAAAATTGCACCACTGGACTGGCTGGAAATCAGAAGTTGATCTCAAGATGAGCTCATCATGCATTTATATGAGCATATATGCACTTTTTATGTCAAATATGGAATGCTGTTTTCAATTGCCTGCAGAAATCAGCTGGCTCCCATTTTGGTACTAATCAGGCAATTAGTGAATGCTCAATTTCCTTGCTAGCAGTGACTGACTTTTGTTGTATGCTTTATAACCTTTGCAAACAGTTTGGACCCAGATAAGGACCGACAAAATGTCAGAGGCTCAATTTCCTTACTAGCAGTGACTTTTGTTGTCTGTTAATAACCTTTGCAAACAGTTTGAACCCAGATCAGGACTGACAAAATGTCGGTCCTGATCTGGATCCAAACTGTTTGACACTCTGATATAGTTCCTGAAAGAATTCTTTAAAAAAATTTGAAAAAAATCAGCAGACGACAACAAAATCATAAAAAATTACCCAGCATGCAAAGAGTTAAATGACTCTACCAATTTGGGCGGCATAATAGAATTTATTAAATAATTTGAGGAAAAGAGATAAAATGTGAGGTTTGCCAAGTTTAATAAATTCAATAAAACAGGAGCATGAATTTATCATATATGACATTATATTACTTTAAATCACTTTTTTTTCTTCGCAATGTTTTTATTGGTGTCATTTCATAATGTTACATAATATTAAGTGGTTTATTGATTTTAACACATAAAGTTATATCACTCCCAGATGTGACTTAATGTGATAATTAATTCTAAATTTTTTTATGATTTTTCTGTCTATGAAGCTGTGCAAGCTGCATCACGTTAAAGCTGTAGTTTTACTTATACAAACCATAATGAAACGTAGTGGCGGATCCAGAGGGGGCTCAGGGGTCTCCCCACCCCCGTTTTTAAAAATCATATGAAAATGAAATAATTTGGTCTCAGTGAGACCAAATTATTTCATTTTCATGGGATATTTAAGAAAAATGAGATAAAATCAGCAAAGCGAATCCCCTTTCCAGAAATCCTGGATCCGCCCCTGATAGGATATATCTTTGCTCATATTATACTGTGTCATTTTGTTTCAGTTGATCATAGACCACAGTAAGCCAAGAGACTGGTCAAAAGGCAGGTGCTATGAAGAAACTCTAATTGGCTCTATACTTAGTTTTAGTTGTTGCCCAAAGAAAGGTCAAGGTCCATATGAATTCTTTTCCAACTCGATGGATGACCGCAAGCAGGAAGTTGAAAATGCTCTAAAATATATTTGGCAGGTATGACATGGTTAACATATTAAAGCAGAGGTTCCTATCAATGTGAAATTGTACTCAGCTAGTGTAGACCCAGTTCAGATGCTGCATCTCAGCAGGACCCCAGCATAATTGAAAATTATTTTTCTTGTTTCTCAACCAAGACATATGTTGTGGGTACTCAAAAGAAACGTCTCGCTGAGACGGGTTTTTTTAGCACCCAAAACACACATTTAAACTGATTGATAAGAAAATTATCGCAATTTTACACAAATTATTTTTGCTTAATCGGCCCTATGCATCTGAACTGTTTTTCTTGTTCTACCTGTTAAAGTGCAGAATTTGTGAAATGAGCATTATCGAACCATTTTACAACAATGAAAGGTGATTTTAACTCTTTACTTGCCTGTGGTGACTTGTCATCTGCTGATAACCTTTGCAAACAGTTTGCACTCCAGACTAATTTTGTCATGGAAGCAAACACTATGAACCAAGATTGGACTGCTCATAAGGGAGCTGTCTGGGTCGATATTGTTTGCAATATAGGCAACCAAAGTACATCAGCAAATGAGAAAGCAGACAACATTTGTTGTGAATGGCTGGGAAATGGATTAAAAATAATGTGTCATTATAACTGTTTTTTTTGTTTGTTTTTTGTTGTTGTTTTTTTAGGGGGGGGGGGGGGGGGGGGGGGGGGGGGGGTCAAGTTTTTCACCACAAAAAAAATATTATGAGTATACAGTATATGAAAGAACATGATGCAGAATTTTTCACTGATTTTTGCATTCTGAATTCTAAAACATCAAAAATTGATAGAATTCGGCATGATGGTGGATTTCTCAAGTCCTGACTCATATAAGGGCTTAAGTTTTTGAAATACAGTACAGTCCCTTTATAACACACACATTTTTAATACAGATTTGGATATAACACAGTCATTTTGTGGCTCCCAAATGTTTTAACCATGGAATTTTACAAAGAAATTATAGGAAAATGACAATTTCATGGTCATTTTCCTATGATTTCTTTGCAAAATTGTGTCTTTATGACACAATTCACTTATGACATGTCAATTTATTTAACCATGAAATTTTATAAAGGAATTATAGAAAAATGAGCATTTCCTATGATTCCTTTGTAAAATTGTGTCTTTAAATAATATGGTCCATTCAGATGGACCAAGGTCCATTTAGATGGACCCATTACATTGCCTTATAAAGAGACAGCACTGTAGTGGAGCTCATCTTTTTGTTTCAGCATGTGACTGCAATCTTAGATGATGTGTATTGGTTAATGTATTGTATTATAACTAGATCTTCGAAGCTGAGACACAAGGTGTTATGGTGGATAGGCAAGTGCCTTCATGCAAATGCAGGTAAAGTTGCGTAAGATTGTACCTACCTGAAAACGTTCATGCTGAATAGATTCTTCCATCCTTATTTTTATGTGTCCCTAACCTTGAAAAAAATGATGGCATCCCAGTAAGCACATAAAAGTGGGCTATTATCAGCCCGCTGGTGGCCCGAGACTGCATGTTGGCTAAAATATTGCTTTTGGCTAGTCCATCCATATGTTCTTTGGTCCATCCCTCTGCCTGTCTTTTAACTATATAAGAGCTGCCTTAAAATTTGGTAAGCTGAATATAGATGATGAGTAGATTACTTGATTATCTTTAAAAATAATTCCAAAAAAATTATTACCAGAGTTATGACCCTTACTTAAACAAAAGCACCTCTTTTATGGACAAGCATATTGATGGTAGCATAGTGTCCAAAAACATGACTTTAACCCTTTACCTCATAGAGATGCCTTTTAATGCTTTTGCAAACAGAGCAACCATAAAAGCTTGAATGAGTTCTAATTTTGACCACACCCTACCATCAACTATGGAGCTAGCTGTTCTTGAGCAACTAAAATATAGATGTATAATGTTGTGACTGCTCTAGCACCTTCATTTTTTAATTGATCTTCATTCTTGTAGGTAACCAGGACATACTAAAAGCTTGGATGAGTTTGAATTTCGGTCAGATCCCACCACTGACTATGGAGTTAACTGCCCTTGAGCGTCTGAAAAATATACTTTCCCCAGATTTTCTCGGCCATTTTTTTACCAGAACTGGTACTGAATTTAGGCCTAAACGCTGTTTCAAGCCTTAAGTGAGCATCGTAAAATATGGTGTCTCAAAACATTCTGCTGGCTCTCAGGTGAGTGATTGTTGCCCATTGGGCAGCTTGTTTTTTATTCTTTTATTTGCTACATGCATTCCCATCAGATTGCTAGAATTGTAGTTTCATTATTTTTGTCAGGAAAGCCGAACTTGTGGTCTGCCCACGAGGCTCATGTGTTCAACCAGGAGTATTGCTCAGATGGTTTCTGTCTCAATCTCTGTTATTTGATGCTGAAACTGTGTCTGCCCTTCTCGAAGCCGCGGTCCGACAAACTGCTGAAGATTAGTCCAAGTTATACTAAGGTGGTGCTAGAAACAGAGCAGGAAGCTAAAGAAAAATGTGTCCATACTCAAGGTATTCACATTGGTCCAGATTATTAGACGTCTTCAGTGTAAATTTGTGATTATTTACTTTTCCATCAGTTTAAACCTATGTTGTGGGTGCTTAAAAGAACCATCTCATTGATATGGTTCTTTTGAGTACAAACAACATACATTTTACTTGAGAAATAAGAAAATTAACTTTCAATTAAGCATTCTTATCTAGACCAAGTTATACTAAGGTGGTGCTAGAAACTCAGCAGGAAGCTAAGGAAAAATGTGTCTATACTCAAGGTATTCACACAGGTCAAGATTATTTATAAACATCTTCAGTGTAAATTTGTGATTATTTACTTTTCCATCAGTTCAAATGTATGTTGTTGGTGCTTAAAAGAAGCGTCTCACTTAAGTGAGAAGGTTCTTTTGAGTACCTACAACATATGTTTTGCTTGAGAAATAAGAAAATTAACTTTCAATTAAGCACTCTTATCTATAGTCCAAGTTACACTAAGGTGGGGCTAGACACAGAGCAGTGAGCTAAGGAAAAATGTGTCTTTGATTTTGTTTGATTTGATTCTTTAAGTCCCAGTCAACAGTTTTTCAGTTATGTCGGGATGGGTCTTCCTGGGTTGAACCAGTACTAAGCAAGGATAAATTTGACTTACTCAAGTACACAATGCAGTGACGCCAGTGAGGCTCGAACCCTCGGTCTCGAGTCAAGCACTCTACCACTGAGCCACTGCGGAAAAAATGTGTCCACACTCAAGGTATTCATACAGGTCCTGATTAGGAAATGTTGGAGTGTAAATTTGTGAGTATATTTTAATCCATCATTTTAAATATGTTGTACCATCTCAGAATGATTTTTGTCACTTTTCAAGGTTAGAACCAATTCCTATGCTGCCATAGTACATAGATTGGGGCCAGTACATTGTCTGTACGATGGCCTCTTACAGCTGGTCTGATCAATTTGAAATTTTGCAAATCTCTTTGTCATGATCTGAAGATGTGCATGTGCATTGGATATAATTCTTAGATTGATTTTTGTCACTTTTTCTACTTTACAAACTTTTTTATATTTTTTGATTTACTAATATTTACCCTTTACCTCATAGAGATGCCTTTGGGCGCTTTTGCCAACAGAGCAGACCCAGATCAGGCAGCTCTTGTAAGAGCTGCCTGATCAGGGTCTACTCTATTTGCTGATGGAGATATGATTATGTTTGATCTTACACCAGTGGACCTAACAAGTAATTTCTATGTTCTATGTACCAACATGAAAATTTATTTACATGTACATAATCACCCATGATGTGTGGAGCCAAGCATGAATATTCACGAAGGAAAGGGTTAAAACTCATTTTATGATAGCTTTAATGTACAACAAATATAGAGAGGCATTTGTTTTTTTTTCAGGGCTGCCAAGTGTACCAACATTTGTTGAGTCAAAGGGTGTCTCTTTATCTCCGCTATCTGAGAATGCTACATATCATTTTATCACAGAAGTTTTCTTCTTGTGTCAACAAGCTATTAACCAAGGATTCTTTATTGTTAGTAAACTTATAAAACTGAATCGAAGTTTGGCGAATCTTCATAAACTGTACAAAGATATTGTGACTAATGGTTCTAAGGAGGTGGTTAGTGCTATCAAAGACCAGATAAATAAAGGTAAGCATCAGATTTACGTTCTATACAGGATCTACAGTAAATGTTCTAAGATTTCAAACACTTTTTTGGTTCTGTTCTCAAATAAAATGCAAGTTATCAGAGCGGGAATTCACAAAATGCTTGTTTGTATAGGCCTTTTTGTTATGTAATGATGGCCATGACAACGTTGCGTAATTATGGCAAAATTGTAGCGTTTTCATGGCCAAAAAAGATATTTCAAAGTAGTTTTAGTGTTATATGATAAAAAGAATCTAACATTTGTGTATTTGATTTATTGAGTTAATTAAACTTGTTGCAAAAAATCTTTTGATTAATTCAATAGTATTAGAGCACTCATGTTACGGTAGGTGTTCTAAAATTTTGAGTACTAGCTGCCAACTAGTACTTACATACTTTTGAGGATCGAGGGGTAGCTCGTTCAAGCCTCAATAGAGGCACTGTCACTTTATCCTCTGCTTAATACTGGTTCAAACCAAAAATTGTCCAAAAATGACTGAAAAATCATTGATTGGGACATTAAGCATCAAATCAAAACAAACAAATCAAAATTTCCATACTTTGTGTATGAGTTGTTGCCGTGAGAAAGTATGAAAATCTCATACTTTCATTGATCCATAATCTACTTCCATAATCAGCTTATGTGTGCAGTCAAGACTCTGGTCAGGCTGTCCAATTGTGCAGGCTAATCTGAACCTTGGCTGTTCGCCGGTATGATAAGTACAAAAATCTCACATGCTGCTTATTTTTTATTTCAGAGTTATGTTGGTATAGAAACATTAAAGCGGCCATATTTGAACCCCACCTGATTTGGATGTGCATGGACTTTCATGTTGCCACAGCAACCTGGCTGGTTCAGGTTGCCAGGAGTGATGAGTTCACGGAATTTGACACAGTGATTTTTCCTCTTCCTACTGATGTGCCAAAGACTTTATGTTACGTGCCAGAATATGTGATAAATAATATTACAGTATATCTTCTCTCATTGGATCATTTAAATGAGGGAATTTTGGAGGTATGTTTAAAGTGCTTGAAATTTTGTTAACTCTTTGCATGCTCAATTATATAAGAATCAATCATGAGTGTGAGGGTAGGATAGAAAAATCTGTCATGAGGACCGCCGTTTAGCATCATGTGGCTTGCCGAAGGACTGATTTTTCTATCCTACCCTTACACGTATAATGGATTCTTTTTCTTGCTCACCACTGTTTTTATTTATTTATTTATTTTAAAGTAAGCTTCCAAATGTCCCTGAATGCACTAAGATGCAATTTCACATGATGACGTTACTGGATGTCCTGGGTAATATAGCATAGGTAAGATAAGATTTTTAATCCCATGATAAAATATAAGATATCCTTATCAGGTGTGCAAGAAATTGTTGTCTAGTGTAATCGGTCCCATCCGTCTGTCCCTCCATTTCCACGAGAGGGTATTATGTGGCTACCAATTAGTATTTTTGATACTTCAGTAGCAAATCAATCTTCTGATGCTAAACCATCTAAGATATTTATTTTGGATATATAAATCACCTCGGGGGAGTAGGCCCTCTAAGTTTTGACACCAAGGCACTTAAAGTTGGAATCAAATTGTCTACTTGACAGAGGTGCTTCATATTTTGTACAATGATTGTCAATATAACCTTCAAAACAATACTTTCTACCTTCATTAAGCTATCAGTTGTTATTAAGATCTTTATTTTGTCTACTTTTGAGTGGCCATTTTACACAGATTTTACTGTAGTACAAAAAAGAAGATTTTTAGTTTTGTTTTGTTAAAAACCTGTCAGGTTTTAACAAAATAAGCTAAATACCTTTTCTTTTTGGCACAGGATTTAACAAAATACAACTAAATGTCCATCTCTTTTGGGTTCCTAACTGATGTTTTAGTACCATCAATATTTTAGTTATTCATACATTGGGACCTTGACAAGACAAAACCTGTCTTTGGGGTTTCCGACAAAGCGAGACTCAAATCAGTCTCCTCAGCTACAGAGACGAGCTAGAAAATTAAAATTTTCACCTGTTGCAAGTTTAGATATGATATTTTTCCAAAAAGCAAATAACAAAGGGGCTGATCAGACTGCGCGGATGCATCTGCACCTTTTGTTCGCTAACCTCCGAAGACAGGGTTTTAGCTTTGAGGTCCATATGTAAATGATTAATGTTGGATGAAAAATGCTCATTTAAAATGGATATACCGTACATGTATTTCCTTAAAGCTCTAACATAGATTCTGTACAACATTTCAGGCCCATGTTGAAAATATGAATCATTTTATAAATCTGATACTTGTCTACATGGGCAGTCCAGAACGACTGATCAATCCTGACCTGAGAGCTAAACTAGCTGAGGCGCTTGAAACCTTCTTACCACAGAGAGATAATGGAACTACAACATCTTTGTTAAGGTAGGAAACAACACTACCCCCCAGTTTGATTAATATCCTTAACCTACCAGTCGTCTGCTCCTATTGTTATGCCCCCAACTTTGAAAAAGATGAAGGGGTAAATTGCTTTGGGCTTGTCCATGTGTATGTGTGTATGTCCGTGCATCCGTTACAAAAAAAAAGTTAAGTTACAGTTTTGAAATTTCATAAATAGATTTGTCATCAAAAAATAAGTGACCCATATTATTTTTTTGGTCCAAATTATCTCCCTTTGTGGAGTTATGCCCCTTTTAAAGGGTCATAATGAAATTTTGTAATCAAGATATCTCAAAAAGTGTAACAGCTAGGAGCTTAAAACTTAGTCAGCAGATAGAGGATAATAAGCAGACTAGCTGGTGAAAATTAAAAAAAAGTTACTTTATTTTTTTTTTAGTAATTGCCCTTTGAAAATTTGGACATAGAAAGCTTGGTATCTCAAAAACTATTACAGCTAGGACCTTCAAACTTAGACAGCTGGTAGAGGATAATGAGTAGATTACCTGGTGAAAATTTAAGAAAAAGTTATTTTATTTTGATTGAGTTATGGCCGTTTGCATTTTACGGGTTATTGCCCTTTGCAAATTAAATTTTGTTATCAAGATATCTCAAAAAGTATAACAGCTAAGAGCTTCAAACTTAGTCAGCTGACAGAGGATAATGAGTAGATTACCTGGTGAAAATTTAAGAAAAATTTATTTTATTTTGATTGAGTTATGGCCGTTTGCATTTTACGGGTTATTGTCCTTTGCAAATTTAATTTTGTTATCAAGATATCTCAAAAAGTATAACAGCTAAGAGCTTCAAACTAAGTCAGCTGACAGAGGATAATGAGTAGATTACCTGGTGAAAATTTAAGAAAAAGTTATTTTATTTTTTTAGAGTAATTGCAATTTGCATTTTTACGGGTTATTGCCCTTTGCACATAGAAAACTTGAAACAAAGATAAATCTCAAAAACCATTACAGCTAGTAGCCTCAGATTTGGTCAGCTCATAGAGGATGGTGAGTAGATTACCTGGTGAGATCATCCTTATGGACAAGCATATGGTTGGGGGCACAGTGTTTCATTAACACAATTTCTAGTTTACTTATGTTCTTAGGTAGCCTATATTGTAAACAATATGGACCCAGATCAGACTTGCTCCTTTGGGAGCAGTCTGATCAGAGCTCATATTGTTTGCCTGCATGAAAACATCAAGTCTGAAGTTGATATGAATATAAGCAGCAGACGTAATAAGGAGATGAAAATTTCTAGATAAAAACATATTGGCGGAATAAGGGTTATACGTTACCCTCAGTTTTGATGTCCTGACCTCTCTTGACAGATACTTGCTTAATATAGGTACAATATTTGTAATCTTTATGACAGGTTTGTTTTATTTCTAAATCAGATATTTTTTGCAAACAGTCTAGATCCAGATGAGATAGTTAACCCTTTAAGCGCCACCTTTAATTTGTAGCAGACGACCATTTCAAATTTTGCCACATTTTCAAAATAACAAATAAGGCATGATATTTCATGAGAATCGTCTGCTGGCAGACGATTCTCATGTAATATCATACCTTATTTTTGTCCAAAATTGGGAAAGATGTCCCAAAATTTGTCATCTGCTGCAGTTGTGATTGATTCATGAGCCACTTCAGCTGGTTCAACACTGTTCATGAATGTGTTAACCCTTATTCTGTCTATATTTTTTGTGAAAATGTTATCTGCTTTTTACATCGGCTGCATAAATTCATTTGCACTTCAGACTTCTTTTGATCATAAAATCAAATACTATGAATGAACCCTGATCAGACTGCTCCTCAGGTGTGCCTGGCTGTCAATCACAACACCAGTGTCACATCTGGTGAATGAATTTGATGTTCGAAGCGAACTAAGGGAGCAGTCGGATCTAGGTACATATTGTTTGCAATATAGGCAACCGAAAAAATATACATACAACAGCAGACGACACTCATCATAAATAGGGGGGGGGGGGGGGGGGAAAAGATTTAACTGTTTATTTACTAGAGTGGTCTGCTGATAACATTTGCAAACAGTGTCGTCTGCTGATAACCTTTGCAAACAGTTTGGAACTGGATAAATCCTGACAAATGTTGGGCCTGGTCTGGATCCAAACCATTTGACACTCTCATGGTATTCCTGAAAGAATTTTTCGAAAAAGCTGATTTGGAAAAAAATCAGCAAACAACAAAAAAGCATGAAAAATTACCCAGTAGGCAAAGATCAGGTTTCCAAACTAGGAAGCAATTTAGTATTGAACACTTCCTTGTCTTATCTTATAAGATCTTAGACATTATGGTATTTTGTTCCTATTTTAGTGGTTATATGATATCATAATTATATATAACTACCTTATTCATCAATTTAAGCGCACATACTTTTGTAAGAACACACAAAGTTTTATTTTTTTTAAATATGGTAATTAAATTACTGGTATTTATATTTTCTCTTTGCATGCTGGATAATTTTTCATGCTTTTGTTGTTGTCTGCTGATTTTTTTCAAAATTAACCTTTTTCAAAAAATTCTTTCAGGAACACTATGTCAGTGTCAAACAGTTTAGATCCAGATCAGGGTCCAAACTGTTTGCAAAGGTGATCAGCAGACGACAAAAGTCGCCGCGAGCAAGTTAAGAGTTAGCTTTGTATTGTACAGAAGATAAATTACTGCACTTTTAAAATATGGGCCTCGTCGCAAGAAAAGACCAGTCTGCGCATTTGCGCAGTCTGATCAGCACCTTTGTTATTCGCTTATTGGAAAATATCATATCTAGACTTGCTACGAGCGAAATTTTAATTTTCTAGCTAGTCTCTGTAGCTGCGGAGACTGGTTTGTGTCTGACTTTCTTGTAAACCCCGTAGACAGGTTTTGTCAAGACAAGGCCAATATGAAAAAAAAAGGCTGTGCATTATATATATTTCTTTTGCATTTGTTGAGTCATTTCTTCTTTTGTTATCAAATCTTTCCCCGCTAGTGGTGACTGCTGTTGTCCACTGATAACATTTGCAAACAGTTTGGAACCAGATCAGGCCAGACAAAATACCAAGTCTGATCTGGATCCAAACTGTTTGACACTTTGATAGTATTCCTGCAAGATTTTTTTGAAAATGTTAATTTCAAAAACTATCTCTAGATGACAAAAAGCATGCAAAATTACCAGCATGCAAATGATTATAAAGACTGATTACAATCATTAATAGGATTTTCTTTTACGTAGGCCTTTCATGCTCCTCAAAGAGAGAGAGCATATAGTGGACTCTTTGTCCATCCATCTATCAGTCATACTTTCAAACATGAACAAGAACCTTCACTCTGGGTTACTTTCTTCGAAGTTATGGCTCTCTGACACCTGAAAATAGCTGATTTTGTGATAAGGTTGTATCTGCTCTGCAATCAGGCCTTTAGTTAAGAGTGCGTAACTGCAAAATAATTTTCTTATTTCTCAACCAAAACATATGTTGTGGGTACTCAAAAGAACCGTCTCACTGAGACGGTTCTTTTGAGCACCAATAACATATGCTTAAACTTATTGGTAAGAAAATATTTGCAATTTTACACTGAAAAATGTTGTTTATCTAAACCCATGGCAATTCAAGAACTCTTCCACATACCTTTATGAAACTTTACACAAATGCAAAGCATTATGAGATGATATACTGAGTACAAGAGCCATTTTTCTGATTTATAGAATTTTGGAGTCCTGGCCCTTTGAAAATTTAAAACAACAGGTTTTTATCTATTTTTGTGGCTGCCTGCCTTCTAACTTGAAAATTCCTGGTATTTTCATGAATATTTACAAAATTATAAAACATGATTAGGTGGCATGCAAAGCACAAAGAATGATAACTCATTACAGATTTTCAGAGTTATGACCCCTTTAGTCAACTCTCACAAGATATTGATTACCCCCTATCTGGTGTATTTCATGACCGATGGTCTTTCCTTAGACTGGCTCAAGTCCTTAAAACAATTTTTCATCATTGTGTCATATCATATACTTGTAGCCAGTCTATCTCTGATGGCTCTGTTTTAAAACAGAGCCATCAGAGATAGACTGACTACAAGTATATGATATGACACATTGATGAAAAATTGTTTTAAGTTAAAACAGAGCCATCAGAGATAGATTGGCTACAAGTATATGATATGACACATTGATGAAAAATTGTTTTAAGTTAAAACAGAGCCATCAGAGATAGACTGGCTACAAGTATATGATATGACACATTGATGAAAAATTGTTTTAAGTTAAAACAGAGCCATCAGAGATAGACTGGCTACAAGTATATGATATGACACAATGATGAAAAATTGTTTTAAGTTAAAACAGAGCCATCAGAGATAGACTGGCTACAAGTATATGATATGACACATTGATGAAAAATTGTTTTAAGTTAAAATTGAGTCATCAGAGATAGACTGGCTACAAGTATATGATATGACACATTGATGAAAAATTGTTTTAAGTTAAAACAGAGTCATCAGAGATAGACTGGCTACAAGTATATGATATGACACATTGATGAAAAATTGTTTTAAGTTAAAACAGAGTCATCAGAGATAGACTGGCTACAAGTATATGATATGACACATTGATGAAAAAGTTAAGGACTGGAGCCAGTCTAGTCTTTCCTTTGCTTTCAGTAACATCAAAGAGAAATTATTCAACGACCATCCACTCATTGAGCACCTGTCAGAGAAACTTGTGCATTTGTTTGTGAGTAACAGAAAAATAATTTTCTTATTTCTCAATAAAAACATATGTTGTGGGACCTCAAAAGAACTGTCTCACTGAGACGGTTCTTTTGAGCACCCATAACATATGCTTAAACTTATGGGTAAGAAAATATTTGCAATTTAAGCTGAAAAATGTACATTGTTTATCTAAACCCATGGCAATTCAAGAACTCTTCCACATACTTTTATGAAACTTTACACAAATGCAAAGCATTATGAGATGATTTACTGAACACAAGAGCCATTTTTCTGATTTATAGAATTTTAGAGTCCTGGCCCTTTGAAAATTTAAACTACACGTTTGTATCTATTTTTGTGGCTGCCTTCTAACTTGAATTTTCATGAATATTTACAAAAATATAAAACATGATTAGGTGGCATGCAATGCAAAAGAATGATGACCGATTACATATTTTCAGAGTTATGACCCCTTTAGTCAACTCTCACAAAATATTGATTACTGCCTATCTTGTGTATTTCATGACTGATGGTCTTTCCTTAGACTGGCTCGAGTCCTTAAAACAATTTTTCATCAATGTGTCATATCATATACTTGTAGCGAGTCTATCTCTGATGGCTCTGTTTTAGAAGACATATTTGCAGCATTCAAACGTCCCAACTAAGGCATGTTTTACCTATATCAGTAAACCACAGAGTGATTTTGCCATTTCGCGAGGGTTTAATTTTCACGAAACTTCGCATTTGCGAAGTTTTGCGAAATTAAAACCCTCGCGGAAAATCTCAGAATTTATAGTATCTGCTCTGCAATTCGAGAACTTTTCCACATACCTTTTTGAACTTTACATAAAAGCAAAGCATTATGAGATTATATACTGAGCACAAGAGTCATTTACTGCAGCAGACGACTTCAGCAGACGACATTTTCAGATACATTTTTTTAAAACAGAGCCATCAGAGATAGACTGGCTACAAGTATATGATATGACACATTGATGAAAAATTGTTTTAAGGACTGTAGCCAGTCTAGTCTTTCCTTTGCTTTCAGTAATATAAAAGAGAAATTATTCAATGACCATCCACTCATTGAGCACCTGTCAGAGAAACTTGTGCATGTGTTTGTGAGTATAGAAATGAGGGGACAGAGCGTGGATTCCGAGTTGAAGTACAACTATCGCAAGTCTGTCCATAGGTTGCTGCAATATATCTTGGACATTCCACAACACAGAAAGGCTATGAAGGTATGTTTGATCACCATGACAGTCTACATAGCCCTTAGATTGGCCACTTATAGCAATAGCTCTCATATTTTTGAAAATATTTGTGATGGTTCTCATTGGAAGCATCTCATCGAGACACTACCAATGAGAACCAACAGCATATATCATGAATAAATAAGAAATAAAGGAACCTGGAAATGTATAGTGCTATGAGTCTACTTTATACAATTGACCAGCTCCTCAAGTCTCTCAGATGAGACTTTAACCCTTTACTCCATAATAACTCCTTTTGACGCCTTTAAAATACCATGTACATGTATTTGAAAGTATTATGGAAAATTGAGCATTTGCTCCCTTGGAGCAAATGCTCCATTTTCCATAACACTTTGAAGAGTAATCAAAACTTAACTTAAATTTTTCTAGAATTGTTTCAATGTTGTCTAAAAATAGTAAATTATGTTTAAAAAATATCTAAAAATAGCATATGGAGTAAAGGGGTAAGCTGTTGCCATCTCCATATGATTTAGCTATTGGATGGAATTTTAAACCAAAACACGTGCAATAGGGCAATGCTATATATTAAGTTGCCTGATATGGCTTTGATGGAGATTTGACCTGACCACTAGTATTTTGTGCACTATTAATTTATTGAAAGTATCCTGATATTGGTCACTACTCATGTGAAAATAGCCAGGAAGAAGTTCAGGGAGCTACTACCAGTTCTCACATCCCGCCACCTCTCTTACAAGACCAGTAGCCATGTATACAGCTCTTGCGTGCTGAGCGCCATGCTCCATGTCAGTGAAACTTGGTCACTGACCAAGATGAACCTGCAGTGCTAGCAGCGCAATGATAGGGCCACCTGGTTTGGGCATTTGGAGTGTTCTAGTGGTGCAGTCATAACAGCATGTGATGGCAGGCGGGGGGGCAGGGAGGCCCAAGCTAACATGGAAGAAACTGACAGAGAAAAACTGCTCTGAGTGGAAGCTCACAACAGTTGACCCTCAAGAAAGGAGCACCTGGAGATCAGGTGTGAGATCTGCTATGCGTGCAGCTAGCCAGTTACTTGGAAGGGGGCCCACTGATGTGGATGATGCTTTGCACCTGCACGTTAATAAAATATCTGATTATGATGGTATCATAACACTGCCATAGAACAATGTTGTACATTTGCATGATAGATGTGGATAGATACTAAAAGAGTCAACAACAACTGCAACAGATGTAAACTTTTGTGATATCTTTCTTGATTTTCAGATAAAACATAAAGAATGCTAGGTGAGTGTATCTTGATATAAAGTTTACCAGGCAAGGCTTCGTGAACACTTGTTGAATCGCGAGGCTCTGCCGAGTGATTCAACATGTGTTCTCGAGGCCAAGCCTGGTGAACTTTATATGAAAAGACGTGAACCTGGTATTCTATTTATTAGACCAATCGGTTCACTCTTCAAACTGGCGATTATGACTTAGTTATCGATTTTCGCGTTAATTTAAAGCCATCGACGTTATTTAAAAAGTGCAATGTCCTGATAAAGATAACTGCAGTAAGATAACAACATTTATCAGGTCAATGTGCAATAATGCAGTTAATATGAGAGGTAAATGATAAAAGACATTTCAAGGATTCAAATGAAAAATTAAGTCATATTTACTTTCTCTAAGCAGGGACCAAAAAAAAAGTAAGTGAGCATGATCAGGAAATACCACAATCACAAACTGCAGACAAACCCGTGGCACTGTGAGGAAGAGCCTCACAACAACCACGAGACAACAGGAAGACAAAGACAGCAAAGCAACCAGCTCTCTCTTCCCCATCAAGATGATTGCAAAACTAGAATGGACATAAAGCAATGCAAAACAAAAACTGAAACTTTTCATTGCAAATGTTTTTGTGGCACTTTAAGAATTAATTTTTGGTTGCAATGTACATCTTCTCTTGTTCATTGCCTTTTCTGTTATCACAGAGATTAGCTATTCAAGCAGAGAAGCAGATAGAAGATACAGACCCACCATTTTTCCTACGATTTATCAACCTACTCATCAATGATGCCATATTTCTGTTAGATGAAGCTCTAGATGTGAGTATCTACTCATTGACATGCTGTGAGTTGTAGGATTACAACCAATATCACCTGCCGTGACACATTGATTTTTCTAAACACATAAAATAAGGCCAGGTTGCTGTCAGTTACTGTCTTATTCATTGTCTGCATACAGTAAAACATGTCTTGAGTGGCCACTCAAAAAGAACACCAAAAATTGTTTTTTCAATACAGATTATAGCTAAATGCAGGTCCAAAGTTTTGCAAAATGCTCCCTTCATTAAGCTACCATATTCTATTAAGATCTTTATTTTGTCTATTTTTAAGTGGCCGCTAAAGACAGGTTTTACTATATGTCATAACCTTCACAGAATGACCTGTCTGCTGAGAGGCATCACTATTCTGTACAGGTTAATTTCAATATGCGATGGACATAACATGAACTCAAAACTTTGCCACTAAAAAGTAGCAAGCATGTTTGTCAAGTCTTCTTGTCTGTTCATTGCAAGGCCTCTTGGCTCTCTTGTGTGTAATGGGTTTTTTTTTTGTTTTTGTCACTTTCCCATGTGGTGTCCCGGGTCAGGTGTGGTGCTTGATTGTATCGAATCCTGATCTTTGTCTTCTTACTTACTTTTATGAAACACAAACATAGGAATAAATACTTGTATTTTATAGCCACAGTATGAAAATATCGTACTGCAATATAGTATTCAGTGATAGAATGATAATATTTTCCACATTTAAAACAAAAAGGGGACAATTATTGAAGACTTTCTCTCCATACTATTGTCATCAAATAGGCCACTCATTGATCATGGCGCTGATATCGGTCAGTCAAGATCTAGCTTTAGATGAACATGCAGTTCTGTTTTAACAGTTGAGTATGCATCTTGCAGTCTTGCTGTACCTATCATACTGGAATGAAAGCGCTATACACGGTTATCTTGTTTTTTAAGAAATTAGATTTGATTAAGGATATTACATTTTGGATAGGTATGCATTGGGATATGTATGCAAGAAAATGTTCAGACAGAGTTTGAAAAGAAGAAAAGTGAAAGGGTGCATTTATTAGAGTGGGGAGTGAAAGGGTGCATTTATTAGAGTGGGGTTATATCCGGGGTTATATCATGTATTCTTAGAATATATACAGTAGACTTTTTTGTATTTGTTTCTGTTGATTCTACTAATGCTCCATTCCTTTAGCATGAAGCTGTTCTTTCTTTTAACCCTACTAGGAATATTTAAAGGTTTTTTGGTCGTCTGCTGATTTTTTTCAAAGTCAACTTTTTCCAAAAACAATTCTTTCAAGAATACCATCAGAGTGTCAAACCGTTTGGATCCTGATCAGGCTCGATGTTATGTCTGCCTGATCTGGGTGCAAACTGTTTGCAAAGGTTATCAGCAGAAGACACCAGTACGTAAAGAGTTAATATATGCATGCACATTATCATAATAGTAACTTGATCTGGCGTACTGTATCATGTCGAATGGATGAGGTCATACCATCGGATCACCGGAGACGCGTAGCATTGAGGGTGATCCACTGGTATGGCCTCATCCACGAGATGTGATACTGTACGCCATATCAAGCTACTATTATGATAATATGTTTATTATATGCCTTTTTCTGACATTATTCTGTTTTCATAACTTATTTTGGTCTTTAATCCCGAAAAATTGCGAGAATGTTTGCCATAACGTTGCGTTTCTTGACGTCACATCATGATGTTTTTCGTCTCTGGTTCCATGCTTGAAGTTTACTTTATGTAACGTCACCGCAAAAACAGGTAACCGACATTAGCCTCGTTTTTAAGGATAGTGATATGGAATCAGAAAACCTCAGTTTGTTGATCCCGCTCTCTGTATAAGTTGGCCAGAAAACAGACAGTTTGAATGTCGTATCATTTATAGGTATATAATAAAAGATTGTATTTTTTATCCAGCATATGAGACAAATCAAAGTACAAGAAGCTGAAAGGGAAAATGGTGACTGGAAGAAACTCCCTCCAAAACAACTACGAGACAAAGAGGCAGCGCTCCAACACCTAGGGTTGATGGGAAGGCACAGAAACATCTTGGCCAACTATACTATATACACACTGGAGACGATAACGAGAAATATTAAGACAATATTCTGTCATGATATCATGGTGGACAGAGTTGCTGGGATGCTCAACTATTTCTTGAAGCATCTGGTCAGTAAAATGTCAATCTACCATATACATCTAATAAGTGCAATGTATGCATAACTTTTCAAAATCCTATAAGAATCTATCATGAGTGTGAGGGTAGGATAGAAAAATCTGACCCGAGGATCATCGTTTGGCATCAAGAGGCTTGCCGAGTGATGACAAACGGTTATTTCAAGGGACAGATTTTTCTATCTTACCCTCACATGAATAATGCATTATTTTTCTTGCTCACCAGTTTTTTATCCCCCGACGAAGTCGGAGGGATATAGTTTTGGCGTCGTCCGTGCGTCCGTCCGTCCATTCCGTCCGTCCGCACTTTTTGTCTGTCCGGAACCATATCTCAGTACCTATTGGTCAGATTTAATTCATTCTTGGTACAAATGATTAGTACCATGGACTCTTGATATCCTATAAGTTTGGTCAAAATCGACCCCTAAACACTTGAGTTATTGCCCTTGTTTAAGTATAGGCAATTATAAGGCAAAACCTATATTAGCTTTTTTGCGTGATGATCTTCACATTTCATCAAAGCTATTATATTTAACAACTTCTTGCTATAGACCATGATTGCCAAGTGCCTGTAGATAAGAAGGACAGTGTCAAAGTTTTACCCCACCCCCTTTGACCCCACCTAAGGGGTCAAAGGTCAAATATTTAAATTTCGCAATAACTAAGGCAATTATTAATATTTTTTGCTGAAATTTTGCATGCAGGCAGAGCAGCAATAGATATGAAACATATCAAACGGGATTTCAGTTTGAAGGCCTGATTCCGAGTCCCTTTGGTGGACTTGGGGGTGGGGGCCGAGGCCAAAATTAAACTTTTTCAGAATATGGTCATGTTGCATATCAAATTAAAGCTGACGACGCTGGCAGCAACATGGTAGCAAATATTTTGCCCACAGACAGACCCTCGACCCAGGGGGTGGGGTCAAAAGGTCAAACTATATATTTTTCTGAAAGTAGTCATGTTGCATATCAAATTAAAGCTGACGACACTTGCAGCAACATGGTAGCAAATATTTTGCCCACAGACACACCCTTGACCCAAGGGGTGGGGTCAAAAGGTCAAACTATATCTTTTACTGAAAGTAGTCATGTTGCATATCAAATTAAATAGAATTGAGCACAGAGCACCATGAAAGCAAGTGTGCTGTCATTACACACACCAACGACCCCTGGGGTGGGGTCAAAGGGTCATTTTTGTTCTTTTCTAAAAGTGGTCATGTTGCATATCAAAGTAAAGTGGAAGAAGTGTAGACCTACAAGCAAGGTAACACTTTGAATTTACACACAATCTTGACCTCTGAGGTTGGGTTTAAAGGTCAGATATTGAAATTGTGCAGATGTAAGTATATTTTTTATTGAACTAAGCACTAAAACATACTTGACAGGCATTTGTTATGATCTGAATGATACTGTATTTGAACTAAGGGTAAGATAAATGGGATTTATGTTTTGTGATTTACATGTTTTTCTCAAATAACCCTTCGTCGGGGGATATAAATTCGTCGAATTTGCCTTGTTTTATTTTAAGATATGCTTCAAGAAGTCTCTGAATACGCTAAGATGCAATTTCACATGATGACGTCATTTTAACATAACAAAGACGTCACTTGACGACCATGTAAGTGAGTTCCAATACAACCAATGTATGTAGCACTCATGTGACAGCCTAGGTAAGATAGCCTGGGTAAGATTAGATTTTCTATCCCAGGGTAAAATCTCCAATATCCTTATCCGGTGTGCAAGAATATACTTTCGGGATTTCCGCTGTTTCTACCCATTCGAGATAATTCTATCTCACATACCCCGTACTAACCTGTGGGATAGATAAAAATTGAACATCCACATGTTGAAATACAAGTGACATCATCGGAATGTTAAAGTGACGTCATTATGTTTGCGTATTGATTAGTTTCTGGGAGTATAAAAATGCCATATTTAATTGTGTGCAAGAAAAAGAATCCATTATTTGTGTGAGGATGGGATAGAAAACTCTGTTCCTCGTGATCACTATTTGCCATCACTCAGCAAGCCTTGTGATGCCAAACGGTGATCCTCGCGACAGATTTTTTCTCTCAGTGCAGTGTTAGTAGAATAAATTTGATAAAATAAAAGTTCCTGAAAGGTGGATTAAAAGATGATAGGGTTAAAATGTTAAAGGTCAGAAGCAGGCTGATAGTGTTAGGCTAAAAAGTTTTTAAAACAGCACACTGACATTTATGGCATTGGGTGACTGACTGTGCACACCACCCTCTTAAAGGAATCAAAGGTGGGCAGAAGTGCTATGTGTGATGGCAGCCAGTTCCATTGCACGATTGAGAGGGGGGTAGAATGAGTATTTGTAGCAGTCTACAGAGGAAGCCAGGGGGTTGTGAATTCCTTTTTGCTGTATGCAAACATCACTGATCAGCACTTCTTAGTCTAATAGCTGTAACTGCTACATCCAAATTTTCAAGACAAAGTGGCTCATATGTAGTTTAAATGCACTTCTGCCTTTAACTTTTACAGTATTTTCATGAATTTAACCCTATTATGCACTAGTCATTTGTGGGTACATTTGTATCCACTACCCTCCAACCTACAGGGAATGGATGGCGGGGACAATAACTTTTCATAATTTACAGCCCTGCTAAAAGCCCTGCACTGCCGGGACCATCCAATGGTCAATATTCTGCTCTTTAAAATGATAAATTCCTTCGGTATATTTGCTTATCCCTATGTATTCGGGAAACTCCTAAACGAGTACTTTTTCAAACAGTGAAGACCCAGATTAAATGCAGCATAATGCTGCATTTCATCAGGGTCTACACTGTTTGTAAAGCATAATGCTGCATTTCATCAGGGTCTACACTGTTTGTAAAGGTAAAAAAGATCTTCAGACAAAAGAATATAATATTTTTTTGGAAATTATAACCTGACACCCCTAGATATGTACATTGGACTATCCCAAGTTTATTATATCAAACCAGAAGGAAGAATCCATTAGTATACAACGGAAACTAAAGAGGCCATTGCCCTGCTCATTATCTCCTCTTTCACCCGGCCATCCCCGTAGGTTGTGGAGCAGTGGTTACAAATTTCTGGTGCATTACCCTCAATTTTTCTGTGCTTTTTTACAGGCTGGCCCAGAACAAAAGCAGTACAAAGTGAAAGACAGAAAATTCTTTGAGTTTAAACCAGAACAACTTGTGTCTGATATTGCCCATATTTACCGCTACCTTTGAGTCAGTGAGAGTTTCTGTAGAGCTGTGATTGGTGAAAGCAGGTCATTCTCTCCAGAACTCTTCACTCAAGCTGCTTGCGTTCTGTAGCGTAAAATTGTAAATATTTGCTTACCCATAAATTTAACCATATATTTTGGGTGCTCAAAAGAACCGTCTTATTGAGACCGTTCTTTTGAGTACCCACAACATATGCTTTGGTTGAGAAATAAGAAAACTAACTTTTAATAATGCACTTTTATCTAGGGGCCTGCTATTGTACTCAGAATGGTCAAATTGCCATGTTATGGTTTACTGTGGTTTTTACAGGCTGGCCCTGAACAAAAGCAGTACAAGGTGAAAGACAGAAAATTCTTCGAGTTTAAACCAGAACAACTTGTGTCTGATATTGCCCATATTTACTGTTACCTTGGAGTCAGTGAGAGTTTCTGTAGAGCTGTGATTGGTGAAAGCAGGTCATTCTCTCCAGAACTCTTCACTCAAGCTGCTTGCGTTCTCAGGAAGATAGGCAAATCAGAGGAATTCTTGAAAAGATTTGAGGAGCTGGCAGAAAAAATTACGGTTTGTAAAGTCTTCCATTATACATGTATTTATTCATTCAATATTTTTTAATTTTATTGATTGTTTTTTTTTGTCATGCATGCCTATGTTTGATAAGTCAGTATGGCCCACTTAAATGACTGTTTTACTTATCTCACAAATCATTATATGGTATGTTAAATATAATCACTGTATTATGTTATTAATCAAGTTATATTGTGTTGGCCCAGTCTAAGGCCCAATACAGCTGATCGAGAACCTATAACTTGGCCAATACGAAATCACTTGATTCATGACATTTTGATTAAAACTACTTATCATATGACGTTGCGTCTGGGAGTGAAATAACGCCATGCAATAAAATTGATTAACCACTAGTGGTTTATAGATTTACAAGAAACGTTATGACGTCCATAACAACGTTGTGTACATAATGACAAAATTATAACGTTTTTACGCCAGAAATGAGATTTCAAAGTATTTGTCATATGATAAATAGAATCTAACATTCGTGCTCTTGTATTATTGAATTTATTCAACTTGTTGCGAAAAAGAGATAAAATGCTCGGCAAGCCTCACATTTTATCTCTTTTCCCCAACTCGTTCAATAAATTCAATAAAACACGAGTACTCATGTAAGATCCTCTATTTAGCATATAGCACTTTTACATTCTGTTTGACCCCAGCTTAATACAGGTGATCTGCAACCAATACAGTAGACCTTAAGCCAATATTGATTGACCTTCTATCAATACAGTATACAATAGTAAATTAGTAATAATAAGAATAAAGGCTTGGTATAACTGGTATAATGCCAGTACAAAAAAACAACAATAGAAATCCATTGGGTGCAGAAATGAAGACATTTATTCCCTTTGTAAATATGCTTTTGGTATCAAAACAGAAGTTATAAGCATTTAAAGACACAGTGTAAAATATCAACATTTCTCTTGATCTTCTCAGCAAGGTTATACACATTATTATAATAGTAACTTGATCTGGCGTACTGTATCAAGTCGAGTGGATTAGCTCATATCATAGGATCTTACAAGACGCGAAGCATCGAGGGTGATCCTTGATATGGGCTTATCAACAAGACGTGATACAGAATACCAGATCAAGTTATTATCATAATAATATGTTTATTATATACCTTTTTCTGACATTTTCTGATTTGATACATTGTTTTGGTCTTTAATCTAGAAAAACTGCAGGAACATTTGCCTTCACGTTTTGTTTCTTGACATTACATCATCATGTTTTCCGTTTCTGGTTCCATGCTTGAAATTTACTTAACGTAACCTCGTCACAAAAACAGGAAACCCATGTTAGCCTCCTTTTAAAGGATAGTGATATGAAAACAGAAAACCTCAGTTCGTTAATCCGGCTTTTTGTATCAGATGGCCAGAAAACAGACAGTTCTAAAGTTGTATCATTTATAGGTATATAATAAATTACTTTAGCAGGGGGCAAATGGTAAGGCATCATCCTAAAACTTTGTATTAAGCTTTAATTTGTTTCAGTCCATGAAAGCAACACAGAGAGAAGAAGAGGAACTTGCAGCTGAAGCACCGGAGGAGTTTCTAGATCCCATCATGGGTACTCTGATGACGGACCCTGTTATACTACCTACATCTAATACCACCATGGACAAACCTATCATTGCAAGACATCTACTTAGGTAAGTGATCATGATCCCGGAGGAGTTTCTTGAACCCATCATGGGTACTCTGATGATGGACCCTGTTATACTACCTACATCTAATACTACCATGGACAAACCTATCATTGCAAGACATCTGCTTAGGTAAGTGGTCATGGTCCCGGAGGAGTTCCTAGATCCCATCATGGGTACACTGATGACGGACCCTGTTATACTACCTACATCTAATACTACCATGGACAAACCTATCATTGCAAGACATCTACTTAGGTAAGTGATCATGATCCCGGAGGAGTTTCTAGATCCCATCATGGGTACTCTGATGACTGATCCTGTTATACTACCTACATCTAATACTACCATGGACAAACCTATCATTGCAAGACATCTGCTTAGGTAAGTGATCATGATCCCGGAGGAGTTTCTTGAACCCATCATGGGTACTCTGATGATGGACCCTGTTATACTACCTACATCTAATACTACCATGGACAAACCTATCATTGCAAGACATCTACTAAGGTAAGTGATCATGGTCCCGGAGGAGTTTCTAGATCCCATCATGGGTACTCTGATGACAGACCCTGTTATACTACCTACATCTAATACTACCATGGACAAACCTATCATTGCAAGACATCTGCTTAGGTAAGTGGTCATGGTCCCGGAGGAGTTTCTAGATCCCATCATGGGTACACTGATGACGGACCCTGTTATACTACCTACATCTAATACTACCATGGACAAACCTATCATTGCAAGACATCTACTTAGGTAAGTGATCATGGTCCCGGAGGAGTTTCTAGATCCCATCATGGGTACACTGATGACGGACCCTGTTATACTACCTACATCTAATACTACCATGGACAAACCTATCATTGCAAGACATCTGCTTAGGTAAGTGGTCATGGTCCCGGAGGAGTTTCTAGATCCCATCATGGGTACACTGATGACGGACCCTGTTATACTACCTACATCTAATACTACCATGGACAAACCTATCATTGCAAGACATCTACTTAGGTAAGTGATCATGGTCCCGGAGGAGTTTCTAGATCCCATCATGGGTACACTGATGACGGACCCTGTTATACTACCTACATCTAATACTACCATGGACAAACCTATCATTGCAAGACATCTGCTTAGGTAAGTGGTCATGGTCCCGGAGGAGTTTCTAGATCCCATCATGGGTACACTGATGATGGACCCTGTTATACTACCTACATCTAATACTACCATGGACAAACCTATCATTGCAAGACATCTGCTTAGGTAAGTGGTCATGGTCCCGGAGGAGTTTCTAGATCCCATCATGGGTACACTGATGACGGACCCTGTTATACTACCTACATCTAATACTACCATGGACAAACCTATCATTGCAAGACATCTACTTAGGTAAGTGATCATGGTCCTGGAGGAGTTTCTTGAACCCATCATGGGTACACTGATGACAGACCCTGTAATACTACCTACATCTAATACTACCATGGACAAACCTATCATTGCAAGACATCTGCTTAGGTAAGTGATCATGGCCCCGGAGGAGTTTCTAGATCCCATCATGGGTACTCTGATGACGGACCCTGTTATACTACCTACATCTAATACTACCATGGACAAACCTATCATTGCAAGACATCTGCTTAGGTAAGTGGTCATGGTATTGGAGGAGTTTCTTGAACCCATCATGGGTACTCTGATGATGGACCCCGTAATACTACCTACATCTAATACTACCATGGACAAACCTATCATTGCAAGACATCTACTTAGGTAAGTGATCATGGTCCCAGAGGAGTTTCTAGATCCCATCATGGGTACTCTGATGATGGACCCTGTGATGCTACCTACATCTAATACTACCATGGACAAACCTATCATTGCAAGACATCTACTTAGGTAAGTGATCATGATCCCGGAGGAGTTTCTAGATCCCATCATGGGTACTCTGATGACAGACCCTGTTATACTACCTACATCTAATACTACCATGGACAAACCTATCATTGCAAGACATCTACTTAGGTAAGTGATCATGGTCCCGGAGGAGTTTCTAGATCCCATCATGGGTACTCTGATGACAGACCCTGTGATGCTACCTACATCTAATACTACCATGGACAAACCTATCATTGCAAGACATCTACTTAGGTAAGTGATCATGATCCCGGAGGAGTTTCTAGATCCCATCATGGGTACTCTGATGACAGACCCTGTTATACTACCTACATCTAATACTACCATGGACAAACCTATCATTGCAAGACATCTACTTAGGTAAGTGATCATGGTCCAGGAGGAGTTTCTAGATCCCATCATGGGTACTCTGATGACAGACCCTGTGATGCTACCTACATCTAATACTACCATGGACAAACCTGTCATTGCAAGACATCTACTAAGGTAAGTGATCATGGTCCAGGAGGAGTTTCTAGATCCCATCATGGGTACTCTGATGACTGATCCTGTTATACTACCTACATCTAATACTACCATGGACAAACCTATCATTGCAAGACATCTACTTAGGTAAGTGGTCATGGTCCAGGAGGAGTTTCTAGATCCCATCATGGGTACTCTGATGACAGACCCTGTGATGCTACCTACATCTAATACTACCATGGACAAACCTGTCATTGCAAGACATCTACTAAGGTAAGTGGTCATGGTCCAGGAGGAGTTTCTAGATCCCATCATGGGTACTCTGATGACAGACCCTGTTATACTACCTACATCTAATACTACCATGGACAAACCTATCATTGCAAGACATCTACTAAGGTAAGTGGTCATGGTCCAGGAGGAGTTTCTAGATCCCATCATGGGTACTCTGATGATGGACCCTGTGATGCTACCTACATCTAATACTACCATGGACAAACCTATCATTGCAAGACATCTGCTAAGGTAAGTGATCATGGTCCAGGAGGAGTTTCTAGATCCCATCATGGGTACTCTGATGACTGATCCTGTTATACTACCTACATCTAATACTACCATGGACAAACCTATCATTGCAAGACATCTGCTAAGGTAAGTGATCATGGTCCAGGAGGAGTTTCTAGATCCCATCATGGGTACTCTGATGACTGATCCCGTTATACTGCCTACATCTAATACTACCATGGACAAACCTATCATTGCAAGGCATCTGCTTAGGGTTGTGCTCATGTTGTTTATAGATTTAACCATTTGTATTTCCAAAACCTCCTAGACTGGTACTTTGGTAAATGATGTGGCATTTTATCTAGGCCTTCACCGTTTGCTGAGACAAAGACAATCCTCAGGGACTGAGGTACATTTTAATTTGGAAATTCTTAACTGTGACCTTGATATGTACAATGAACTAACCAAGATCTTTGTTTCAATTCAGATGGATTAAACTATTAGTATGGTGACTATACACAGGTTTAATGATTGCAATTTTAACCTTAAAAAGTGCAGGATGCTTAGAATTTTCATTTGAACAGCAAGGATCACATAATGGATATGTTGATGATGGATCCTGTCGCAGTGTCTCTAATACATAGTAGGGTTGACTTGCATGAAAACTATTCAATAACTTTTGTAGTGAATTAAAATTTGCTGTTGAATCTCCACCTCTATGCTGTGATTTTTTTGTCCAGTTAATAATGACGAAAACTGCTTTAACCTTTGATAACGTCCGTGACATTTAGGCAAAATATCATTTTTCCCTGACAAAAAACAAAATTCCTTGACAATTCCTTGACTTTAACTTTTTTTGAATTTCCCTGACATTCTCTGATGCAAAGAAACATTATGTAATACAGTAAAAGTCCTAAAAATTCAAACACTAAAATTACGAACACTAAAAATCATTGACAATCCCACCTTTGGCAATTGGGATTTTTTTTAATGCACACTATGGCAGGAAAATATATTATAAATAAATCAATCAAAAAAAAAAATCTGATGATTTATCACTTTAAACTGTTCATATTTCAGTGACCAGACAGATCCATTTAACCGACAACCTCTAGCCTTAGATATGGTAGTTCCAAACACAGATCTGAAAACTAAAATAGAACAATGGCTACAGGAACATAAGAAAAAAACTTTAACAGAGAATCAAGAGAAAACAACTTTATCAGAGACCCAGGATGATATGGTTGAACCTGAAGAACAGAATGTGCTTGGGACTGAAGAAAATCTTGTGGAAAATACAAACAGCTGAAACTGCTGATAACCTTTGCAAACAGTTTGGACCCAGATCAGGACCGACAAAATGTAGGTCCTGATCTGGATCCAAACTGTTTGACACTCTGATAGACCATAAGAAAAAGCCTTCAAAAGCAGAGATTCAAGAGAAAACAACTCTATCAGAGACCCAGTATAATGTGGTTGAAACTGAAGAACAGAATGTGCTTGCGACTGAAGAAAATCTTGTGGAAAATACAAACAGCTGAAACAATGGAACTGCTGATAACCTTTGCAAACAGTTTGGACCCAGATCATGTCGGTCCTGATATGGATCCAAACAGTATGACACTCTGACAGACCATAAGAAAAGCAGAGATTCAAGAGAAGACAACTCTATCAGAGACCCAGGATAATATGGTTGAAACCGAAGCACAGAATGTGGTTGAAACTGAAGAAAATCTTGTGGAAAATAAAATACAAACAGCTGAAACTAAGGAACTGCTGACAACCTTTGCAAACAGTTTGGACCCAGATTATGACCGACAGAATGTCCGTCCTGATCTGGATCCAAACTGTTTGACACTCTGATAGACCATAAGAAAAAGCCTTTGATAGCAGAAAATCAAGAGAAAACAAAATCAGAGACCCATGATAATGTGGGTGAAACAATAGAAAAAAATGTGCTTGTGACTATAGAAAATACTGAAACAGCTGAAACAATGGAACTGCTGATAACCTTTGCAAACAGTTTGGACCCAGATCATGACAGACAAAATGTCAAGCCTGATCTGGATCCAAACTGTTTGTCACTGAAGAGAATCTTGTGGAAACAGAAATTCGTTGTTGTTTACTGCATTTATTATTGTCACGTCTACCAATCTCTCTCCATCATAATTGAGCCACGACATGTGATTTCCAACAATGTGGCATTTTGACAAGTGTAGGCTCAGATGAGCCTGTGCAGCCCCCTTTTAAGCTTAGAAACTCAAAACAATGTTTGGTCAGTAGCTTAACAGTCATAGAATATTCAAGTGACTAGCAATGGCTCTGGCTGGTCTGAGCCTTTGCTGGTCGCACATACCTCATTGTTGGAAATCTCATGTCGCGGCTCATATATATACCAATGGGGTAAGACTTTCCGTTTCCTGTTTTTGAGAGCAAAATTTAGAGACACTCATTAAACTTTTGGACACTGATATCGTTCAGGGATAAACAGGGGCCCGGTAGCTCACAGCCCCTATATTTTGGGCTTGGCCCCTAAACTTTGGAGAAAATGCCCATACCTCTTATGTTATTATCTTATTTCGAATTTTGCCAGTGTAGGTTAGTCAGTATCCCTGTTGTTTTTAAATGGATATTATGCTTGACTGTTTCAAATATTTTGTTATGAAGTAAAGAGGCATTTTTTCAACTTCAACACAGGTTCTAGGAACCAGTCTTTGTTCCAGGGCATAATATTGAACATATGTCGAAAGTAAACGTCAAAGCTATCCAACAGCATTTTCAGAATTCTACAATATTCTATTGACAAGTGTCAAGAAAATAACGATTTTGTTGGATTTAAGATTCACCTCATTCATAGGAAACAGATCTCTTCTTCATAATACAGTATTGATTTTATGCTATGAAGGAAATGGATTGGTGGGTGTGTATGTATTAATCCTTAATATTTAAATATCTAAACCCTTCTTATGCCAATATTTTGTCCTGAAAATGTTGTCTGCTTATTACATCTGCTGCATATCTTCAAAGGCACTCCAGAATATTTTTTGCCATGGAAGCAAACACTATGAACCCTGATCAGACTGCTCCTCAGGGAGCAGTCTGATTTGGGTTCATACATGTAGTGCTTGCAATATAGCTTACCAAAGTACATAAGCAGACAAAGGGAGCAGAGGACAATTGTGCTGAATGGCAGGAAAGGGTTAATATTGTTATAAAGTCATTGAATTTGTTAAAGACTATTTTTAAATTTATTTTATATTGTTTAATTCAACTCAAAATGCAAAAATTGTGATATGTACATATTATTATTATGAGCCAGTTCAAATGCAAACTGGTACCTATTATAATGCAGGCCCACATATAAGAAGAGGTAATTATGTCCCCTACTACAAGCAAACAAAAACTACAATGCAGTCACTTTATAACACTATAAATGGATAATGTTATAATTGAAGGGCAAATTTTACAAAGGAATTATTTAAGAAATGAATTCCATTTTTGGAATGTTCATGGTATCTCTTGCTATTTACATTTTATTATAAATATCTAAAATATAGAATTTTTTATAATTTTGGAAAAAACAGTTTTGTATTTAATATGTAATCATATTTACGGCTTGTTGGAGCGTAAAACGGAGAAGCAGAACAGCCTATGTGAACACGGACAGCCAATGTAGCAAACAAGAAGCTTGTTTTGCATGTGATGACTAAGGTGTGGCTCGCTGTCAATCACAACACCAGTGTCACTTCTGGCGAATGAATTTGCGTATTGCCTGGGCAAGTGAGGTTGGCAGCTGTCAATCAAATTTATGTCTTTAATGAGGCTATGAACAGTTGCAAAAATCTAAAGATTCATTAAAAGCTTGCTTTGAAAATGTAAATATAGGAAAATGACATGGTAAAAAAAAATTGGGACTCACAACATGACCATGCTACATCCAAATCTCTGCTATAACAAGAAGTTGTTATAAAGGGACTGCCATGTATCTACATCAGTAATTTGCAATTTGTTTTTGTGAAGAGATAAGTCTCTGGCCACAGTGCAGAGTTGTATTGTCTTACTTGAACCTTCATATAACTGCATATGCAATACAATGTAGGTATCATTTTAATTTGAGCTGGATCAAATGTTATTTTTTGACTTCAAATGGTTTTGATGCATTTATTTTTGTATAAGGGTTGTTCCAAAAGTATTGAATGTCATTGGATAATTTCCTCAAAGTAATTTATTTTTAAAAGTCATTTACTGTTTTATCAAGATCAACATGGTTTCTTCCATGTTGATAATGTCAATTCAAACACGTTACCTTGCAACTGACCTTCTGTTTAATATTGTTGAAGGTCAGATATCATCATCATCATCATTTACTTATATACAGTCAGAATTAATCCTACAAGCTGACTTGTCTTCCTTTCAAAAATAAACATCTATGATTTTTAAAAGGCACACAATGTTCTATCAACATTAAATCAACATTGATTCAACATCAATGTTTACATAAACTTGTGCTGCTGCTACTTGTATGTTTTCTAAGAGCATGATGGTGATGATGGGTGGTAATTTTCTGAAAATAATGTCATTGAATCTTTCTATCTAACAAATATTCAATGTGCATACTCAACAACAAACATGCAACCATCTTTAAGTCTGCCATTTGAGATCATGGGATTCCAGTTCCATGAAATATTGACACTAGTTCTTTTAGATATTGTTCAATAGGCATGCTTTTTTTCATTCAACATAAATCTACATTGATTTAATTTCATGTTGATTCAAAATTGTTTCCAGAACAATTGTTTGTTAGTTGATATCAATGGAAGTTCATCTTCAAAAATAAGAAATGTCAATCATGTTGAAACCTAGTTGATTTAGGTCTATTTAAATCTCTTTCTCTGTTTATTTGCAGTATAGAAGGTCAGTTTCCAAAAATGACACCTTAGGGTCTTTTCCCCTTAGAAATGCATCAGTAGGTATACACTAACATATCAACATCAAATCTAAATTGATTCACTAACATGTTCAATCAATGTTGATTTAAATTTGATTCAAACCAATTTCCTTGTTACTGGTCACTCCTATTTCAGATCTTCAAAGGTCATATTAAAAAAATTGGATATTGTCCTCAAAGAAGTTTTCGAGGGTGACCTTACCTCCTTTGATCTTAAATAGCAGACCAGTTAGAGGAAAACAGTCTTGAACTGACACCAAATCAACAGTGAATTGTTGAGTAATAATTCACTGTTTGAAAGTCAGTTGTAAATAAGATCAAATCATGAGTGCGTAGCGCCAGTGATTTTCTCCGTACAACTGGCCGACAAACAGTGAATTATTACTCAACACTTCATGCAATAGAGCTGATCTATTTTGATTCTAACACACAATAAACGACAAACACATTTGAACCAAATTTCCATCACTGAGGAAATCCTGCCAATAGTTGGACTGTGTCACATATGTTTACATGTTTTTGTAACGTCTTTCAAATGTGAAAACAATGTTACACATTCTAACACCATGACTAACGTCATTTTGCAATAACAAATGACGTCAGCTAGCACACATTTTCCTCGCACTTTCAAAACATTGAGTATTGTTTGATATATCACATTTTTTTTAGCATTGACTTTATAGGCAAGGTGTGTTAGAAAACACTGCATGCCATGGCCTCTATTTCCTTGGGAAAGTTTTTAAAAGACTTACACTGTTTATTTATCAACATCAAGTCAACAATGATTTGACATCAAATTATTGGATCAATAAAGGGATAATAAATGGTATTTCAGACCTTAACTTTTGCTGGGTCTTGAGGAAGATGTATGAAGGCTTCATGTTACATATTCTTATGGACCCAGTGAGTGTTAATGCAGTGAAATGGGCTGATCTTCATCTACAATGTTTGATTGGGTCCTCTGACGGACTTTTTGAAGTTAAAACGCTATGTAATTATTATAAAAGAAATAACGACTTTATACTGGAACATTCCTAATTCTATGAAATAAATTGTGCTGTTAGAAAAAGATGTTCATTGTTTTCCTCTGCTAAATCTCCTACACAAAAGTGGTAAAAAACATGATAAAACGAATGCTAGTATTTCTGAAGGGGCAGCATATAGACACCTCTTTGTTCTTTTGTCCTTCTGAACCCTTTACCTTCGAGAAACCCCTAAATGAGTACTTTCACAAACAGTGAAGACCCAGATGAAATGTAGCACAATGCTGCATTTCATCAGGATCTACAAGGTTTGTAAGGGTAAAAAAAATCTTCAGACAAAATACAATATTTTGGGAAAATAATAACCTGACACCCTTAGATATGTACAATGGACAATCCAAAGTTTATTGTATCAAACCTAAAGTTTACAAAGGGTAAATCATATCAGTGCAAATTCTCAGCAATTACTGACCAGATTTCAACGAAATTTCATGGGAGCCTTCATTATCAAGAGTAAACACATATATCATCACTAGCACATGATGGTTAATTGAGCTTTCTTGGAGTTGTAGCCGTTTGATAAAATGTTGTTTGCAAACTTGTTTGTGCTAATTCTCAGTAGGGCTGCCACGTTTACGAAATTTGGTAAACTTTTACACGTGTTCCAGTAACCGAAATGATTCAGTTTACACGGAACTTCCAGATTTTTTTTTCATTATGCAGATCGGTAAAATCGCCGATATTTTTCCTAAAAAAACTCTTTGAAAAATGAACCTTGTGCGAATATTCGAAATTGTTTGGTTGGATGTTGTGACAGAACTCATTTCAAGTAATTGGAAAGTGGTTGCAACATGTGGAGACTGGTTCATTACCAACATTTTTTTCAGTTGCAAGTGTGTAATTAATGAGTTGACACGCACAGGTCATAACTGCCAATCATCACGTACGCATCAATACACACGCCGACAGGTAGTAAACAAAAAAGTTTTGGCCCATACATGCGTCTCCACCAAATATTAAGACATGCCTTTACATAACTGTTAAAAATTCAGGAATATAATTGCTCCAAGCAGTGACTGAGTGAGACAATATTCGGGACATTTTTATGGCCCGTTGAGCCACTGTCTGCGCAGGCCCGATACTCAAAGAATTTAAAAAAAAGCTTCCTATCGTATTCCTGTCCGTTGAGCATGTCCGCCGTAGATACTTTGTCAAATACAAAACAAACAAACTGATTGATGATCCAGAGCGGGATGTTCATTAGAAAATGCTATTAATAAACCACAACGCTGATCATGTGGTAAAGTTCGTGTAAACGGTTGCCCAATTCTGTAAACGTTTATTGCAAAAACACAAAACGGTACCGTTTACACATGTAAACGTGGCAGCCCTAATTCTCAGCAACTAATAATGGAATTTACCGAAACTTCATTGGAACCTATAGTATCAAGAGTATATGTGCATATCATTGTGATGTTATGGTCAGATGACATTTTCATTTTCAACTGTGTTTTGTCCTCCGTTTAATTGTTAAATAAACAGCAAACTCAAAGAATTCTGAAATATGAAGGAAAACAATAATATCAACTGGAAATGACTTTACTGGATTTTGTTTCATAATAAAACAAATTGTCACCAACAGTTACTCTTGTAGTCAGATCATGATCATAAGCTCTATTGTGATTCCAAGTTTTAAGTGACCCCCGTTTTTCTTTAATTTAACAGCTTTAATCCTTACTAATACGATCGACGTTTAGCATGTGGATGTAAATGTACACCGTGTAACTAAAACTTATTTTTGGTGACAGCCCTTATTTTAAACTAAGCCCCGAATGCCCTGTAAATTAGAATTACTTTAGTCTTTTTCCATTAGATATATACCCATTTTGGCCTCTATATAAGCTTAAAGCATGACGTTTACACCACTGATCAGTATAAGACAAAGTTTATTTTTATATCGATAAGGTACACCTGGGGACAAATTCAAAGTGAAGGAACAAAAACACTCCAAAACTCCATCTAATCCCAGCCTATATAAAAGATTATATATAAATGAGAAAAATACATCTAATTACGCGGTCGATATCTTAATTCATTTCTGTAATTTCTTTTTCAATTACAATACCAAATAAGGAAATCAGCAAAAAACGGGGGTCACGTTTAACCTGGAATCACAGTAGTGTAGGGAAGTTGTAGCCACCTAACTCTTTGCATGCTGGGTAACTTTTCATGATTTTTTCATGGTCATCTGCCGTTTTTTTTAAAAGATTCTTTCAGGAACATTATCAAAGTTTCAAACAGTTTGGATTCAGATCAGGACCAACATTCTGTCCGTCTTGATCTGGGTTCAAATTGTTTGCAAAGGTTATCAGTAGACAACAATAGTCACTGCTACCATGGAAAGAATTACGGTCAAGTCCTATTAGACCATTTCTATACTCCCATATGGTGTCCTGGGTCAGGTGTGGTATTTGATTGTATTGATTCCTGATCTTTGCCTTCTTCCTTATTTTCATTGTGTTTGCTTCCAAGATAAAATAAGTCTGGAGTGCATTTAAATATATGCAGCAGAGATAAAATGCAGATAGCATTTACAAGACAAAAAATATTGGTGGGATAAGGAAAAATGGTTATGTGGTCCATTATATATATTGAGGGACCACAAAACAAGAATTTTCCAAACAAGAAATTTCCAAATTATATGATAAATAAAGTACTTTACAAGTTAATAGACGGAGCAAACTACTGAAGAAACTTAATAACTTCTTTTCAAATAATGGACTTCCGAAATCAATTGATGGGAAATTCCACATCATTAGAAACTTCATTTCTCTTTTTGAAATAAGTGACCTTTTCACAAATAAACAGATGAGACAGTCTACCAGTCTACTTTACTTTAAGATACTAATATTTCCTTTTCAAATAATGAAATCTTCCAAAAATTAACAGATAGGGTAGTATATTTAATGGACTCAAGATGGAAATATAAAACACCAAAACTTCCTTTCAAACTACTATCACAGATTCGATGAATAACACATCACACAGGCCTCCTGATAATCGTGCGTATTTAAACATTTATTTTCTTATTTCTTATACAAAACATATGTTGTGGGTACTTAAAAGAACTGTCACATTGAGACTTGAGCACCCAAAACACATGTTCAAATTTATGGATAAGAAAATATTCACAATTTTACGCTCAAACAAATTGATTATCTTGACTATAAATTTTCGAGGGCTGTTGAATGTAGAGCACCAGTCTGTACATTATGTAACTGTCCTAAACTCTCCTGAATCTGACAGTAAGATTGGAAACTTGTCTGCATGGCGGCGAGAGCACTACATAGTTCTGATATCAACAGGTCCTGAAACAAACCGAATATAAAATATATTATTGCATGAAATCTGTGCTGCACACTTTTAACAGTCATTTTTCAACTGGCACAAACCCATGTATTAACAAGGCAATTCATGTACTGTTAATGTATGGACTTGGTACCTTACCACTTATTCAATACTGCTACATTTCATGACAACAGCTCATCTGTTTTTCCTTGTTATGTTTGGCTTGAACAAGAATATGTCCAAACACCTGTCAACTGTGAAACGGCAATAAAATGTAGTGCCTTACCTTTTGTAAATTGAGTAGAATATATTGTTGAATTTATTCAATAGTAACGATCAAACATTGTTTTTTCAATGCAATAACATTTACCAGATCCAGTGTTTGCACTAAATTTTTGAAACAGGAAGTCATGACTTCCACCCTTTGAGATTTGGAAGTCACAGGCCTAATTTGTGGAAGTCAAACTGTGTGTGCACGGTGCGGTGCCAAAAATGCTACTCTTTTTTTAAACATGATGTTGTTTGCAATGCTTAGTTTCATGTACACAGATTTTTTGTGTTTATTTTTAAACATGTTTATGTTCAACTGTGTTAAACAATGTAAAAGTTGAAATTGATGAAATATATATTATTATGTCCTTCTGATATCTATTTAATGATTCAAAGTTTGCAAACAGGTATGAGCAAAAACATTGTGGTCCCATATCAGACTGGCCCTAAAAGAGAAGGATCATTAACTGACTATTCCTAAGCAATATGTTTCATTTTTCTTGTTCAAAGATAAGTGTTTCAGCAATCTGTCTAGCATCCAATGCCTCAAGAATCAAATTTGTGAACACTGATCACTTTATTCTATTAGAAGTCTAATCTGGGCCCACAATTTTGGGGTCCCTTGACAAAAATAGATGACAGTCAGTGTCAGTCTTAAAAATTCTATTACAAATATGGCAGAGCATCTCCATAAGGGTTAGGCTGTCAAATAGTTTCTGAAAAATTTCAGCATAGGTTTTCCTTGCCAAAGCTCTTTCAGACTGTTCTTTTTTTTTTTGTGGGGGGGGGGGGGGGGGGGGGGGGGCTGTAAAAAGTGTTGGGTAAGACAGACAGAACAGGCAAGTTCGGCAAGATTTTCCTTATGATCTATAGAAATCCATCTTGCACTGTAATATGGATAGAATTTAGAAATTATTTAGAATTCAAAAATACCTCTCAAGGCCTAGTTCTTTTAAAAGCTCAACTTGTTTAAAAAAATCTGCAAATTTTAAATAACTCACAAAAATATTTAAGCTAAATTTGCTAGCTCTTTATGATGTTAAAAGACCTTGCCTTTATTGCTTAAAGTTATATTGGTCATGCTATTTAAAACTCAGGTTCCTAAATGCAACTGTCTCTTGTTTTCTTCGTAATGCGAGCCTAGTGGGTGGGGTAAGTACGGATATTGATAGTTTCTGATTTTTCTCAGATTTTAGCATTTGATTCCGATAGAAAAACATCATGTCTGCTGCAGAAATGTAAAATTTTGTGTAAAAACGTTGTTCTCTCGTTTTTCAAACAAAAAATAAACAAATATTGGAATAGTATTTGGAAGGAAATGCAACAAAATTTTGGACAAAAAAAAAAACGGCCCGATGCACAGATAACCTTTTTTATCAAATATCGTCGCAATAATTATTTAACACCTGTCAACTAAATCGGCACAGCAGGCAGTGGGCGGTCTGAGGTGTCCTGAGCGCCCATTGGTTAATTACTGAATGAATTCTTATCAAGTGTAACTTGACTTTCTGAAGTCGGCGGCGAGATCAAATGGCCAAATTCTCACTACGGATGTATACGTCACGGCTATTGCCGATGGGCGTACAAGATTTTATGGGGAAGTCAGAGTACGTCCGATCTTCGGATTTTCGGCGTACGGAAGCCAATTTCAGACGTAAAAACGCCCAAAACGTCCACTAGTGCAAGCGCTACAGATCCATTGTGCGATGTTGAAAACCTCGGCCTTCTCAGTGGGCTTTTAACATCTCCCTTGGGGCCTGCTGAGCGTAATATAAGAATCTATCATGAATGTGAGGGTAGGATAGAAAAATCTGTCCCAAGGATCACTGTTTGGCATCATGAGGCTTGTAGAAGGATGACAAACGCTGATCCAGAGGGACAAATTTTTCTGACGTCACATTAATATAAATATAGCAAGAAGTGAGTAAAGCTCACATACCCCCCGCGGTAGCCATCAGAGAATGTAACACTTTCAGAGAAAAGACAAAATTGTCAAAGATTTCATAATCCTAAATCAAGTAGTTTCTGAGAAAACTTTGATGAAAAATGTCCATATGTGTTATATAAGAGTGACAGAAGGAAAAATTGAAAATTTGAAAAAAGAAAGCAAAATGAGAATTAGCACCTTAATTTTCATTTTACACAATACACTTTGCCTACCTGAAAGTGTACACAAAATTTCATAATCCTAAATCAAGTAGTTGCTGAGAAAACTCTGACAAAAAACGTCCATATGTGTTATATAGGAGTGACAGAAGGAAAAATTGAAAAAGAAGGCAAAATGAGCTTTTGCATCTTTATTTTCATTTACACAATACACTTAGCCTACCTGAAGGTGTACACTAAATTTGAAAACACTGGCTCCAATAGGAACCGAGAGATCTGCGACAGAAATTTTCATTTGAGAGAAAGAAAAATGAATAAATAAAGGGACTAATAAGTAATATGTGGCTATTCTTTTGTTACACAATACAATTAATCACTATCAAGCTTTGTACCAAATTTCAGAATCCTAACTCAAGAAGATGCTGAGAAATCTTTGACAGAAAAAAATGTCTATATGTATTATATAAGAGTGAAAGAAGGAAAAAAATGAAAAATTGAAAAAAGAAGGCAAAATGAGGATTAGCATCTTAATTTCCATTTACACAGTACACTTTGCCTTCCTGAAGGTGTACACAAAATTTGAAAACACTGGCTCCAATAGGAGCTGAGAAATCTGTGACAGAAATTTCCATTGGAGAGAAAGAAAAATGAATAAATAAAGGGACTGATAAGCAATATGTGGCTGTTCTTTTGTTACACAATACAACTAATCACTATCAAGCTGTGTACCAAATTTCAGAATCCTAACTCAAGTTGTTGCTGAGAAATCTTTGACAGAAAAAAATGTCCATATGTATTATATAAGAGAGAAAGAAGGAAAAAATGAAAAATTCAAAAAAAGGAAAGCAAAATGAGGATTAGCATCTTAATTTCCATTTACACAGTACACTTTGCCATCCTGAAGATGTACACAAAATTTGAAAACACTGGCTCCAATAGGAGCTGAGAAATCTGCGACAGAAATTTCCATTGGAGAGAAAGAAAAATGAAAAAATAGAGGAACTGATAAGCAATATGTGGCTGTTCTTTTGTTACACAATACAACTCATCACTATCAAGCTTTGTACCAAATTACAGAATCCTAATCCAAGTAGTTGCTGAGAAATCTTTGATGGAAAAAAAAAGTTTACAGACAGACAGACAAACAAACAAACATAATTACAGAAAAGGCAAAAACTATATACCCCCTATATACTTCGTAACGGGGTGAAAAAATAAAGGGACTGATAAGCAATATGTGGCTGTTCTTTTGTTACACAATACAACTCATCACTATCAAGCTTTGTACCAAATTTCAGAATCCTAACCCAAGTAGTTGCTGAGAAACATAATTACAGAAAAGGCAAAAACTATATAACCCCTATATACTTCGTACCGGGGTGAAAAAATAAAGGGACTGATAAGCAACATGTGGCTGTTCTTTTGTTACACAATACAACTCATCACTATCAAGCTTTGTACCAAATTTCAGAATCCTAACCCAAGTAGTTGCTGAGAAATCTTTGACGGAAAAAAAAAGTTTACAGACAGACAGACAAACAAACAAACATAATTACAGAAAAGGCAAAAACTATATACCCCCTATATACTTCGTACCGGGGGTATAACAATGACATCACTTGGCAACCATAGGGAGCGCAGTGGCTCAGTGGTAGAGTGCTTGACTCGAGACCGAAGGGCCGCGAGTTCGAGCCTCACCGGCGTCACTGCGTTGTGTCCTTGAGCAAGAACATTAATCCTAGCTTAGTACTGGTTCAACCCAGGAAGACTCGTCCCTTTATAACTGAAAGATTGTTGATGGGACGTAAAGAATCAAATCAAACAAAAACTTGGCAACCATATGCATGAGTTCCAATACAATACCAATGTATGTAGCCCTCACGTGACAGTCTGGGTAAGATAGCATGGGTAAGATAAGATTTTCTATCACCGGGTAAAACCTCAGATATCCTTATCCGGTGTGCAAGAAAAGTAGGAATTGATGTTTGATCCTATAATAAGACGTAGTGATTTTGGGAAGTATACATAGAGGATTTGGGCCTGCCTATGAAGTCACTATAACCCTTTTGCTGCCAGTCATGACCTGTGTGCTCTTTTAGTCTGATTATGTACTTGGGAAGCCTGTATTGCAAACAATGTGGACCCAGATCAGACTGCTCCCAAGTGAGCAGTCTGAGTGCTTGACTCGGGATCAAGGGGTTGTGGGTTCGAGCCTCACCAGAGGCGCTGTGTTGTGTCCTTGAGCAAGACACTTTATCCTCTGCTTAGTACTAGTTAAACCCAGGAAGACCTGTCTGACATGACTGAAAAACTGTTGACTGGGATGTAAAGAATCAAACACAGCATGCCTGTGTCTCATTAATGGAAGCACCATAGCAGGAGTTGGAGATACATAAACATTTTTTTTTACTAAAGCATAGGTCTAGATAAGCACCTTTTGAGAGTATAATTGTAATTATTTTCTTATCCATCACTTTAAACATGTTTTGGGTACTCAAAAGAACTGTCTCATTGAGACGGTTCTTTTGTGTACTCACAACAATATGTTTGGTTGAAGAATAAGAAAAATAATTTTTGATTCTGTCCTCTTATCTGGAGGCCTGTAAAGCCAAACAAATTGAGTTCCAAAATGCTCCTTATAATCTAATAAAGGGAATTAATAACTGCACTAAGGTTTTTGTTCACTTGTTAAAAATAATACAGAAAATTTAAAATTCTGCAGTGAGCTCTGGAATAAGCAGAGGTCATCCAAAGTGTATATATTTCACTGGTGAAAAAAATGATCTTCTCGTGTTATGATATAATTCAATATTTTGTCAGGCCCTTAGACTTGCTGGAATCCCTACATTTCAGAATTAATTTGAAATGAACGGTCCCTTTAATTGTTTGATAAAGTGAAAGTCCTTTTAACCGAGACTTCAAAATGTACATTTTCATTCAGATTTCGAACATTGTACATGTAATACTATTAAAGGGAGTATTTATAAAAAAAAAGGCTAAAAGACAGAAGAAAAAAAAGACCAGACTTTAGAAAGTCTATCGGGCCCTGGTCTGTACCTAAACTGGTTATCAGTAGGGGACACTGGCCTAGCAGTTAACAGATAGCAGAAGTTCATAACTACCATTTTTTTCAGAGCTCATTCATATCAGTACGTACCATTCTCTGGTCGGAAGCAGTGAGAGACTTGGCCCAGATGATATTCTCCAGATTAGTGGTTAAATCTGCCAATAACGGCGTTATCTGGGGAAATAATTCACTTGCAAATCTGAAAAAGATGAGAAACTATATTTGATTCTTTGTCTGCGGATAACTTTTGCGAACAGCTTGGACCCAGAATCAGTTTTGTCCACCAAATTATACTACATACCAAATATCAAGGCTCTAGGCCTTGTGGTTTCAGACAAGAAGATTTTTTCATGTTGCTCCCTATATAAGCCTATGTAAAACATGTGACCGGCAGGGCGAGGCCATTTTTGGCCCCAGGGCTATTATTTGAACAAACTTGGTAGAGGTTCACTAGTTGATGATACATACCAAACATCAAAGCTCTAGGCCTTGTGGTTTCAGAGAAGACGATTTTTAAAGTTTTCATCTTGAAAATCTATTTTAGCCTGTGTGACCTAGATATGCAATGGACCAAAACCATTTGAACAATTTTAAAAAAGGGTCATATATATGGATCATTCCTACCAAGTTTGGTAAAAATCAAGCCAGTATCTTAGGAGGAGAACTCGTTTGAAGCAATTATGAAGACGAACGACGCACGACGGACATCCAACGATCACAATAGCTCACCATGAGCCAATGGCTCAGGTGAGCTAAAAAGATAAGAAACTATCAAAAAGGGTTTATACAGATAAGGCTTCGAAAAATCCAAGGATGTCAAAAGATGCAAAACTATTTAACAGGGCAATGTAAAATTTAAAGACATCAAGAAATGAGGAACTTTTTTTGCTTGCTTTGATGCTTTACATACCAGTTAACTAGTTTTTCAGTCATGTTGGGACATGTACTGGGTTGAACCAGTACTAACAGAGGATAAAGTGTTTGTTTGTTCAATTTGATTCTTTACGTCCCATCAACAATCATTCAGTCAAGGACCGGTCTTCCTGGGTTGAACCAGTACTAAGCTAGGTTAAATGTGTCTTGCTCAAGGACCACAAAAAAGTGATGCCGGTGAGGCTCAAGCCTGCAGCCTCTCGGTCTCAAGTCAAGCACTCTACCATTGAGCCACTGCCCTCCCAAGGATAAAGTGTCATGCTCAAGGACAATGCAGTGCCTCTAGTGAGGCTCAAACCAGGAACCAATGGATTTTGTAATATCCCCCCTTTATATTGACAAATTTAATTACATTTCTGTGAGGAGTGAAACATTCACATTGTTTATAGGCCTCATCCCGAGAAAACCTGTCTTCGAGGTTTCCAACAAAGCCAGATTCAAACCAGCCTGCTCAGCTACAGAGACTAGCTAGAAAGTTGAAAATTCGCATGGAGCAAGTTTGGATATGATACTTTCCAAAAAGGGAAAAACAAAGGCGCTAATCAGACTGCACAGATGCACAGACTGGTCTGCACCTTTGTTGTTCGCAAAACCCTGAAGACAGGTTTTCTCGCATTGAGGCCCATATAGGCCACCAAACAAGAGAACATGACTTTGTTGTGCATCAGCGAAGTCCGATCAGCACCTTTGTTATTCGCTTTCTGGAAAGAATAGTATCAAAACTTGCTACTAGCAAAAATTCAGTACTCTAGTTACATGGGTGAAAGAAATCCTGAACTTTTAAAATTCAAACCTTTAAAACAAGCAGTATGCCTACAAAATAAAAGCAATTTCAATTTAAAAAATGGTCATTATTTGTCTTAAGACATACTGAAAGTAGATCAGAGAATCTATTATAATCTGCTTAATTCAGGAATAATCCTGAAAACTTTCACCCATGTAGTTAGTCTCAGTAGCTCAGCAGGGTGGTTTGCATCTTGCTAAGTTGAAAACCGAGAAGGCAGGTTTTTTCATGACGGGGTCCATATACAAATCTAGTCACCTATGATATTGTGCCTCTAGTTTGATGAAATCTCCCTGGAATGGCTGCTGTAGCCGCTGTATTAACTGGTTCTTGTTATCAATGATGGACTCTATGTGTCTGTTCAAACTCTTTATCTTGGCTATTCGACCCTCTGAAACAGAATTTCAGCATGGGCGAAAGTTCTATATTTTCAAGGAATTCAAATCTAAAAACATCTTTATGCTGGCAAAATATAAGTAATATCAAGTTTAAGTGGCTAATTGTCTTTAAATATACTGATAATTGATTATAATCCGCCTTAATTCAGCATTTTGAGGCTGACTTTCTAATGAAAGTCAGCCTCAAAATCCTGAATTCAGGAACAATCCTGAAAACTTTCACCCATGTATCAGTGGATTATCTCACTTGAGACCAATCTTCTATTTTTTCATTATCTCTCTTGCCTTAATATAGAAACATTTAAGAAATACATTCTGTACATAGAGGATCTTACATGAGTGCTCATGTTTTATTGAATTTATTAAACAGATTGGTGAAAAGAGATCAAATGAGAGGCTTGTTGAGCATTTTATTGCTTTTTCACGAGTTTGATAAATTCAATAATACAGGAGCATGAATGTTTGATTCTATTTATAACATGGCATTAAGATTACATTGAAATCTGTTTTTTGGTGTGAAAACATATAAGATTTTGTCTTTGTGTACAGTAAAACCTGTGTAAAATGGCCACTCAAAAATAGACAAAACAAAGGTCTTAACGACAAATGGTAGCTTAATGAAGGTCCAAAGTATTGCAGAATACAAATGTACTCCCCTTGGAGCATTCTGCAATACTTTTGACCTGCATTAACTTACCATTAAGCGACAATTGGTCTTGAAAACCAATTTTCGTCCTTTTTGAGAGCAGTCGTTTTACACAGGTTTTAATGTACGTATCATTGTTAACAAAACCAAAATCAGATCATAGACAAAGGAGGGTTTATTACAGGTTTCTAGATAAAATTGTGCAATTAAAAACAGTTTTCTTAATTCTCAACCAAAACAAATGAGCACCTAAAACAACTTCAATGGCTCGAAAAATGATGGCTCTTTTATCAAGGATAGTTGATCTCTCTCTACAGTCCCTTGACAATTGCTTCCATAGCTCCAGATATTTTATTCTCATTTCAACTACAAACGGTAGGTTGCTGCAAGAGGCAATTCTAATGATTACACACAACATTCCTTTAGTTATGAGATGTGGTGCTATAATTAACAAAATGGCTTGAACTACCTATGTATCGAGCAAATTGTTCTAGCCATTGAAAGAATTACTCTAAGTGACAAATATCATATGAGTTTTCAAATTTTCAAACTCAACCAACAAACCTACAAGAGTAGGATCACTACAAATATTTTTCAACTTACCCAACAAATCTAAGTGAGTTAGATCACTTGTTTCTTTATCTTGCAATCTACTCTGGATTTCTAGGTTTACCTGTATTAAGAATGTTATATCATTTGTAAGCATTAAATACACAAACCTATTCATTAACCCATTTAAGCCGAAATCGGGAATCAAATTTCCTGCCCTTATATATTGGACAAATCCATATCAATTTTAAGGGTTGTCAGGCAAAAATTTCAATTTCAATTGAATTTAAAAAGTACATTTTGTAAGCAAATAGTTCAGAACCTGATCAGACGCTGCGTTCTGTGGCGTCTGATCAGATCTGGTACTGCACTATTTGCTGATATCCCATAAAAAGGACGCTAGGCTTAAATGGGTTAAGCTAATGGTACTTATATTGGTGGGCTGATTAATCGAGTTCATCAAATCATTGGTCATTTGCAGCTATCTGATTTGATGATCGATACTTTTCCAATAATTGATTAATCGGTATAGACATTCCGCTAAGTATGACATTGATTTTCTGCATTTCCAGGTACAGTTTTGAGTAGCAAATGGTCCAAATAAAGGTAGTCAAAATGTGTTCTTAGTTTCTAGGGCCAATTTATTCAACACCTGACAGGGCAGGTCAGTCAACTGGATGCAGTATGACGTCTCATATACATACATGTATTTCATTTTAGTTGATTAATGATCGATAATTGGCCACTTGTTATTTCCAATGCTCGATCATAAAAATCCATCCGATTCCTACTACTAGGTACTTATCACAAATGCATAAAGTCATTCTTTAAATCTTTGCATCCTGGGTAATTTTTCATGCTTTTTTGTCATCTGCTGATTTTTTCAAATCATTTTTTTTGAAAAATTCTTACAGGAATACCATCAGAATGTCAAATGGTTTGGATCCAGATTAGGCCCAACTTTTTTGTTGGGCCTGATCTGGGTCCAAACTGTTTGCAAAAATTATCAGCAGACGACACTAGGAGATAATGTTAAATGTGTAAAAGCAGCCACCAGTGGTCAGTCTGGCTTTTTATGGCTAGCCATACCCTGTAAAAGTTACTGTGCACCGTAACTTTGATCACTTTTCTTTTTCCCAACTTTTATCATCACTGGCTGAGCAACAGCTGTTTTAAATTATACCGACTGGATACCTCTACAAATATGACCTACTCCCTCTCTTAGAAACCCCTGTTTTACAAATGTCATCCCCATACATTACAACAAATATGGCTAAAAACATGGAAAATTTTGACGTTTTAGATGATAAGAATAAACCATAATTTCTCTTGTTTGCATGGCGTATTCAAAATTCTAGTATATCTAGAAAGCAAGAGTATACTTTCCACTACATGTTTACATGTATATTATGTTGATTACGTTTTTTTTAAAGGGGATTATGTTTTTACAAAACAGATTTTTTTTTGTTTACAAAAACAAAAGTTGCGGTAAACCGTTACGTTCTTTTACAAAAGGTCATGTCTATCCATCACAGCATGTAAAGTGAGGGTGTACCGTGACTTTTTCAAGGGAGCGGTTAGTTTTCTCCTGGAGATCCAGATGCCTGATATTATGAAACATATTTAGTTGCAACGTTGGAACCATTGAAAATAGACTTTTAAAAAAGCATTTGGAATGTTAACTTTTTAAATATGAAAATAAACAGTCCTGGGCTACAACATTTGCAGTGCTAGTTGATAATGAAAAAAACTTGAAGAAAGTTATGGTTAACCATACTATTTGACTGTTGCTGATGCTATGGACTTCCATTACTTTAGATTTAATATTCTGTATCATGTAATTAAATGAAGGTTTCAACATTCTAAAGCAGGCAGCATCTCCTTCCCAAACACGCAACTTTTGAGGCCTGTCTTTCTTTAAATTCTGCAACATCCCCTCGAGAGGATTAAGGCCTATGTGTCCTAATGGATTGCTTGTCTGTCTTCAGATTGTAGGCTTATTGGCATGCACGGATCCAGAAAGTTATGTCAGAGGGGGTCCAACTTTGACGTTTTTAGTTTTTTACCTGATGAGGGGAGGGAGGATCAAAATGCCACTATAAGCGGGCCATCATCGGCCTGACAGCGAAACGCCATTTAAATGGTGTTTTGCTTGCGGGCTGATAATGGCCCAACATTGAATGCTGGCTAATGGTAGCTTTGTGATTTTTCAGGGGATCCAGACCAGTATTGCTTAGAAACCCTAAATTTTTGTTATTTTTCAGTTGGGGGTCCGGACCCCCTGTCCCCCTCTGGATCCGGGTAAGATTGATTCCCCATTCAGAAAAGGAACTTTTCTGACCATTTTAATAGGTACATTTAGAATGGAGGCTCAACTGGCCTAGAGTAAAGAGGCTTGTGCGGCTCTTAAATGGAGATGGTAGAGCTTTCTAAGTGTCTGTTGAGTAACCATAGAAGAAAAACTGAACACAAGCAAGCACACTGGCCCGATATCACTTAAATAATGTCCAAGGTGGTGAAATTCAAATCATTACCACCACTGGTTATGTAACTTTATAAACAGAGACGAGGCTCTGAAAGGGAAATCTTATGAGCGTCTTGCCAGCTGAAAAAAACGCCTAAAAACCACAAGTTTCCAATCTGTGATTTTATGGTGTAAAATAGCGCTCTGGTCTTTTAATTAAAGCCAATAAAGTAAACAATTTATTTTTTCAAATTTTCAGAATATTGCAAAGTTCTGAAACTCTGTTAAATATGTTCTTAAAAGGGTATCCTTTAGAAGCAAAAATTGCACCAAAGAACTGAAACCAGAGCGTACATATTTCCTGGGCCAGACTGGCTAGCTTCTGCCATTTAGGCTTCATCAGTGACCCTCTAATAGTTTTAAAGTTCCACAATGAAACCCATGATCCCAAAGGACAAGAAAATAAAATCTACACTATAGTGAAGGGCAGAGAGACGTTCTACCGTTTGAATTATGCTATAATATGATGCATGAAAGAAAAAATAGACATATTATATTACCGCATATCTGTATGATTTGTATCGTTGATAAAAATGAAATAAAAGTAAGAAAAAAGTTTGAAAATTAAGCACACAGTTTCATTAAGTGTTGCTCGAAGCTTATCAGGGGGATGGGGGAGGGTGTTATACAATTAAGCAACCTGAGCGGACGAGAGAGCCGACGAGTGTTTGACTACCAAGATGGTACAAGGTGGTTGTCAACTGTGTCGGTAGTTCTCGACCTGCTGGTCACCAACTATTTTTGCTAGTTTTGGGCAACAAACACTTTGTAAGTAATGACAGGGTCGACGACATAGGTAGCTTAAATGGTATTACTTGAAGTGTTAATGGTTTGTAAATGTACCCTTGTAGTTTTACATTTAGAATAATTTCTTTCACATGTAATTGTCAAGATTCTTTTTATTACAATCTCACCTATAATCAGCAGTGCACATACATCCACTTTACAAAAAAGATTGAGAACTAAAAATGACCAAATACGTTGCTGTTCATATCAATATTAATCTGTAGGATAGACAGAAAGCTACATATAGCCATTAATTAGAAACATCGGATGACAAAAGGTTTGACAATGCATTTCACAGCAGACACCACATCAGGAAGTGCATTCATAAATCTAAGCAGCACACATTTATTAAAATGTACTCAAAATATTCTGTTGACCAGAGACCAGAAAAGGTAAATATTTTGATTATAATTCCAGGATCATATCTATTAATTCTCCATAAAAATGTATGTATACAAGTGTCTCTCATTATACAAGAGGGCCAAATGCTTCAGATTCTATGACGGTTCCGACTTAAAGACTTATTTATTGATGAGATGGTAGGGGCTTGATGCTTTGGCTGTTGTCAGGCCCACCGTGGTTTCCCTGTTGGATTTCTTTTGCTCCGGTATTCAGTTTTAAGTGCTGTTGAGTCCATATCTTTGCTTTATTTCCTTTTTATATCTTGATTTATATGTTCTAGGAGATGATGCATGGGTAAGTCAGAGGTCTTTCATGCAAATCAAACTATTATGTGCCTTGATCCACATCTGAACTAAAGGTGAGGTTGGTTAGCCGTGAAACCGGTTTAAGCCCTCCAGTAAAATATTTTTACTGATCGTTCCAAGGCGGTACTTCTTTTGCGGATCATTTGTGTTATTTATGTCTTGTATTTGTCATGCTTTCATGTCTGTTCATTGCTGCCTTGTGGTCACCAGAAGGGAAAGAGCTGACCTCTTGGCTCTTGTTTGTGATGTTTATTGTGATTTTGTTTCTTTCCCATTTGGTATCCTGGGACAGGTGTGGTTCTTGGTTGTATCGATTCCAGATCCTTGCTGTCTTTCTTACTTTAAATCGATTGGTTATTGATTATAGTCTGATCATAAGAACTGTCTACCTAAACACATACTGTCAGTGCTCCACTTGTGGTTTTCTTTAGCTCTGACTATCTGTGAGTCGTGAGTCCTTTTCTTTGTTTCATCATAGTATGTTAATTTGATTTGAGTTTTTCTCCACGATAATACATTGCAATAGTTAGATGGTCTCCATGCGAGCTTAACATTTTTGTACTTCCACAACAGCAGAATCTAGGGCAAAGATTTGGTACCAGTAAAATGCATTTAAGCCCCCAGTTGCTTAGGCTGCTGTCCTTTCTAAGGCGGTGGTTCTGTTGTTATTGATTCGTTGTTTATTGCTACTCCCATTGTGGGAGTTTGTCATTGTTCTATGATTTGCTTTACGTTACTTTAAATCCATTCTAGTTTTTCAGTCATCTTGATAGGGAAGAGAGAGAGCTGGTTGCTTTGCTTAGTTTGTCTTTCCAATGTCTCATGATTGTTGTGTTGCTCTTCCTCACGGTGCCATGGGTTTGTCTGCAGTTTGAGATTGTGGTATTTGCTTATCATACTCACTATTTTTTAACCATATTTTCTCTTATTTTTATATTTATAAATCTTTATAAAGCATTTACTTTTTCCATAAATGGCAAATTTCTTCTGAGTTTTTCCAGGACGTGTTCAGTTTTTATTTTGCATTAGACCCATTCTCATTATGCCGATGTTGCCATGGTACATCCGGATGCAGGACAGACATTATATCAGGATGCATCCTGACACATTTTTAATAAAAAAATAGGTTGCTTTCTCACCTTACCAATGTTACCCGGTAAAGCAATGAACATACCATTTGTGATTCAAACATTTTTTTCCTTTATAGCATTAACAATTTATGGGGACTTTTGTATCTATGGGATATGCAGTCTGATCAACAACTTCTTTATTAGATTCCTGTAGAGCATAAAATTTAAACTTGGTTCATGCTAAATTCCAATATTCTAGACAGTCTCTGTAGTTGAGCTGGATAATACAACATCAGCAGTAAATGAAAACTCAGATGAGTCTGTGCGAAGCACAGTCTCGCCAGAGACTTCACTATTTTACATATTTTTATGTGTTAGTAGATGGTTTATTACCACGATAATTGACAGCCTTCCCGGTGACTCCCGGTTGTTTTTAACATTTTAAAACAACTGGGGACATAAGCTGGTTCAACATGGTGCATCCCGGGCCTCCAAGGTTGTACAGGTGCTGCCACGATTGTGACAGGGCTCATCTAGGATCACCAAACAGAGATGAACCGGCTCCTTAGATCGGGACAGTGAGAACGGGACTTTAGGATGTTACCATGTCTACATTACAGAAGTTTTGATTTTTGCAAAAGCGGCCAACTTTGATTAGAATCTAAATATCGGTACAATTATTATGCGGCTAATGGCTCATTGTAACGCCATGCCCCATACTGGTTTCTATCTCTGTTAGCTTTACAAGTTGCCGGGACATTTCATATCACGCGGCAATACAGTGGAGGTCTATTTGTTTTGTTTGTTTGATTTGATTCTTAATGTCCCATCAACAATCTTTCAGTTAAACAGGGACGGGTCTTCCTGGGTTGAACCAGTACTAAGCTAGGATAAATGTGTCTTGCTCAAGGACCACAACACAGTGACGCCTGTGAGGCTCGAACCCGCAGCCCTTCGGTCTTGAGTCAAGCACTCTACCACCAAGCCACTGCGCTCCCCTAACAGTCATAACAAGCTGGAAAACTGTTGAATATGATCAAGTGCATCGTCTACTTTATAAGGCTAGGGGTCTGGGGCCGCCTAGACCCCTAGAAGCTGTAGGATAAATGATGCGAATTCTCTGGATCTCAGCTTTTCCTGAAACCAACAGTGGCGGTCTAGAATAAACTTTTACATGTGACTTTAAATGACCAAATATGATTTCGTTGGACGAAAAGTAAGTCACTAGAATTTAATATTTAATAAATAAGAACTTCTGTTGAGGAGAGTATAAGGTTATGGAGCATACTGTAATAAAACAGTTGAGCCACGCCATGAGAAAATGGGTATTAAAGCATGTGGGAAATGTGCAGACTCGGATCAGCCTGCAATACAGTTACATGCAGTCTGATCAGAGTGTTCACATTGAGCTTATACAATCTACTGAGCTAAACAGTGTCCGTCAGCAGGTCTTATAATGGCTTCAAAAACAAGTAAGTCTAATGAAATTTGTGCTAGCTGTGGGGCCATTACTGAGTATATGATTGCTCTTATTGCAATGGAGTCATTAGGATTATTTTCCTCTACTTCATCTTTAACACTATATCTGCATGTGGGCACATGTGGAAAGCATGATACCCCCATAGCACTCCATTCTATTCTATTTTGTCCCAAATCTTCCATTGTAATATTGTTGTGTAAGCACCCTTTTATTCATGCATATGGTTCCACATATATCACTCATTCTCAAAGGCCATTTAAGGGTCCTTATATTACTTAAACCTAAAAGAGCCCCTTTTTTCTTCAGAATTTTTTCTATTAAGTTCTGCTTTGAAAATAGCCCAAGCAACAAATAATCAGCCAAATTCAGTGATAAAATTGATTCAAATAGTTTATGTAACAATTATGCTATTAAATATCAATTTATATCTTATTCAGTGTAAACATCGAAAATGTATCTTTTGCATATAATCATTCCCCTTACTGAGAAAGGCCCTATTCCAAGAATTCCGAACGTGATGGCAAACCATTACTTTAGAAAGGGTATGGCTAACCTTAACTTTCTCAAATTAGACATGAAATGATTGCTCCCCTGACTGTAGTGCCCTCTGGTGTAAACAATTGAGCGAGGTGATGATAAACCGTAACTTTTATAAACTACATAGATGATGGATAACTGTAACATTTAAAAGTAATGGCTAGCCATAAAAAGCCAGACTGGTGGTGTTACAGGTCTTTGTTTGTTTGAGTTGATGCTTAACGTCCTAGTCAACAATTTTTCAGTCATATTGCGACAATTTCCTGAGTTGAACCAGTACTTAGCAGAGAGTATTGTCACAATGCAGTGCCTACAGTGAGTATCAAACCCGTGAACATTCAACCTAAAATCTAACAAGCTCCAACTGAGCCACCATGCTCCTCCGGTTTACGGGTAACTCTTTCACTTGCTATCCTCGCAATCCTGAAACATTTCACTCATGATATGTTGTGGGTACAGGACTTTAGTTAAGAGTGTGTAACGAAAATTTAATTTTCTTATTTCTCAACCAAAACATATGTTGTGGGTACTCAAAAGAACCGTCTCAATGAGACGGTTCTTTTGAGCACCCAAAACATATGTTAAAATTGATTGGTAAGAAAATATTTACAATTTTACGCTGAAAATTTTTGTTTATCTAAGCCTGTGGGGTAATATTTGGAAGCAATAGCATTGAGACTCCTCCAATGAAGACAGTACTTGATTTCACTCAGACATGAGAAGAAGTGGACATTTTTTCAGTTTATGGAAATGATACAAAAGATCACCTTATCAAGCTCTCTTCTAGCCCTGGTCATTTCTTTCAAGATCTTTATCATTTTCAGGGATGGCAGCTTATCTTCCAAGTCTTTATCAACATCGTCTGTGTCAAAGTCATTTCTCTGAAAAACACAAAATAATCCATACCTTTGTGTAGGATTCTAGGTTAGAGAAAATATGAAAACAGGAGCCCTAGAGCCTTCTTTGCCAAAAGTTGGGAGTCCCACCATACAAAAGAATATAGCCCCCTTCAAAAAATAGGAGTCTCAGCACCAAAAATGGGTATTCAGGACTGCAAATCAGCAGTTAGTGAGAGCTCTGTGTTATTAGCATGTATTTACAAGCAGAGAGGAAACCAGTGTGGTTCCTGATCGGCTGGCTTCTCAGAAGCCAGCTGATCTAGATCTATACTGTTTTCCAAGTAGGATACATATATATATCCGGGCTTAGCATGAGAAGGGTTAAACTGGTCTGCAATTGCGACAGAAGGGAGATGAAGTGGATATTTCCTAGACCCTAGGTCATGCCAGTATTGCTGGAAACGAAATAGCTGATGCGCTAGCCGAATAAGTTCTACCACAGTACAGGAGATTTATGAGGCCATCAACAAAACCCAACTGTCGAAATTGCAATCCAGATGTGAATCATGGGATAACACAGAGTATGGTAGAGTATTCCATATGCTTGTTCCAAAAGTGGACTCCTAGAAGTTTTGGATATCCCCGGCAGGAATAGCTTCTGCTGAATTCTACAAATACAGACAGGATATTCGAAGATTAAAGACTACAGACACAAACTGGGCAAATGTGACAGTAATATGTGCACCTGCGGTGAACCAGAGACACCCGAACACTTCCTCACCAACTGTCCCAACTATCAACATTGCAGAGAAACTATGCAGCTGGATTTATCATCCCAATTGATCTTGGATTGAACGTCTTTGAAACCCAGACCCTACTCAGTAATGAAGAGCACCCAGAACTACCGGACTGGAGAGAATCCATAAGACTGGAGTTTGAAGCCTAATCGCTTCCCCAATCGGCCAGGAGATTCCGGATCAACCTCCACCAAATCCTTAATCCATCAATCCACATCTTGTAGAAATTCTAAAGTACTATTGAAATAAGTCACATTTGCAGAAAAAACACGTTATACGGTGCTAAAACATCATCTCCCATACTTGATGTATGTTGACTTATGCACGTTTATCCAGATATCTACGTGACTAAATGCATATAGCATCTCGAATGGGTTACCAAGAGGGTATTTTTGTTGAGAAAGTTGAGAACCGAGAAAATTAATTGTTAATTATAAACTCTTATCTGGAGGCCCGATTATTTTGTAGAGTTTGCCAATGTGAGGTATAGTATGATAAATGTGATTTTAAAAATCTAGGCGGCTAATAAAAAATCTGAAATCAGTTTGCGTTAATCAAACTAAATGCGTAGACGCATCTGCATGCATATGTTTGGTGGACTGTTTCAAGGGTTTTATATAATTCGCGTATGCGAGAAGTTGTCTCCGTTAAAGACAAAGCCTTGAAAATAAAATTCAGTATAGTCCTTGTAAGGTCTTTGTTTATTTTGACCCTTCCCAGTAAGCACGTAAAACTGGGCCACTGCCTGGCTGCTGCGTTGGTGGACCGTAGTTGTCCAGTTTATGTGCTGGCTGGGTTTATGTTCCAGTCAACAACAATTTTTCAGCCATGACGCTCTACTAATAAACTTACAGCACCAACAAATTGTATAGCGACGACAAACTTTTGTCTTTGCAAACATATTGGACACAGGATCAGGACCGACAGAACGTCGACCACAATCTAGATCCAAATCGTTTGACTCTCAAAAACTGTTAGAAATAGCAGACGAATGGACGAACCAAATTTAATTGCCGTTTCGAGAAAAATTACTTCATTTGCAAGGTCAGTACGGTTCACTATCACAAAACATCGACACACCTAAAGAATGACGTGTCAAATAATGAAACAACAATTTTTTCTGTTTCCCATGGTCATTTTATTCAGCGAGATAGTAAAAATTCTGAGCCAGTATTTGCAATCAACGAAGGCTCTGACGAGTCTGCGCACATGTAGATCTACAATTTCCGCAGACTCTTCACTCCTCTCCACCACAGACGCACAGTACATGTAAGGCCATCGATGAGTGCTCAGGCAAAAACAATTTTTTTATCTTCTGCAAATTCGAGATAACTTTGTATGGGCGTGCTTTTGTGACACGACGTGTTAACGCCAGATTCGGCGACACAGATAATAAAATTTAATCAAATGTTTTGAGCGTAAAATTTGACTATTTTTTTAACCATCAGTTCAAACATGTACTCTCGGAACGGTGCGACGGTTCTTTTTGAGTACCCAAGACGAGTCAAAATATATTGTCAATTGCGCATTCTTACCAAGGGGTCTGTATTTTTTCCTGCCCTTCTCCAAGAAAATATTGCTACGAAGACAACGGATCCAATTTGAATGCCCTTTGAAGCTCTTTGTTTAAAATTCTGAAATCTGTTTTGTAAACAAATGAGTATGAAAAGTTTTAATGGGATAAAAACTGTTTGAGTTACAGATTACACAACCCAGACACCATCTAAGCAAAAATGCCTAAGTTCAACACCCCTCAAAAATGAGAAAATACTCATGAAAAGTGCACAGAAAGAGAGTGCACATTTTCAATATGTGAACAACAATTATGCAAAGTTTGAATAAAATCGAACGAAAACTTTTGGAGTTACAGTTCTTACACAAACTAGACATCCCAAAGGTGTAGCGTACGGACAGATAAATGGACGGATTGAGGGGACCCACTACTAGACCTGCTTTCGCAGGTAAAAATTCTGAAGTCTGTGTAAGCCACACTAGATGAGTCTACGCACCTGCAGTTGCATACGTTTAGTGGAATGTATAATTTGCCTACATGCGATATTCAGACAACATAATCAAACATAAAATTCAGTAATGCCATCGTATGGTCTTTGTTTGTTTTGATCCTTGCCAGTAAGCACGTAAAATCGGGCCAGCGAAACGCCATTCGGATAATCGGACTAGCGAAACGTCATTCGGATCGGAATTGCGTTTCACTGGCGGGCCGATAGTAGCCCGATTTTAGGTGCTGGATCGGCTTATGTGACTGTCCAGGTCAAAAACAACATTTCAGTCATGTCGAGACTTGGTTGAATTGGTTCTAAGCAGCAGATAACATGTCTTGCCCAAGGACACAGCACAGTGCCTCTGCCAGCGTTGAGTCTCAAACTAGCAACCTTCCACTAACCTTACAGCACCTACAAAATGTAATACAGTATAGCGTCGCCTGTCTATACCATTTGCAAAAATATTGTACCAAGGACCGACAGAACGTCGACCCTGATCTAGATCCAGCCCGTTTGACAAGGAGTAACGGAGGATTGGACGAACGTCGGGAGAAAAAGATGAAAGAAAGAATCATATAATCAGCAATGCATGTACGGGCCACTATCACAAAACATCGATGCGTACAAAGTCACTGACGAGTCAAATAAAATAAAAATTAAAAAACAAAAAAAACAAACATTTTTTTTCTCTCTTTCCCACAATATTTTACTTCCTGCAAGCGCATGCAAATTTTGAACCAGTGTATGAGATTTGTGTACTTATCCAATTTGCAACCAACGAAGGCTCAGATGAGCCTGCGCACATAATGTAAAATTTCCACAGAGCCCCCCCCCACACACATACAGTGCATGTTTGATGTTCAGTTAAAACAGATAACTTTTTACGGAGATGTTTTGTGATAAAATATTGCGACAAAACTCCACTTTACTTGGGGGGTACCGTCAGTGTTCACATGTGTTTTGGGTGCACAATATGACCATCTCATCGAGACGGTTCTTTTGAGCACCAACAGCATTTTTCTGTTGAAAAATAAAACCAATAATTACGGACTCAATATTATCAAGGGATCAGGTCTGGTTGTATTATCAGTTTATGCGGGAATGGCGGTTCGCAGACAGCTCTCGGTATCGTCATCAACCTGCCATCGGAGTTTGTGACCAATCATGCTCTAACTAGCCTGACCAGCCACTTATACTGAAATTTTAGGTCCATACCGGAGCTGGGTTTTCGTTCCTACTCCATCTTCGCAAATGTGCATTCTGTCCGCAGGTTGCGGACTTGTTAAAACGCAAGGAGACCGCAAACTCGATTGCTGTCTTAGATTCTCGAGATCTTAGAACTTTTCCTTCTGCAAAACATAATCTGGTAGCACTTGTTATTCACTAATTGGAAAGAATCTACTAGTACTAGCGAAATTTAATTTTTCTATGTAGTCTCTGTAGCCGAGCAGACTGATTTGGGTTAAACCTTTTCGGAAACCCCGAATTTGCATATCCGTAAAGACGCTTCGTAACTTCCGACGAAGTAAGAATCATAAAGCCTTTTCAGCTACAGAGACTAGCTAGAATCTTGATATTTCAATGTTAAAGGTGTAAGTTATTGTAATTTCCAGAGATAATTTATCAAAGACGCTGATCAGACTGCGCATAGATTTAGGAGGAGTACCCCTTCATTGCCAATACGATCAGACGGACGAGGAGACGACTCATCGACATACTGGAGGAAAACAATTGAAGAAATCTCCTTACTGTGAATTTATCTATCATAATATAATCCCATATAAATATCCATGATTATTTATTTATTGTACATGTCAGCTAAATGCACTCATTTACTCCTCACATGCTTCCCAGTTGGACCCAAACCAGGCCCGAAAATGTCGGGTCTGATCTGGATCCAAACTGTTTGACACTTTGATGGTATTCTTGAAATCAGCAGATGACACTGTCCGTTATTCAATCACTGCATTTTGTCACGTTCAGGTTATACATGTCATTTATTAGCTTTGAAGTTTGAAGCTGACAAAACTACAGACATCAAAGGTCATGTCAAACTTATTTCTCGTGTTGTGGGCACTCATAAGAAACGCATCTACAAGGCGATTCTATCGAGAGTACAAGTAATAGTTATACCATGGGTTGTCCACCTGTACGTGGAGATAATCCACGAGCTTTAGCGAGTGGATTATCTTACATACAGGTGGACAAACATGGTATAACTATTTTTTACCACCTACATTAGTGTAGACCTTGCACATCATGAGATATTACGTGCTAAAGTTGGAAAGGGTGGTATAATGTCAGTTACGACTTTTGGATGTGTATACGATCTTCGGTCGTTCATTTCTTCTTCTTTTTCGAATGTCAAAATCAATTTTAAAGTGTCGACATAATTGCCATAACTTGTTTTTCCGAGAATAAGAGAAAACATGTTGTTTGATGGAAAAGTAAAAGAGTTACGCATTAATGGATTAGTTAGTAAATCATTTCCAGGTAAGAAGCATGTGCGGATCCAGAGGGGGGTGGGGAGGGGGGGGCAGGTGGTCCAGATCCCCCTGAAAAATCACAGGAATATAGGGTTTCATAGCAATAGTGGTCCGGATCTCCTGAAAAAGCACAAGGCTACCAAGCCAGCAATGTTGAGCCACTAGCAGCAGGCACGCGAAACGCCATTTAAATGGCGTTTCGCTGGCGGGCCGATGTTGGCCCGCATATTGTGGTATTTGGATCCTCTTTCCTCTCAACAACTAAAAAAACCCTCAAAGTTGGACCCCTCTGGCAAAACTTTCTGGATCCGCGCATGAGAAGGCGACGAAATGACGTGCATGTAGGAACAGTTAGACTCAGATCACATTGGTGGGCGGATCCAGGAATTATCGTCAGGGGGTGGAGGTCCGGGACATACTGACAAAAAAATTTTTTTTAGTCTAACTATTTTACATAGGGGTCCGATTTCAAGGAAAACAATACTGTTCAAAGTTCCAGAGGGGGGGGGGGGGGGGGGGGGGTCAGCTTTATTCAGGGTAGATCCAACTTTTTCCTGGAGGGGGTGGGGTCCGTTTGCTTATTCCAGTGGAAACCTGTGCTCTCATGGTTCGAAAATGCAATAAACAATTGCGTGTCTACGTCTCCTAAATGTACTGACGTGGTAGAGGCTCTGACGAGACTGCTGTAATGCGCAGACTCTGAGCTTTCGTTGCTCGCACATGCAGTCGATTGATTGCGTGTCTTAACTGTCTATGACTTCTAAATGCACTTATGTTTTGAATGGGGGTAGCAAAGGTTCTGGCGAGACTGCTCAAATGGGCAGACTCGTCTGAGCTTTTTGGTTGCTCGCACATGCAATAAAAACCACTGTCGACTGCGTGTCTATGTCTTCTAAATGCATTTATGTTTTGAATGGCTCTGGCGAGACTGCTCAGGTGCGCAGACTTGTCTGAGCTTTGTTGCTCGTACATGCAATAAAAACCACAGTCGATTGCGTGATCTACTTATGTTTTGAATAAGAGTAGTAGAGACATTTTTTGCAGACTCGTCCAAAGTTGGCAGCCCGTGAAGAGACTGCATTTTTCCAAGAGGTTGAGCGAGTGAATACATTCTTATTTTGGAAAAAAAATGTTAAAAAGATACAAAATGCGGCCGTTATTCCCGCCACTGAAACGGTGAATTTTCTAGACCTATTTAGCTTTAATTTCCAGGAAAACGTTTACTTTCGCTTTTTGAAGTTGCATAGGGAAAGTCAAGGAAAACGTACGCTCTTTTCGTAGATCTTAGTAGCGCTATTCAATGAGTTGATATAATGTCCCTGATCACAGACTGAAAACTGGTCAGTCTGTGCTGAATTTAATTTCCCACTAATTGAAAGACCAAAAAATGTCAAGCAGCTAATTATCAACAAATAGACATTGTTTTGCGTGCGTCTTTACAATTTCATATTTTCATTCAAGAACGTTGCAGGTTGTCATATCGAACGTGAGTCATATATGTATAAAACATATTCCTCGCCTGTCACGAGTGATATTTTTATGTTGGGTTGAATAAGATCGATCTTGGAGGTGCAACTGCAACTAATTCCCGTGTCATGCTGTTGACCCTTGAGCGCCTCGTTGAAAATACCTGCGACTCGCAATAAAAACAGCGCGGGACTCATGCGAGTTTCACGCAAGACGCACGCAAAATCCATGCAAGTTTTTAGTTTTTCTTCCGCGAAAAGGCTTAAAAATCCCTGAAAAACACAGGGTTTATAGAACCTTCCTGGCAACTGTACTGTATATAGCTAGAAATTTAAGAAAATGAAACTTCCGTTACAGGAAGTTTAGATATGATACTTTCCAATAAGTGAATTACATTGGAGCCGATCAGACTGCGCTGATGTCTACTTAATAAAAAAAAACTAAAATTTGGCTGAGTTGTCTTGGGCCGAGTTTTGAATCTGGGCCGAGTTGGTTTGTGGCTCCGAGTTGGTACCAAGATTTACAGGAAAGACCCAAATTACCGGAAAGACCGCCGAAATACCGGAAAGACCAAAGAATAATATGGAAACATTGATTGGTGATTATTAATTAATGAATATAAAAATAAAAAAAAGTATCTGTTGTTTTTAATTTGATATATTTTTTTCTACTTGCGCATTTCTGTACAGTGAACATTACAGAATAAAAATCTAAGAAGTTTATTTCAAAATTCAAATAAACTTATTTTAGTTAATACTTGGAAAACAAGATAGCTTGACACTTTGATTGGGATTATAAGTTATCAGTTGGGTTTAACAAGCCTCCTTAAATTGGACATTAATCCAATTTATCATTTCTTTGAATAAACAAGATTCGAAGAGAGGGTTGAATATTTAAAACGATGCAATTATATTGGCAATAAACGTACAAAATACTTTTAGCCCCAAACAGGTAAATAATTACTAAGCATAAATTTAGTGGATAGCATATTTGAACTCCCTATTATTCATTGGTCCTTCCGGTATTTCGGCGGTCTTTCTGGTAATTCGAGTCTTTCTGGTAAATCAAGGCACCCGCCCAGAGTTGTCCTGCACCCGTGACATTAGCCCGACCTTATGAATTCAACCTGCTAACCATGGCGCCACACAGTATTCGCTGAACTTTCTAGAATTGATGAAGAGAACCTGTATATTGAGCCAGGCTGAAAATAAACAAATTGGAACATGTTGAAACCTGGTCTTCTAGACTCTACATTATTTCAGCATCAAACATTTAGGCTACCTTGGCTATGTGTCCAGTTTGCTCCCCTAGAATAAGGGCATTCCTAAGCCCGTTCAATGATTTATCTGAAACACCCCAGGGATTATTTGTCTCGGAAAATAAAGAAACCCGTAAGCTGCTTTCCATTTTTGTTTTCAATTTTCGAGCCTTTTCTATTTTTTTTCTTTTAGAGAGTATTTAAAGCAATCGGGTCCGTGGAAACACCCCAAAACACCCCAAGCCACCTCCAAACTACCCCAAACCACCTCTAAACCATCCCAAAACACTTTCTTAACACACAGAATATGTTTTTGTGATAGTATCAATAATTGGAGAAGAAATTATTAAGCATTTTTATTACGTTGATTTGCCATGTTAGCCCCAAACCTCCACCAAACCACCCCAAACCACCCCAAACCACATCTAAGCCACCCAAAACCACATTCTTAACACACAGAATAAGTCTTTGTGATCGTATCAATAATTAAAGACAGTTATTTTTTCTTTTAACTGATTACTTAATTAATTGCTTGCATACAAGCAGTCGAAATTAAATATGGACTAATCAGCTTCTGAATAAGGATTAAAGGTGCATCACATGTTTGATCTTCACAATGAATGGTGTGAAATGAAAAAGGGATTTACTGTTTGTGGATGTGTTGGTCCAGGTAGAGAGAGAGAGAGAGAGAGAGAGAGAGAGAGAGAGAGAGAGAGAGAGAGAGAGAGAGAGAGAGAGAGAGAGTGAGAGAGTGAGAGAAGGAAAGAGAAAGAGGGGGAGGGGTGTGTGAGTGGGCGTGGGGGAGGTAGGTTAGCTTGTTTGTGTTCATAGAGACTGATCTGAGGTGGTTTGGGGTGGTTTAGATGTGGTTTGGGGTTGTTTATATGTGGTTTGGGGCTAACAAGCCAGGCGACGTAATAAAATGCTTTTAAATGTGTTCTTCAAGTATTGATACTATCACAAACACGATCTCTGGGTATTTAGAATGTGGTTTGGGGTGGTTGAGAGGTGGTTTGGGGTGGTTTGGAGGTGTTTTGGGGTGGTTTGGGGTGTTTCCACGGACCGAAAGCAATCGGCTCACCTCGTGCGATTCAGGATAGCATCTATACGCCACTGGGCGTAGACAATAACAACAACAGAGTTTACCTTTTTTTTTCTTTCTAACATACTGGCTTCGCTCAAACTTGAGCATTACGCCAGGGAGTGCTATTTTTGAAACTTTGATAAAATAAAATAAAATAAAACACACACACACAAAAAAAACAACTTTTGGCTGAATTTTTATTTAATTAAGGAATGCCCTAAACTCCTCTGTGGACTGGATATTGGCCACAGAAGGAGATGTACAACATCACAGGTGTCATTTCTTGACGTTCAATCGCGATAAAACTCCTCTGTGGACTGGATATTGGCCACAGAAGGAGATGCACAACATCACAGGTGTCATTTCTTGCCGTTCAATCGCAATTGTCTGGTCACTTCCACTTCCTGATGATGTCCTCTGATAGACTGCGTTACGTCTCTTAATAAAGTACAAGGACGTAGTCCGAAAGTTGAGACCCTAAAAAGTTTTGTTGCACCCCCTAGATACGAAGGTTGCTATATAACATTTTGTAGGTAATTTTATGCTGAAATCAATAGGCAATGTTGTCAACCTGGCAACCTGAGCAGAATTTGTGTAAACGGCAGGGGTAAAGTCAAAACTTTTAACACATTAAAACGGCCAAACATAATTTTAATATGTGTTTTCTCTATAAAAAAAGTTAACTAAATTCTTCTAAAACATATTCCTGGTTATTCAAAAGCATAAATGTTTTAAATAGCTGAAAGTTAAAAAACAAATGCCACCAAAAACCTTTGCTTTTCTGTATATTAACTATGTTACCGCATTTATGCTAATTTTCTATAATATGTTGCTTTCAAAACTGCCTGCCTAAGAAAGAACAAGGTATTCCCTCCGTCCCCAATTTAAAATAGAAGAATTGCAGTTTTGCAAGAATGCATACACTTCTTATCCTTATAATGTCTGGGTCAAAGCATAGCCTTTATACATGACAACTTGTTATCTATGATGCTTAATTGAGTTATGCAAACTTAATGTCAACCTAAGTATTGCCAACTTAAATCATTTGTGTCATAGGATGTAACTGTAACTAAACAAAAAAAAAAGAATACTTATTCCTTAATTGTTAAAGCTAAGTGAAGTAATTGATGTCATAATGTTACATACATTACGATATCAAGTGTGCAATGACACATTATTTTGGTCGCAGGTTCTACATTAAGTAATCTGATTTTTACTAATAAGTGCATTGTTCAAGTCATTTTACTTTTATACCATGCTAAAATACTTTAATTGTTAAAGCTAAGTGAAGAAATCATTGTCATAATGTTACATACGTTACAATATCAAGCATGCAATAATACATTATTTTGGCCGCAAGTTCTACATTAAGTAATCTAAATTTTACTAATAAGTGCAATGTTCAAGTCATTTTACTTTTATACTATGCTAAAATCAATTCCAATTCAAAACGGATCTTTATTTGCACAAGGCCTTCACTACACTTTAGTAATTATATGATATATATCTTAACTTGTTACTAATATATGCATGAAAACTCAAAAAGCCTCACTAAAATATATAACGGAGTCAAGCTCTGTTTATGTTTGCCAAAACAACTTGCATGTACATTAACAAAAGTCATTTTAAAGATCCTTGCATTTGTATAGCATATTATCCTGATTGTAGCATAAATAACACTAGTAATGTGATCATGCACACATCATTATTCTCGCTAAAATGAATATTTAGTGCTCCATGACCCTCACGTCATAGATTCCAGCTGTCTTTTAAAAGGATTTTTGGTGAAGCACAGTGGCTCAGTTGGTAAAGCAATAGACTGGGAATCAAAGGGTTGCTAGTTCGAGACTCACCACCTGCAGAGTCACTGTTTTCTATCCTTGAGCAAGGCACTTTATCTGCTGCTTAGTACTGGTTCAACCCATGAAGACATCAAATTATCCTGACATAATTGAAAAAAAAAATATTGACTGGAACTTTTAATATGCAAAGAAACAAACAAAAAAATATTATTTTTTTTTTCGTTATAATATAGTATTATGATATCATATAGATAAAGACTTACCATTAATATTACATTACCTATTGAAACAAATGCATATGTTCCTCTTCTTTGAAAGTGCAGCGTTATGGTATAGATTACATGGTAACAACATTATGGCCTCATCATACCTGCATTAAAACGCTGTCCAAGCGCTATTGATTAAGTGTGGTTTTGGGTAAATATGTGGTACCAGCACGTCTAAATAATACATTATACAGGTTTATCAGATCAAAACTTTATACTGTGTGGCCTGCCATATTGTATATTTACTTATAGCCATTACAGATAGAATGTACAAATCATAATGTGAATATCACAAACGAATGTTTGATTAAGATTTCAATGTCAAAATATGAAACGAAATGTGCTAAAGGATACATCACTCGAAGATTGGTACCAGCTTAAAGCACAGTTTATTTGGTAATGACAAAGCACCCAAAGTATTTATGGCCAGAACAAACACTACAGGAACATATTCTTGGAATTCAAAAGATGACCTGTTATGGTTAACTGGCCAGCAAGTGCAATGGCATCTGTTCCAAAGAGAGATAATAACTATAATGAAATAGAATCTTCATTGGCTAGCATATAAGTTCTGGATAGTACAAACACACAATTGAGTCAATGGAGTACCAACATATTTATCCTATTCCCAATCACATATTTATTGCATTTTCACTGGCTTAAGCGCTACATGTATTGGAACACTGAGCAAAAAAGCTTAAAGATGCAGCATTGTTCAAAAATATTAGTGAGTATGATCAGGAAATACCACAATCACAAACCGCAGACAAGTTAGTTATTTTCTTTCATTTTAAAGTTATATATCATGAAACTACATGCGTAGATACAGAATAATTATTTTGGTAGTACTATAAACCACATTTCTGTCACATACATTACTACTTCAATGTCATAGCAGCATATAATTGGGATAAAGTATACAGCAACTCAAGTTATAAATTATTCAAATTGGTGCATATACTATAACAAGGATTACGACATTATTTAGATAAATGTCATTAGATGTGGTGCACAAATATCTTGGAACATCTGACAATATGCTTTCAGATCAAGATTTAAATCATTTCATAATATGTAAATGTGATGTATGTAAGGCCATCCTTAAACATTTCATTGTTTATCGTCACCTTACCAACTCACTCAAAATGCCACCCACCCAAATTATTTTTACGACCGTTTGAGAGAATTGTTTTTTTTTTGTTTTAAACATTTATAAAAAAACACAATATAATGTCCTTTTAACAAATCGGTGAAAAAATACCTAGCCACCTGGAAAATTATGAGTAGGGTTACAGCAAGCAAAATAATTTTATGGATGGCCTAATATAATAGAATTCGTTTAGATACCCACAAACGAGGACATTTTAGGAAATTTGTAAGTGATACATTATAAAGGTACACAGAAAATAAATACACAATCTTACAAGGCCTAGGCATGTTTGCATGCACAGGTTTTTTAATTAAATGAAGTTTCAAACGAAGACAAACGAAGACAACAGCCCCGATGGCTATGGCAAATTAGGGGGATATCATGATGCATGACGCTAAGGTCTCTTTCATGCTATACCAATTAACATAGTAAAACATTTTATGAAGACAAACACTAAATGAAAGCTTTGGTCTTATACATCCATAGTGGTTTTCTTGACCAATTATGGTTTAGATATGGATAAGAAAACAATAAATGCACAACCTGCTGTCTATATAGCATTATTATTCAAACATATTTTGTTTTTACCATATATGGGCAGTGGCCATTTTGATCAAGTGACCTAAAAATAATATCATATTTATATTGTTTTATCTACTGAGTACTCCATATGAAATTATAGTTCAATCAGCCCGATGAATTCTGAGAAAATGATGCTTAGATATGTATAAGGCAGTCCCAAGTGGCCTTGGATGAATGGCCTTGGATAAAAGGTCAAAGGTCATTATCAAAACCAGTGTCGAAATAGGTTAACAATTTTCGCAAGTGTTATGATTTCTACTTAACATTTATATAGAAAACCGAACATTTCATGATTTTTCCAATATAAATGCATTAGGAATCAAATTTAGCCTTGCCGTAAAACAGATCGAGGTCAAAGTAAGCAAGGGTGCAAAGATCTGGAATCGATACAATCAAGTACCACAACTGACCCAGGATACCAATGGGAAAGTGGCAAACTCACAGCAGACACCACAAACGAGAGCCAAGAGGTATAGATTCAACCCAGATTCATCATTTGTGCAAACCTTGTAGGGCCCACATTCCCAATGCTATATACCAAGTCCCAAGGCCATTGGCCTTTTAATTCTAGAGTAGAAGATATGGTGATGTGACCATTAACATTTGGTTAAAATTTACTCCACTCAATTTAAGGAGTTTCCGTATGAAATTTGAGTGCAATTGGCCGAGTGGTTTCTTAGAAAACTTGTTTCATATATTTATGGGCCTCCAATATGAGTGACCTTGGCTGAAAGGTCAAAGGTCAACCTTGTCCTATGGAATTGCCTCTTAAAATATGTCAAGTGAGAACAATGATTTTGGCTTCAACAGTATTAAAATATCAACTTTTCAAAAATGCATTAGGAAGCAAATTCTACCTTCGTGTTAAGTAGGTCAAAGTCAACCTAGGATCATCAATTGAACAAACTTATTAGGCCTCACATCCTAAATGTTACTTATCAAGTCCCAAGGTCACCAGCCTTCTGGTTCTGGAAAAAAAGATTTTTAAAGGTTTTTACCATTTATGGGCATGTCGGCCATCTTGGTCATGTGACCAAAACAATTTATATAAATCTTAGTTAACTTATTGTAAGTTGAGTTGAGTTCAATTGGCCAAATGGTTTCTGAGAAAACTATGTTTAAATATATTGATGGGACTTCAATATGAGCGGCCTTGGTTGAAAGGTCAACCTTGACCTTTGGAACTTATTTATAGCTATTGTCACATTAGATAAAACAAATCAAGTGAGAATAATGACTTTGGCTTCAACAGTTTTCAAAAAATCAACTTTTCAAAAATTTCCCCATTTAAATGCATTGGGAAGCAAATTTGACCTTGACGTTAAGTAGGTCAAGGTCAACCCAGGATCATCATTTGAACAAACTTGGTAGGCCCCACATCCCAATACTACATATCTTTGAGACATCTCAAAGGGGTTAAAATCTTTTGTTATAGAATATAAGCAGGCATGTGTAATAGGACTTATGCCTCTAAGTAGCTACCTATGGCACAAAAATACATTTATTGTGGAATGGCCAAATTTTAATGAGTTACAAGTGTTTATTTCAATCAGATCACTAAAATTTCTAAATCCAGTTTTAAGCCATTCTGAATCATGATCCCTCAAATATGACACTTTTAAAAAAATTATGATGGTTAAAAGTAAAATATGTTAACAATTTCAAAATAGCTGACCGAGCAAAATATATAAGAACCAGACAATTTCCATTTAACTGTATCTTACTATGTGGCATGCTCATCATCTATAAAGTATGTAGTCAGAGCTGATGTATGATGAATAAAAAAAATGAAAACACATTGATATGAACTGAGCATTATGTACCATATTTGTTTTTAAACTTTTATAAGAATGTGAATAAAACTTCATAGCCCGTTATTTTTCATTAATTTAAGAAACAGGAGTATAGGACATGGCATTATATAAGGTTCACTGTCTTTATAACTTTAAAGTGAGTACTAAATATAGCATTATAATTTTATGCAAAAATTCCAAAGTAATCAGTAGTTATTTGATTACATTTCTAAAGTAATTATAATTGTAATCATTACATTTCAACAGGTCCTGTAATTGTAATGTAATTATAATCATTGATCAGTGAAAGTAATTGTAATGTATTTGAATACTTTTCAATGTATTTGGCCCCACCATGCCATGGTGGCCATCTTGGTCATGTGACCAGGACCATTTGAACAAACTTTCGTTCCCCCATCCAAAGGAGGTCTCCATATGAAATTTGAGCTCAATTGGCCTCATAAAATTGGCTTCAGAGGAGAAGATGGTTTAAAATGTTGATGGACGGACGCCGGATGCCGGAGACTCTGGTATACTAATAGCTCACCTTGGAGCTTTCCGCTCAGGTGAGCTAAAAATCCAATGATCCCCTACATTTTCCATTATTGTCACAGTGTTTGTTTAGCAGTATTGGTTGTTTTGAATTAATGAGCTACATTTACACATTATATAAAAATGCTTTGTAACTTGTGACATAGTACGTATTTTATCAAAGTTTGCTATGCTATCCAATGACTTTAGACTTGTTAAATTGGATTAATTGATATTCAATATTTGACATATTGCAAGGTAACCATAATATTTTAATACAAGTAGAGCAGATAGCGTATTCAACAGAGCCTGTATTTAAAAGACATAACAATGCTATGTTTTCCAAAGACATAAGGCTTTTTAAATCTATATTCTTAATTCAGCAAAATTGATCTCCATAATTTGACATAATCTATCAAAATATTATCTTTTTAACCTTAACAATTAGATAAGTAAATTAAGTTAGTAAGGTAACGTAAATAACAAAAAAAATGTTTTTTAAAGAAGACGTTGCATTCAAATATGAATGATGAAACATTTCTTTTATTCTGAAAGATTGTTAATATAACTAAAGGTCTACATAGTATCATGTTTGAAGCAGGATCTTTTCAAACTAAAATATATTCATACTGTTAATGGGCCATTACAAAGCATGACAAATGGTTTTCAGAGTGAAGTGTGGTTCGCACATGCTCCTGATATATTAGTTGTCAATATATCTAAATTCGTGTTTCTGACAAACGGAATGAATGTCAGACATAATATTTCAAAACGGTATGTATGCTTTGTTTTAGAACAAGAAACAGAAACACGTACATGCGCTTGGTAAGGACCTCGGACAGTTTCCAATTCAATCTGTCCAAATTTTGACAGCCTCTGGCTAGGATAATACATAACTGACAACTATAGTTTTGGGCTTAAATCAAACCGTTACATTAGTGCACCAAGCACAATAAAAATATTTTGAAATTATTGCATGATTATGCCAGGACTCTAGGGTTTAGGTGGTGGGGGTATTTTTAGTTACCAAATTTTATTTCACAGAAAGTCAATGTTTCGTCGAGTATTCACCTAAATACATGTAAATATTATGTTTGCGGCATAAAACTTGAGACGAAAGTGATGCGTTTGCATAAAACTCGCGTTGAGAAGATTCCATTGTTTCATCGATAAAAGTGTGCTGTCAATTACTTTTGACTATTACCTGTAATGTTTAAGGTCATCCAGTTTGACTTGTGCACTGAGGTGTATTGTAACTCCATACTGTATATATCACAGTAAATTTTTGAGCGTAAAATCGATAATATTTTCTTACACATTAGATTTAACCTATAATTTGGTGCTTAAAAGAACCGTCTCATTGAGACGGTTCTTTTGAATACCCATAACATATGTTTTAGTTGAGAAATGAGAGAATTAATTACTTTGTAAGCGCTCATAACTAAAGCCCTGATACATGCCATTGCATATTGATATTTACCTACAGGCTTTTACAAAATAAGTTTCTAATAGGTTTTTATACTAAATTGTTTTTGAGCATTTTGACATCGTTCCCCCCCCCCACCCCCGTGACCAATCATGCCGTTTTTATACGATGTGTGAAATGTAAAACTACAATTGTATGCAAAAGGATTAGTTTGGTCACGGTGGAGGGGGGGGAAAGCACTTCAGTAAGACTTTTTTTCTATTTTCTATATGTTGAATAGCAAAAACTGAGTTTTCAACCCATATTTTTCAGTTGGTACTTGTCCAATGAGAAAACGGCTTTTGCGGATAAGTCGAGGGTTGAACCTACTTTCTTTTTCATAAAAAAATAACATTTTCTTTCAAACTTTTCTCTGGTCATTTTTATGGGCAATCCTTCATTAAGACTGTCCGAGGTCCTTTACAAATTGTCTTTAACTAAAGGGAGGAAATTGTGTTATTGACGAAAGTTTTGCCCCTTAGTGTCTCTTTGTTAGCTTTTCGCGCACAACTGATTTTGCTGGATAAGCTATGTACATAAATTTGGGCACAGATTCGTATTTTCCAAACTTCCTGATTTTTTTTTATGAATATATTTGCGCCGTGGTGTCAATTAACCCTTCCACCAATGGTAAGTGCATTGTTGTTTCCGAAAATAAAGCAATAAATGTTGCTTCCAAGCTCTTGTAGGATATCTCTTAAATATTCCGTGCATATATTTACCATCAAAATGGTATTTAATAGCTATAAAAAGAAAATACTTGAGGTTACCTATACTTGCTGTACACAAAATGTGGAAAACCTTTTCGCATACCATACCCATCTATTTGCATGTTTACAAATAACTGCACTGGTTTACAGCTTGAAAACACCATGCATCATATTCAGCATACATACTTTCAGATTTAAAATGATACAGAAACCTTGGTACCTAGGGGTGCATCCTTTATTTGCCCCCTTATTTCATTTCACCTTATGGACTAACCGTCAGAAACAAATGTTATCGACTTGTTTTTTATGTAGGTCACAGAACCAGAATTCTCTGTTGGCATTGGTCAGTTTAGGTCATGTGATGCTTGGTCAGGCTCTATAAATACGAGAGCCCACCAGCGTTCCTCAGTCTTGTCTTGTATCGTCTTGTTGACAGTCAGGTACCAGACTCAGTTAGGGGCACGGCTATGTCCCCTTCATGACATAAATACGGTAGTGGAGCTGAAGAGATTCATCACTTAGATAACCGAGCCTATTTCATACTACAGCTAAGAATGGCCAAAGATGTTTGTATCCCCAGATGCAAGTGTTTGAATATTTCCTGGCCAGCTTAAGCTCCCATCCCATCCACAAACGCGTGCTTTGGTGCTGGCTGCAGATACGGTGTCTCTCGTGTTTAGGGTCTATGTTTATTGCATTTTTATAAGAAATATTGAGAAATATTCACCTACCGTTCCGTTGTTGCGTGGAAACATACGCTGACATCTGTTAAATAAAATCACTGCCTTGTTTATTATTTTCCTTAATGTTTGTGCATTTTCGTCAGCCAACTAAAGTAAAGTAAGCTATGTAGCTTACAATATGTTGTCTGGGATGTTGTCGTCCACTGATTAAACAACAACAACAAAAACAACATAAAAAACAACAACAACATCAACAACAACAAAATAAGCTCAAAGTTTTACCATCCGAGTGCCGAACAATTTAGATCCAGATCAGGTCAGACGTTTTGTAGGTCCTGGTCTGTGTCAGATCAGGGACTGTCTATGCAAAACATTTGTATAGACGTCCCTGGTCAGATGACAACAAAAGAAGTCACTGGCAGGATAAAGAGTTGATAGACACTGATCACCTATGCTGTCAGAATTTTGTGAAAAGCACTGCTTGATAATTAGGATCTCTTTTTCTTTAGATTCTGCAACACCCCCTCGCGAGGATTACGTGCAGGTTGATTACGCCTTACAGTCACGGTACTAAGTTTAAGAAAAAGAATAATGGTAGAAGATAGTTGTTAAAAGTAAATAAAAACAGAATAAAAACAGTTTATATTGATTGATGGGATGTGATGATTATGCGCCCGTACTGCCACACTGAAATGGTCCGGAGTGGGCAGAAGTAAGATCTGGGATGGGAGCTGATTCCAATAAACAACAGTTGAGGGGAAAAAGGCAAATTTGTTATAATTTGCTGTTGTATGAATCTGACGTAATGCAAGGGGGTGGCTGTGTCGTTTCGATCTCATTGGTTGTTCAAAGTATGGTGGCACAGGTATGGCAACCAGGCCATGTATAATTTTAAACATCATAATAACTTTAGCGTCAACTCTTCTCTGTTCTAGCGTTCACAGATTTAGTTGCTGTTGGAGTTCCGTAACACTTTGGTAAGGAGAGTAGGAGCTGAGAATTCAGTGAGTAGCCCTTCTCTGAGCCATCTCTACCTTATGGATGTCTTTTTCAGTGTACGGACTCCAAACTGATGAAGCATATTCAACCTGCGGTCTTACTGTAAATTTATAGGCTGCATCGAGTATACCTGGATGTTTTGTTTTGATGTTTATTTTAAGAAAGCCTAAACTTTTTGAAGCTTTTTGCTGTGACGCGGTTGATGTGTTGGTAGGAATTTAGGTCAGATGAGATGTCGACACCAAGGTACCGTGCATGGTCTATAGAGCCCAGTACCTGTCGTGCATATTGTGGCCTGCGAGACCTGGATATGTGCAGGACTTGACACTTGGATGGATTAAATTCCATATCCCATGCTTTTTCCCACTCCAGGAGAACATTAAGGTCATCTTGGAGAATATCTGCATCTTCCTGTCCTTGTACTGTCAAATACACTGCCGTGTCATCCGCGAATAGACGGACATTAGATTGTATATTGTCAGGCAGGTCATTAATGTAAAGCGGGAAGAGTATCGGGCCCAAGACTGATCCTTGTGGAACCCCAGATGAGACTGGAGGTTCAGTCGAACTGTCACCATCAAGGACTACACACTGTGTTCTCCCAATTAAGATCTCAGATTAGGATACTCCTTGGTTTAAATATCGTCTGCTGTTGCAGCACTGAAAACAGAAATCTGACAAAACATAGCCGTCTTATTTATGGCATTCTACTACGAATTTGTCGTCTGCTAAACGCATCAAGTGATATAATATTTGTTTCAAAATACTTTCGTCTGCAACTGACTTTTTCTCATTTAAATTTTCCCCAGTGGCCGACCGTTTTATGTTGGTTTTTATTAATCTATCGTCAGTTGTCTTGCCTTTTTCGCTTTTCGCTCAAGGTTCACAGCCACAGGTCCCGATCAGCGGCTATGGATATGATCTAGATGTACCCTCGGACTCAGTATAATTATTTGTTCATTGGGTTCGAAATGCACCTTGATATCCTTGAGAAAATCCAAAGGATGTCATTTAGTGCAGTAAATGTGATAGTATCTTACAGAAAATATTTGTTATTTTTCTAAATTTAAATTCTATTTTCAAACCTAGTCTAAAACACATATTTTTATTAAATTTTATGTATACATAAGTCCTTTTCATATCTATAGTCTTAATCAAACATCTATGTTTTTCCATATATATTTTACCTGTTTTTACCTGTAGTCGACACCATAGTAAGCCTCAGACTTCTTCAGGTGCATTTCGATGTGTTTCCACTCTAGTGTTTGGATCTGTGCTACCAACCTGGTAGCATTTTGCTTCAAATTTATTTGGGTGCCAATACCAATGTTTATTGAGGCGACTCTTGAATGCATTCAGCGAGGGAGCATTTACAACATTTTCTGGTAAGGTGTTCCAAGAATTTACAACTCTATTACTGAAGCTGTTTGCCCTTATGTTTAATCTTGATCTGCGCTTGAATAATTTGAATGGGTGACCCCTTGTTTGTCTATATTCAGCTATTGTGAAGAGTTTCTCTTTATCTACAAGGTCAATGTTGTTGAGGATTTTAAAGACTTGTATTAGATCTGCACGTTCCCGACGGTACTCTAAGGTTGGCAGTCCTAACTTCTTAAGTCTTTCAGGGTAGCTATAGCTTTTGAGGGAGGTGACTAATTTGGTTGCACGACGCTGCACATTTTCAATCATGATTCTGTCTTTTTTGTAGTAAGGCGACCAATTTGGTGTTGAGTACTCGACGTGAGGGCGCACCAGTGATTTGTACAGATTTAGAAAAGTTTCCTCGTCAAGAAAGGTGAAGGTTCTAAATATTATTCCCAGATTTCTATTGGCCAGGTTTACTTTTGAATTTATATGGTCTCTAAATGACAAGTTGCAGTCAATGGTGACTCCTAAATCTTTTTCAGTTTTTACAGTTTCTAGCTCAAAAGTATCATTTCCATCTTGCATGGTGTATTTAGTTCCTGTGTTATGTTTACCAATATGCATGTGGTGACATTTTGTAAAGTTGAACCTCATTAACCAGGTATTAGACCAATTTACACCACTATTTAAACTTGATTGGACATGGTTTTCGGCTGGTTGTTCATTCTGTTTAACTCTATTGTATACTTTGGCGTCGTCAGCAAACAGCTTTATTATTGCATTTATCACATCAGGCATGTCGTTTATGTATACCAGAAACAATGTTGGTCCTAGGACGCTTCCCTGTGGGATACCGCTGGTAACATCTGACCATTCCGATTCTGAGCCATTCATGACAACTCTTTGCTTCCTTTCAGTAAGGAACTCTTGTATCCAATCGAGAACTTTGCCTTGAATTCCATAACCCTGTAATTTAACTAATAAGCGTCGATGGGGTACTTTGTCAAACGCTTTCTTGAAATCCAAGTAGATCACATCTACATCATCCCCTTCATCTAACGCTTGGCTTACGTATTCAAGAAATTCTAATAACTGTGTAGTACAGGATTTGCCTTTAATAAAGCCATGTTGTGCTGATGAAAATAAGTTATTAGTATTCATGTGTTGTATAATTGCATCCCTTATTATTCTTTCCATAAGTTTACCGGGAACTGATGTTAAGCTGATCGGTCTGTAGTTACCAGGCTTTTGCTTTTCACCCTGTTTGAAAATAGCACTTACATTTGCCTGTTTCCATACTTCCGGAATTTTGCTTTCCTCTAAAGAGTTTTCAAAAATGGTTTTCAGTGGGACTTTTAGCTGGTCTTTTGTCTCTTTTAAGTATTTTGGATGAAAGTTATCTGGTCCTTGGCTTTTACTTGGTTTTAAGGCTTCTATAGCGTTCTCAACTTTAATTTCTGATATTTCAGTGGTAAGGAGTGCCTCTTGGTAGATTCTGTTTTGGAATTCTGGCAGTGGTCCATCAGGTTCCTTTTCAAACACAGTGGTGAAGTAACTGTTTAAGGTGGTAGCCGTTTCTTGATCTGTTGTGCTCAGGGCCCCATTATTCATTTGAAGCTTCGATACTGTAGACTTTGTTTTTGACTTAGAACGCACATATTTCCAAAATATTTTTGTATCTGTTTTGATTTTGGGAGCTAATGATTTCTCATAATTGTATTTGGCATGTTTCATTTCATAAGTGGTTTGATTTCTTGCAGCTTTATATAAGCTAAAGTTCCTGTCCGACTTGCAATACTTGTACTTAAGCCATCTTCTTCGCTTGAGTTTAATTGCATCAAGGCATTGTCTTGTAATGAATGGTTTGGATTTACTACAGTCCTGGGGAGGTTTGCTCACCGGTATGTGACTTTTCATTAACTCGATATTGATATCAGCAAAGCATTCCCATGAGTGCAGGAGATCCATGCCATCTAATGTAACTGCCCAATCAATTTTATTTAGTTCCTCACGAATTGAAACATAATCGCCTTTAAAAAAGTTCAATTTTGACTTTTGTTCACTCTTAAAATCAGGAATTGTGTAACATACAAGGTTAAAAGTTAAAACTAAATGGTCGCTCTTTCCTAAACTTGACAAAAAGTTGACTTTTTCTACCATGTTTTCCTCATTGGAGAATATTAAATCTAGCACTGATGGTTCATTTCCTTGGCGTACTCTTGTTGGGTGTTTTACATGTTGAAACCAAAAAGTGTCTCTAATGCACTCTACAAATTTTGTGGCCTTGTGATCTTCTCCAACAGTTGTGGTATTTGATTCCCAATTTATTTCCGGCATGTTGAAATCTCCCAATAATAGTTTATGACTTTCTTGTCGATTTGAGATGTTTTTAAGTAAATCTTCTAAGGCTTGATTATTATCATCATTTGAATTTGGACTCCTATAAAGGCAACCGAGTATTAAAGAATCATGATTTTGAAGTTGTATTTTGCACCAAACTGACTCTTTAAAAGGAGTTTCCACTTTAACTGCATCTGCATGTAAAGATTTTTTTGTGTATATTGCTACTCCACGACCTTCATTAATGTTACTTAAAAACATATCATAATTTTCCAAGTGATAAAATATTTCCTGATTTATAAAAGAGCTTCTTTTAGGAAAGATCTCAGTTATTCCTATGACATCTGGTGAAATGTTTTTGATATAATTTTCCAGTTCATCCTTCTTTGACTGCGAAAGACAGTCCGCATTTGTATAAAAAACTTTCAGGAATTTGCTGTTTCCTTCATTTAAGACTCCCTGGGCAACATTATTATCAGAGGTCCCTATATGTACACTATTAAAATTGTCAGAGGTCCCTAAATGTACATTGTTAAAAATAAAATTTGTGTCCTATACATCAAATTGACCTGGATGGTTTGGGCTGACCGGCTGGGTCGTTATACCACCAGGCAAGGTTGTGTCATTTGATGACATATTGATCACAGTTGTTTGATCATAGGCAGTGAAATGGTCATTTGAGGCATTCATGTTGTAATTTGAGAGTTGTGAAACTTGATCATTTCGAATAGGGCTTGGCATTTGATCCTCAGTCTGCATTTCGACTGTTTCCGGCTCACTGAGTGGAAAATGCACTCTTCTTGCGGGGGAATGATATATTCCTGTATTCTCTTGCCCTGTCAAAGGTCTTCCCATATCTTGTTGTGTCATTCGTCTTGCCTGTATTTTATCCCTACGTTCCTTCCTTTGCTCGGGTGTAAGGTCCTTTGCTATAATTACCCTGTGATATTTTACATCTGTTTTGTTTTGGATATGTTTTGCATTTTCTATCATGTATTTCCTGTCAGACTTGTTTAGTAACACAACTTTTAGCGGACGGTTTTTAGAGGGATCCTTTTTTCCCAACCGAAAGAGAGTTGTTATGTTGAGCTTTTCGAGCCCCAAGCCAGAACTGATTTCTAGAATGTCTTCCTCATCTGCCCTTTTGTTGTCTGCCCCATTTTCATAAGTGTGCTCCTTCAAATTAAAAATTGTTAAATTTGTTTCACGGCGCTTTCTATCCTCTAGTTCTCTTGACCTTATGTCAACAACTGTACTTATGTCCCCCTTCAGACTTTCTATTATGTCAGCTTTTAAGCTATTAACTTGATTTTCCACTTCTTTCTTTGTAAAAGTCTCTAAGTTCCCCATCCTATTTTCTAGGCCATCCATTCTGTTGCTATGTTTTTTCTGTATTTCCTCAAGTGACCCAGCAATATTCTGAAGAGTTGGGAAGCTAGACTTGCAGCTTTTACAGGACCAATGAAAGTCACTAAGTTCGCCCTCCATAAGGCACTTATATAAAGTGTTACTTATCTTGGCACACTCTGTACAGAAAATCAACTTGCAGCCAGAACAGGCTATAGTTTTGTCTGCCGCATATTCGCATCTCTGGCACATATATATTTTTAACTCCTTAATCTAACAATGTGTATATAATGTTTATAATGACTTTAAATTTGTTTTATGTTGCATGCCAGCACACTGTGATATTTGTTAAATCTTTTTCATATGTTTGTCGAAGTAAAAGCCCTACAAGGCTTATGTTTGGTGTTTATCATATTCGACGTTAAATAAATCTTCTATGTCTATGTATCGTCTGCTGAGAACTAACAAAATAAGAAAACAAGTTTGAGCAGGTTGGTCACACAAAACTCCGAGACAAAACTAGCAGCATGATCAAAGCGCATGGAATTTAATAAGGTTGTCTCATGTCAACAACAATTGCCAATCTATGAATAGAGAGAAATTCTCTCACATAACACGTCAGTTGTATTCTTCAGCCCCTCTGATTTTTTGTGAAAGTCAACGCTTGTAATTTGTCACATTATTTCGGAGACCCTTCCCAGTTATCCATTAAAACTGACGTGTGATAGAAATTCTCCGACAATTTCCTTTTATAAATAACGAAAGGTACCATATTCTTTCGCTAGAACGGGTTGTTGATCTAAGATATATAGTTATTGAACCGGTGCGCTTATAAATATTGACATCATTTGTGTCAGAAATGTTGAATAGTGTCAGAATTTTATGTCGACATTAGTTTTCGCGAGTTCTAACCTCAGTCTCAGACTGGGACACAAACAAACCCATGTACAGGTTCAGTTGATCATCATTTCTAAGTATATACTTCGATCGAAGTATATACTTAGATCGAAGTATTGAGATTGAATGGGATTGAATAAGGTTGATGATTATTTTCGTTAGGATACAGAATTGCAAAATTATACTAAGACAGGGGTGAAGAGGATCATAAACTCTTTTATATTTCAAAATAATTTTCAATTTTTACCTGTGCATTTTCTTTATTTTGAAAAAAAAGGTTTTAAGGGTTTCTTTTGAGATGCCCCCTCAGATAAAACAGAAATACACACTCATGTCACGCTTGATGATTTTTCTCCTCACAGTGACATGGGGGACAGCCTCAAAAATATCCTGAATGCATGTTTTTTCCTAAAATGCAAAAATGCAGGGGTGAAAATTGGAAATTATTTTGAAATATAAAAGGGTTTATGATCCTCTTCACCCCTGTCTTAGTATAATTTTGCAATTCTGTATCCTTACGAAAATAATCATCAACCTTTTTCAATCCCATTCAATCTCAATACTTCGATCTAAGTATATACTTCGATCGAAGTATATACTTAGAAATCATGATCAACTGAACCTGATGTAACCCTTTACCTGATATCATAGAGACGCTTTTGCAAGAAGAACAAATCCCAAATCAGGCAGCTCTTGTCTACTCTGTTTGCTTATGGAAATACAATAAAGCAACTCCCCTCTGACTGGAAAAAAGCACAAGTCTGTCCCTTATTCAAAAAAGGCGACAAAACAGAACCTTCAAACTACAGGCCCATTTCTTTAACATGTATTTTGTGTAAAGTTATGGAGCACATAATTGCTTCTAACCTTTCCAAACACCTTAACAAGCATAACATCCTCTATGAACTTCAACATGGGTTTCGCGAAAAACTCATGCGAGACCCAATTGATTCAACTAGTAGAAGACTTAGGAAGGCAGCTATCTTTGGGAAAGCAAACTGATTTAATACTTTTGGATTTTAGCAAAGCCTTCGACAAAGTAAATCACCTAAAACTCTTATATAAACTTTCTTGTTTTGGTGTAAAAGGAAACACTTTAGATTGGATTCAGTCATTTCTAATAGGTCGCACTCAAACTGTTGTACTAGATGGGGAGTCATCTGAGGAGATCAAACAAAAATCAAACAAAAAACGCCGTGGAAACACCCCAAACCACATTCTAAATACACAGAAGTCCTTTTTCTGATTTTATCAATACTTTAAGACGAATTTTACCAATTTTAATGGCATTTTTATTACGTTGACCTGCCATGGTAGCCCCAAACCACATACAAACCACCCCAAACCACATATATAAACCACATCAGACTCAGACCAGTCTCCCTGGACACAAATAATATATGTAAGGAAAATATTCCAGCGTGAATTTTTGTAATGATGCAAGTCATTTCCTGCATTTTTTAGTCATACATCTACGTTTGGTACTGGCTGGAAACCATGGATGGATGAAAAGAAACTAGAAGAATAAAAGAATCAATATGGTCGACCATTCGACACTATTTTTCCTGAAAATTCTATTCTTCCAGCTCTTCCATGGGCTAACATGGCAGGTCTAATAGAAACATTTTTACATTTGTTCTGTTCAAAGTTATTGATAGTATCACAGATGCAAATTCTGGGTGTTTAGAATGTGGTTTGGGGTGGTTTAGATGTAATGCTTTTAAATTTGTTCTTCAATTATTGATACTATCACAAAAAACAAAGTCTGGGTGTTGCGAATGTGGTTTGGGGTGGTTTAGCAGGGTTTTACACCAAGTTGAATGTTTGGGGGTCCTTGGGACTCAACTTTGAATATGATGGGGGTCCCATCATTGAAATTTGGGGTCCCATTTTTTTATATAAGCTTCCAATTTTGGAAGGTTGTACATCCTTCCGTGAAGGTTTGGTGTTGTCCCCAGGTCAGTAATTTTGAGGGCCATGTTTGGCCCCCTTCAGACTTTTTGGGGGGCCATTTGAAAATTTTGAGGGCCACATATTACCTTCAGTGAAACACAATCCTATATGTTTTTTTTACAAAAGCTGAACTTGTCCCTATAATATGCAGGGACCAAGCTAGCCCTTAAATTTAGGAAGAAGAAGTGAATTCTCCCTCCAGTACAAATAGGGAGAAATTTGAGAAAGTAGGGAGAAGTGATAGATTCCTGCATCCAGAAGACAGAAAAAAACAGTCTCTTATCAGACTTTTCTCTAATTGAGATAAAAAAAAAACACGAAAAAGCAGTCACTGATTAGACTGCTACTTGCTTTCCATTCTGAGAAATTTGGTTGGTAAATTTGAAATACACATGATCTTGCTGTCATTGTATTCTATCTATCTGTCTACAAGTGTCCACTTATCTGAAGTATCTGGTATCTTTGATCTATTGCCGACTTGAGCCTTTCCAAGTGAAAATACTATGTAATTTGGCATATACAAAAGAAAGAAAACTGTGAAAATAATCGTCCTTCACGCTTGAGCGGTCGGCTGAGTTGTCAGTGATTATTCACACTATGAAAAAATCAATACACAAAGTCAGTGATGGACAAATCAGTATACGTTTTCCATGCTTTTTAGCAGAGCGGACCTGAGAGAAAGCATGGTATTTTACGACTTTTTTTCACGGCCGATGTTTGCACGGATGTCTTCACTTCTTGTTTACCTACGAGGTCAGTGCAGCAGTCTAAAACAAGAGCACCTGTCCTATTTATTTATAGATAGCCTGTAAAAACTTTGGAATTTGGGATTTTAATGAAAGGCACAACAAACACATCTGTGTCCCAGTGGACGCAGGTATGGTGAATTGACGGGTCCTACCTAATGATTTATGCGTATAAGACGCAGGATATTGCGTCCTGTAAAACCCTGGTTTAGAGGTGGTTTGGTGTGTTTCCGTGGACCCCAAAAAAACAGTGGCGGATCCATGGGGTTCACTTGAACTGTAGCGGGTCAACTGGGTCCCTGATTCGATTCTGGGACATCTCGGCCCCTCACAAACTTGACCCCTAGCAAACTCAGCCCCTAAAAAGTAGGACTACCATTTTGGGGCCCCTGCAAACTCTGCCCCAACCACAATATTGTTTCAAGAGGCTGTATGGTTTCAATGTACATGTGCAAAATCCCAATTATGTTTTGTCTATTTTTCAGTCGACCTATTGACAACTCGGTACCAAATAACCAGCATCATCTTGGTTTTATATACATGTATCAGAGTTCCAAATCTATCAATTAATTATATTAGAAATGGGGGGAGGGGGTAACTCAGGGGTAATTTTGGTATTGGTGTGTGAGCCCATTCATATACTTGATTTCACAGAAAGTTGACTTATTCATATACTGTCCTTTGAATTAATATACCCTTTCATACGAAAAATATGTGCATATACATCATGGGTGTCTTTTTAGGAAATCTGTACTTTGTCATATATATATAGGTCTCAGAGATATAGGTAGTTACCCCCCCCCCCCCCCCCCCCCCCCCAGTTACCCCCTTATGATGCTGTCTCAAAACAGTTTTAATTGATTGTCTTTGGATACTTCTAAGAATATTTTTGCACTGAAGTCCTTGATTCCACAACTGCAAAACAACCTCATTCTCAGCCTTTCACGTACATTGCATATTGTCATACAGTTCACAGTCTTCTAGGAAGTACTGAACACTCTCCGGATCCCCACATCTACAATTTAGTGAATCTTGCAAACCAGTCTTGTATCTATATTCATTCAGCCTGCAGTACCCTGTTCTGAGCTCAGATACAATTCTCTGTGTCTTGGTGCTTTGTACAGGAACTGACTGGACATTCACTGAAGGCCGGAGATCAAACAGCTGCCTACTTGTGGCTCCAGCTTCCCATCTCTTCTGCCATTTTATATTGCAGGATTCTTGACTTTGTTTGTTTGTTTGATTTGATTCTTCAAGTCCCATCAACAATCTTTCATTTTAACAGGGACGGGTCTTCCTGGGTTGTACCAGTACTAAGCTAAGATAAAACAGGATTCTTGAACTGCTGTCTTTATATCCAGTGCTGTAACTGGGTTGGTGACTTCAGGCAGTGTTTCGGCCTCTTCAGCAGCTTTCTTAACCAATTGATCCGCAATTTCTTTATCTTAAACAGGATATTGAGTAACTTACTAGAAAGAGTACAAAGTCAGGCAGCCCACTTTATAACAGGTGATCAGGACTATAGTTAAGAGTGTGTAACAAAAATTTAAGTTTCTTATTTCTCAATCAAAACATATGTTGTGGGTACTCAAAAGAACCGTCTCAATGAGATGGTTTTTTTGAGCACCCAAAACATATGTTAGAATTGATGGGTAAGAAAATATTTACAATTTTACGCTGAAAATTTTTGTTTATCTAAACCTGTGGGTGATTACAGAACATGGGAGGAGGGCTGTGTCACTGTATGGTTTATCATTAGAGGCTAGAGCTGTCATCATTGGAAAATCGTCGCTCTTCGAACAGACTCATCTTCATCAGCTGAGCTTCATGTACAATGTGGTTCAGGGGTTAGTGCACAATGTACTGGTTAACGGCTTAGTCAAGCTTGCCCAGGAAAAAAATGGTTAAGTGAACTGATCGTCCCAACATGACCATAGCTATTGACTGGGACATAAAGAACCAAACAAAACCAAAACCATACATGGTTATTGATTGAACCCTGCAAACTTAGATGGATAAAATAAGAGAAGAGTGCAGTACATATAAATATCCATGATGATAAGGGATACCTTTTCTTCCATGTGTACGGTAAATGTTCTAAAATTTGGAACACCAGATGCTTGCCAAAAAGGTCTAGACAAACATGGCAGACCCAGATCAGACTGCTTCTGAAGAAGCACTCTGATCAGGGTCTTCCCTGTTTGCTATTCTTATAAGCATTTTGTGAATTCCAGCCCTGAAAATCAACATTTTATTTGAGAATAGGAAGAGAAAAGTGTTTGAAATTTTAGAACATTTACCGCACAGCGGCACACCCATATTTTGTTTTCTTTTATGACAGGGTAATGGCTGAACAGAAAGATCTCACCAACAACCCTTTTGCTGCTCTATTTCCAAGCATTAGTGTAGCTGAACAATATAGAACTGAGAGTAGCAAGCAGTATGATGAAAACAAACAATCAGGTATAATCACAGCCAAGAGTGACAGTGACGTCATGTTTTGTTTACAAAGTTATTAGGGATTTAGAATCGATAGATAACTAGAGTATTAATCCTATCCACAGGATAGGATTAATACACAAGTGATTTTTCAATTCACATTAGCTCAAGTGGCGTGTACAAATTAATGTTTTACTTAACAATTGATAACAAAATATTACATCACTTTCACTCAGAGTATAATCACAGGTTAAGAGAAACAAAATTTTTCAGTGTACAATTGTAAATATTTTCTCACCCATCATTTTTAACGTATGTTTTGGTTGCTCAAAAGAACCTTCTCATTGAGACAGTTCTTTTCAGTACCTTACATCCACAACATATAATTTGGTTGAGAAATAAGAAAATTAATTTTTTGTTACACACTCTTAACTAAAGGCCTGTATAACATGGAATAAGCTAGGGGCGACTACTCGCCGACAATGGCAAAATAGTTGCCCTAGGGGCCGAAAGTTTACCCTAAATGGGACCCAGGGAACAGTGGGAGTCTCCCTAAAAAAAAAATTATTACAATTTTCATTTTGACAGTCACCACATAAAAGCAAGCTTTGGTGACAATTTACTACCACTGCATCTTATTTCTCCTTCCATTTAATGGCAATAGTATGTATGTAATGGCTTATTTGCTTTAAATTGACAGAAAATTCCGTAATTTTGCGCTATAACTTCTCCCTATCTGACTGTCACGTCTCCCTAATTTTCCTGGAGGGAGAAATCACTTCTCCCTACTGTCAGGGCCCACTTGAACCGTGTATAATGTTCTCAAAATTTGTCCATCTTTATCCGCACACTTTTTTAAAGTGGTGTGAATTTAGTTATTGCCTCTGTCTGTCCATCTACTGTCCTGCCAGCCAAGAGTGACAGTGATGTCATTTTTGTTTACAAATTTATTAGGGATGTATAATATATAGATCACGTGTGTATTAATCCTATCTGCAGGATAGGATTAATACACAAGTGATCTATCGATTTGCGATAGCTCAAGTGAAGTGTACACGTTAGTGTTTTATTTAGCAATTGTAAACAAAGTATAAAGTCACTGTCACTCTTGGCTGGCACGACAGTATCTGCCCATCCGTTCTCCTAAACCACAGGACCAAATTAGTTGAGTGACTTTCTAACACATGTGGGGCATACAAGAGCACTTTTCTTTTTGGCCCGGCCTCAAGGGGACCTCGGGAGGGGTCAAAAGCTATCGAAAGGTTGGGGATTTACGATTGTGTGCCATCTGCTGTACCATTCTATTTTTTTTTTTAATAAACCTCATTTTGCCAGAAGCCAGCTGATTTGGATCTACAGTATTTTCAATAGAGTATATTTGGAGATAAAATATTCATGCTCAAATGCCTCATGTACCCACAATTGACTCAGCTTTACTGCATGTAGGGCATTTGAGCATGGGTAAGGCCCCAAGGTTATAAATTTTTTTTCATACTCGACTCCACTGAGCACGAAATTTATCCTGCTCATAAATGTTAAAATGCCAACAATTGTTGGCATTTCAACATTTATTAGCATGATAAATACAACATCTGAGAGACTTAAAGCAAGAAATTTCTTTATTTATCGGTATTTTCGTTTTTATGAGCAGTTGAAATTTCATGCTCAGTTGAGTTGAGCATGAAAAAAGTTTTATAACCTCAGGGCAAGGTTGATTTCTTTTAGCAACAAAACAAATGTTAAAAGTTAAAACTGATTGATAAGAACACTTTCACAATGTTATGCTAAAACATTTTAACTCTTTCATCTCCAAGTGTCCTTTGCTGATAACTTTTGCAAAATGTCAGGCTTGATCTGGATCCAAACTATTTGACACTCTGATGGTATTCCTGAAAGAATTTGTCGAAAAAATTGATTTTGAAAAAAACTCAGCAGACAACAAAAAACATGAAACATTCCTAGGAGGCAAAGAGTTAAAATGCAGTAGGAACCATGCTTACCATATTTTCTTAAAACTAGCTTATCTTTACAAGTGCATGGGTGAACATTTTCAGGATTATTTCAAAATTCAGGATATTTGAGGCTGCTTGTTCTGACAATGGTTAATTAACCCTTAATGCGCCATTCGCAACAAAAGTCGTCTGATTTTCTCGTCTGCTGAAATGTTTAAGAAGCCTCTATGGCAAACAGTGTGGACCCAGATCAGACTGCTCCTATAGGAGCAGTCTGATCTGGGTCCACCCTGTTTGCTTCTATACTTAAATTGGTCAGTAATGTTAGGCAATTAGTTGCAGCAGACGACTTCAGCAGACCATTGTCTTAGGGCATTTCACCATGTAAACTTGAACTTTTATATCTAAGGCATGTTGCAAATAATCTGGAAAAACGGATCCTTCAGAAATAGAGAGAACCCACAATAAAAGAAAACAGCAGACTCGGTTTTATTGAGTCTGTTCATGAGAACTAATGGAAAGTGCAACAATTATCATGCCCCCTAGCACCGGCTTTAGCGGTACTCCACCTTCCCCCAGAACCCAATATTCCTGAAGGACCAGAATATGAAAAATATCAACAAGTTTTAAAAGATTTAAAATTTGAATTTCCAAGTTAGATTTTGAAAACATTCAGCTTTCAGCCCAAACTTTTAGAAAATATTTTGTCTCAAGTTTTCTGTCTTTGTTTTACCTAGCATATATTCGAGAAGCTGAGCCAGTACCAGCGCCTGTTGATCTGAAGGAATTGGCCAAGGAGAAACTACAGATCAGTTACCTCATTGAGAATGTCTTTCTCATCACAGTTGATTCTGGTATGTATTCTTTAAGAATTATTGGCCAAGGAAAGTTGTTAATCCATTACGTCATTGAAAATATCTTTCTTATCACATTTGATCCTGATAATCTAAAGCAATTGACCAAAGAAAAACTGCAAATCCAGAGCTTACCCATGCTCAGAATTTGTTGTAGCCAACACTTTAGCCAAATGAAAGAAAAAACTTTCAGGATTACCTTTCGCCAAATGAAATTAACTTTGGCCAAGGTTTTAGCCAGAAAGTAGTATCAACAAGTTGTTTTGTATTTAACTATTTGCTGGATTGGGATGACTTTTGTTGTCTGCTGATAACCTTTGCAAACCGTTTGGACCCAGATCAGGCCTGACAAAATGTCGGATCTGATCTGGAACCAAACTGTTTAACACCCTGATGGTTTTGAAAAAATCCAGCATCAAAAGAGTGAAATATGGCACAGAAATATAGTGTGAAGGAATAATAAAAGCAATATTGGAAAATCCAAAAAGCTGGTTAAAATACCACCTAGAATATTTGTAGCCACTCTACATTTTTAGTAGTAAAAGGCTACAATGGCAAATGGCAGGATGAGCTCCGAAATTGGAATACCTTTCTCAACCCAGTTTGTCCTGGTTAAGTATTCTGAAGGAATTGACCAAGGAGAAGTTGTAGAATTGTTATGTCATACACAGTTTTGTTTGTGTTTGTTGATTCTTTACGTCCCATCAACAATCTTTCAGTTATAAAGGCTCAAGGACCACAACGCAATGAAGCCGGTGAGGCTCGAACCCGTGGCCCCTCGGTCTCGAGTCAAGCACTCTGCCACTGAGCAAACCAACAAAATGACCTACATGCTCATTGAAGATGCAGATCAGCCTGTACACCAAGCCAGTCAGAGTGTCCACTGTGCCCAGGCTAATCTGAATCTTGGCTGGGGACAAATGTTCTAAAAATTCCAACACTTGTTGCCATAGACAAACAGTGAAGAACCAGATCAGAGTGCTTCTGAGTGTTCAAAATTTTAGAACATTTTCGGTAACCCTTGTACTGATCAAGACTACAGTAGGAAAAATTGATTTTAAGGTAAAATAAGGCTTCAGCAGATGAGCCACATTCTCGAAGGTTTAGATAAACAAAAATTTTCAGTGTAAAAATGTAAATATTTTCTTACCCATCAGTTTTAACATATGTTTTGGGTGCTCAAAAAAAACGTCTCATTGAGAGGGTTCTTTTGAGTACCCACAACATATGTTTTGGTTGAGAAATAAGAAAATAAAATTTTCGTTACGCACTCTTAACTAAAGTCCTGCATTCTCATTTAATTTACTAAAGCAGCGACAAAAAATTGAAATTCTTCAGTTTTTTAAACGTTAATTTCCAAAATAGATTTCCCCCTTATAGGAGCAAATTCTTTCCTTAAAGAGGGTACTTAAACAAAGCAAAAACCTTATATTCAAAAGTTGTCTCCCCTTAATGTGTATATCAAGTCACCCTAGCATGTTGGGAATTACCTTCCAGATTCTTCAGAAGAAGAAAACAGGCCAGCAAGGTGTGTTTACATGTCTAATATGGCAGAGAATCTTGATGATCAGTCTTGGTTGGATATAGACTCACTTGAACAGGTACTTAAACCCTTAATGCGCCAATCACAGCAAAAGTCATCTGCTTTTCTCGTCTGCTGAAATGTTTAAGAAGCCTCTATTGCAAACAGTGTGGACCCAGATCAGACTGCTCCCATAAGAGCAGTCTGATCTGGGTCCATGCTGTTTGCTTCTATACTTAATTTGTCAGTAATGTTTGGCAATTATTTGCAGCAGACGACTTCAGCAGACAACATTTTTTCTTGGCCATTTAAGGGTTCATTCTTCTTCGCAGGCTGGGTAATTTTGCATGCTTTTTTAGACTTAGCACAGCCGGTAACGTGTCTAACTGCAGATGCATGTCTGAATGCAGATCCAGGGGTCGCAATTTTGGTCTTGACCTGGTCCCATACTTTGTGGAGATTGATCATGAAATAATTTCTACAGTCTTTCTCCTCCCTTCCCCTGATTAGGGAGCGCAGTGGCTCAGTGGTAAGTGCTTGACTCGAGACCGAGGGTCCGCAGGTTCGAGCCTCACTGGCGTCACTGCCTTGTGGTCCTTGAGCAAGACATATTTATCCTAGCTTAGTACTGGTTCAACCCAGGAAGACACATCCCTGAATAACTGAAAGATTGTTGATGTGACGTAAAGAATCAAATCAAGCAAACAAAACCATCCCCTGATTCAAGAAGGGTTGTTGTTAGTTGCAAGCGAAAGTATGTGCACAAAGTACTGGTTAATCGCTTGGTCAAGACTGCCCAGGAAAAAAGTGTGTTTAGGCGAACTGACTGTCCTGACATGACCATAGCTGTTGACTGGGACGTAAAGCAACAAACCAATCCAAAATGCATAGATCCAGATCAGTATTCTTCATCAACGGGTTGAATCCATATTTAGAGTAAAATTGCACCACTGGACTGGCTGCTTATAAAAAGTTGATAAAACTTTCTTAGGCCAGAATATTTTTATTAGTTGATTTACGAACCCTCCTACTGTAATTTTCCGTAAAGTAGAAAAAAACAACAACTTAATTTCTAAAATTATTTTTATATTTTATCTACAGACTCTAGACATTATTTGTTTCGTTGAAAAAATTATATATTTTTGAGGTTCTGTCTGTGTATTTTTGAGAGTGACACTGTTAAAAGTGATTGTCCGGTCCAGATTTTTAGGAAAATGATAAAATATTTAAAGATTTAATACAGACTGTTGGTTTCCCTTACCAGTTTTACTGTTTTTTCTGGAGATATTAAAAAAAAAGCTCTTCTTCAGAGCTTTTTATTTATTTATTTTTTCGTCCCCCGACCCTAAATCTGAAAAAAATCCCATAAATCAACTAATAAAAAAATTCTGGCCTTAACTCAAAAAGAAACTCAGCATGGGCTAGGAGCATATGTACCTATAAAGTTAGATACAGGACAGTAAATGTTCTAAAATTTCAAACATTTTCTCTTTTAATTCTCAACTAAATGTTGGATATCATAGCTGTTATTCACAAAATGCTTGTCAGAATAGCAAACAGGGAAGACCCCTATCAGACTGCTTCTTCAGAAGCAGTCTGAACTGGGTCTGCTCTATTTTGTGGCAGGAGGGCAGTGGCTCAGTTGGTAGAGCGTTAGACTGAAGATCAAAAGGTTGCTAGTTTGTGACTCACCGCCTGAGCAAGACACTTTATTTGCTGTCTAGTACTGGTCCAACCCAGAAAGACCCAGGCCTCGAAATATCCGAAAGTGTTCACTTGCCCTGCGTCACAAAAATTATTGGCATATATGGGAAAAGTTTAATTTTCACTAGAAATATCAGAATTTACACTTGCCCTGCAGCCTGAGACACTCGTAAATACGAGCGGACGAGTGCTATTTTCGAGCCCTGAGACCCATCCCGACATGGCTGAAAAATTGTTGACTGGGACATAATGAATCAAAACAAACAAATACACTGTTTTCTGGGCCTTTTTAGCAGGCAACTAGCTTTTGAAATTTAGAACATTTACCATATTCTCTGTTAATTTTTACAGGCAGTGTTTGAGCGTCTGCTGATGGATGATCCTGGAGGTTCGGTTGTGTCAACTAGGCCGGTACCAGCTCAACCTAAAGATGCATCACTGGCCGGTGAATCAGAGGTCCTTAGATATCTATATATGTGTTTTGAAAGACTGAAAAATGAAGAATCTGATGCCATGAAACAGGTTTGTATTCTGAGTATTTTGTCTCACCAATTTTGAGTGGGTCCTAGCTTTTGTCCAGATAAGCCAAATATTTGAGTGTAAAATGTAAATATATTCTTATTTATCTGTTTCATCATAAGCATCATCATCGGGTTTTGATTAACATGCAGGTGTAGGAGCATCTTCCACATCAGTGGGCCCCTCTCCAGGTAACTGGCTAGCTGCACACAGAGCAGATCTTACTTTGGGTAAGACTGCCATTTGTAGCAATGTTTAATGGCAGGATGCCTTTCCTTTCACTAATTCAGACACTTTCCGCAGTCCAAGAGCTCCACCTGTTCCCTACTGACTTGGGCTGTGTGCTCCACCATTGGCACCATGAATAAGTAGTGCTCTTTGGCTGGACCACTGCTACAGCACCGGGAAGTCTGTCTGTTGACTCCCGTTGGGAAGCTTCTGACAGGCTAGTTTCTGGCATACTGCCACTTTCAAGTTTTGTGTAAAGGCCTTGAAAAATCTCCTAGATGGGTGGCCCTCCCTGGTTAATGAGCCCAATCTACCCACATGTTACAGGTGGTACCAGTAGCAAGATCAATCTTGAGAAAAAGACCAATCTGGTCCTGACCGCAAGACCAATCTGGACCTGACATCAAAAACATTTGTTTTGGGTTACTGTACTCAGAAATACCTGTGTTGTCAATGTAGCGTTTTTCTCATTACTTGGAACTATTACTGTCACCTGATCAAAGTAGAGTGGTGAAACAGATTTACCATAAGAACTATGAAAGAAATAGCTGTATTTGTCTTATCAAATGAATAAAGTAGCAGAATTTGACCGATTAGTATCTCTACTATGACCGTACATAAACTATATTTGGGCCACGACACAAGAAAACTTGTCTTCGGGGGTTTGCGAACAAAGGCGCAGACCAGCCTGCGCATAAGCACAGTCTGATCAGCGCCTTTGTTATTCGCTTATTGAAAATTATCATATCTAGACTTGCTATGGCGAAATTTCAATTTTCTAGCTAGTCTCTGTAGCTGAGGAGACTGGTTTGAAACTCACTTTGTCGGAACCCCGAAGACAGGTTTTCTCGTGACGAGGCCCATTTAAAGTATACATGTACACACTTTGCATGCTGGGTAACTTTGTATGCTTTTTGGCGTCTGATTTTTTTTCAAACTTTAGGTTTTCAAAAAATTCTTTCAGTAATGGCATCAGAGTCTGGTCTGATCTGGGTCCTAACTGTTTCAAAGGTTATCAGCAGATGACACAAGCAGACGGCAATGAGTTAATGTTCTTTTTATCATATGTCACCAAATAAGATTTAAAAAAAATTCAGTTTACTAGCATTCCACTTGCACGGTTGAAAAGGACTCATACCGGTGTAACAGGCAGGAATTTCCCCCAGTCAGTTTTTCCCTGGGGAAAGAATGGGTCGGCCCATTCTTTCGCGGGGAAAAAACTGACTTGGGAAAAAACTGACTGTTACACCGGTAGGTCTAGATTAGTGAAAAATTTGAGCTTAAAATTGTGATTACGGTATTTTCTTATCCATCAGTTAAAACATTATCTACCAATAGGTGGCATTCTACAAATACTGATCTATCTGATTTGAGCGTTGTGGGAACATGTGACATACTTGTTTACCAAATGCATCACCAAGTCATGTGATTCGCCTGATTGGTTAATTCAATCTTGTATCTAATGGCATCATCACATGTGACTAGAACACTTCCATGACCTGTCCATGTGCAAAACTCTTCAAAAATGTTTTTAATGTTGATAATATTACCATTTTATTGCTAAATACTATAATACACTATATTGCTATGCTTTGGCTATCAGTCGTGGCTTGATGTATCCACAGACAGATTATTTATAGCCATTTTCCGCTTGCTACTCCTTAACAGAAGCGTTTTGAAAAATGCATACGGCATATTCACACACTTCCCATTTTTCGTCTGCGATGCATCATAGCAAACAGGTGGATCTTCGAGAATAAAGACATGCCAAGACAATGGTTTGACATGTCTTGCGGTGCTCAAAAGAACTGACTCATTGATAGGGATTTTCCTAGGCCTGATTTGGAACCGAATAACGGCCCCTTCCCAATTCAAAAACTTCCCAAAATGATGTATATCATTCCCAATTTCTTAGCTCTACATTTTGGTGGAAATTTCTTGAAAATCCGAATAAAAATACCAAAGTTACAGATGCATGAAAATTTGCATAAAAATGTGAATGAAAACATGTTTTCATTCACATTTTTATGCAATTTTTCATGAGTTTTAAGATGGGCAATTAAAGCAACAAATTATGTTGCAGCTATACACAGTGACTGCTAATTTCGTGTATGGTTTTAATCCATTTAAAATGGCGATCCAGTTTTAGTTTTCCCAATTTTGATGGTCCAAATGCTTTGTTTCTCAAACTCAACATTCAGAAAGGTAGGAAAATTTCTGATTGAGTACTCACAACAATATGTTTAAGCTTATCTGGAGGCCTGGAACATACAGAGAGTTATATAGTGTTTTGTTTTGCAGTTTCAGAAATACACAAAAGAAATGACTAAATGTCAAGAAGTTATCTTGTTGAACACTAAAACCTGTCTCCAGCAGTCTGAACTCTACCCCACACAGATGTTGCACAAACAGTTTGTAGATCTGTATCTTGAACAGAATGATTATCTCTCAGGTAATAACACTAGACTATGTCTACCATAAGCTGAAGTATATTTATAGGTAGTTTTAAAGCTGCAAAGTCTGTAACTTTTGATCTATTTTTAGAAATAATGTTTCTAATTTTTGAGAACACAGTAATACACATGTATAGCTTAAATTCGAGTGTACATTTTTCCAACTTCGTAAACCTTAACAAATGATCGCTATCAATATGACATCATTTATTAAATGTTAAAATAACTGTCTAGAATTTCAGGAGGGACGTACAGTAAAACCTCGTTATATCGCCCCCCTATAAATCGCCAAACTCGCTTACCGCCATAATTTCCCCATGTCCCGATTTCCGCAATGTAAAATTCCCTCGTTAAAGATCCAAACTCGCTTAACGCCATCCGCCATTCATTTAAAAAAACAAACATGCTTATTTATGCATAAATTCCCTCGTAATTACCGCCACGTGCCCTTGTGTTGGTATCAATTAGCTGATCAAAGGTGTCACAAACTAATCATGCGAGAAATCAACGACATCGCAGTGGTGCAGATAATTGCAGTGAACAATATACAATTGATGCATTCTTTTGAGGTTGGCATCAGGATTTGTCAACCCGAGAACAGTGATGTTCACCGAGGCAAAGCCGAGGTGAACATCACTTTCGAGGGTTGACTAATCCTGATGTCAACAGAAAAAGAATGCACCAATTGCTTTGTTATATGACACTGTCTCTCTTTTCCTAGTTCTATTTAAAGTATTTTCATATTTATAAATTTACTCACCTCAGATGTTCCTAGTGCACTTTTTGGAAGAATATTTCAACAATATACTTCCCAAATTTCTGCAACTCTTATGAGATAAGCAAAATAATTGCGTTCTTAACCCATATATGACTAGCGTCCTTTTTGTTGGACATAGGCAAATAGTGCAGACCCAGATCAGACGCCACAGAATGCGGCGTCTGATCAGGGTCTCCACTGTTTGCTTGCATAATTTTCTATTAAAACTTGAATAAAAATGAAAAATACCTAACATCCCTTAGAACAGAAATGGATTGTTCCAATTGATAATGGTGGGAAATTCCATTCGGCATAAATGAGTTAAATGCACAAATTATGAATTCAACACATTTTACCTGTGAAATATACATAAGAAATCAGTCAGTGTTGCAATATCTATTTTTAGCTCTCTATCAAGAGTGACAAAAGTAATGTCACATGGGCTAGATTTAGTTCAATCTATTTTTAGCTCTCTGTCAACACTGACAAACAATGTTATCCTGTCCTGAGCTCATCACTGTTTGACATCAAGATCTGTCACAACCAGTGTAAGCTAGTTTCAGCCAATCAGAGGAGGTCTTTTATAGGTGTCATATAACAATGCACATTGATGAATTGAAAAGTTTTAACCCAGGTAAGTATAGGTGAGATGTGTTTACCTTTGTTTGGTCTTAAAAATAAAATTTATTTCCCATCAGTTTGTTTAGTTGTTTGTTGTGTAAAAATGTCTAAGTTTTAATTATTCTTATATTCAATGCATTATCGCAAATAGGAAGCGCTCTAGCACGCACTAACCTGTAAATTATAAATTCTGTCACTACAGGAGCACGAGAATTAAACAGACTATTTTGCTAGCTACCCATAATTCAAAGCGCGAAATGCTAGAGATCTAGGTATGGCCAGGTCTCGCAAGAATGATATTCAATAAGTTACTGGCAACATCAGCTGGTGTCGCAGTATCCACTTACATCTACGGAATTACCCATAAGGATAATGTAGATACTGTTTATTTCTTACCAATATCGCATGCGCATCTTACTATGTCGACATGTAACTGGTAGAAATCCAGACCTCGATCTATCGCCAAACTCGTTATACCGCCAAAATTCCCCTTTCCCGATGGTGGCTGTTGCGGCGATATTCCCGATTGTGGAATGCAACAAAAATAACTGAACTCCGATTATGAGTTAGACGATAAATGGTTTATTCATCTGCTACAATGACGCCCTACGATCAATGGCGTCGTTACGATTTCTAGCTTCTCTTAGCAACTAACGTTAAAAATAACGTCAAAGTGACGTTACGCTAATGACGCAACGTCCAATAATAATAATGTCTCTATGCAGGCTTATAGCCTCCTGTCCATTTTCCCCTCCTCAAAATACTTATTTTGATAAAGTTATAATTGCTAATGTTTCTCTCCAGTATGCACTACAAAGAAGTTATACATTATAAGCTTCTCTTTAGTATGTACTGCACGTTATTTAAACTAATAAAAATCACTTTTTTTTTTAAATTTCTCAAAATAAGTTGTTGTTTTCTTTTTCTATAATAAAGTTTGACACAGTGAATAATTGTCTACAGTTCTATGAATCACATTCCAATGGGCACAGCTTCACAACTGGTCTCACCAGCGTGCCCTCACCAACCTGTAGCTTTGCAACGCGCACTCGTCCATCGACTCCTGGGTATACCTCTACTACTCGTCCGAGAGGCCAGTTTCCTCGTGCCGTGTCCGGAGAAACGACCAGTACCACCTCACCAACTTGTAGGTCTCGACGCTCCCGATGCCATTTCGTCTGTGCACCGAGACTTGGAAGCCACTCTTGAAGCCATCGACGCCAAAAATGGCGAACTAATTCTTGAATACGGCGCCATCTCTTCCGTATATTGAACTGTGTGTCATCCACTGTGGTTGGTGCAAACTGACCCCCGATTTGTCCATGTAAGAAGTGGTTAGGAGTCAGTGGCACGTCATCCGCTGGATCTGTAGACTGGTAGGTTAGAGGTCGAGAATTTATTAGCCCCTCAGCACCGATTATCGCCGTCATAGGCTCCTCGTCCGTGATATCTGCGTTCCCGAGAATGGCATTGATGGCCCTCTTTGCTGACTTGATCATTGATTCATGTACACCACCGAAATGTGGAGCTGACGGTGGGTTAAAATGCCATTTTATCCCTTTGTTCGCGATCGATTCTTTGATTTTCTCCTGGTCTAACTGAAGTATCAGCGATTTCATTTCCTTGTCAGCTGCTCTAAAGTTTGTTCCATTATCCGAATACATTTCTTCCATAAGGCCCCTTCGGCTGGTCATTCTATACAGTGCATTCAAAAATGAATCCGTGTCAAGGCTGTATGCGATTTCTAAGTGAACTGCCCTCGTAGCTAGACAAGTAAATAGGCACAGATATCGTTTTTGTCGTCGTTTGCCTCGTCCTTGTATTGTTATGAATGGGCCTGCATAATCCACGGCTGTTCTCGTAAAAGCTCTAAGCGATGTTTTTAACCTTGAAAGGGGCAATGGAGCCATAACTTGCTGACAAATCTTCGCCTTCCTTCGTCGGCATTCAGCGCATTCCTTTTCGCATTCTCTGATAACTTCACGACCAGAAATCACCCAGTAACGAGCTGATAAGGCTGCCAGTGTTTGATTAGTCCCTGACGCGTGGTTGCCCTTTTCGTGAAAGTCTTTTACAATTAGTTTAGTTATCCAACTTTTTCTGGGTAAAATGACGGGATATCTCACATCATATGAAAGGAATTTTGCATTCTTCAAACGTCCATCTGAACGCAGCAGTCCATCGTCGTCTAACTTTGGCTGTAAACGGAGAAGCTTGCTGTGTGCTGGCAAAGACCGACCACGAGATAGAGCTGTCCAGTCTTCCTGGAACTCTACAATCTGAGCGTATCTAACAAGCTGTATCTCTGCCTTCTTCAACTCGTCAGCCAGTAACTCTCCCGATGTTCTATCTGCATTTTGCCTTTGGCAATTCTGTATGAAACGATTAATCCAGGACTGTATTCGTCTTAATTTCAGCCAGGTAGAGTAGCGTCTGGGATCTACTGGCAACACCGTACGTTCTACTATTGTGACAAACCCATATGTTTCTTCAGTTCTTTCTGGCTCTTGATATATCTCTGCCATTCGATTTAATCTCGATTGTTTCTTCATTTCTGTATCCCCACTTGGTTTCTCGAACGATTTGTTGACAGGCCACGTCTCCTCCGGCTGTATCAGAAATTGGGGTCCTCTCCACCATGTACAACAGTCAACAAGCTCCGTTGCCTTCATTCCTCTGCTCAACATGTCGGCTGGGTTATGGTCTGTAGATATGTATCGCCACTGCTCTGGATTAGTGCATGATTGTATCTCACCTACTCTGTTGGCCACGAAAGGCTTGAACCCACGACTTCGGCCTCTTATCCACCATAGAGTGTTCATACTGTCGGACCAAAATATTGCATCACTTATTTTTATCTTCAAAACTTCGGCTATTCTCAAGGCAAGTCTCACACCAATAACAGCACCCATTAACTCCAGTCGAGGGATGCTTGTTGCGATGCAAGGTGCAACGCGAGATTTCGCAGCTACTATTTCACTGGAACTGGAACCATCATCGTAGGTACATCTCGCATACACAACGGCACCATAAGCATTTTCCGACGCATCTACAAACGTATGTGGCGACATGCTATCAAGGGATCTGTCTTTTCGTCGAAGACATCTAGGAATCCGCACCTTTTTGAGCTTCTCAAGTTCACCAAACCATGCACGAGCGCAGCTAGCTAGTGGTTCCGTAAGTTCATCATCCCATTCAAGGCCAGCAGTCCACATATCTTGCAGTAACATTTTGGCACGTATGATGAAAGGAGCAAGGAATCCGATTGGATCAAATAGCGTGGCTATTTTCTTCAGGAAATTTCGCTTTGTGTACAACATGTTGCTATCTGGAACGTGCTCCCTGAACGTAAATATGTCTTCGTTGGCTAGCCACCATACACCTAGCGTTTTGGTGCACGGCAGCTGATCCCGATCTAGATCCACTTCCGACTTCCGGTCTTGTATTGGAACCTTTGACAGCACGGTGGGTGAGTTGGACAGCCATTTGTGTGCATGCATTCCTGCTTTGTTAAGAAGACACGATAGTTGTCTATACAGGCCGATACCCTGCTTCTCATCTAGTACAGAGTCCATAGAGTCATCCATGTATGTTGACTTCAGGATAGTTTCAGTAGCTCTACCGTAGTCAGCTTGATGTTCTCTTGCATGGTGCTGTAACACAAACTGAGCCAAGAATGGAGACGAGTTTATTCCAAATACGACACGGTCAAACTCGTATACATCTGGTGATCGATCTTGGGTGTTTCCCCTCCATAGGAATCGGTGATAGGGCTTATCTTCCGTTCCTATCCCTATTCGAAGATACATTTCCGCTATATCACAGACAACAGCAACTTGGTATCGCCTGAAGCGCAGTAATACATCAAATAAGTCTTGTTGTAGTTTTGGTCCTTGGTGGATCACATCATTCAGAGATACACCGTTACACTTCGCTGACGCATCGAAGACAATTCTTGTTTTAGTTGTCTCTTTATCTGGTCTGATCACTGGAAAATGCGGTAGATACCACTTTGATGCATTTTTTTCATGATCGCCAACTTTTCTGATATAACCCTTTTTAATGTATTGATTGATCGTTTCGCTGTAGGCAGAGGCGACTGCTGGTGATCTGGCAAGTTTCTTCTCTGTATTTTCTAACCTCTTTAAAGCCATTTTGTAGTTATTTGGCAGCTCTGATCCATTGCTTCGCCAGGGAACACCAACTCGGTACATACCATTTTCAAACTGGATAGAGTATTCTACTTTCTGTAATGCAGACTGTTCCTCTATGCGCACGATTGGTTTCTGTTCGATAATACTGGTTCTAGCTACTAACATGTCATCAATTTCCCAGAAGCGCTTTAAATTTGTATTCAGCTGTTCTATTTCTGCTCGATCTTTCACAAAGTATGTTCTGGCGAAGTGTGTTTGCACTGCTGTTCTATCACCTGACCCTGGATTTCCTATACACGTCCAACCCAACGGCGTTAATCTAGCGATCGGCTCCCCTGGTCGGCCCCTGACTTCCTGAAGTGCACCATGGAGATCTGCACAATCTAGGCCTATAAGAACGTCAACGACTGGTCTCTTTGCAACTCTGGGAAAGTTTATATGCTGTAGGTGCGCCCATCGCTGAGTGTATTCCGTCCAATCGAAGGCTGACATAGTTCCAGTGACTCTTGTTGCCGTGTATGCCGTAACCTGCAGTTTTACATCACCAATCAGACTTTCCAATTGCACGTCAACAGGGCGTGTTTCGAATGTTTCCACTTGTCCATTTAAAACATTAACTGTGACTCTCTCTGTCTTGCCTTGAAGTCCAAGCTCTGCGGCGACATCCGCGTTAATGTAAGTCTTGGTGCTTGCATCGTCCAAGAGAGCATTTACCTTGATTGACAGATTGCCATTCTTCAGTATGATGGGCACTGTGCGAAGTGCTATGAAATCTGTCGTAGTAACGTTGTTCGCCGTCATTGTGGTTTGCTGCCAAGGCTTATTCCCCTCCGTGTCTGAAGTGGTCTGCTTACTGGATATTTCATTCGATGCTTTCACTGCAATGCTATTGGTACTTTTCAGATCAGCCGTCTTTAACTCAGTTTCTTGTGACGGTTGATGCAGCAATCTATGATGCAGTGCTTTGCATCCATTCTGGCCACACTGGCGACTTCTTGGACATTTTCTACCGGAATGTCCTTCCGCCAAACAGCGGAAACAAAGTTGACAACGTTTAGCGATGTCCCACTTATCAGAAATACTCTTCTGTTTAAATACCTGACATGTCCAAATCTGATGATCTGCTCCACAAACCTGACAGCACTGCGTCTTCTTGGTGCGATTATGCCTGCTATCTCCGAAGAAAGTTCTTGTATTTCGTTGTCCTTGCCTTGGTGGTGTTGTCTGTGCATCTGACATCTTGCCTGTCACACCATGAACGGTCTCAGAGGCGACTGTTTGAAATTCGGACTCTAGAATAACCCACTGTCGTAAAGTAGCTACGGATTGAGTCACGTTGTTGTCATATACCCAACGGTGGTAGTTCGCTAGCATGGATTGTGGTAATTTTCGTTGTAAGATTGTATATAGAGTACCGTTACCGAGCTCTTGGTCCTGACTTGATTCTTTTAGGTTTATCATGGCTATATCCAGCAAATCAGAAAATTGTTCCAAGTCCTTAGCATTTCCAACCCGAATTTGGCGAAAGTTCTCCAATTCCTCTATATAAATGGATATTTGACGCCGCATACCTCCAAATTTCCGCTCCAAACGTTCTTTGGCCGCCTCGTATGCTGCTCCTGAATGGCCTAGGTTCTCGATCGTCTTGAGAGCTTCGCCTGATAAGTACTGTCGCAGCTGCAGCAATTTGTATTCCCCAGTAGCGGGAGCGCTATCGATGCATGCGAGAAAAGCCGCTTTCCAGCTGTGGTATGACCGCTTGTCACCAGAGAATACAGGGATTTGAACACGTTTTAATTGTCGCCAAAGGTCTTGCCCAATCGATGGACTTTCAAAATTGGCCGTCGGCACAGATGGTCTTCCATAGGAATTATCACTTGGCTCAAATGGTAAGGCACGTGCATTCATGACTGAAATTTTAGTTCTACTCTGTTGCTCATTTATCTGTGTACTGTTCCTCGTATTGTCGCACTCACCTGAACTTGTAGCAGTCACGTGCTCATTCGACTGTTCATTAGTGATATCCGTAGCATTAGATTCATTAGTCTGATTTTCATACAACGTTTGCGTATTTTTAACTTGCACTGGCATAGGGCCATTAATTTTTCTAAATTGATCGGAAAATTGTACCTTGTATGTTTCCTGTGCCTGTTCTGTTGGCGCATGATCCTTTAAAACAGTCTCTGAACTTTCATCTGCAATGTTCAATCCACGTCCAATGTCGATTGTGAGCATCTCTGTTGCCGACAAGGTTGCTGAGTCGTCTTTCCGCGATTCCAAGAATTGCTGCGCCGATTTTGAAGCCGAATAAAAGTCCTCTTCTATCTGTCCCATCTCACTGAGAATGCGTTCACATTTTGTATGCTCCTTTTGTCTAGTATAAAAGTCCGAAAAATTGTAGAGTATATCTAACACTATTTCCAAACAGCTTCCCAGTCTCTTGCGAGCCTCGATAATTTGACAATGGCTGGACGAATCATCATCTATTAATGACAGCAGTATATTCTGTGTCCGAGTAAAGTTAGCTTTCGCCCGAATTTTATCCTTTTTAAATCCGTTTTCTATCTCCGTAACGGCGACGCTGCCGCTGCATTCAATTGTGTCTCTGATTTTCGATGACGCCATCATAAACTCGTCTTATTTCTGTCGATTCCGATGTAAATAACCTCGCTCTGCTACCAATTTTGTTGCGGCGATATTCCCGATTGTGGAATGCAACAAAAATAACTGAACTCCGATTATGAGTTAGACGATAAATGGTTTATTCATCTGCTACAATGACGCCCTACGATCAATGGCGTCGTTACGATTTCTAGCTTCTCTTAGCAACTAACGTTGAAAATAACGTCAAAGTGACGTTACGCTAATGACGCAACGTCCAATAATAATAATGTCTCTATGCAGGCTTATAGCCTCCTGTCCAGTGGCGATATAACGAGGTTTTACTGTATATAATTACCATCAAGAGTAAAAAATACCTGTTTTTATAAGATAATTCAATTTTCCATGCAGTTTTCAGCTGTAGTTACCAGATTTATTGTGAAAGTATAACTTAATTCCATTTTTACAAATGATTTAAAAAAATAAATATTTTTTTTTTGAAAATGTTTATAATTGCAGACTTAGTCACTTTAAATAGAACTGTTATCTCTACGGCAACTTTGCAATAATTTCAAGAATTAGCTGACAATATGTTTAACCCTTTGTATTTTGATGGGATTTTCCACTTGGTATGATACAAGAAACTTGGGACGGTTCATTGTATGTATCAAGGGGTCACAGGTTATTATTTCCAGCTAAAATTGAGTTTCTTTCTCTGAAGATCCTTTTAGTCTTAGCAAACAGCGTACACCATGATGAAATGCCGCAGTATATACTGCGACATTTCATCTGGGTCTTCACTGTTTGTCAAAGTACCTGTTTATGGGTTTCCGGTATTCAAAAGGTTAAAAATAGATAGCTCTGTTGTAAGTAATGTACAAAGTAATTTGTGTATTTCATGAAGTTGAACACCTTTAAACAAAATGTCAAGCTAAAGAAATTCAACTTTTAAGCACTAGAAGAATCTATCATGAGTGTGAGGGTGGGATAGAAAAATCTGTCCTTTACCATCACAAGGCTTGCCGAATGATTACAAACAGTGATCATGAGGGACGTATTTTTAAAAAGAGACATAATATTTTTATTTATGTCCTATCAACTTTTTTGAACAGGCAGCAACACACGCTTGAAGGAGTTCTTTGTAAAAGTTGCCATGGAGATTGAGAAGAACCAAGATGATGGCTCGTTATCTCAGGTCTTTAAGCCAATCCTGGACCTCATCACTTCAAAGTGTAAAGATTTCTCCATCATGCATACAGAAGTGAACAGATACGTGGATCTTCTAATGTTCTTTACACAGACAGAGTCACTCGCTAAGGTAATTTTATAACATAGCTTTTTTGAGGAGCTCAGTGCCTCAGTGGTAGAGTGTTCGACTTAAGGTAGAAGGGTCGTTAGTTCTAGACTTCTCAGAGGCACTGGGCTGTGTCCTTGAGCAAGACACATTATCCTCTGCTTTGTACTGGTTGAAGCTAGGAAGACAGGAAAGGAAGACAGGAAATCGTCCCGACATGACTGAAAAATTGTTGACTGGGAAGTAAAGAATGAACACGAACAAATCAACAATTACATAGCTTTTTATCAGTTAACCATTTTAACCTGTATTTATTCATATTAACTAGCATACTAAGGGTTTTAACATTTCAATTTGTAAAGTGTGTGATATCAGAAGTGTTTAACTTTCGCCCATATGGATACAATTTATCAGGTTTATTCCTGAATTCTGGATTTGGGGGTTGGCTCTCTGTGATAAACATGGAAGTAGGTTGTTGTATCCCAAATTTTCAGGTAAATCTGTCAGGCCCCTAGTTAAGAATGCCTAATTTAAAAAAAATAATTATACCCCCCGCAAACTTTGTTTGTAGGGGGTATACTGTTTTCACGTTGTCCGTCCGTCCGTCCGTCCGTCCGTGCGTCCGTCCGTCCGTCCGTCCGTAACGCTTTGTTTCCTTAATAACTCGAAGAGTCATTGCTGGATTTTCATCAAACTTTGCAAACATGTTCATATATGCAAGACAAATACTTTAGACAAAAAAGTAAGGGCTAGGGGCCAATTCTATTAGAGTTATTTCCCTTTGTAGTTCTAAATGGCTTTTAATATAGTGCTTTTTCCTTAATAACTCGAAGAGTCATTGCTGGATTTTCATCAAACCTTGCAAACATGTTCATATATGCAAGACAAATACTTGAGACAAAAAAGTAAGGGCTAGGGGCCAATTCTATTAGAGTTATTTCCCTTTGTAGTTCTAAATGGCTTTTAATATACCAATTCTATTAGAGTTATTTCCCTTTGTAGTTCTAAATGGCTTTTAATATAGTGCTTTGTGCTTATGCTATTATAGGCCATATACGGGCCAATCAACTCCTACCACAGCTTTCGATGGAACAATTTGATACTTTTCCTATACAATGTAGACACATTGAACATATGCATGAAGGAGTTTAGTTCAGAAAAAAATAATTTTTGACAAAATGACAGCTGTGAGAACTTAGACAATTTTTCCCTAATAAGGTGTTTGTATATGCATAGACAGTGCCTTTATGGGCCGATCAACTCCTACCACAGCTTTTTATGGAGCAATTTGATACTTTGCCTGTACAATGTAGACACATTTAACATATGCATGAAGAAGTTTGATTTAGAAAAAATATTTTTTGACAAAATGACAGCTGTGAGAACTTAGACAATTCTCCCTAATAAGGCTTTTGTATATGCATAGATGGTGCCTTCATGGGCCGATCAACTCCTACCACAGCTTTTGATGGAACAATTTGAGACTTTGCCTATACAATTTAAACACATTGAACATATGCATGAAGGAGTTTTGTTCAGAAAAAATAATTTTGACAAAATGACAACTGTGAGAACTTAGACAATTATTCCCTTATATGGCTTTTGTATATGCATGGATAGTGCCTTTATGGGCCGATCAACTCCTACTACAGCTTTTGATGGAGCAATTTGATACTTTGCGGATACAATGTAGACACATTGAACATATGCATGAAGGAGTTTATAATTTTTGTTTGCACAGATTCTACTGAAATCTTCTTATCAAAATTAAGGTCTTCTTGTTCGAACTATAACTTGCCAAGTTTTTTCACTGACTCTTACTGTGCGGGGGGTATCTAATAAGCATTGCTTATTGACTTTTTTCATTTATATTTCTCTATCAAAATATATGTTGTGGGTACTTAAAAGAACCGTCTCAATGAGACGGCCCCTTTGAGCATACAAAAATATGTTAAAACTAGTGGGTAAAAAATTATTAATGATTTAAGACACAAAGTTTTTATCTTTTATATGTATCAGGCTTATTCCTGAATTCTGGATTTGGGGGCTGGCTCTCTGCTATAAACATGGAAGTAGGTTGTTGTATCCAAATTTTTCAGGTAAATCTGTTGGACCCCTAGTTAAGAATGCGTTATTTAATTTTTATTTAATTTCTCAATCAATACATTTGTTGTGAGTACTCAAAAGAACCATCTCAATGAGATGGTCCCTTTGAGCGCCCCAAAAATATGTTAAAACCTATGGGTAAAAAAATATTTCAAATTTAACACACAAAGTTTTTATCTTGACCAATGTCTGTTATTTGTTGCAGGTTTTTATGGAGTACAATGCCCCCAAGGAATGGAAGACAGGGAAAGAATATGAAAGAACCCTTTTGGGGTGTTTTCTGTCCCTTAGCTGTGTCTCAGAGATGAATAGTCCCTCACAGTTCTTTAACAATCCATCTTCTACATCCAAACAGGAACACGATATTACTGAGAGAAATATTTGGCAGGTGAGATCTGCATATGTCTAGCAGGAGACAAATATATTTAAATATTGCACTTGTCTTGCAGGACGAGTGACATACAATTTTCACTCGTCCTGCAAACACATGCACTTGTCCTTTAAAAGCGTATGCAATAAAGAACATAAAGGAGTAATATGTAACATGACTTCCTCAAGTAATTCTTTTCAAAGCACTTGCCCGAAACAGGACGAGTGCTTTGGGAAGAATTACTCGTCCTTTCTAGATTATTATGCACTCTTATCTGGTGGCCTGTACATGTATGCATGTTTGTTTGTAGTAAATGTCACACTGTTTTACTGACCAGCAAAATGATAATTGAAATTTCCATGCTTGACAGGAAGACCATTTGCTGATATGTTAGCAATCAGTATAGAACCTTACGAACAGGTGGCAATTTATCTCTCAAATCATTTTTGTGCCCCCAATATTGAAGATGCAGAGTGCATAGTGGCATACTGTTTTTAGTGCATGTGTGTAACTATTTTTGATCTGTGTGTGTGTGTGCATGCATGTGTGCATGCGACATAACTTAATCGTTGGCAATAGTTTTTCAACTACTGGACCAAGAGCACTTTGCCATTTCATATGTAGGAGCGTAGTGGCTCAGTGGTAGAGTGCTTGACTCAAGACCGAGGGGCCGCAGATTGAGCCTCTCAAAGGCGTCACTGCGTTGTGGTCTTTGAGCAAGACACATTTATCCTAGCTTCATTACTGGTTCAACCCAGGAAGACCTGTCCCTAAATAACTGCATCAAACTGCATGTGCTCCCCGGGCATTTATGTTTCACAAACATATCACTTTTAGTTCTTGAAAAGTATAGAAGTCTCTTAGTGATCCTTGAGAATCCCTTAACCTGCAGAACACAGTGGCTCAATTAGTAGAGCGTTAGACTGGGGCTAGTTCGAGTCTTTCCGCCGGCCGAGTCACTGTGTTGTGTCCTTGAGCAAGACACTTTCCTGCTGCCTAGTATGCTGGTTGTACCAGTTTTCATGGTATTAACAATTCAAGGTGAAACTAGTCTTGACAAAGTGTCCACATAGTCAGCATACTTATCTCGGCTGCATATGATATTTATTACTCACCATTAACCTGCTTTGCCGGGCCGCATTGCGCAGTCGGTAACGTGTCAGGCTACAGATGCGAGTCTGACTGCAGATCCAGGGGTCGCGAGTTCGATCCCGGCCCAGTCCCATACTTTCGTGGAGATTGATCATGAAATAATTTCTACTGCCATTCTCCCCCTTCCGCTGAATCATTCAAGAAGGGTTGTTGTCAGTTACAAGCGAAAGTATGTGCACGAAGTACTGGTTAACAGCATGTTCAAGCTTGCCCAGGAAAAAGTGTGGTTAGGTGAACTGACCGTCCCGCAATGACCTTAGCTGTTGACTTGGGACGTAAAGCAACAAAACAAACAAACAAACAAAATTAACCTGCTTACAAGTTAAATCCTGGTTGATTCTGGGCAAAAGCATTTTAAAGGAAGGCACCAGTTTTCGTGCTACCTCTAATAAATCCAGGTTTACATAACTATCTTCCAAATTTCTGGTCGTTTACATGAGAGTGAGTGATAGTTTCATTCTATTAAAAATGTTGTCAATCAGTTTTTGCCAAAATAACTATGCACTTTATTGATACGTGAAATAATTCAAGCCACCTGCTGTCGTAGTTAGCTTTCTGATATTCACAAAATGGTGGTTGTTACGTTCAAGCGTAGTTACGTTTAATTGATGTCAGGTTGTGGGACAAATGTTGGCAATGGAGCAGTCTGATCAGGGTTCATATTGTTTGCTTCCATGAAAATAATCTAGTCTGAAGTGCACTTGAATATATGCAGCAGAGTGAGCAAGCATATAAATACAGACAACATTTTCAGGACAAAAATAAGGGTTAATTTTAAATAATAGTATTTGCATGTACCCTGTCAAAAATGAGTTAAGAAATGAAATAAATAAAACATTACCATACTTTGTCTCCCCATCATAATTGTTTTCAAAATTTATAGCAGATTTGAGAAACAGTGTAGACCAAGATGAGCTTGCTTCTGAAGCCAGCTGATCAGGATATACACTGTATTCCATCCATACAATGAATCCATATTAATAATGTAATTGCAACACTGAACAAGCTGGGAACCAGGCCCAGAGGTTATAAAACTTTTTTCATGCTCAACTCAACTGAGCACGAATATTCTTGTGCTCATAAAAAAACTAAAATACCAACAAATAAAGAAGTTTCTTGCTTTAAGTCCCTCAGATGTTGTATTTATCATGCTTATAAATGTTAGCATTTTAATGTTTATGAGCAGGATAAATTTTGTGCTCAGCTGAGTTGAGCATGAAAAAAGTTATATAACCCCTGGCCCTGAGGTTGAAAAAGCCATTAATATTCGTAAAGAACGTAGTTTGCGCCTATAAGAGCAGATCGAGCAGGAACTTCTTGACATTGTTATTTCAATGGGTGAAAGTTTTCAGGGTTTTGAGGTTAACTTGCTAGCGGCGATTTTTGTCGTCTGCTGATAACCTTTGCAAACAGTTTGGACCCAGATCAGGACCGACATTCTGTCGGTCCTGATCTGGGTCCAAACCATTTGACACTCTGATTATATACAGATAGTGTTCCTGAAAAAATATTTTGAAAATGTTAAATTTGAAAAAAAAGTCAGCAGACGACAACAAAAGCATGAAAAATTACCCAGCATGCAAAGAGTTAACTTATAATAGAGAGAAAGTGAGCCTTAAAATATTGAATTCATCGGCAGATTAAAAAGCTTTTCTATTTTTTTTCAGATTATCTAAAGGCAATTGACCATTTAAACTTGAAATTGTTAAAAAAAAAGTTGGCTAATGCTTAATATTGAAAGTTCAGGATTTTAGAATTATTCATCTTACTATTGTGTTTTTTTTCTCTTACAGCCCTTGAGCAGTATTTGTAATTCCTGTTACCAGCTTATCTTCAATATCATTAAAGTATCAGCTGACTGTCGCCATTTGATGATGTCATGGATTGGAAAGTGTCTTCAAGCTAACTCGGGTATATTTTTTATTTCTTGCTTGGCAGTTTGTGAAATGAACAATTGTCACCTCATCAGACAGTCGCATTGTTGAAATATTTTGGCCTTAATTTTTGAAAAGTATACAGTAAAAGCTGTCTTAAGGGGCCACTCAAAAAGAACACCAAAAAATGTTTTTCAATAACGATTATAGCGTATTGCAGAATGCTCCAATACTTTTGACCTTCATTAAGCTATCATTTTCCATTAAGATTTTTTTTTATTTATTCTGCCGACTCTAAATATTATTTGTTTTGTTGAAAAAAATAATATGTTTTTGAGGTTCTGTCTGTGTATTTTGAGAGTGACACTGTTAAAAGTGATTGTCCAGTTCTAAAATCTTGAACATTTTTCTCTTGATGTTCTCAAATAAAATTTTAGTCTTCAGGGCTGGAATTCACAAAATACCTGTCAGAATAACAAAAAGGCAGCCTTTGTTAGACTGCTTCTTCAGAAGCTGTCTGATTTTGGTATGCACTGTTTTATTGAAGGCAACTAGTGTTCGAAATTTTAGAATATTTGAAGATTTGTTTCTGGTAGAAAAAACAAGGAATTTATCAGACTGACCATGCAAAATCTCTTCAATAAACCCTGTTAAACAGAGTAGTGAAGATCCTAATGAGACACAGCAGCATCTCATCTGAGTGTACACCAGTGCTAGAGAAAAGGCTCATACTGTGTATGTACTCACTATTATTGGTCGGGATGCACTGTACTGTAAATTCAGAAATTTTCACGAGGGTTTTATTTTCATGAAACATCAAAGATGCGAAGTTTCACAAAAATAGAACACCGGGCCGCGTAGAGCAGTCGGTAACCTGTCTGGCTAGATGTGTTGTCTGACTGCAGATCCAGGGGTCGCGAGTTTAATCCTGGCCCAGTCCCATACTTTCGCGGAGATTGATGATGAAATAATTTCTACTGCCATTCTCCTCCCTTCCGCTGAATCATTCAAGAATGGTTGTTGTCAGTTACAAGTGAAAGTATGTGCCCGAAGTACTGGTTAACTGCTTGTCTAAGCTTGCCCAGGAAAAAGTGTGGTTAAGTGAACTTACCGTCCTGCCATGACCTTAGCTGTTGACTTGGGATGTAAAGCAACAAAACAAACAAAACGAAAATAGAACCCTCGCAAAACGGCCAAATCACTCTGCCGTTTACCGCTGTAGGTAAATCATGCTCCAGTCCCAAATTGTTAACATCACAAAGATGTCTTTTAATGCAATTCGCAAAATTAAATTTTTACAGTATTTCATATTTTATGCATTTCACAATTTGTTTACCATTAAGAGAAGTCTACCAATTAAGTTATATATTTCTGTTTTTAAAGTTTCAATGCATAGTTTTCATGTAACTATTAGAGAATCAAGAATATTTTCTATATATTTGGCAGCCATCATCTATTTTAATAGCCATTTTGTTTTTTGTCTGAGGTCAAATCTTTGAATCGAAGCTAAAATGCTATGGTATCCTTGGCATCTTGTTCCTTTTATTTTCTATTATCAAATCCTGTTACAGTTCACCTCTGATATCCAGGCATTTTCAGAGGTGTATCCAGCCATACATTCAGATAATTTACATACATAAATAAGCACCCTTAATTGATATTCTCTCTGACAATCTGGATGATCCTGTCAAACATACAGGATTTCAGATCATCAGATATTTGATTAACACGCATGTGCAGGGGCATCATCCACATCAGTCACCCCCACCCCCACCTCTCCAGGTAGCTGGCTAGCTGCATGCACCCGCTCTCCAGGTGTTCCTTTCTTGTAGGTCGGCTGTCATGATCTTCCACTCATGGCAATCATTCTCTGTCAATTTCTTACAAAAACTCTTTTGCCAAAGGATAAACCAAAACCAACACTGGTTTATTAGCGTAAAAAACTAAAAATGTAAATATTTGCTTAACCATCAGTGTTAAGATATGTTTTGGGTGCTCAAAAGAACCGTCTCATTGAGATGGTTCTTTTAAGTACCCACAACATATGATTTGGTTGAGAATTAAGAAAACTAAATTTTCGTTACACACTCTTAACTAAAGTCCTGACCAACAAGTAAAATGTTTTTCAGGAAGAGCCAAGATCTGGTCAGCTCATGCTCCACAGGTTTTTAGCCAAATGTACTGCTCTGATGGGTTCATACTGAATCTTGGACTGGTTTTGCTCAAGCTCTCTGAGCCCTTCTCTGCAGCCTGCTCACCAAAATTGCTCAAGATCCAGCCATCCTACGTCAGAGTTGTTGTCAGTGATGATGCACAAGCAAAACAGAAAGGAGTACATGCTCAAGGTAATATATCGGTCGGTTACAAGATTTCGGTACTTTTCGTATCAGCGAACAGCAAAGGTTCTGGTGAGTCTGCACATATGCGCAGTCTCACGAGAACCTTTGCTGCTTGCATACACAAAGGAGGGAAGTAGACGAAGGCTCAGACAAAACTGTTGACCTCCAGCTTTGCTGAATATGTGAGCATGGGCTTTTATTAGGGGCATTTACCAATATGGTATAACTACTGAAATCTCGCTTGCAAGCCCATATCAATTGGGCTGTTCAGTGTGATCGTGAGAGACTATCACATTTGTTTATTTCTTCAGAGAGACATACTGTTGATGTGAGGGTGGTCTGTCTTTGGGTTTGTCTCGTGTGGTTTTGTGCCACTTTACATCTCCAAAATGCCTGGTGTAATTTTGAAAATATTTTACAATGTCTTGTCAATTAGAGATAGTTCAAAGAGTATGTCTATCATTACCCCCGCTGTTGTTTTATGAAAGAATGAAGAAAGCTCAAGAGCATTATTCTGTCAAGGTCTGATATTTTAGCAAGTGAAAATTTTTTATTCAAAATGAATTTGATTCAGTTTATACAACCAAACAATTTGGAATTTTCTCTAAATTTGGGAACACTGTTTGTTTACTCTAACACGGGTTGAGACAAAAAATGCCGGTGTAGAATAACTCTTTGCCTTCTATTGTCATCTGCTGATAACCTTTGCAAACAGTTTGGACCCAGATCAGGAACAACAAAATGTCCGACCTGATCTGGATTCAAACTATTCAACACTGATTGTATTCCTGATTGAATTTTTCAAAAAAGTTGGTTTTAAAAAAAGTCAGCAGACAACAAAGAGCATGAAAAATTACCCAGCATGCAAATAGTTAAAGCCACTAATTGTAAAGTCATCCTTGCTTAGTTGTGGGAGATTGAACATGTGTGATTTTGTTTGTGAGACTTCATCATGTTGCATTGGTCAGTTATACACTATCAGGTCACTTTTGAGTGACATTCTGGGCGTTGTTCTGAAACGTCTATTCTTTATTTCATCAGGCCCCCAGACAATAGTGCGTAACTGAACAATATTATTCTTATTTCTCAACCAATACATATGTTGTGGGTACTCAAAAGAACCGTCTCAATGAGACGGTTCTTTTGAGCACCCAAAACACATGTTTAAACTGATGGATAAGAAAATAATCACAATTTTACGCTGAAATTTTTTGCTTTACTGGACCTATAATGTTTCATTGCCAGAACTAATCAAAGAAACCTGTCTGGTACCCTATGAAGAGGAGAACCAACTCCAAGAACAGGACTCATACAATTTTATCACAGAGACATTCTTCATGTGTCACCAGGCTATCAACCAGGGCTTCCACACGATTCATAGCAAGTTCTTAAAGATTAACCAGGAACTGCATAGAATCCAGCAGGTTTATCAGGATCTACGTACTCAGTATATGAATGATGACGTGGAACCAGTCAGATCATTCAAACAACAGATGGAGAAAGGTATGTCCTAGCTTATGACTCAAGTGCTGAGCTTAACTATTAGCCCTTAAAGCGCCAAGAAAAAATAGCATCTGGAAATGTTGTCTGCTGAAGTCGTCTGCTGCAAATAATTGCCTAACATTACTGACCAATTAGGTATAAAAGGAAACAGTGTTGACCCAGAACGGACTGCTGCTATAGGAGCAGTCTGATCTGGGTCCACACTGTTTGCCATAGAGGCTTCTTAAACATTTTCGCACACGAGAAAAGCAGACGACTTTTGTTGCGATTGGCACATTAAGGGTTAGCAGATGGAAAATTTGAGCAGACGTCAAATTTGTGCCATCTTTTCAGGAAAATTAAGGCTTGATATTTCGTATGAAATATCTGGCAGCAGATGATTCACATGAAATATTAAGTTTTGTTTTGTATATGAATGATGACGTCGAACCAGTCAGATCATTCAAACAACAGATGGAGAAAGGTATGTCCAGTGAAAGTGAAACCTATGTAAATGGCCACTCTCAAAAAATTTGGTTTTTAAGACCAATTATCGCTTAATGCAGGTCAAAAGTATTGCAGAATGCTCCAAGTGGAGCATTCTGCAATACTTCGAACCTTCATTAAGCTACCATTTGTCATTAAGAGCTTTGTTTTGTCTATTTTTGAGTGGCCGTTTTACACAGGTTTTACTGTTCTAACTTATAACTCAAGGGCTGAGCTGGGCTGAGCTTGACTATTAGCAGATGGAAAATTTGAGCAGACGTCAAATTTGTGCCATCCTTTCAGGACAAGTAAGAGTTGATATTTCATGTGAATCATCTGCCAGCAGATGATTCACACGAAATATTAAGTCTTGTTTTGTCCTAAAAAGAATTAATTATATTTTGTAAAATGTCGTCTGCTGCAAATTTCAAATATTTTCTCTTACTGTGGCAAGTGATTAGTATGACAGCAAGTCTTATTTGGTCTTAAAAAAATAACAATTATTTTTACCTGTGTCGTCTTGGCGAAATGCAGGTCTAGTAGCTATTGTGGCTTGGCGGACGACTCTGTATAAGAACAACGGCAAGGCACACTGCCCGAGTGCGGGAACGGCGGAATCTCAGAGGCCGTCAAAGATCTGAGTTGGGATGTCAGCTGGGACAGGCGATCCTAGAAAAACCTTAGTTCCAAAAACAATCATGGCAGAATCAACAAATAAAGTCACGTTAGATGATGCTGGCAGAAACCAGATTTCTGTCAGTGGCGTCTCCGGCTTGGCCCCCTCTCAGGTGTGGAGGGCAGGGTCGGGCCATTGCGGCAAATCCAGCAAGCATCTGAGAAATTTCAGGGTGGGCACTCTTAATGTGAACACTCTAAAAGGGAGGGTCTGCGAGGTGGTGGAAACACTATCTCGTAGAAAAGTAGACCTTTGTTGTGTCCAAGAGACCAGATACCGGGGTGGTCATTGCCGTATAATAACGGGCAAAGACTCAAGGTACAAGCTGTTCTGGTCTGAAAACAGCAAGGGTACTGCTGGTGTTGGAGTGTTTGTGGCAGAGAAGTGGATAGAGAAGGTATTTGAGGTCAAGAGAGTCTCCGACTGGATCATCCTGGTGAAGATCATAGTCGGTCAGCGGGTGCTTTGTCTTCTGTCTGTCTATGCCCCACAGTGTGGTCTCAGTGATTCTGTAAAGGATCTATTCTACGACCAACTTAGGGCCGTGACTGCAATGATCCCAGCATCAGAATTCCTCATCCCATGTGGTGATTGGAATGGCCATGTAGGCAGTACAGGCTCCGGTTACAAAGAAGTTCATGGAGGCTATGGGTATGGCAAGCCAGACCCTGATAGTGAGGGTGAGAGGATCCTGGAATATGCACTAGCATATGACCTGTTCCTCGGTAACACATGTTTCAAGAAACGTGACAGTCACCTCATCACATACAGGTCCGGTAATACAGCGACCCAGATAGACTTCATGTTATTTCGAAAGAGCCTGCGCAAACTTGTTATGGATGTTAAGGTGATTCCTGGAGAGGAGGTTGCTCTGCAGCATCAGCTCCTTGTGTGCGCCATGATGATTGATATGCCGCCCCAAATCAAGCGCAAATTCACCCCACGTCCAAAAGTGTGGAAGCTCAGAGATCCTCAAACATGTAGCCGATTCCAGGAAGTCTTCAAGGCACATGTGCCCGCTGTGGAAACTGAAGCGGCTACTACTACTGAGGAAATCTGGGCGAAACTCAAGACAGGTTTGCTGAAGACAACAGAGGAGGTGTGCGGCACAACAAAGCCCCTCAGATGGCGACGTGAAACTTGGTGGTGGAATAAGGAAGTAGTTGATGCCATCACAGCCAAGTGCCAAGCTTTTAAAGCATGGAAGGCTGGCAAATGCACACGAGCATCATATAACACTGCCAAGCGCATCTCCAGACGTGTGGTGCACCATGCACGCCACGAAGCAGACAAGGTGGTCTATGAGGGCATTGACCACAAGTCGTCTGATATCTTCCGCCTTGCTAACCAGATGAGGAAAGAGAATGTTGATGTTGTAGGCGACAAGCCAGTGAAGAATGACACTGGGGAAATGTCAATGAGCGAGGAGGCAAAGCAGAATGCGTGGGCTGAACATTATGAAAGGCTTCTCAACGTTGAATTTGACTGGGACCCTGATCACCTGTCCAATGAACCTCCGTTAGAAGGCCCGCCTATCCCAATCACTATTGACATGGTGAAGAAGGCCATCTCAAAGATGAAGTCGGGCAAAGCTGCAGGTCCATCAGGCATAGTGGTGGAGATGATCAAGGCAGCAGGTGATACAGGTGCCACCATGATCCGAGATCTTGCTACTGCGATTATCCGTGATGGCAAGGTCCCAACTGACTGGGAGGAAAGTTTCATTGTCTGCCTTTACAAGGGCAAAGGTGATGCTTTGGATAGGGGCAACTATCGAGGCCTCAAGCTGACTGAGCAGGCCATGAAGATCCTAGAGAGGATTGTTGATGGTCTCATAAGACAGGTGGTGTCTATTGATGACTCCCAGTTTGGCTTTGTCCCAGGAAGAGGCACTACAGATGCAATCTTTGTGGTCCGGCAACTGCAGGAGAAATACCTAGCAGTGAACAAGAGGCTTTATATGGCCTTCGTGGACCTAGAGAAAGCATTTGACCGTGTCCCTCGGAAGGTTATCTGGTGGGCCCTGAGAAAGCTAGGCGTTGAGGAATGGATTGTGCGGTTAGTCCAGGGAATGTACGCTAATGCACGAAGCCGGGTTCGTGTTGGCGAGGGTTTCAGCAAAGAGTTTGAGGTGAAGGTTGGGGTCCATCAGGGATCCGTACTCAGTCCCTTGCTCTTCATCATTGTGCTGGAGGCCTTGTCACGTGAGTTTCGGGCTGGTGTTCCCTGGGAGGACCTATATGCAGATGATCTTGTCATCATTGCTGACTCCCTAGAGGAATGTGTCAGGAGGCTCTTGATATGGAAAGAAGCCATGGAGAAGAAGGGATTGAGGGTAAATGCAGGAAAGACAAAGGTCATGATCTGTGGTACAGGCCTGGACCTCTTACAGAGTTCAGGCGAATACCCATGCGCTGTCTGTCGTACAGGAGTAGGCAACAACAGCATCTACTGCAATGGCTGCAAACTTTGGGTGCATAAGAAATGCAGTGGGCTACAACGACTGACACCAAATCCTGATTATAGGTGTGCACGGTGCATGGGAAATGCTCGCCCTATTGATGGCAGACCACAGAGTGAAGTCCAGGTCGGACCTGATAAGCTTGAGGTGGTAGCTTCCTTCTGCTACCTAGGGGATATGCTTTCTGCTGGTGGAGGCTGTGAAATGGCGATCACTACTCGTGTGAAAACCGCCTGGAAGAAGTTCAGGGAGCTACTACCAGTTCTCACATCCCGCCACCTCTCTTACAAGACCCGTGGCCATGTGTACAGCTCTTGCGTGCGGAGCGCCATGCTCCATGCCAGTGAAACTTGGCCACTTACCAAGATGAACCTGCAGCGCTTGCAACGCAATGATAGGGCCATGATCAGACAGATCTGCAGTATCAAGCCAGAGGATGTGGCCAGGGTAAGGTCAAGCAAGCTACTGGCAAAGCTTCAGCTTGAGGACCTCGACCTCATTTTGAGAGAGAGAAGGCTTCGCTGGTTTGGGCATGTGGAGCGTTCGAGTGGTGCAATCAGAACAGCATATGATATGCAGATTGACGGCAAGCGGGGGACAGGGAGGCCCAAGCAAACATGGAAGAAACTGACAGAGAAAGACTGCCTTGAGTGGAAGCTCACCACAGTTGACCCTCAAGAAAGGAGCACCTGGAGATCAGGTGTGAGATCTGCTATGCGTGCAGCTAGCCAGTTACCTGGAAAGGGGCCCACTGATGTGGATGATGCCCCTGCACCTGCACGTAAATCAAAAATCCGATTATGATGATGATGAGTAGTGGTCTGATGGTCAATCTGCAACACTTTTGGGGTGCCGAGTTTGTGTAATCTGTAACTCTATTACTCTAACAAAAGTTTTCATTCCTTTATATTCAAACTTTGCATAATGATTGTTTACACATTGAAGATGTGCACCTCCTATTTTGTGCACATTTCATGTATATTTTTCTCATTTTTGGGGGTGTTGAATTCCTTTATATTCAACATTTCATGTATATTTTCTCATTTTTAGGGATGTTGAACTTAGACTTTTTTCCATCCGAAATGCTTAGAGGTTGTCTGGTTTGTGTAATCTGTAACTCCAACAGTTTTCACTCCTTTATATTGAAACTTTGCATTATGATTGTTCACACATTCAGGGCTCACCCTGCCATTAGCCATTGTAGCCATTTGCTACTGAAAATATAGAGTGGCTACAAATATAAGACATTGGCTAAAAGTACAGTCTAGGTGGTTAAAAAAAATACATATTTGCAAAAAAGCTTTTGGATTTTCCAATATTGCTTTTAATATTCCTTCACACTTTATTATTGTGCCATATTTTACTCTTTGGATGCTGGATTTTTTCAATACCATCCGGGTGTCAAAGCAGTTTGGATCCAGATCAGGCCCGACATTTTGTCGGGCCTTATCTGGGTCCAAACTGTTTGCAAAGGTTATCAGCAGACATAGCAGGCAAAGAGTTAACTACAAAACAGCTTGTTGATACTTTCTGGTTAAAACCTTGGCTAAAGTTGATTTTATTTGGCTCCAACTTTTTCCATTTGGCTAAAGTGTTGGCTACAACAAATTCTGAGCCAGGGTAAGCCCTGACATTGAAGATGTGCATCTCGTATGTTATGTACATTTCATGATTATTTCTCGTTTTTAGGGATGTTGAAAATAGCAGCCATTTTTTCCATCCAAAATGCTTAGGGGTGTCTGTTTTGCGTAATCTGTCACTCCAACAGTTTTCATTCCTTCATATTCAAACTTTGCATGAGGATTGTTCACACATTGAAGATGTGCACCTCATTGAAGATGTGCGCCATTTTTCCATCCCAAATGCTTAGGGGGTGTCTGGTTTGTGTTATCTGTAACTTTGCATAATGATTGTTCACACATACATTGAAGATGTGCACCGGCGACTCAGGTCTAGAGAAGGGTTTGGTCTTGTTTACAACTGTCGTCTGCTGCAAATTTATGAATTTTTATTCTCTTTAAAATACTGAGGCAGGTGATTAACATGACATAGCAAGTCTTACAAGTTTTTCTATAAAGAATATAATTTTATTCTATAAATGACATGCTGCAAATTTCAAACACTTTTTAGCTCACCTGAGCAGAAGGTTAATTGGTGAACTAATAGTATACCAATGACTCAGGCATCTGTTGTTCGCCTGTTAGCATTGACAAACATCTTTTTCTCTGAAATCACTGGGCCAATTGAACTCAAAATTGGGGGACTAGAGCCCGCAGCCACTTTTTCATGATAATGGTATTCTACCAACTGAGCTACATAGCAATGTTTAGCAACATGGCAGTGTTTAGCTTCATAGCAGTGATTGCTTCCATGGCATGTTGTGCATCTAAATATATGCAGCAGACATTATAAACAGACAAAATTTCTTTGCAAAATATTAGCAGGATATGGGCTGATAACCTTTGCAAACAGTTAAGACCCAGATCAGGCTTGATAAAATGTCAGGCCTGATCTGGATCCTAACTGTTTGGCACTCTGATGGTATCTCTGAAAGAATTTTTCAAAAAAGTTGATTTTGAAAAAAAATTAGCAAGCAGCAAAAAATCATGCAAAATTACCAAGTAGGCAAAGAGCTAACCCATAAAGCGCCACCTACAATTTGCAGCAGATGACAATTTCAAATTTTGCCCCTTTTTTCAAAAATAACAAATAAGGTATGATATTTCATGAGAATCGTCTGTTGACAGACGATTCTCATGAAATATCATTCTTTATTTCTTTCGAAAATTAGGAAAAATGTTGCAAAATTTGTCGTCTGCTGCAGTAGTGATTGGCACTTTAAGGGATTATGAAAATTTGTCTTGATCTGTTACAGGAATGACTCATTATCTAAGTCTCAAGGCTGCCCTCACTCTTCCAGAAATGCTAGAAATGAGCATGAAATTCCACATAGCAACAGCATCCTGGCTGGTCCAGGTTGCTAGGTGTGATGATGTCACAGACTTTCAACCAATCACATTCCCTCTCTCTGAGAGAGCTCCGAACTCATTAGCATATATCCCAGAATTCATCATGGGCAATGTTACAGACTTTACAATGTTTCTTCACCGGTTTAAAGATGAAATGTACGAGGTAAGATTTTCATTGGTTCATATTATTTGAGTAAAGTCCACAGGTTTAGATAAACAAAAAAATTCAGTGTAAAATTGTAAATATTTTCTTACCCATCAATTTAAACGTATGTTTTGGGTGCTCAAAAGAACCGTCTCATTGAGACAGTTCTTTTGAGTACCCACAACATATGTTTTGGTTGAGAAATAAGAAAATTAAATTTTCGTTACGCACTCTTAACTAAAGTCCTGAAAGTCACAAGGTGACTCTTTGCATGCTGGGGAATTTTCTATGCTTTTGTTTCATCTGCTGACTTTTTTAGAAATAAACTTTTTTCAAAATATTCTGTCAGAAACACTACCAAAGTGGCCAAGGGTTTGGATCCAGATCATGACCGACATCCTGTTTGTCCTGATATGGGTCCAGACCTTTTTCAAAGTTTATTAGTAGATGACAAAAGTTGACGCTAAGCAGGGAAAGATTTAATCTAGACTTACACTTTAAATGTCAGCTTATGTCATCTGCCAACATCATATGCTACAATTTTCATGTCCTTGCCATTTAAAAAAAAAAAAAAAAAAAAAAACTTTTTGTGGCTTATCCATGGGTAGAAACCAGTACTGGGCCGGGAGGGTTTATGATTTGTGTGTTTATTAATATGACGGGAACTCCCGAAGGCTCAACCGAAAGTGGTTTTATGGAGAAGCCGGGAATCGAACCTGCGACCCCTGGTTTACAAGGCATAGCGCTTATCCACTACACCACGGGGGCTCTGTCCTTGCCATTTTAAAGGTGGAGAAATATTGACAATACTGTAATTGCCTTTCCGTTCCATCCATCTATCTGGCTGTAAATATATAATTATAAAATATTAATAAAGTTTGATTTTGGGTATTAAAATACACTTGGTACTACGAGAGTTATGGCCTTTTCCATGGGAATTGCTAAATATGTGATGCTAGCTGAAATACTATTCACACCAGGCAAGAATGTACAGTAAAACCTGTCTTAAGCAGCCACTTAAAATAGACAAAACAAAGGTATTTAAGAAAATGGTAGCTTAATGAAGGCCGAAAGTATTGCAGAATGCTCCCCTTGGTATTGAAAACCAATTTTTGTGTTCTTTTTGAGTGGCCGCTTAAGACAGGTTTTACTGTACCAATCTAAAATGTGTTACTAAGAGCTAATTGAAATGAGGTTCAGAATCCTAAAATTTACAGTTAATAAAGTGCACAGGGCCATATTGGAATAAATATGGTATTTTTATTTTACAGTCTGGTGGAGATGGGCTTAATCACTTTATGACATTGATCTTGGTGTTTATGGGAAGTCATGACAGAATGAAGAACCCTCATTTAAGGGCTGAGTTAGCTGAGACCCTTGCAGCTCTTATGCCTCAGAACCCTGATCAGATTCAGGGGAGACAAGGGATGATGTCAAAGTAAGATTCTTTTAAACTTTATCATAAACCAAAATCTTTGGACACCATACCTCCTTACCATGTTTATTGTCTTAAAATTTGAATGAATGTTTTTGGTAATCTGATGAAGTAAGTAAAATGAAGTAATAGTATGGCAAATAGTATAAACCCTGATCAGAGGGCTTCTTCAGGCTTTCTCAGGGCATGACACTATTAATGTGAATATATGTTTTTCATGCATTAACACTTGCTTAGGTTAAGAGGAAACTTTATGAATACATGACTGCAAGGAGGTGTTCTAACATCTTCCCAGGGACCAGGCAAGGGTTAATACAATGAAACACACATATCGTCGGTCGGGAGTCAAAACCTCGTAACTCTGATTTTTACCAAAACAACTTTTTGTCAACTTAGGAATACCAAACGCATGGCCCACATTCTGTCAAATTCCCGTAGCTCTAGACAAATTAGAACCCCCTTAAAAAGCATCAATCATGCTTCAAAATATTGTATCTATGAAAAATTCCATTATTTTGGTGCTCATTTTACCGAGATACGAGGTTTTGCCATGAAAAAGATGCTCAAAATGTCGTAACTGGATGTTTTTTCACGAAAAAATGGTCAAAATGACGTAAATCAAGTGAGACTCTTCATAATGACTGTGAAATCGTTATTAGAAGTTCAAACATCAATAAAAGTGAATTTGGATGTTACTATATAATCCTGTCTGACTTTCAGCAATACAGGACACTCCTCGCAAAAGTTATTCAGTTTTTGTCTCTCCTGAAAAATGTCAAAATCAAAGATGCGAGTTTCAGACTCCCGACCGACGATATGTGATCATTATTCTTACATTTTGCCTGATTTCCAACCAAAAACTTACTGAAGATGTCAGTAAAATGGTAAAATGGCTGTTTTCTAACACTGGATTTATCTATACAAAATGGTGTCACCTTCAAATGATTTGAACATCTGACATCATTTCAATGCAAAACGTTTTGTGAACAAAAGCAACAATTCTGGGCAGAATGCATGGGTGAAAGTTTTCAGGATTATTCCTGAATTCATGATTTTGAGGCTGACTTTCCATAGAAAGTCAGCCTCAAAATACTGAATTATGGAGCTTGTAGTAGGGTTTTCTGATTTATATTCAGTCTGTCTTAAGACAATTGACCATTTAAACTTGAAATTGTGAATAATTTGTGGGCATACTGCAAGTTTTAAGATTGGAGTTTTGAAAGGTAAGGATTTTGGAATATTTGAACTTTCCCGCATAAGAATGCTTTCCTGTGTAAAGTCCCAACAAGTGACCCAGTGGCAGTTATAAGGAATCAAGTTTAAACTTATGTTCAAACAGCATGTGGACTTCATGCTTTGAACATGGATTTGGTCTCATTTGACAATGACCTCAAACAGGCTTTAAGGTTATGAACTTTTCTTACTCAACTCAACTGAGCATGAAATTTATCCTGCTTATAAATGTTAAATTGCCAACAATTGTTGGCATTTTAACATTTATTAGCAGGATAAATACAACATCTAGGAGGTAGAGTAGGGTTTGGTAGGTACCCTACTCTACCCTAGGTAGGTACCCTGCCCTGCCCTACACCTACCCCTACCTCGGGTATTTATGATCATTTATGCAAGAATTGTACAGGCTTCCAGACAAGAGTGCATAATTGAAAGTTAGTTTACTTATTTCTCAACCAAAACATATGTTGTGGGTACTCAAAGAACCGTCTCATCGAGACGGTTCTTATGAGCACCCAAAACATAAGATTTAATTGATGAATAAGACAAAAATTACAATTTTACGCAAAAAAATATTGGACTTAAGAATTTTAATGATCATCTTATAGGTACTACAGAGAGATGTTGTTTGGCAAGCATCCATTGATCAACCACCTGGCGGAGAAGCTTCTAAATGTGTTTGTGAGTATAGAGATGACGGGACAGAGTGTGGCATTTGAGCAGAAGTTTAACTACAGGAGACCCATGTATCTTGTCCTGGAATATATCTGGGAAAAGGAGAACCACAGAAAGGCTATAAAGGTATGATATTTGTCCTGGATATTTGGACAGAGATGTGAGCAAGCTGTGTAAACCCAGATCAGACTGCTCATAAAGGTGTTGTGCATACAGAAATATAGGTTTTCTCAAATAGAATATGCAATTGACTTGTCCCCAAAATATTTGTTTAGGCCAATTGTTAGGAATACAATCACAATTTTACACTAAAAAGTAAGCTTATCTGGACCTTTAAAAAATGATATGAGCCAGTAGATGAGAATTTGGTACTACAGTAAAACCTATGTAAAATTACCACTCAAAAAAAGACAAAACAAAGATATTAACTAGACTTCTTTCGATGATACACCATCGCTAATACTGGCTTTTGAGCTAACCAAAGCATCTGCAAAGTTTGAAGTTGCTAAGTCCAACCGTTAAGGAGGAACTGCATTTACAAGAAAGTACATTATTTTACTTTTGACCTTGAACTTAGGTCAAAGACAAACACGAAGCGTTGCCCAGTATCCTTCTACATCATATGACCTATTCAACTGCAAAGTTTGAAGCTGCTGTGTCCAACGGTTTAGGAGGAAATGCACTTACAAGAAATCATATTATTTGACCTTGACCCCAATGTCAAGGTGACGTGAAATGTTGCCCAGTTGCCTCGACATCATGTGACCTATGCACCAGCAAAGTTTGATGTTGCACATCCCATGGTTAAAGAGAAGATGCATTTACAAGAAAATACATTATTTGACCTTGACCTAAGGGTCAAGGTCGCACTAAATGTTGCCCAGTACCCTCAACATCATGTGACCTATGCACCAGCAGTTTGATATTGCTACATACCAGGGTTAAGGAGAAGATGCATTTACAAGAAAATACATTATTTGACCTTGACCTTGGGGTCAAGGTCACAAGAAATGTTGCCCAGTGCCCTCTACATCATGTGACCTATGCACCTACAGAGTTTTAAGTTACTACATCAAAAGGTTTATGAGGAGAAGCATTTACAAGAAAATTCAATATTTGACTTTTGACCTTGACCTTAGGGTCCAGGTCACACAAAATGTTGCCCAGTACTCTTTACATCATGTGACCTATTCAGCTACAAAGTTTCAAGTTGCTACGTCTTACCGTTTAGGAGGATATACATTTACAAGAAAATACATTATTTGACCTTTGACCTTGGGGGGTCAAGTACTCTCTACATCATGTGACCTATTCAGCTACAAAGTTTGAAGTTGCTATGTCAAACTGTTTAGGAGGAGATACATATACAAGAAACATGACGGACGCACATCCGCACGGACACACAGACAGACGGACGACGGACCGACTTTGGTACGAAATTTAATATACCCTTTTTTTTTCTTAAGAAAAAAGCGGGTATAATGACAAATGGCTTAATGAAGGTCGAAAGTATTGCAGAATGCTCCCCTAACTTTTGACCTGCATTAAGCGATAATTGGTCTTTTTGAGAGTGGCCCTTTACACAGGTTTTTCTGTTCTGCATGGTAATTGCTCTGAAGAATCTTGGCAAATGTACAGTCTTGCCAGAGCCTAGCTGCTTGCATATACAAAGGATGTGTTTGAGTTGATCCGTTATGTCCTAGTGAACAATTTTACAGTAATGTGACTCATGTCTGGACATTTCCTTGGTTGGACCAGTACTAAGGACATGATAAGTGCCTCCCATGAGCTGGAACCAGTGACCACTTGATCTCAGTTTAGCATTCTACCACTGAGTCACTGCCTTACACCATATACACAAAGTATAAAAGCATGTGAAGGCTAATTCCAAATATTACTATCCCCACTGCAGTCCTTTAGTTATGGTAATTACTATCCCCACTGCAGTCCTTTAGTTATGGCATATTACTATCCCCACTGCAGTCCTTTAGTTATGGCATATTACTATCCCCACTGCAGTCCTTTAGTTAAGAGTGTGTATCAAAAAATTATTTTTCTTATTTCTCAACCAAAACATATGTTGTGGGTACTCAAAAGAACCGTCTCAATGAGACGGTTCTTTTGAGCTCCCAAAACATTTGTTAAAATTGATGGGTAAGAAAATATTTACAATTTTCTCTGAAAATTTTTGTTTATCTAAACCTATGCCACTGGATACCTGCACATACATGTTTTAAAGGGTGACTTTACATATATGGGATAGGTACCGAAATCTCATCAACTGGAGGGAGCGCAGTGGCTCAGTAGTAGATTGCTTGACTCGAGACTGAGAGGCTGCGGATTCGAGCCTCACTGGCGTCACTGCTTTGTGGTCCTTGAACAAGACACATTTATCCTAGCTTAGTACTGGTTCAACCCAGGAAGAATCATCCCTGTTTAACTGAAAGATTATTGATGGGACGTAAAGAATCAAATCAAACCAAACATCAACTGGCTCATATTTTATTTCCAGGAGTTAGCAGAGTATGCCGAGGAACATATAGAGGATACAGACCCTCCCTTATTTCTCCGATTCATCAACCTCTTAATCAATGATGCCATATACTTGCTGGATGAGGCCCTAGATGTAAGTTCATCCTGTTTATATGATACATTTATAAACAATATATAGACACAATACCTCTCTCATTGCCAACACATAATTTACAAGAAATGGCAAATACCTTGTGTAAATCAGACCAGGGCCCATGGTTATAAAACTTTATTTCATGCTCAACTTAACTGAGCATGAAAGGGGTATGTGCATTAGGAGGCTATTTTGGCCCCCCTAGGAGGTAAAAAAATAAAAGTTGCTCTTCACAAGTTTCTTTGTATTAGTTTATTAGAACAATAACCAAAGTGCAAAAGTCTGGCATTGATTCGACTTTTACGGTTGCTATGGTAACAAAAATGGCCGCCAAAATAGGCTGAAAATAGGAAAATGACCATTTTGGAGCAAATTTGAGACATGTAACAGAAGAATTAATACAGAGCACAACCAAATACCAAGTAAATATTTTAACAGATGATGAGATGATGAGAATTATCATGGCACACAATATATCAAAAGTTTTTGTTTGGTATTTGCTTGTGCTGATATCTAATTCTTAAAAAATCGGTCTCAAAAAGCCTCAAATTTGGCCTAAAATGGCAATTTCTCTATTTGAAGCCTATTTTGTCGGCCATTTTGGTTACCATAGCAACCGGTAAAAGTAAAATAAATGCCAGAATTTTACACTTTGGCTATTCTTCTAATAAAACAATAAGATGAAATTGGTGAAAAGCAACTTTCAGTTTTTGGCTCTAGAGGGGGCCAAAATAGCCCCTTAATGCACATACCCCTTTCCACTGTTCATAAAACTAAAATGTTGAAAACTACTGATAAAGCCTTTTCTTGCTTTCAAGCTCTCAAGTGTGTTATTCATCATGCTAATAAATGTTAGAATACCAACAATTGTTGGCATTTAAACATTTATGAGCATGATTCATACTCAGTTGTTTAGTATGAAAAAAGTTTTATAACCCTGACACCTGGAAATGTCATAATTACACACCACACTGTCACAGTCTTTATCATGTTTGTTAGGATGTTAAATGTATAAATTAATGCTTTACTAATGACACATTGATATTAATTTTGTTCTTGGCAAAATCCCTATTTTCTTCTCTTTTTACATAAAAAAATCGCTACATTTTTTTCTACTTTTCCAAATTTTGATCCCAACTTTTTTTGTAGGAGGGCATCTTGAAAGCCAGAAATTTTGATGACGCTTGAACTTGTTGCCTACTACTAGTGTTGTCTGCTCATAACCTCTGCCAACAGATTGGATGACAAAACGTCCGGCCTGGCCTGTATCCAATCTGTTTGACACTCAGATGGTATTCCTGAAATAATTTTTTTAAAAAAGTTGAATTTTGAAAAAATCAGCAGATGACAAAATAAACTTGAAAAATAACCCAGGGGGGCAAAGTGGGGGCATGTATATAGAAATATATAGATAAAAATGGTGTCTTTTTCAGTACATGAAACAGCTAAAAGAAAAGCAGGAAGTAAAAGATGGACCGGAGTGGGCCAACATGAGTCAGCGGCAACAGCAAGAGTTTGAATCAAATGTCAGGCAGATTGGGATGATAGCAAGGTACCACAATGTGATGGGACGATATACGATACATTCCCTGGAATTGATTACAAGAGAAATTAAAACAATATTTTGCCACGCCATGATGGTGGACAGGATAGCTAATATGCTCAATTATTTCCTCGTTCATTTGGTGAGTTTCCTTTGAGATAAACTATCGTATTCAGGCCTTTAGTTAAGAGTATGTACCAAAAAAATTATTTTCTTATTTCTCAACCGAAACATTTGTTGTTGGTACTTAATGAGACGGTTCTTTTGAGTACCCAAATTATATGTTAAAATCAGTGGGTAAGAAATTGTTTACAATTTTATGCTTGAAAGTTTGTTTAACTAAACCTATGGTATTCAATAGCATTGAAAAAAGCACTGTGTGCAAAACTTTTTCAAAATTCTATACCATCTTTTGTAAACAGTGTAATATGGGAGCGCAGTGGCTCAGTGGTTGAGTGCTTGACTCGAGACGGAGGGGCCGCAGGTTCGAGCCTCACTGGTGTCACTGTGTTGTGGTCATTGAGCAAGACACATTTACCCTAGCTTAGTACTGGTCCAACCCAGGAAGACCCGTCCCTGTTTAACTGAAAAATTGTTGATGGGATGTTAAGAATCAAATCTAACAAACAAACCAAAGCACCACTAGATTGACTAGTTTCATGTAGTTCAACCAACTCATGGAGCACTCAATGTGTGCTTATAGGAGCATGTTTGAATAGTTTGAATTTGGTATGAAAATAGAGATTTTAAGATAAAGCATGGCAGAAGAAATAAAACAAACCTGCCTAAATCATCGTAGAAGTATGGAAATTATTTTCTAGGGCCTGAAGATGGTGTCTAAATTGACCATGGTATATGATACCATTTTGTTCAAGCCATTGAAGTTTCACCACATATCTACCGATGAGAAAAACGCTACTTGTCTTTCTTTTCAGGTTGGTCCAAGACAGAGAAACTTCAAAGTGAAAGATAAAGGTGAATATGAGTTTAAACCTGAAATAATAGTGTCGGACATTACACACATCTACCTGAACCTCAGTAAAAATGAGGGCTTCTGTAAGGCGGTATCTGGGGACGGCAGATCATACTCACCTGAACTCTTTCCTAAAGCAATCCATGTACTACAGAAGATTGGCAAGCCTCCAGGTCACATCAGTGACTTCCAGACACTTCACAATAAAATTAGTGTAAGTAACGGGCTTTTTTATTCAAAGATTAAAGTAAGAAAAAGGGCAAAGATCAGGAATCTTCTATGTCCATAGAATCATCCAGTATTATTACATTCAGCACATTGACCCTTCATACCCTGTTTTCAGAAAGAACTGGCCCCAAGGCTATAAAATTTTTCATGCTCAACTCAACTTAGCATGAAATTTCATCTGCTCATAAAAACTAATATACAGATTAATAAAGAAGTTTCTTGCTTTAAGTCTCTCAGATGTTGTATTTATCATGCTAATAAATGTTAAAATGCCAACAGTTGTTGGCATTTTACTATTTATGAGCAGGATAAAAGTTTTATGACCTCAGGGCCTGGTCTGTGAATGGTGGAAATACCCATTGCATCGGACCAAAAATCATACATTAGATGGCTTTGGTTGAAAAAAAGCAAACTCTGAAAGTCAAAAAAATGTTTCAAATAAGCCATCAAAGTCATAAAACTTCTTTCAGTCTAACTCCATGAACTTTATTTTGCCCATAAATTTTAAAATGCCAACAGTTGTTGTCATTTTAGCATTTATTAGCAGTATAAACACCAACTAAGTGTTTTAGAGCAGGATTTTTTTGGCTATTGGAAATTCAAGAGCAGTTGAAATTTCATGCTCATTTGAGCAAGAAAAAGTTTTAGAACCTCAAGACAAAATGTCTAATAGTTTAATAGCATCTTGACCCATTCTTCTTCAGTGAGCAGAAACTCGAGAACTTTTGACTTCAAAATGTTAATATTTACATTCTGCAGCATTTCAGCTTGGCTTAACGTAAAATATTTCTTATCCATCAGTTTAAACAAATGTTTTGGGTGCTCAAAAGAACCGTCTCATTGAGATGGTTCTTTTAAGTACCCTCAATATATGTTTTGGCTGAGAAATTTTGAAAATTAGTTATTGGTTACGCACCCTTCTTTGGAGGCTTGGACCTTTAAAAAGCTGAGTAACGTTCCATTGATGGGTCCAGATAAGCAAATTTTAAATGTCCATCGGTTTAAACGTGTGTTTTTCATTCATTGAGATGGTTCTTTGAGTACCCACAACATACGTTTTGGTTGACAAATAAAAGTATTAATTTTCAATTGCACTCTCTTTATCTGGAGGTCTACAAGTATCATTTAAAATTCTTGCTCTTTATTGAGCAATGGATAGCAAAATATTGTTGTTTGCACTGATTGGACAGGGTAATAGCGAATGTTTGATAACGAATTATTACATGTTTTACTGGGCTGATGCTGCTCGTAATTCAAAACCCATAATGGCCCACTCGCATGAACCCATATCAGCCCTTGTGGGTACCCATATTGGCCCTTGTGTGCATTCATAACGGCCCACGTCAGCATCTTAAATGACGTCATTCACACCGCCCCAGCATAATGACCCGTACATGAAAGTTTAAAATGTGGCCACTGCCACATTACCACGCATATCAGCTCGATATCTCCATATTTTGCCCAAGGCTCGAGGGCAAATATGGAGTGCCGGGTGGATAGGCCTGATAACATGGTAAAGGCCATCTGGCAAATACAGAGATACCAGGCCAATCTGCCTGGTAACATGGCGGGGGCCTTGTATTAATCTCTAAAATTAAGCAGCTTTAAATTATTAAAAGTTTATTCTTAGAACTGATTTTGGTATTTTATCATTGAACTGTTAAATGATGAGTACTAGTAACTACCGTATTTTTTACTATTATTTAATGAAAATAAATCAGAGATGTAAACATAATAACTGTTTTCAAGTTAAAATTTGGACTTGGAGATTATTTGAGATGTTTACCTTGGTAAATATGGGCTGCTGAATGGATGTTGAATAGAGCCATGCTAGAAACGCTTGTGATTAATTTTTTAATCACATGGACAGTAAGCTCAGATGTAAACAATAACATTGTAAATGATCTATTCTTGACACAGGCAATAGGTGTTGCCGCCCAGGAGGAGGAAGAACTGTTGGCTGATGCACCAGACGAGTTCCTCGATCCAATCACTAGTACCCTAATGGAAGACCCGGTGACTCTCCCAACATCAGGGAATGTGGTAGATAGAGCTGTGATAGCAAGACATATATTAAGGTAAGATCAGGTTTCAAGGTTATAAAACCTTTTCCATGCTCAATTGAGCATGAAACTAAACTCTTTATTAAAACTTAAATGTGGAAAAATAAAGATTTTTTTTGCCCTAAAACTCTCAGATGTTGTATTTTTCCTGCTAATAAATGTTAAAATGCCAATAATTGTTGGCATTTTAACATTTATAAGTAGGAAATATTCCATGCTCATTTGAGTTGAGCATGAAAAATAACCACAAAGGCAGGTCAGGGACTATGCATACATTATTTAAGTGGACATTCTTATTGACATTTTGATAGTCATATTCAAGCTAATAAGTAGGGGAGAGAGAGCTACAGACTGACATTGGAATAGCACTTATCACAATTAGGGAGCACAGTGGTAAAGTGCTTGACTCGAGACCGAGAGACAGCGGGTTCGAGCCTCACGGGTGTCACTGCGTTGTGGTCCTTGAGCAAGACACATTTATCCTAGCTTAGACCTTGTTCAACCAAGGAAGACCTGTCCCTGTTTAACTGAAAGATTGTTGATGGGACGTAAAGAATCAAATCAAACAAACAAACTTATCACAATTGAACAAAGTAACAGCTGTCTAGTAGGACTATAGGACTTAGTTTTGGTCTGAGTCTTATTTGACATCCATACTTTATATATGTGATCTTGGAAAGCTCAGATGAGACTGCAGTGCTGTGCAGGCTCACATTAGCATTCACTGATAGCCTATGCAATAAATAACAACATCTCATGTGGTAGCTCATTTTCTTTCTTTTATCTGTTTTCCAGTGATCAAAATGACCCATTTAACAGACAGCCACTCTCGCTGGATATGGTGATACCTAATGATGAATTAAAGAAGAAAATCAAAGACTGGATTGATGAGAAGAAGCAGAAAAAATCATGATACTAACTCTTAGCATGCTAATTTTTCATGCTTTTGTTGTACCTGCTTACTTTTTTTTCAAAATTAACTTTTTAAAAATAAAATCTTTCAGGTACACTATTAGAGTGTCAAAGGGTTTTGATCCAGATCGGGATTGACATTCTGTCACTCCTGATTTGGGTCTAAACTGTTCACAAAGCTTATCATCAGATTATAAAAGTCTCCACTAGCAAGGAAAGAGTTAATGTTTCAAGCCAAGACATTGATGCTTTCATACAAGTAGTTAAGGATTTTTTCATTATTTCTCTAAAAAGTCAGACACTGTACGTCCAGACTACGAAAAGCAAGTGCTGATATCTGCTTATCCATCTGTTTAAAGGTATGTTTTGGATGCTCAAAAGAACCATCTCATTGAGATGGTTCTTTTCAGTACCCAAAACATATGTTTTAGCTGAAAAATAAGAATATTTTGTAATTACCCTCTCCACTTAAATGCCTAATGCACCATATCGCCAGGCTAACTGTAAAATTACAATTAGGCTATCAACCTGGTGAAATGTGTAAAATCAAGTGATAGAAATTCCAGGTATACTGTAGACTGAGCTGTCTGATCTGGATTAATAGTTTAACAGGTTTAACAAATGTTTGAAAAAATACTTGAAAAATAAAACCTGTCTTGAAAAGAGCTGGAAAACTTCTAAAGCCCCCGCCCCGTCCCACAGAGCTGGCCACCACAGCCTGACTTCTCTGTGAATAAAAAAAAATGAGTTTATAGAAGTCGTGGTAAGGTTTTATAAGGTTGCAACAAGATTTGTGATCAAAACTGGTTGCAGCCAGTTTTTTGAGCATGCACAATAGAAGCCTGCATGCACAAAAGAAAACTGTTTTTGATCCCAGACTAGTCCCAATGGTTTTCTAGAAGTCTCTGATCAGTCGCCGACCAGTAGCCGTTTGTTCGCCAACCACAACGGATCGGCAACTGACCGTGGATGAGATGGCAAGTTTAGTTTGGATGGTGGGACGGAGGTGTAGGGGAACATGTTTTCTCTAAAAAAAAGTGTTTTAATATATCTGTATTGTTTTGATTTTCTTATGAAATGTTTATAGAGGTGATTAACTTAAGCACAAACTCTCTGGTGAAGATAGTGTTGTATTGATTTACACATCTTTGAAAGTTAATCCATTTAAGCCGAATGGAATGTCCCACTCCTATCAATTAGATCAGTCCATTTCTGTTTTAAGGGTTGTATTTTCATTTTTATTCAAATTTCAAAGCATACAGTGGAGAACCTGATCAGTGGTGTCTGCTCTGGTTTGGCATTGTTTGCCAATGTCCCACAAAAAGGATGCTAGGCTTATATGGGTTAAGTATACTTAGTCCACTTAGTAGTTTTATATGTGTCACATATTTTTGTCACACCTGCTTGTAGCAGGGTGACATAAGAGTTCAAGTTGTGTCCGTCTGTCCATCCCCCAACAATATACATTTAAAAGTGTTTCCCTGCAGCAGTGATAGCTGCAAATGTCAAACCTTGCATAGTTATTGTCCTCAACATACTCTTTGAGCACCTACTGTGGCCCGGTGACCTTGACCTACTTTTTATGCTCGAGTGACTTTGATGTCTGTCCATCAACAATTTACATTTAAGTGTGTTTCCCGGCAGTTATTGTCCTCAACATACTCTATGATCACCTACTGTGACCCGGTGACCTTGACCTACTTTTAACGCCCCAGTGACTGATGTCCATGCATCTGTCAACAGTTTACATATAAGTGTGTTTCTCTGCAACCTTGCATGCTCTTCAAGCACCTACTGTAACATTGACCTACTTTTAACACTCCAGTGACTGATGTCAATTAGTTTGTGGACAATTTACACTTAAGTGTGTTTCTCTACAACCTTGCATACTTAATTTCCTCCACATACTTCCCAAGCATGCACTGTGGATCAGTTGACCTTGACCTTTTTTCATGCTCCAGTTACTTTGTTATAAATATGACTTCCCCAGCATATGTGACATGCACAGGAACTAGTCGCAACTTTTAGAAAAAAATGAAGACGTGTATCTCTAAAAATAGTCTATAAAAGTATATATAGGCCTATTTTTTTTTAATTTTAAGGGTTTGTGACTAGTTCCTGTGGTGACATGCTCTTCTGGGGAATTTTTGTTTTAAACAGCTGATGTTACTTAAAATAGGCCAGCCCATATGATAAAGGCACTTATTGCATCTGCATTTACCCTTATCCTGCCAATATCTTTTTGTCCTGAAAATGTTGTCTGCTCATTACATCTGCTGCATATAATATTCAAATGCACTCCAGAAAATTTTTAATATGGAAGCAAACACTATGAACCCTGATCAGACTGCTCCCTCAAGAGCAGTCTGATCTGGGTCCATATTGTTTGCACTATGTGGTACCAAAGTATATAAACCGATAAGAGAGCAGACGGCAGTTGTAAATGGCGGGAAAAGGGTTAAGTTATATTGTAAATGTCAATGCATGACTGTCCAGAAACACTAGATGTACTGTTTTTTATCTGAACCTACACCTTTCTTACTCTGCATGTACCAACAATGAAGGCTCTGGCAAGACCGAGCTGATGCACAGTCTTGTCTGAATCTTGACTAGTCTCTTAAGCAATAAATTACAAAAATCCCATGAACTGGTTCATTAGTCATTACTCTGTTTTGGCCAGTGCTTGAGATTTTGGTATTTATTACATCAATGAGCAGCGAAAGGCTTAGGACTCACCAGAGCCTTAGCATGTACAAAGTATGGATGTAGGTGAAGGCTCAGACCAAAGATTAGAACTCAAGCCTCACTGGATATGTAAGCAAAAGTGTTTGTTATTGGAATCATTTGTGCAGATGCGATAAGAACCAAAATATTGTGGGCGGGCCATTTGTTCTTTTATATTTGTTGAAGGGTTAATTTATTTATTTGTTTATTTATTATGTATAGTTTGAACCTACCGGGCCCCATAGCGCAATTGGTAGCGAGTCCCAACTGCAGATCCAGGGGTCGCAAGTTTGATCCCGGCCCAGTCCCATACTTTCGTCGAGATTGATCATGAAATAATTTCTACGGATATTCTCCTCCCTTCCGCTGATTCAAGAAAGGTTGTTGTCAGTTACAAGCGAAAGTATGTGCACAAAGTACTGGTTAACCCCTTAGTCAAGCTTGCCCAGGAAAAAGTGTGGTTAGGTGAGCTGACTGTCTCGACATGACCATAGCTGTTGACTTGGGTGTAAAACCTCAAACCAACCAAACAAATAAAACAGTTTGGACCACAGAGACCAGTCCAGTTTTGACTGTGTGCCACAAACAGTGACAGTTTATTTGAGTTTAATGAGTGAAGATGGCATATTGTAAAGCTGGACTGACTCTAGTGGTTTGAGCAGTGTTTTAAAAACAGTAATTGCTGTGAATTTTAAAACACAAGTTTCTTGAATGATGAAAGAACTGGCTGTGAATTGCCTATATATGTATATGGGACTCGATGCAAGAAAACTTGTCTTTGGGGCTTGCGAACAACAAAGGCGCAGACCAGCCTGTGCATCCACACAGTCTGATCATCTCCTTTGTTATTTATTTGTTTGGAAAGTATCATATCTAAACTTGCTACAAGCGAAATTTCAATTTTCTAGCTAGTTTCTGTAGCTAAGCAGACTGTTTTGGGAATGACCTGGACAGAAACCCCAAAGACATTTCTTCTCGCGATGGTGGCCATATTTACCCTCAATTTAAATTACAGGAAATAGTTCCTGTATTTGAAATTGAGGGTGGGTTATTTCTGTTTTTGTTTTTTTTTGTTTTTTTTTTTACTTTTTTTTTACTATAACATTTTTTTTTTCTGTTGCATTCAATCATGTATTTTATGAAATAGTGGGGTGGAAAAAAAGAAAGAAAAAAGGTGGAACAGTCTTGTGATATATTGCTGACCTTTGCGGTTTACTTAGCCCATGAGACATAAGATTTTTTTTATCATCCCTCAATTTTCCTTTAGCATTTTGCTCTTATGGTTTCCTGAAAATATTTCTGAATTGACAATGAATGCATGAAGTACGAGCTGATCTGTGTCTTTGTTAGCTCACCTGTAGTGAGCGCCAGGTTAGCTTATAGAATGGCATATTGTCAGTCTTTAACTCTTTGCCTACTAGTGTCTTCTGCTGATAACCGTTGCAAAGAATTTGGATCCAGATCAGGCACGACATTTTGTGGGGCCTGATCTGGATCCAAACTGTTTGACGCTGATGGTATTCCTGCAAGAATTTTTCAAAAAAGTTGATATTGAAAAAAATCAGCAGATGACAAAATAGCATGCAAAATTACCCGGTAGGCAAAGAGTTATCTTTTCACATCTCCCCCAGAACTGTAAGTAGGCTGAAACTTGTTGTGAAGCATCAGGGAGACAGGGCAAGTCAGAATCACTAATATTGTTTTGTTCCGATATCCAAGATGGTAGCCATCTTAAAATTCCTCGGATGATGTCTCGTTCCAAACCATATGTGACATTGAACTGAAACTTCATGGGAGGCATTTGGGCAATTTGGAGATTGAAAATTGCTAAAAATTTTATGTATCAATATCCAAGATGGGTGCCATGGCAGCCATCTTGGAATTTTTCCAAGGACATCTCCTGAACTATATCCAAAATTGAACTGAAACTTGGTGGGAGGCATCTGGGTTACATGGAGATTCTGAATTGCTAAAACCATTCCAATATCCAAGATGGCGGCCATATTGAAAACCTTCAAACAACATCTCTGATTCAAATGTTGGATCAAACAAAAATTTGTCGGAAGGCATCATGGCAACATGGAGATTCAGAATTGCTAAAGTCATTCAGTTCTGATATCCATGGCAACCATCTTGAAATTTTTCAAATGACACCTCCCGAAACAAGTGTCAGATTGAACCAAAACTTTGTGAGAGGCATCAGGGCAACATGGTCATTGAGGCCTGGCCCCGAGGTTATAAAGCTTTTCCTATGCTCAACTCAACTGAGCATGAAATTTATCCTGCTCATAAATGTAAAAATGCCAACAATACTTGGCATTTTAACATTTATTAGCATGATAAATACAACATCTGAGAGACTTAGAGCATTTAAATTCTCTATTTGTCGGTATTTCTTTTTATGAAGTTGAAATTTCGTGGTCAGTTGAGTTGAGCACATTTTTTTTTTATAACCTCGGGGCCATAAATAATGTACAACAGTTTATTTAAATAATCTTTGTTTATTAGCATAAAATAAACCCTGTAAAAATCTCTTGTTATTCTTATAAAATGTACAGCTTTAAACAAGTGCAAAATATAAAACAAACGCTGTGACACATCATATATAATCAACAACTTGGCAAACAACATGCTTAATAAATTAAACAACACTTTATTGCTACATACAAATAAAATAACAAAAATGCAATATAGAGGATCTTACACGAGTGATCATTTCATATGAAAAATTATTAAACGAGCCTATGGCAAGTTTAATAAATTTATTATGAAATGATCACAATTGTAAGATGAAATTTTAAATATGATTTTATCGCCTTCAAAGTTTGTTTATTTCAATGAAAATTTGTGTTGCTGTAACGGATGTCCTCATGGCCTTACTTGTTCCCAACGAAAGTGTTATGTAACATGTGGTCATAACATTATTTATGACATGAAGTTATCCACTGAATAACAGTAACATCATATGATAAATATATATTTGGGCTAGCTTGCGATAAATTTTTACTTATTGCAAATGCGTAAAGTTACTTTTTAACTCGCTGCATGCTGGGTAATTTTTCATGATTTTTGTCGTCTACTGACATTTTGAAAATGAACCTTTTCAAAAAATTCTTTCAGGAACACTATCCGAGTGTCAAACAGTATGGATCCAGATCAGGACCGACATTTTGTCGGTCCTGATCTGGGTCCAAACCGTTTGCAAAGGTAATCAGCAGACAACAAAAGTCGCCGCAAGCAAGGAAAGAGTTAAACATGCATGTACAGCTAGACGTCTAGTTTTTTTTTATCTGAACCTTGGTCTACTTCCATACTTTGTGTAATTGAGCAGTAGAGCCTCTTTTTGAGACTGCACATATGCGTAGTCTCATCTGAGCCTTAACTGTTGTCGATGCTATAAGAAAGAAAATCATTTTGTTTTAATTTGGGGAGGGGGGGGGGGTATATTTTTTGGCCTCATCAGGGGAAACCCTGATTTTGATGCATGTGAAAAACAAAGGTACAGATCAGCATATGCTTCAGCGCAGTCTGACCAGTGCCTTTGTTATTCAACTTGGTCGGACACCCTGAAGACAGGTTTTCTTGTGGCAAGGATCATTTGATGACTGTCGAAAAATAATTTCATTCTAACATATCTAAGCATCACAGGCACATGGATCTGAGTACACACTGGTGTCTTTGCAGGATGGACCTGAGCAGCTACAGCAAATGTTCTTAAATTTTGAACCCTTTTCTCTTTTTGTTCTGAAATAAAATGTTGGTTATCAGGGCGGGAATCCACCAAATGCTTGTCAGAACAGCAAACAGGGAAGACCCTGATCAGACTGCTTCTTCAGAAGCAGTCTGATCTGGGTCTTCACTGTTTGTCTAGGCCATATTTTATTTCAGAACTAAAAGAGAAAAGGGTTCAAACTAGGAAACTAGTGTTCAAAATTTTAGAGCATTTACTGTATTGCTGTCTGAGTGCCTTAACCAGTTTCTTGACGTACTTAAAGTTAGTTAGTAATTAGTGGTTTTCATTAGTAATCTGACCACTAATGATGATGATAATAATAGCAATAATGATTTCATACAGAATCTGTGATGAATTTATAGGCAATGCAAAACAAAATACAGTATGATTTTATAAATAAATTGAACAATGACGAAAAGCAACAAACACACAAGACCGAAAAAAGAGCAAATGCATTTGGTATAATTTCAACTCAGCACCCTCATAAAATGATAATTTTTACTGTGAAAAAAAATTAATAGTATTCCAAGAGAGCTCACTTTTGTTTGTGGCTGTTCGTACTGAGCCAGATGGGTTTTATGTCCGGGAGCACCCGAAGGCTCAACTGGCTGGGTGGTTCAGGTTTAAAACGTCTCAGACATGCAGAAGACGAGGCCACAGCTTAAAGTCTCATCCGAAAGACTGAGAGAGCCGAGGATCGAATTTATATTTCCTTTGTATAAGAGGAATTTGTTTAGGCATTTAGCGAAGGCTCATACAAGTGCACATATTGATAGTCTCTTCATACCTCCCAGCTGGTACATGCCAAAAACTTGACCTCTTTCCTTACTCAAAAACCTTAACTATTTGAATGCTGGGTAATTTTTCATGCTTATGTCATCTGCTACCTCTACCTTTTTTTTGCAAAAAATTCATTGAAGAACACAATCAGAGTGCCAAATGTTTTGGATCCAGATTAGGACTAACAGTCCCGATCTGGGTCCAAACTGTTTGCAAAGGTTATCAGCAGACGTTAAAAGTCACTGCTAGCAGGAAAAGTTAAGTGTGAAAGTGAAAGATTTTAGTCATAGTTGAAATAAGCAGAGTTTTTTTTTTTTTAATTTTTATTTCATTTGTTTCAAGCATTTTATAATTCACATATTTTACTTCAATGTCCATTTTATCATTTTTAATTTTACAAAATTTTCACTTATACAATCCCGTTACACTCATAGTGCAAAACTCTTAGGCAGTTTGACCATTCTGAGTGCAGTAGGACCAACAACAATGTACCCTGATTGGACTAGCTCTAAATGTACAGTCTTGGTCAGAGTATACATATTATGATCACATTCTAATGCACTTGAGTTTGTAACGCCACGTCTGATTGGATAACGTCAAAAATTTGCAACAGTATATCCTGCGATATACTGTGGGAAATAGTTTGACATCATTAATTACATCACATTTCGTTGGAAGACGTGTGACTTTTACGGCTTGTAGCGCTTCAATTTGTGACGAAACTGCAGAAGTGCATTAGACTGGGGATAACCATATTCAAAAATTTCATTTGGGGAGGTATATGGTCGTAGATACATTCGGAAATCTTGTTTTATGGCTCCCCTCGCACGTTGCCTTAAAACTGAATTTCTGACCGTATAACCGGAGATATACCTCCCCAAATGAAAAATGTTGAATACAGTTATCCCCTTATTATACCATACAGTATATTAAGAATAGCTAAAATTTAAATATAAAGTTATTATTGTGTTCTTATTCATAAAGTCTACATTATGTTATGGGTGCTCAAAAGAACCGTCTCATGGAGATAGCTCATTTGGGTACTCACAACATGTTTTGCTTGTAAAATAGGAAAACTAATTTATATCTCTCTGTTAAAATGTTTCTAAAATGCCATTGGGTAATTATAAAAATCAGAAGACAGAATAGAATTTTCCCCTTAATATGTGGACAGAAGTAAATTTCACAATATTAAATTTTTACTGCTTTCATCGGGAGCAGCCACAGTTAATTGAATTTTTTTCACAAATTACCAGATAGACACCAGTTTATAGAAAATGAAATGTTTTTTCGTTTGGGAGTAAATAAGGCTTGCTATTTTTATTGTGAATCATCTGCCAGCAGACAATTCATAAGAAATAGCAAGCCTTACTTGTACTGAAAAAATATAAACAATGTCACTTGAGTTATCCACTGCAGATATGAATGACATTTTAAGAGGTAAAATATAAAAATCCAAATTCTGTTTCTAACTAGGAACCATTTGTGAAACACTGTGCCCCCAACCATATGCTTGTCCATAATGATGGTGCTCTTTTTCTAAAACAAGGACCATAACTCTGATAATAGTTTTTGGAATTCTGTCAAAGTTAATCAGGTAATCCACTCATCATCAACAGTAAAACCTGTCATAAGCGGCCATCAAAAAGATCACCAAAATTGGTTTTCAATATGAATTCTCATTTAATGCAGATCAAAAGTATTGCAGAATGCTCCAAGGCCCATTCTGCAATACTTTCAACCTTCATGAAGCTACCATTTTCCACTAAGACCTTTGTTTTGTCTATTTTTAAATGGACGCTTAATACAGGTTTTACTGTATTATAAGCTTAGCTGCTTACCAAGTTTCAAGACTAGCTCTTATAGTTTATGAGATCTCCTGCTAAGAAGTTAGACTGAATCAGGGGCAATAACTATGTAAGAAATTGATGTAAAGTTATGTTGCCCTCATTAAAATATTTTTCACTTCATATACTCTTATTATGCTCAAAATCATCTTTCTAGGTCAAGTGGGTCAGAAGTTGGAAAAGTGCCAGTCTAGAAAGTGTGACAGAGCTCAGACAAGCCAAAAGCAATATGCCCCTTCAACTTTTCAAAGTCGGGGGTGTAAAAATAGATTTTAAGTGTCCATATATTAAGAGTAAATGTTCTATAAAAAGACTATTATAAGGAAGAGAGCTGAGTTATCCAAGTATAGATGTCTGTTCTCTTCTCATACTGTTCAAGAATCTATTGCCAGATATTCTTTTATTGTCCTCTTTCCATGCTGGTCCACCAGTTTCCCCTGAAAAAATAGAATGAGTATATCCTGTTAAAAAGAGGGCAATCTATTTAAATTAAGCCAACACGTAATCTAATTGAATGAGTATCTATTAAAGACTATATTTTACAGCGATTATAGATTGTGTAGGCTTGGAATGTTACAACTAAGCCACCAATAGTATACAGTTATTTCATGCCTGTTTGTAGTATAGTCCAAACTATTACCCCAAGGTGCCGTGGACGACCTGATGCACTATTGCATGTGGCCGAATGTACTGGTACTGAGGGGTCATAGTTTGACTATACTACAAACAGGCATGAAATAACTGTTTTATTACCCAACCTTTTTGATGAGATCCTTAGCAGCGTTTCTTGAATGGAGTTGCTGTAGACGATGCGGTTTTGTTGCAATACAGAAAATTTCAACAAATCTGCTCAATTTTGGTCTCAAAACGAGTGCCCACACTTTATGTTTCTGACCATAAAACAACGAAGTTATTTGAAGTTTAAAGTTGTCAAAGCATGGCTCATTTTCACCTTTGTTGCGCAACGTCTCCTTTCATATACAAACCGTACGCGCAAAGTTGCACCGCATGTCGATAAGCGCCTGTGTGTTTTGAACAGCCAGGCCATGGTATAGTGCCAGTCAATAGTCAAATTTATTGACCAGTCAATAGTTCAGTGACTCTTGACATAGCAAGAAATGGACAATTACTCTGTAATAGATGGTTGGGTAATAATATAGTTTATTATTACATTCTATAAAAATGTACTGATTTTTATAAAAATGAGTATTGATTTCATGTTTTGGTAGCCCACATCTGGCACCTTTCAATGTAAGTCATATTGGGCGGTTAAGATTTTGAGTTCTTGGCATTTTCATTGGTCATACAACGGCGTAGCCAGAACGCTGAAAAAGTTACGTACATCAAAGTTAGACTACTGGATCAAGCAATGATTCTCTTCAATTGCGTCCCTTTTCAAATGGGAACTTCTCTTAAAGGAAAGAATTCGCTCCCAGAGGGAGCGAATTCTTTCCTTTATGAGCAGTTCCTTATAGTATGGAAAATCACTTTTATAACATTAGGTGACCTCCCTTGAATGTTACTTTTTTTATTATGCACATGCGTAGCCTGCATAATGGGAGCTACCCCAATGTCATAGGCACCTAATTCTAATGATAGATATGTAGTTGTCAGATGAAAGGGTTTCTCAATAAATTTACAAATTGACTGTTCACTGGTGAAGATGTTTAACCAATAGATGTTTCCAAACCATGCCAATAATGTCAATCAAAAGTCAACTGATAGTGTATAACTGACCAATGCAACACGCATCTGACATAGTCCCACAAACAAAATCACACATGTTCAATCCACCACAATTAATCTGAGGTTTACCTTACAGTAAGTGGATTTAACTCTTTGCATGCTGGGTAATTTTTCATACATTTTGTTGTCTGCTGCATTTTTTTTTCGAAAAATTATTTCAGGAATACCATCACAGTGTCAGTTTGGATCCAGATCAGGCCTGACATTTTGTGGGGCCTGATCTGGGTCCAAACTGCAAGGTTATCGGCAGATGACACCAGTAAACAAAGAGTTAAAGTTGGCGTGGTTTTTGGAAAGGTGAATTATTGAATGGAGAACTGTCCATGTACTTTCTTGATAAAACATTGTGGAACTAGATCAGGGTCTGCATTAACATTCCATTTACTTACCTGTAATAACATTATATTCCTGTCTAACTGGATAGTCTCTTGGAACTCCAGTTCCCAGCATATGACCTAATTTATTATGTATTCTATTATATTGTGTAAAATAGTTTGTGGGACGAGCGTCCATTTTGATTGAGTCTTTCATGTCAGCACCTTCGGTTTGATCTATTCTATTGACTAGTGAAGTTAAATGCAATCTGTTGGCCTGTAAAATATAAATTCAAACAGTTTAACATTTGAGCCAGTGCATGAGATTTCCAACAATGTGGTATGTGTGACCAGATAATTGCTTCAAGCTTCCAGTTTAGAAACTCAACACTTAAGAGTTATGTAAAAAATAGAATTCTGATCGTAAGAAAATTTCTATTTTGTAAGGTTGATTTATATACAGTCTTCTTACTGATATGAGCCGTGGCATGGGATTTCCAACAATGTGGTATGTGCCACCATCAAAGCCTTTGCTAGTCGCTTGCATATTCTACGAGTGTTAAGCTACTGACCGAACATCATTTGGAGTTTCTAAGCTTAAAAGGAGGCTGCACAGGCTTGTCTGAGTCTACACATGTCAAAATGCCACATTGTTGGAAATCACGTGTCATGGCTCATTTTATTTAACCCTATTGCATTCAGAAAGGCGGAAAGTATAAACTTTAGTTTTGTGCATTCTTAATGCAACAGGGCTAGCTTTTTGCTTTCTGAATAATTTTGCATGATTTTTGTCATCTGGGAATTTTTATATTAACTTTTTCAAATAAATCTTTCAGGAATATCATCAATGTGTAAAACAGTTTGGACCCATATCAGGTCTGACTTTTTGTTGGGCCTGGTTTAGGTCGAAACTGCAGGAAATAAAAGTTTTGTCACCCGTAACTAGGCATTTTATAAGCTTACAGTAGCCATTGGCTAATTTGTTGTAGCCAATGCGTTATTGACCTAGAAAAACAAGTTACTCAGGGCTTTCAGGCAAATCATTAGTTCTCTGGCAATTGTCAATGCTGTGGCAACTGCAAACACAATATATAATACCGGGGTATAATATAGCATGCAAAGACTATATTGCCTCTGCAAAGCTTACCAGTGGCCAGTACTGACTACCCAACATAACATGTCAATCACCCATCCAAATACATTGTACTAGCTGTGATTGTCTGCTGCCTATCTTCGAATAAAAGACTAGACCTCTAAATGCTTTAAAAACTGGCTCCTACAGCAAGGCTGCACATTTCTTAGGGGCAAAATCAAAAGATGAGAGGGAGAAATGTGATAGGGAGAGATGTATGAATATAAATGCAGCCTTGCTGTATTAGCTAGCTGCAAAAGTGACGTTGTTTAGCAGTCTCTCAGTATGCATATCAAAGCAGGCCACTATTGGCCCTCGAGCGAAACGCCATAATGGCGTTTTGCTGGAGGGCCAATAGTGGCCTGAGACTATTACTATGTTATCGGTGCTGGCTTTTCTACAAAATTAAGCAACAGACACAACATTTAGTTTTTGGATGGGTGACCCTACATGTGAACTGGCTACAGCTTAGCTTCTGAGAGGTGTCACTTTCAGTTACAATTTATGCTGCCAACGGGGTATCTCGCTGATCATGTCTACAAAAGCTTCTTGACATGTAGTCTGATGGCTCAACTTTTCTTGTGACCCTAAATGGGTAGTCAGTACTATCAATTGCTTAGACAGACATCTATTTACTTCAGTTTCATAATGTGAATTGACAAAATACAGGATTGATTAAACTTTGCTTGCTCTTAAAAGAAATATTTTTCCTAATAGGCGTCTGTTGCTATAGTTTGTAGGCACTTAAAGCGCCAATCACAACTGCAGTAGACAACAAATTTTGAGCCATCTTTCCCAATTTTTGAAAAAAAATAAGGTATGATATTTCATGAGAATTGTCTGCCAGCAGTCTATTCTCATGAAATATCATGCATTATTCGTTATTTTTGGAAAAGCGGCAAAATTTTAAATTGTCGTCTGCTTCAAAATATAGATGGCGCTTTAAGGGTTAAAGATGAACATAATAATTATTGTGTATTATAGATAGAACCAAACAGTTAAGAAAACATGGCTTTTTAGATAATTCAAAATACAGCTTTCAAATTAATGTCACTTACAGGTATGATAGGTTTTTCTACAAAAGTTCCAGTATAATGAGTATTCCAGTCAGCAGGGCCATCTGATGCTGGCCTTGTGAGCTTGATCTGTGATGTATGCATGGACGGGCAGAGTGGCGGCCTTCTTGAAGGATTCAGTGACTTGCTACCACCAAAATTCTGAAATAGAAAAATTGTGTTTTAATGCTGCCAGAGTGGAGGCATTTTCATGACAGGCTTATAGTAACTTCCTCATAATTCTAAAACAACCTTATCATTCTGTTGGTGGGCCATTAAACACAAACACAACAAATAGTTGTAGGCTGATCCTCCGCTGCTCCTACAGTATGTGGAATGTGAAATCTCAATATGACCTTTGCTGTTGGCATGTCACTGGTCACAGACATCTTAACAGTATTGATAATTAAGGGTATGAACATTATGGATTCACTCCTGCTTGCATTTGTAGCTGTACACATTCAGACATTTTACCACAGGTCTTCACTATTTTTGGTAAAAAAAAAGCTACACTATTCAATCTATGCTATTTCAATCTTGCACAAAATGATTTCCTTAGTGACAAAGATAATCATTAAAACATTACAAAACTAAACAGGAAAGTAAAGCTAGTAAATATAACAGAAATGCAAAAGAAATCAAGTTGCTTTGCATACATTAAAATAATTTCCAAATTATTCCAAACTTGAATGGATTATTAAAACAAACTCTTCCGATTTCTGACAGTGTTAACTTGTTAATGTGCTATGGGTGAGCTAACAAAATGACATAAGTTCGTAGATATGGGCTGTTTTATGACAAAACCAACATGACCTGTGCCTATGGAAGACTCGGATCAGCCTGGCTATCAACCCAGTCAAGTCAGAGAGTCTTGACTAAGCCTTCAGTGGTTGGCCAAGGGCTCCAGGTTTATTCACGCGAACAACAATGACTGATCAGCCTGGGCAGATCCCAGGCTGATCAGTCATTGCTGGACATATGTATAATTTTGTCGGTTTTCTCATGGCTTGAATAAAAAACTGTAAACACACCCTAGCTAAAGCGAGAAAAAAAGAAGAAAACAAAATGAAAAATTCTTTCTTCCTAATATGATCTTTATTATTCATGTTAACTTTCGATAGGCACAGTAGACAGGAAGCTATGGATAAAATTCACAAAAAATATAAAAAAATTGTCATGGCTCAATTTCTGTTAAAAATGTAACTGTCCCTGTGTCTCATCTAGCATGCAAAGAAATAATCTAAGGAAGCCACAGAGTTTGTAATTTGTAAACACACATTTTTAAAACCTATTTACCTTATCCATATATTCCTAAAAAAAGTTTTGAATTCTAATCCTCTTAGTTCCGTGAAAGTATTAGTCCAATCATGCGATTAAAATGACTACCATCTCCAATAAGCATAGAATAATCTTCCTTCGATTAACATATATATGTTATGTAGCCCATTGAAAAGCTTGTAATCAATTTAAGTTTGGCAAGGCGTAAATACCTTTTATGGCCTTTTTTTGCCCCTAGACTATTCTTCCTCCTAAAAAGCCCATAATTTATTTGTTAGCAGGCAAAACTTTAAAAGATATATTAGTTTTTTTTTCTTAAATAAGACATAACTTGATATTTCATGTGAATCATCTCTGAGGATTTAATTGAAATGGCAAGTTATATTTCCTCAAATTTGAAAAGAGATATAATAAATATAGAAGAATTATCACCAACCAGATAAAGTGGGGTATTTAGATTGCTTTTTTCCCCTTATTTCTTCATGAAAACATGTGGTGGGTACTCATTGGAAGCGTCTCATTGAGACGCTTCCAAAGAGTACCGCCACAAATGTTTTCATAGAAAAATAAAGGAGATATTGATATTTATTTTTAATTTAAAAATTGTCTTAACTGGGCTATGCACCACATAATTATGTGACAAGCAGGTTAAGGTTCCATGTCATTTACAAGCACCCCATGATAAGCATGTTAGCTTATTGAATAGCAGGAAATAAAGGTGAAATAACACTTTATTGGCATTAATCCTATGAGATGAGATGCACTTGTAAGTATGTGTCATTCAGTTCCAAGTGTTTTGTAGGTAGGATTACGGGACACTGGGTTTGCAGGATGAGGATTATGTCACTAATCCTGAAAATTCTTTGCATGCTGGGTATTTTTATATGCTCTTTTGCCATCATCTAGACAAGATTGAGTTTCCCTAAAGAGTTTTTTTTTATTATTATTTAGAAGCTGTACAAACTTATTAAAGGCATAGACCAAATTTCCTTTTATTATTTAGAAGCTGTACAAACTTATTGAATTAGACATAGACCAGGCCCCGAGGTCATAAAACTTTCCATGCAACTCAGCTAAGCACAATATTTATCCTGCTCATAAATGTTAAAATGCCAACAATCACTGGCATTTTAACATTTATTAGCATGATAAATACAACATCTGAGAGACTTAAAGCAAGAAACTTCTTCATTTGTCGGTATTTTATTTTTTATGAGTAGTTAGTTGAGTTGAGCATGAAAAAAGTATTATAACCTAACACCGTTTTGAGACCGTTTTTGTTTTAATTTGTTGTGTTTGTTTATGACAACAATTACACAATAAAGAAGAACAAAAACTATGGCTGATGTTGGGCATCAAAAGTTCACTAAATCTGTGTTTTATACCCCACCCCATACTGCAAAATCATCAGAGAATTTCCATTATCAATTGTTTTGATGATGATAAGTCTTAATTAATGTTAAAATGCTTATGATGTCGAAAAAATCAAATTCGTTCAATTTTGTTGATTATCAAAATGCTGGACCAACAATGAATTTTCCGAGTGTTTTCAAACACGTTCGCGATCGATGTTTTGTGACGTCAGAGTATGTTACAGATTAATGACTGTGGCCGTAAAAGCAATGCATACAACTAGCTAGATTTAACGGGTCGAAATTATGACGGACACACAAGCTATTGATGTTGTGACTTGATTTTAAGGGTATTTGTGTTCGCTGCTTTGTCAGCCGCTCTACTGATTATCAAATGAATTTCTCTTAAGTGCAACTTGTTTCTAAATAATTAAAGTTTGTAAGGTGCAAATTTGAATGATATGTGTTCATACATTTGGAACTGGCAGACATAAACGTCAAGCGGACATAACTTTATTGTTTGAGTATATAAATGTTTAAAGCATTTTATTCCCTTTTTGTGTTGAAGTTTTTTGCTATCAGGTATTGATTGCCAGAAAAGTGAACATTGTCAGCCCTGATCAGACTTCTTCAGCAATTATAGTCTGATCACGGTCTGCAATGTTTGCCAGGTAACTGGTATTTATTTTTTAGAACATTTACCATTGTATATGTATTAGAATGAGCAGATCCAATCTTTGTTTCTGAAAATATTTTATAATGGCAAATAGAACAGGTCATTTGAGCATGATTAAATTGCTAGCATGTCTGCTGCATATATTCAAGTGTACTTCAGATTAGATATTTTTATGGGAGCAAACAATATGAACCCTGATCAGACTGCTCCCCTGGGAAAGGGGAGCAGTCTGATCTGGGTTCATATTGTTTGTTTTTTTGCAATATAGGAGGGTCTGGATGGGGGGGGGGGGTCTGGTATTCACTATTCATTAAAAATTTAGCCCATTATTCATCTCATTAAAATTTTGGGTTATTCATTAAAATAAGATCAATTATTCATTAACAGTAAAAAGATGGCAAAGAAATCTGATTATTCACTATCCATTATTTTTTTCTTCAATTTATTAAAAAAATAGGATTATTCATTAATTTTTAGGCCCTCAATATTCACTATTCATTATTTTTTGGGCTCATTATCCACTATTCATTATAAAAAGGGTCATTATTCACTAATCATTATACCCCATCCAGACCCTCATATAGGCTACCAAAGAACATATGCAGATGAAAGAACAGACAACAAAAGTCCTGACTGGCATGAAAAGGGGTAGATATTAAAAGAGCTTGGAATTCAGTTCAAATTGTTGGCCTTGCCTTAAAGCAGCAAAGAGTCTTTCATGGCAGCTTATCTCTTCAAGCGCAATAGATTGTTAGGGAGAGTACAGTTGTCGGTCATAAATATTTATGCAATGTGATGTTGAAGGTACTCAGACACTTTTTCCCTGGGAATTCTATATGACCTTTGATCAGATGCATTTATTGGCTGTTTGATGTGACTATCTTTTGTTAATGATTGCTACATACTGGAGATAAACCTTACAAAATGTGAAAAAGTTTTTTCTCCTATCTTACATGGCTGAAAGTTTTCAGGATTAATCCTGATTTCCTCAAAATGCTGAATTAGGAAGATTATAATAGCTTCTCGGATTATTTTTCAGATTATATAAACACATTTTAACAGAAAATTATCAAGTTTTGTAGGCATCCTGCAAGTTTAAAAATTTGAGTCTCTAAAGTTTGGGATTTTGGAAATTGAACTTTCATCCATGATCTTATGATTGTGTATGTTGGAAAGCCAATAAGAATAGTTAAACTGATAATGCGGGAAAAAACTATTTTTATTTGTTGGCAAGATGACAGTTCTTTTGAGTAAATGCCTGCGAAACTTGTCCATGGTTTGCACAAATGCATTTTGTTCATGTACATGAGACATAGGGTTACTCATCAAGACTATACAGGAGTTTTGATAAGACTATAAAAAACAATGATTAGATGTATGTGACAATTTAACCCTTAAAGCGCCAAAAAAAATGTATCTGAAAATGTCGTCTGCTGTAGTCGTCTGCTGCAAATAATTGCCTAGCATTACTGACAAATTAAGTATAGAAGCAAAAAGCGTGGGCCAAGAACAGACTGCTCCTATAGGAGCAGTCTGATCTGGGTCCACACTGTTTGCCATAGAGGTTTCTTAAACATTTCAGCAGACGAGAAATGCAGATGACTTTTGTTGCGATTGGCGCATTAAAGGTTAAATATTGATATAAAAGGTAAACTGAAAAGGAATATCTTTCAGTATGTGTTTTTTTTTGTTTTGTATGAGGTAATAAGCAGCCATGCTCACTTGGGTAGTATTTTGACAAGGCAGAACACATCTCTACTCTGCATGCTGGGCAATATTTCATGCTTTAGTTGTGGCTGACTTTTTTCAAAATTAACTTTCAAAACATTCTTTCAGGAACACTATCAGAGTGTGAAACGGTTTGGATCCAGATCAGGACCGACATTCTGGGTCCAAACTGCTTGGAACGGTTATCAAGACTACAAAAGGACAAGTCATGCAAGGAAAAAGTTAAAAAATCAAGAAAACTGCTCAGTCAATAGGTTTCTTGCCATTACACTATGTTATTATTTAGATGATAAGGCAACCAGCTTTTACAAAAATCTAGAAAAAAGATCCAAGTCCAGGCCTCTAATAAGATTGTGTATTTAGAAAAAAAAATTCTTATGGACCAAAACATATGTTGCGGGTACTCAAAAGAACCGTCTCAATGAGACGGTTCTTTTGAGCACCCAAAACAAATGTTAAAATTCATCCATAAGAAAATATGTTCAATTTTACTTCCAATTTGTGTCTACCTGGACCTTAATCCGAGCCTTCTCTGATGTTTAAGTGGCTTTTCCATATTTTGATATTTGCCACTAGTGGCAAATATCAAAATAAAGAAAAGCCACTAAAACGTCAGAGAAAACTCGGACTACCTGGACCTATGCAAGTCTCTAAAGAACCCTCAACTGTTTTTTTTTTTCATTTCTTTTTCGATGTTACGATTAAGGTGATAAGCAGCCATGTCCACTGGGCATTATCTTGACAAGGCTGTTATGAATACAAACAGTAAAAGTAAATTACAAGTACTAAATGTTTCTTCAAATATTTATCCCTACAGATTTTCCCACTTCACAATCCTATGCTAAGACAGTCATAACAAGATGGGATTAAGCATTATGATCAAACATAAACCTCAGAAACATGGTTACCTTCAAAATAAAATCGATTCAAGTGAAAATATTTTTAATCCACTAACCTTTCCTTCAATACAAACATTGACAAACAATGCAGATCCTGATAAGATGACACAGGATCTGCACTATTTTTTGCCGAATCATAGGTATAAAAATGATTTTTAGGGAAATAGCAATTACAAGACTTTTTTAAGCCATAAAAGCCTAGCGACCTTTTTGTGGGACATAGGCAAACAGTGCAGACCCAGACCAGATGCCGCAGAACGCGGCATCTGATCAGGGTCTCCACTATTTGCTTGCAGAATGCTCTTTTAAAATTTGAATGAAAATGAAAAATACCAAATAACATCCCTTAAAACAGAAATGGACTGTTTGAAGTGATAACGGTGGGAAATTCCTTTCAGCATAAATGGGTTGAATCACAGGTGCCTGAAGTTCTATCCTTATATCACTTCTAAACCCTAAACCCTAAAACTGAAAATCTCATAATGTCATTATGTAGTGACATTGTGAGCTTTTGGTTTTGAGGCTATAGAGCTGAGATAAAGACAGAACTTCAAGCTCCTGTGGTTAAATATGGAATTTACCTTTAAATGTTAGAATTGAAAGAAAAAAGTCATTGTTTGGCTCGAATATTGAATAGATATTTCTAAATGTTATATATAACGGAGTTTGCAAACATAATACTTGCATTTACAGTCAACCCTAGTTAATTCAAATGTCATATGCTCAATGAAATTGTCTCACATACGTATGAAGTAGAAGGGTCTAAAATTCATATGAACTTGAGAGTAGCCATGAAATGGCTACTCATTCACAATAACACTCAGGTACTCAAATGAATTGTCTCATAATCACAAGAAACAAAGGATACTCAATAAGATTCAAACTAAGGGTACTCAATGTAAATGTTTCATACATTGTATTCAAAAGAACTAGAGGGTACTCAATGTAAATGCCTCATACATTGTATTCAAAAGAAGTAGAGGGTACTCAATGTAAATGTCTCGCATTCAAAAGAACTAGAGGGCTGTCAATGAAATTGTCTCACATTCAAAAGTACTGGAGGGTACTCAATGTAAATGTCTCCTATTCAATAGAACTAGAGGGTACTCAATGTAAATGTCTCCCATTCAAAAGAACTAGAGGGTACTCAATGTAAATGTCTCCCATTCAAAAGAACTAGAGGGTACTCAATGTAAATGTCTCCCATTCAAAAGAACTAGAGTGTACTCATATAAATGTCTCCCATTCAAAAGAACTAGAGGGTACTCAATGTAAATGTCTCCCATTCAAAAGAACTAGAGGGTACTCACTGTAAATGTCTCCCATTCAAAGAACTAGAGGGTACTCAATGTAAATGTCTTGCATTCAAAAGAACTAGAGGGTACTCAATGTAAATGTCTCACATTAAAACAAACTAGAGGGTACTCAATGTAAATGTCTCATAATCAAAGAGAACTAGAGGGTACTCAATGTAAATGTCTCCCATTCAAAAGAACTAGAGGGTATTCAATATAAATGCCTCGCATTCAAAAGAACTAGAGGGTACTCAATATAAATGCCTCACATTCAAAAAGAATGAAAAAAGTCAATAAGCAATGCTTATTAGATACCCCCAGCTCAGTAAGGGTCAGTGAAAAATCTTAAGTTTTGGCAAGTGATAGTTGAAATCAGCAGACCCTAGTTTTGAAAAAAAAGATTTCAGTAGAATCTGTGAAAACAAGATTTCAGTAGAATCTGTGCAAATGATTTTAAAATTGCAATCTGGAACATTTTTTAAGGTCAAAATTATTCACACCTGAAGGCTCTATATCAAAGCTTATATCAGAAAAATAGTCTAAGTTCTCATAGATGTCATTTTATCAAAAATTATTTTTTCCGAACCAAACTCCTTCATGCATATGTTCAATGTGTCTATATTGTATAGGCAAACTATCAAATTGCTCCATCAAAAGCTGTGGTAGGAGTTGATCGGCCCATGAAGGCACCATCTATGCATGTACAAAAGCATTGTTTAGGAAAAGTATCAAATTGTGCCATCAAAAGCTGTGGTAGAAGTTGATCGGCCCGTGTATGGCCTATAATAGCATAAGCATAAAACCCTATACAAAAGCCATTTAGAACTACAAAGGGAAAAAACTCTAATAGAATTGGCCTCTAGCCCTTACTTTTTTGCTTAAAGTATTTGTCTTGCATATATGAACATGTTTGCAAGGTTTGATGAAAATCCTGCAAAGACTCTTCAAAATATTAAGGAAACAAAACGTTACGGACGGACGCACCCACGCGCGAACAATGTGAAAACAGTATACCCACCACAAACAAAGTTTGCGGGGGGTATAACTAGAGGGTACTCAATGTAAATGTCTCCTATTCAAAAGAACTAGAGGGAACTCAATGTAAATGTCTCCCATTCAAAAGAACTAGAGGGTACTCAATGTAAATGTCTCACATTCAAAAGAACTAGAGGGTACTCAATGTAAATGTCTCGCATTCAAAAGAACTAGAGGGCTGTCAATGAAATTGTCTCACATTCAAAAGTACTGGAGGGTACTCAATGTAAATGTCTCCTATTCAATAGAACTAGAGGGTACTCAATGTAAATGTCTCCCATTCAAAAGAACTAGAGGGTACTCAATGTAAATGTCTCACATTCAAAAGAACTAGAGGGTACTCATATAAATGTCTCCCATTCAAAAGAACTAGAGGGTACTCAATGTAAATGTCTCCCATTCAAAAGAACTAGAGGGTACTCACTGTAAATGTCTCCCATTCAAATAACTAGAGGGTACTCAATGTAAAAATCTCACATTCAAAAGAACTAGAGGGTACTCAATGTAAATGTCTCACATTAAAACAAACTAGAGGGTACTCAATGTAAATGTCTCATATTCAAAGAGAACTAGAGGGTACTCAATGTAAATGTCTCCCATTCAAAAGAACTAGAGGGTATTCAATATAAATGCCTTGCATTCAAAAGAACTAGAGGGTACTCAATATAAATGCCTCACATTCAAAAAGAATGAAAAAAGTCAATAAGCAATGCTTATTAGATACCCCCAGCTCAGTAAGGGTCAGTGAAAAATCTTAAGTTTTGGCAAGTGATAGTTGAAATCAGCAGACCCTAGTTTTGAAAAAAAAGATTTCAGTAGAATCTGTGAAAACAAGATTTCAGTAGAATCTGTGCAAATGATTTTAAAATTGCAATCTGGAACATTTTTTAAGGTCAAAATTATTCACACCTGAAGGCTCTATATCAAAGCTTATATCAGAAAAATAGTCTAAGTTCTCATAGATGTCATTTTATCAAAAATTATTTTTTCCGAACCAAACTCCTTCATGCATATGTTCAATGTGTCTATATTGTATAGGCAAACTATCAAATTGCTCCATCAAAAGCTGTGGTAGGAGTTGATCGGCCCATGAAGGCACCATCTATGCATGTACAAAAGCATTGTATAGGAAAAGTATCAAATTGTGCCATCAAAAGCTGTGGTAGAAGTTGATCGGCCCGTGTATGGCCTATAATAGCATATGCATAAAACCCTATACAAAAGCCATTTAGAACTACAAAGGGAAAAAACTCTAATAGAATTGGCCTCTAGCCCTTACTTTTTTGCTTAAAGTATTTGTCTTGCATATATGAACATGTTTGCAAGGTTTGATGAAAATCCTGCAAAGACTCTTCAAAATATTAAGGAAACAAAACGTTACGGACGGACGCACGCACGCGCGAACAATGTGAAAACAGTATACCCACCACAAACAAAGTTTGCGGGGGGTATAACTAGAGGGTACTCAATGTAAATGTCTCACATTCAAAAGAACTAGAGGGTACTCAATGTAAATGTCTCACATTCAAAAGAACTAGAGGGTACTCAATGTAAATGTCTCACATTCAAAAGAACTAGAGGGTACTCAATATAAATGTCTCGCATTCAAAAAGAACTAGAGAGTACTCAATGTAAATGTCTCACATTCAAAAAGAACTAGAGGGTACTCAATGAAATTGTCTCACATTCAAAAGTACTAGAGGGTACTCAATTAAAATGTCTCATATTCATAAGAACCAGAGAGTGTCTCACATTCAAAAGAACTGGAGGGTACTACTTATCATAGTCACAATAACTAGAGGGTACTCAATGTAAATGTCTGGCATTCAAAAGAACTTGAGGGTACTCAATGAAAAATTCAGTCATAATATTAACTAGAGGGTTCTCAATGTAAATGTCTTAAATTCAAAAGAACTAGAGGGAACTTGGCGAAATTGTTTCTCATTCACAAAAAGTAAAACTTTCTACAAGTCACAATTTTATTGAGTACCCACTATGTTCTGTTTTGATATAAGGATAAACAAAACATTCTTTATAAAGTATCTTTTAACAATTTCGAAACGTACAAAAGAGCGGGTATCAAATTCAACAATACTAATAGATACGGTATGAAATTCAACACTGTATCAATGCTTTTATCAGATATTTAAGCTATATTCTGTTTGATAACAAGTACTTTGAAAAGAGTTTATGTTTAATTCCGTCCTAAACTGTAGATGACACTTTGAGTAGGTATTGTGCATAATAACAGATCATTTCTTCTTTCAAGTAAGAATGACTGTGTATAAATCAACCTTACAAAATAGAAATTTTCTTACGATCAGAATTCTATTTTTTACTTAACTCTTTATAAGTGCTGAATTTCTAAACTGGAAGCTTGAAACAATTATCTGGACTACCAATAACTGCATGGCGAGCGAATAGTTCTTGATCAGACTGCACCCCTAGGAGCTGGGTGATCTGGGACTATTTTGTTTGTACATGCTTTTCCTGTCTTTGCACTCAAAGAGTTTTAGCAATTTGATAGACTGGGAACTCTAACGAACTGAAGACACTAGTGAAATGCTTCAGAAAAAATTTCATCAGGGTCTGCACTGTTTGCCACAATAGAAAGAATCATTCAGGAATATCAACAGAGATACAATGTACAGTAAAACCTGTCTTAAGAGGCCACTTTAAAAGACCAAAAATGGTTTTCAAGACTGATTATTGCTTCATGCAGGTCAAAAGTATTGCAGAATGCTCCAAGGGGAGCATTCTGCAATACTTTCGACCTTCATTAAGTTACCATTTGTCATTGAGATCTTGGTTTTGTCTATTTTTTGAGTGGCTTTACTGTACTTAAAATTGTATAACCAGGAGTGAGTGTGAACCTATCCAATCTGTATCTATGCTCAATGAAGAAGACAATTAAAGAGGTTAATTGAATAAGCAAAAGAGCCAGCCATAATTCCCTATATGGAACAGGAATTATTGTGACTACATATTGACATACAGCAATCAACACCACTTGCACCATTACTGCTTCTGCATTAGTAGTTTCAAACAGAATTTTCATTTCCTGTGTATCTTCCTGGGTAGCAACCAGTACTAAATAATAAGGGTAAAATACCTTGCTCAAGTGCACAACATTAACACTTGTGGCTGATGGGGTTAAAGTGCCCTCTGATAAATCTTTCATCAAAGACCATTTTCTTTTTTTGTGAAACAAATACTTCTGAAGAACGATACTTTAAGTAGGTATTGTGCAAACCAAACTGAAATTTTTACTTACTGTAATGAACAAAACAAAAGGAGCAGACCATTTGCAATTTGTAACTTCCCTAAACAAAGCACATACAAATAAAAGACTAATAAGTACAGCCATTATAAATGCATTAAAAATCAGTTAAGTTTTTTTCATATGTCACAAAATTTGTTGACTACTGCATGCAGTCATGACCGACAGTTTTTAACCCATTTAAGCCTGACATGCTTTTTATGGGACATCGGCAAACAGTGCATAATCAGATCAGACACAGCAAAAAACAGTTTGAACCCAATCAGAAGCCAGCTGATCTGGATTTACTCTTTTCAAACAGAAAAAGGGTTTAAAGCCCTGATTCTGTATAACCATCTCCTTGAATCTTAGAACATTGTTGCCCATTCAATAAGTTCAAGTTTTGTATGAGATGGCTTAATATTTGCTATCTACAAACTGGTACTCATTTATACTCAAAGGCCCAGATTAGAGTCGGTACCATCGTTAAAAACTCAAAATGGGCAAGAACATGAAATAATGGTTCTTATCAAATTTGCTTAAACCCTTTACTCCATAGGCTATTTTTAGATCATGACATCAATTTCTATTTTTAGACAACATTGAAAAAATTCAAGAAAATTTCAAGTTAAGTTTTGAATACTTTTGAAAATATCATGGAAAATTGAGCATTTGCTCCAAAAGAGCAAATGCTCCATTTTCCATAATATTTTCAAATACATGATATTTCAAAAGCGTCAAAAGGCGATATTATGGAGTAAAGGGTTAAGAATGACCTGGTCAGCATGGGCAGTTATCCAGTGATGAAGAGGCCTAAAAGTTTGTCTGACATGATTCATTGATTTCCATACTTTGAGTTTGTGAGTGGCTAAGGCTCTTGGGGTTCCCAGGCTTGTCTAAGTCTGTGCTGATGGCACATGTGATAAGTACCAATATCTCTTTTGCTGGCTCAATTTTTAGTTTCAAAAAGCAAACTGCTTTGGGGTATGTGCATTAAGGGGCTATTTCAGCCCCCTCTGGAGCCAAAATCTGAAAATTGCTTTCACAAATTTCTTTTGAATGGTTTATTAATAGAATAACTGAAGTGTAAAATTTCGGCATTTATTTAAATTTTTACGGTTGCTATGGTAACGAAAATGGCTGACAAAGTAGGCTTAAAATAGAGAAATTGCCATTTTTTACCAAATTTAAGGCTTTTAAAGACTGATTTTTTAAGAATTAGATATCAGCACAGCTAAAATACCAAAAAATCCTTTTTATATGTTGTGTGCCATGATAATTCTCATCATCTGTTAAAATATCTTTTTGATGTTTGCTTGTGCTCTCTGTTAATTTCTCTGTCAAATGTCTCAAATTTGCTCAAAATGATAAATTTCCTATTTTCAGCCTATTTTGGCGTCCATTTTACAGTAAAAGTCAAATCAATACCAGACTTATACAATTGGACCATTGTTCTAATAAACTAATAAGTAGAATTTGGTGAAAAGCAATTTTCATTTTTTTGCCTCATAGGGGGGCCAAAATAGCCTTTTAATGCACATAGCTCTTTGCTCTTTCCAATGAGTTCTGTGTCATTTCTGGGATGACCGCTTTCCCATGAAGGAGTTAAATTTCACAATCAATGTGACTATTTCCGAGGTTTCATTGACTCTGAAGCAATTGTGGTCAACAAACAATGTGTGAAGTGAAAATGATACTGTCAACTTATACAATGGTCTCATTCAGACAGCCTCTGAGATGATTGTACCTATCCCATGTGTATAAAATCACTATTAAATCTGTATACACAGCTATCTAGTGGGGCTATGACCCTAATTTTTGGTCTGGGCATCCATCTACTTCCTTACTTTGTGTATGCAGTCATCAAAGGCTCTGACAAGACTGCGCTGATGCGCAGTCTCGTCAGAGCATATGCTACTTGGCTAAGGGATAAGTACTGAAATCTCATGCACAGGTTAAATTGATTATGGAAATATTTAATTGTCTCAAAACAGACTGCATAGAGAAACCAATGTTCAATCAATAGAATTTCTATAGAATTAATTAAACAATAATACAATGTTTACTTATGGTAATTAGAAAACTGCAAAGCACTTAGCTGGCTCTTGCAGTAATGTAAACAAGATGCAGAAACTACAGTGCCAATAAACAGACATTATTCCTTTCATTGTTATTCATTTTCAATAAATATGGCTTGATTTTATTCAGATTGCCACAGACAAACTAAAAAAGTGTTTCTAGCATTGGTGCTCCAGTATTAATGAAATCATTAAACTGGTTGCGAAAAAGCAATAAAATACTCAGCTAGCTTTGCATTTTATCTCTTTTCCCAAACTCAGTTACACAGTATGTAAACTGAAATAAACATCCTGTACCCGTTCCTCCTAGCTCTCGCCTTATAAACATGAATAACAGCACTCGTGCGTAACCAGAAGTCGGAAAAATGTGTGCATTTAGGTACATGTACACGTTTCGATTTATATTGTTAGCTATACCGACAATACACATAAGAACAAGGTAAGAAAAGCCATTTTATCTATTTTATTCCGTTTTATTCCATGATTTTAACGGTTTCCTCCTTTGCATTTTGCTTTGTTAAAAAACGACTTGCTCACAATCAGAGCCGTTCTGTTTCGAAAATGAGCTTAAATGCCAGTTTGCATGGTTTTAGTGGAATTGGCAATCACATGTATACATGATTACATGGTTGTAACAGTTTCTAAGATCTATGGAAAAAATGAATTTTAAAAGGTGGGCCCTCGCAATTACAGCTGTACCAACAACTCTCACATCACTCATAATTCATAATGTCGAGGGCGAGAGCTAGGAGGAACGGGTACAGGATGTTTATTTCAGTTTACATACTGTTAGTTAATAAATTCAATAATACATGAGCGCTCATGAAAGATCCTCTTATTTTACTCCACTACATCCTCCCAACCACAAACACTACCTTTTTCTTATTTCCCTGAATAGTTTTCCTATAGTACATAGAGGATCTTACAGGTGAAAAATGATTACTTCAACAGTCGATAACATCATTGGTTGATGAAGTCTGCTGGTAAATAATGTTTACATAAACAGCTGGTAACATCATTGGTTGATGAAGTCTGCTGGTAAATAATGTTTACATAAACAGCTGGTAACATCATTGGTTGATGAAGTCTGCTGGTAAATAATGTTTACATAAACAGCTGGTAACATCATTGGTTGATGAAGTCTGCTGGTAAATAATGTTTACATAAACAGCTGGTAACATCATTGGTTGATGAAGTCAGCTGGTGAATAATGATTACATAAACAGCTGATTACATCATTGGTTGATTTTGTTTTTTGATTTGATTCTTTATGTCCCAGTCAACAATTTTCAATTATATTGGGAAGCAGTGATGCCTGTTAGGCTTGAACCCACAATCCCGTGGTCTCGAGTCAAGCACTCTACCACTGAGCCACTGCACTCCCAACATCATTGGTTGATGAAGTCAGCTGGTGAATAATGAGTCTGATTATATAAAAAGCTGGTAACATAATAGGTCAATGAAATCAGCTGGTGAATATTGATTACATAAACAGCTGGTGACATCATTTGTTGATGAAGTCGGCAGATGAATAAAGATAACATATTGTATAATGATTACATCACCAGCTGGTTAAATCATTAGCTTGTGAAGTCAGCATATTAAATAATGATTACATCACCAACTGGTACAGTCATTAGTTTGTGAAATCAACAGGTTGTATAATGATTACATCACCACGGAGTACAGTCATTAGCTTGTGAAATCAGCAGGATGAATAATGATTACATCACAAGCTGGTAAAGTCATTACCTTGTGAAGTCAGCAGGTTGTATAATGATTACACCACCAGCTGTTACTGTCATTAGCTTGTGAAATCAGCAGATTACATAATAATTACATCACCAACTGGTAAAGCCATAAGCTTGTGAAGTCAGCAGATTACATAATGATTACATCACCAACTGGTACAGTCATTAGCTTATGAGGTCAGCAGGTTAAATAATTATTACATTACCAGCTGGTAAAGTCATTGTCTTGTGAAGTCAGCAGATTACATAAAGATTACATCACCAACTGGTAAAGCCATTAGCTTGTGAAGTCAGCAGATTACATAATGATTACATCACCAACTGGTACAGTTATTAGCTTGTGAGGTCAGCAGGTTAAATCATTATTACATTACCAGCTGGTAAAGTCATTAGCTTGTGATATAAGCAGATTAAGATTGATTACATCACCAGCTGGTTAAGTCATTAGCTTGTGAAATCAGCAGATTAAGATTGATTACATCACCAGCTGGTTAAGTCATTAGCTTGTGAAGTCAGCAGATTACATAATGATAACATAGCCAGTTGATACTGTCATTAGCTTGTGAAGTCAGCAGATTACATAATGATTACATTACCAACTGGTACAGTCATTAGCTTATGAAGTCAGCAGGTTAAATAATGATCACATTGCCAGCCTGAGAAGTCATTAGCTTGTGTTAACGGCAGGTTAAATAATGATTACATCACCAGTCAGTAAAGTCATTAGCTTGTGAAGACAGCAGCTTACATAATAATTACATCACCAGCTGATTCTGTCATTAGCTTGTGAAGTCAGCAGATTACATAATGATTACATTACCAACTGGTACTGTCATTAGCTTAGGAGGTCAGCAGGTTCAATAATGATAACATTGCCAGCTGGTAAAGTCATTAGCTTGTGAAATCAGCAGATTGAAAAATGATTACATCACCAGCTGGTAAAGTCATTACCTTGTGAAGTAAGCAGGTTGAATAATGATTACATCACCAGCTGATAAAGCAGTTTGCTTGTGAAATCAGCAGATTACATAATGATTACATCAGCTGATACTGGCATTAGCTTGTGAAGTCAGCAGATTAAATAATGATTGCATCGCAAACTGGTAATATCATTAGCTTGTGAAGTCAGCAGATAACATAATGATTACATCACCAGCTGGTAAAGTCATTAGCTTGTGTAGTCAGCAGGTTGTATAATGATTACATAACCAGCTGGTACTGTGATTAGTTAGTGAAGCCAGTAGGTTGAATAATGATTACATCACAAGCTGGTACTGTCATCAGCTAGTGAAGTCAGAAGATCAAATAAAGATTACGGTACATAACAAGTTTGTAAAGTCATTAGCTTGTGAAGTCAGCAGGTTGAATAATAACAGTACCAACTGGTACATTCATTAACTTGTGAAGTCAGCAGATTGAATAATGATTAAATCACCAGTTGGTACAGTCATTGGCTTGAGAAGTCAGCAGATTGTATAATGATTACACTGCCCCCTGGTACTGTCATTAGCTTGTGAAGACAGCAGGTCAAATAATGATAACATCGCCAGCTGGTGCAGATATTTACTTTTGATGAAATCAGGCTGAATAATCATTACATCAAAAGCTGGTACAGTCATTGGCTTGTGAAGTCAACAGATTGAAAAATGATTACATCACCAGCTGCCACTGTCATTGGCTTGTGAAGTCAGCAGATAAAATAATGATTACATCGCCAGCTGGTACTGCCCTTAGTGAAGGCAGCAGGTTGAATAAAGATTACATCACATGCTGGTACTGTCATTAGCTTGTGAAGTCAGCAGATCAAATAATGATTACATCACCAGCTGATAAAGTCATAAGCTTGTGAAATCAGAAGATTGAATAATGATTATATCACCAGCTGGTACTGTCATTAGCTTGTGAAGTCAGCAGATTACATAATCATTACATCACCACTGGTATCATTAGTAAATGAAGTCAGCAGGTTGAATAATGATTACATCACCAGCTGTCACATCACAAGCTGGTACTGTCAGTCTGTCATTAGCTTGTGAAATCAGCAATTTGAATAATGATTACATCACCAGCTGGTAAAGTCATTAGCTTGTAATATCAGCAGGTTGAATAATGATTACATCATCAGCTGGTACAGTCATTAGCTTGTGAAATCAGCAGGTTGAATAAAGATTACATCACCTGCTGGTACTGGTATTAGCTTGTGAAGTCAGCAGATCAAATAATGATCACATCACCAGCTGGAACAGTCATTAGCCTGTGAAATCAGCAGATTACATAATGATTTCATTACCAGCTGGTACAGTCATTAGCTTGTGAAGTCAGCAGATTACATAATGATTTCATTACCAGCTGGGTAAGTCATTAGCATGATAAGTCAGCAGGTTGTATTATTATTATATCACCAGCTGGTGCACTCATTAGCCTGTGATGTCAGCAGGTCAAATAATGATTACATGGCCAGCTGGTGCAGTTATTTACTGGTGAAGAAATCAGGCTGAATATTCATTACATCAAAGCTGGTAAAGTCATTAGCAGATGAAGCCACCTGGTTGAATAATGAAATACATCAACAGGTAGAACCTTCATTAAATGCTGAAGTAAGCAGGTTAAATTATAATCACAATGACAGCTGTTACAGTCCAAGGGCAGAATGTCAAAAATGCAAAACAGAAAGTTCTGACAGATGACAGACATTCAGTGGATCCCTATGCTTAGATTGTTTGACAATGTTCAATGCTGTGGGCAGCTATCTGTTGAAAATGCTGAAGTATTGCAGACTATATCAACAGAAATATCTTTGAATATATTTACATGTCTAATATTTACTGTATGTCTAAACCACATAATCCATTCTAGACTAAAATGACATTTCAAGAGGACAAGTAGTTGTTTGATAGCCATGCAAATCTTGTCTTACATCAGAAGAAAAAGACACTGACAACTTGTTTGTGCGTAAGAATATCACATTTGGAACCGTGAAATCTGAATTGGCTGAGGAATGAAGAATGCTGTCATGTGCGGATCCAGAGTGGGGGATAGGGGGTCCAGACCCCCCTGAAAAATCACAAAAATATAGGGTCTCTTAGCAATACTGGTCTGGATCCCCTGTAAAACCACAAAGCTACCAAGTCAGCATTCAGTGATGGGCCATCATCGTCCCGCCAGCAAAACGCCATTTATATGGCGTTTCGCTGGCAGGACAGTGATGGCCCGCTTATAGTGGTATCAAACTAAAAAAAAAAAAACGTAGTCAAAGTTGGACCCCCTCTGAAAAAACATTCTGGGTCCTTGCAGGGCTGTTCAACAACCAATGATCTCCTGTCTACTGAAGGCAAAGAGAGACAACAAAATACGACCCCCCCCCCCCTAATGGGCCCAAATATTACCATTTAAACTGAAAATTAGGTTGTATTTCGACTGCTGAAGACTATGTGACGGAGAGCCAGACAAATCATTGTCAGGCATGTAGCAGAGAACCTTGACATAAGATATGGCACAGCTCAAGACATTTTGTCAAATAGATTTGGAATGGGATATGTTCAGTTAGATTGGTATCCCATTTGTCCATCCCAAAGCAGAAGGGGACATGGTAAAAATATGCCAAGAATTATAAACCAACAATTTTCATATGGTGATATTGCCATAGCTTTGTCAGGACTTTAGTTAAGAGTGTGTAACGAAAATTTAATTTTCTTATTTCTCAACCAAAACATATGTTGTGGGTACTCACAAGAACCGTCTCAATGAGACGGTTCTTTTGAGCACCCAAAACATATGTTAAAATTGATGGGTAAGAAAATATTTAAAATTTTACGCTGAAAATTTTTGTTAATCTAAACCTGTGGCTTTGTTACAACCAACAGTCTAGAGGAGTGGACAATCAAACCTGTATGTGTCCCTTGTTTAGGAAAAGTGAATTTAATGTGGCATTTATCAGTCTGCTCTGTTTGCTAAGTAAAGAAGGAGGCAAAGATCAGGAATCAATACAATCAAGTACCACACCTGACCTGGGACACCATATGGGAGAATGACAAAGACACAAGAAAACGTCACACACCAGAGAGCTAAGAGGTTAGCCCTTTCCCAGCTGATGACCACAAGGCTGCAAGGAACAGACAAGACAGCATAACAAAGACAAACATTAAACATAAATAACAAAAAGGAATGGCCAGTAAATAAATTACTGGAGGACTTAAACATGTTTAACTGTACCAATCTCACCCTTAATTCTGATGTGGATCAAGACACATAGATGTTTGGTTCGCATGAAAGATCCCTGGCTTATCGAAGACAAAATCAATTTTCAGAGAAAGAAATACAATATTTTTTTTAATTATAATTTGTGACCCTCAATATATACAATGGACCATCCTGACCTTATTGTATCTAGCGTTATGGAATTTTCCATTGGTCTGAAAAGGGTTAAGCAAACTGTACCGATTTTTCATGACACTGCTGCCACAGATATCAGAACACCCCAGCGATAATGTGGGTAAGCACTTAACTTTTCAAGTATTGTTGCTTAAACCTTTAATTTATGACACAGACTTTAATGGCAGGGACAGCACTCTGATTGGCTGATCCACAATGAATCCAAGCACTTAAATGGTTGCTGAACTCAACCTTTCTGTTTATCAATTAGAGTACAGTCCAGATGATACAATGCTGATTTTGACTCCCAAAAGACTTGCCTAAAACAAAATGCTTATTCCCTTACTATCATAAAGAAAAATGAACAAAAATAATGAAAACAACAACACACAACAAGGTGCATTACTGTGATTCCAGGTTTTAAGTGACTCCCGTTTTTTTTTTATTTAACAGCTTTAATGCTTACTAATATGATCAAGGTTTAGCATGTGGATGTAAATGCATACCACATGACTTAAACTTATTATTGGGGCAGCCCTTATTTAAAACTAAAGCCCATATGCCCTGTAAATCAGAATAACTTAGTCTTTTTCCATTAGATATATACCCATTTTTGCCTATATACAAGCTTAATGCACATTTTACACCACTGATTGGAAAAAGACAAAGTTTATTTATATATCTAAAAGGTACACTTGGGGACTAATTCAAAGTGGAGGAACAAAAACACTCCAAAATTCTATCTAATCCCAGACTATATAAAAGATTATATATAATTGAGAAAAAAGTATCTAATTACACGGTCTATTTCTAATTGCATTTCTGTAATTTGTTTTTCAATTAAAATCACCAATAAGAAATAATCGGCAAAAAACGGGGGTCACGTTAAACCTGGAAGCAGAGAAGCAAAACAACAGAAAAGCAAAAAAAAAAAAAAACATACATCAAAAAGTTTCATCCTGACTAAGAAAATTCAAATCCAAACTCCTATAAAACGCCCATGTAATTCAATACATGTATTCAATCTAAATACTTGAATATTTTTAATTATTTGAACATTTTAACCATTGTTTAGCTGAATTCATTAACTTAAAATTAACTTATTCTATGTATATAACGTCAGGAATAGTTTTTTTTTGGCCAATTAATTGATTATTTTTCATTTTACTTAGCACATAAATGAGTGTCTTAATTGCAAACTGTATAGACCCTGACCTGCTGATCATGATCACGTCTGCTTTCAAGAGGCAAGATTCTGGTTAAAAACAATTAGGGTTAAATTATTTTGTCACAGTCTTTTTCAGACCTTTGACAGATTGACATTCTTTGGACAACAAAATATGACAAATAAATAACGTAACCACCATTATTGACCTCATAATCATTAAAGCCGTTATTTTTTTTTTCAATAGAAAAAAGGCAGTATTGTCATGAAAACAATGCCTGTGAAACACTATATGATGCCCCTGGAACAGATGCTTTTGTTTCATCCCAGTCAACAATCTTTTAGTTATGTCGGGACAGGTCTTCCTGGGTCGAACCAGTACTAAGCAAGTGTCTTGCTCAAGGACACAATGCAGTGATGCCGATGAGGCTCAAGCCTGGGGCCCTTCGGTCTCGAGTCAAGCACTCTACCACTGAGCCACTGCGCTCCCTGGAAGCACTCTACCACTGCGCTCCCTGGAGCAGTTGCAATTCAAATTATAGATATACCATTATATGGCCATTATTCATTTATTTTTCTAAGAAGGTCAGAGGTCAAGGACCCAAGGTCATATATTTTGGTATATTTGAGAAGTTTTTCCACAAATTACCATGAAACATAAAGCCCTAGGTCCAGTATAAAATACTATGTTACACTAGTAGTAAAAGTTATGGCCATGTGTAGCAATATTGAACTTATATAGATATTTTCAAAAGTAGGTCAAATGCCAATTAAGGTCATAAGGCTCAGACCAAAAAATAAACATCGCTAGCCCCTTTGGATAGCTGAGCATTTTTCAATGCCGCATTTCTAAAATGGAATCATAATTCATTGTAGTTATCAATAAATAAGTTTCTACAGGCAACAAACAAATAGTCCGTGATCAGGCGGCTCTTCTATGAGCAGCCTGATCTGGGACTATTTGGTTTGCACATGCTTTTGCTGTCTGAGTAATTTAGTTCTGGCACTCAAAGGGTTAAAGAGTGTCCAGGCTGGAGCTTGACTGCACAACTGCAGCAATCAGTCTGCAATCTCTAATGGTAAAATCAATCAATATCATATCAAGCATTATAATTCCATTTTCAATAACAAAGAAAGAGAGGGGCTTAACCTTTGAAGTTCCCCATGGCATAATAAGGAGACAAATAACTCTACCTGCCAGTGTCGTCTGCTGATAATCTTTGCAAACAGTTTGGACCAAGATCAAGCCCAACAAAATTCAGACCTGATCTGGACCCAGAATGTTTGACACTCTAATGGTATTTCTGAAAGAATCTTTTGAAATAGTTTATTTTGAAAAAACACACAAAAAACAGACGACAAAAAATCATGCAAAATTTCCCATCATGCAAAGTGTTGCAGGAGACAAATTGTGTCATTTGACGTCACCATAGTGCCAATGCATCAAAATTCGCAATTTAACTCTTTGCATGTTGGGTAATTGTCAATTGCTGATTTTTTTTTTGGTAAATATTAACTATTCAAGAAGTACAGATCAGGTGACTGAAGCCCAACATTTTGTTTGGGTCCAAACTGTTTTCATAGGTTATCAATATGGTTGCATATTATTAGATTCGAATGTCTGATATTTCAGCATTTTTTTCTTCTTACCTAAATCTCATTTAGGAAAGGAGCTTGAGCCCTGGATTGTATTGGGTCCCTTAGAGCCCAATTGCATTGTACCCCTTACTTGAGAACCATATATGATGAAAATTCACTGTGTTTTAACTCCTGTTATGGTATCTGCTCATAATCTGTTCAAACAATTTGAGTCCGGATCAGGCCTGACAGCACTTCAGACCTGATCTGGACCCAACTTGTTTGACACTAATGTTATTTCTAAAATGATTTCAAGTTAATTTGGAAACAAATCGGCAGACACAAATATTCAGCATGCAAAGAGTTAAGAATGTGAATGTAATTTTAATGCTACTGAGTGTCTAATTATTTTGTTAATTACATTTCGTTTATTCAAATTTAACATAATGGTATATTTTCTATTCACAGACAACTGATACCGTAAATAAAGTATCAAGATATTCATTACAAATGAGAATTTGAAAGTGTATCCCATTTCAAAGTTTGAAAACACAATTGAGCCAACTCTTGAGAAAATCTGCTTTGGATATCCAGGATCAGTAAACACTGGATATCCCCGAGTTTGATTTATGGATATCCAAATATCGAATCTTAATTTATGGCAGCCTTAAATATACGTACACCTAGTTTTGGACAACCTAAATGGATTTATGGATAAAAGATATCTAAATTTCAATAGGGATATCCAAAATGGATTTATGGATATCTTAAAATACATTGCATGATTGCAATATAGGCTACCAATAGAACATCAGCAACAACTATGAAGTGAATGGTAAAAATACATGCATCTATCCTTTTATATAAATGAAAAAAAGTATATGTAATGAGAAAAGGATATCCACTTTCAAATATACTGATTGAAATTTTCTTTACTCATTTCCTGTTAATTTCATCAGTAGGATTTAAATGGTATATTAAGGTAGATGTTCTAAAATTTCGAACACTGGTGGTTACCTGGCTGTCAAAACAGCCTTGACAAACAGTCCAGACCCAGATCAGACTGCTTCTGAAGAAGCAGTCTTATCAGGGTCCCCCTGTCAAGGGTTTTGTGTGAATTCCAGCACTGATAACGAACATTTTATTTGAGAACAGACAGAGAAAATATTCCAAAGTCTTCCCTGCTTGCATATCCAGCAATAATATAGTTCAGACATAAGAAAAGACACCTTCACATTGAAGAACTTTTGTCCTGCTGAACTTCTGATTTATTTTTGAAAACAACTAACCCTGTAGTATCAGATCAGGTGGCTTCTCATGAAGCCATCTGATCAGGATCCACACTGTTTTTCACTCTGATTGAAACTACATGCTTACAAATGGAATACTACAGGTTTACAGGATAAAAATTAGGGAGGAATGTAGTACGTAAAATATTCAGCATGACAAGGGTTAATGACTGATATAACCTGTGATTTTTGTCCTTGCAAACAGTTTGGACCATGATCAGAATGTCGGTCCTGATCTGATTACAAATCATTTGATATTCTGGTAGTGTTCTTGAGAGAATATTTTGAAAAAGTTGAATTTGAAAAAAAGTCAGCAGATGACAAAAAACAATATGAAAAGTTACTCAGCATGCAATGTAATAAGTACCATTATTTCATAGACTGGCCCATATTCAGTCATACATTTACATTATATGGGCCTTGAGGCGACAAAACCTGTCTTCGGGGTTTCCGTCAAAGCGAGATTCAAACCAGACTCCTCAGCTACAGAGATATATATTGAAATTTCGCTTGAAGCAAGTTTAATTATGATACTTTCCAGTAAATGAATAACAAAGCAGCTGATCAGTCTGCACAGATGTGCAGATGGTCTTCCTTTGGTGGTCGCAAACCCCTGAAGAAGGTTTTCTCGCGTCGAGGCCTATATCTGAAGTGACAAGAATAAACTTAGTAGAATAAGAAAATATCTTAAGTAAATAAAATCAAAGCTCTCCTTATTCTGATTAGCTTTTGATAAATTCTCTCGTTCATACATAGGGAAAATCACCACTATCGCCAATGCCTCCGGATAAGAGGGTATACCACATTTGACCTAATAAGTGCACATGTTCTTACAAGCACACACTGAGTACTTCTATGGATTGTTAACTCTGCATGCTGGGTAATTTTTCTTGCTTTTGTTGTCGTCTGCACGCTTTTTTCAAAATAAACTTTTTTTTAAAAAAATCAGGAGCACTATCAAAGTGTCAAATGGTTTGGATCCAGATTCTAGACCTATAATAAAAAACAGTATAGATCCAGATCAGCTGGCTTCTGATGAAGCCCAATGATCAGGATCAATCTGATTATGAAATTGCACAGCCAGACAAACTGAAAACTAGTTCAAATGGAATAAAAATCACAAAAAGTACCTATAATGTGCGCTCATCATATAGGAGCATGACTTTGTGCAGTTATTAGGTCAAATACAGTACATTTGCTTTGTTTGTGAGATTAAATAAGCAACAGATGACCCTCAATGACTCAAATGCTGATAATTCAAAGTGCCTTATTAGGTCAAAGTTCATTTAAGAACCGTAGGAATGAGATAAAACAGTATATGTCTGAATTTCGGTACTTAAGTTATCATAATTGAGCCGCGCGACACGTGATTTCCAACAATGTGGTATTTTGACAAGTGTAGACTCAGAGGAGCCTGTAGCTTAGAAACTCCAAATGCTGTTCGGTCAGTATAGCTTAAAAGTCATAGAATTATCAAGCAACAAGCAAAGGCTCTGATCAGACTGCGCGTATGCGCAGGCTGATCTGAGACTTTGCTGGTCGCTGGAAATCTTATGTTGGGGCTCATAAAATTATGCCCAAAGTCATCATCCTAAAATTTGCAACTTCATGTACAGCTATCTGGTGGGACTATATGCATAAAAGTGGTATCAAAATGGTAGGGACGTGTCAATAGGACCCTAGGACCTCTACCCCTTACCAGATACTTTTGAGATCCCTTTCCAGACAAAATTCTGATGAAAATAGATAAACTTGTTGTAGAAAACCAACACAAGAAAACCAACAATGTGGCTGACTGGCTGTGCATCACCAGAAGCCTCAGATCAGCCTTAGGGCATCAATTCAGTTTGACCAGAGTACGTCTTAGCTGTCTCCATGAAGAAAGCTTAATTGGGTCCTTAGTTACCCACTGAGAGCATAGCGAAGACTGAACAGACTGGGTGGATATACACTCATTTGGATGATTTTGTCATATCATGGCTCATATGCTCCACCTTTAAGCCTCATTAGTCATTATCTCATATATACCCTTTTACAAAGTAAAGAACCTCCCCCTTCTGAAAATAAGACCCTTTGATTGGCACATCCCTACCCATATATATAGTGAATGCCCCTCGACCAGTGTTCAATCTAAGAAAATTTAAAGGGGGTCAGAAGGTGGCCCACTCTAGCTTTCGCAAGGGGCCATTTATAATAGAAAAAGCGGGGCATTAGATTGAACACTGCACACACATCTTGGATTGTGTCCATAATGTCTGATCAATATGTAAACTTATAAACAATCAAATGCAACATTGTTTGAATCTGCATTTCATTATATAAAAGGCAATATAAACAAACCTGTTTACTAGTAGTCTGATATGCCTGTTTTGCTGTCCAAGGTGGTTTTCCAAAGACAAAAGTTGTTTTGTGCATTGGTCTAAGCCCTCTAATCCGTCCAGCGCCTTGAGGGGCTGAATGGGCTCTCTGTCTGTCAGCATAAGACAATTCTGAAATAATTGGGCAATAATATCCACCTTCAGTCAATAAAGTTATGGCCCGTTTCCCTTGCCCATTCCCATGGGGAAAGGGTGCAGAAGTGGAAGTCAACATTTCCAACTTTGAGAATAATTTCAATTACTTCATTAAATCATTTAGCAAACAATTTGTATCCGTTTTATATTGAAAGCGCTATCAATAGCAAACACTTCTACAGCCATAGAGCACACAAATAGGTGTGCAAAGAGGATTAAATCAAACGGAAACGTAGTTGAATAGACAGAGCGTGTTCTTTGTTGACAGGGGCCTCATAACAAACCAGATGACGCTACCTACGCATACTTCCTGGTAACTCAATAAAGTAGTTCTTTAAAAAAGCTATCAATTTGTTGAAGTTTCAAACTGTAAATATATAAACTATTTTTTCCAGAATAGTTACTAATATACTTTTTATATATATTTAAACCAAATTCTGTGATTTTCAAGCAAAGTGTAAAAAATATGAAATATGCGTATGGATATATAGTAGTGAAAGCTGTCTGCTAGCGAACTACTTTTCTACTTTCACTTTTGGTTTCAAGACCAATGCAGTTTTGGGCAAACAAACAACTAACAACAACAAAAATCGTAGATAAAATTCAATTGCAAGTCTTAGTTGTGTTTCAATGCATCTACCAAATTGTGTCTTTTACTGAAAGCGACAGTTTTGTTGATTTTTTAAAACATTTTAGGTGGGTTACCTACCTTGACATTTGATCTTTACAGAGGAGTCTCCACACATCACTTCCTGCCAAAATGATTGCAGGAGTAAACCCCGTTTTACAAACATTTCTGGGAACATTGTTTACATGGGGTCTTACAGCAATTGGCTCTGCACTTGTATTTGTCTTTCAAAGTGGACAGGTAAGAAAATTTTCAAGAGTTTTGGCGAATAATAGCTAATTGTCGTGCATTTCAATGTTAAATCAGTGGGTGGGGTATATACTACCTCTATTTTCAGGGTTTAAATGCTATATTTGAACGTTTGCCCGCACTGGAATACAGATGGCATCAATAGAATGACTGTACAAGTAAAATAAAGCATTAAACATTTGGTTCAAACCTATTTCACTTATGTTCTTCTGTACAAAGTTCTGTAGTCTGAGTTTTCTCTGACGTGTTAGTGGCTTTTCTTTATTTTGATATTTGCCACTAGCGTCGTTAGTGGCAAATATCAAAATATGGAAAAGCCACTTAAACATCAGAGAATGCTCAGATTAAAAGGTCTGGTGTCAGCCTTTGACAAGGTTCCACACAGGAGGCTATTACACAAATTGGATAACTATGGGATATAGAGGGTCCACCCACAGGTGGATCAACTTGTGGCTCTCTGGGCGCACGCAACAAGTTTTAGACAGCTTAGGCCTAATATTTTGGGTCACTTTTTGTTCAAATTGCAACATTCTAACATTCCACTCAAAAGTTTATTTATGGAACAATTTGTCTGGTGTAAAACTTATTGTAATAGTAAGTCCCTTAACTTTAGTTGATGCTCACACAAAAATAACTCTTTTATTTGATTGGACAAAACCGATATATAATATGTGATTTCTTCATGTGACAATGTAGGGAATCACATTCAAATGTTTGTGGCCGTTTTCAAGTTCACAATCCTGTTCAGTGAGTTTATGGACACGGCTATTACATGCCATACCTGGTCATCTACTCCCAATGACTGATGACTGAGTTAGCGTGCCTTACTTATCTACATTTGTGCTTGTTCAATCTGTGTTATGGCCTTGAATATATTGCAGGATGCCAAAATTATATTGTTTTTTTCCTCTGAGAAGAGACAAATTGAACAAGTACAAAGAAATGCTGCTCGTTTTGTATCAAACAAACCATTTAATTACCAAAATCCTATAAGTGCTACCTCTATGATCCAGCAGTTAAATTGGCCAACCCTTGATGCTTGACGTTGATCATCTGACCTTGTCTTAATGTATAAAGTTGTTCATAACTTAGTTGCTGTACCTATTGCGTACCATCCACCTAGATTGCCAGGGTATATGGAATGTGTTAGATTTATTACATATCACTGTTGTGTGAATGTGTACCAACATTCATTTTTCCCACAAGCTGTTATAATGTGGAATCAGTTACCAGAATCAACAATAAACCTGGAGAGCTTGGACAGCTTCAAGTTAGCTGTTCAACCACCAATGCCTATGTAAACCAACAGGACAATGTAAAGTGTGAATACACGTTTGGTTTTTAATCTTCACCAAGTTCATCTTATTTGGACCATCTGACACCGCACATGCACAATTTTAAACCCTTGTCGATGATGTCTGCCTAGCGGATTTGGACAAGTATCCTCATTGAAGTTGAAGTTATTTTAAGTAACGAAAAAATACAATATCACCTCCACATAAAAGAGAAGTGATCATATTACCAACATTTTGATTGGCTACTGAGGTACTCCCCACTGATATGAATATTCATAGGAAACAAGGGTTTTATAGCCAGTTGTCCCAAGGACGATGAATGCAGTGTAATGGAATAGGTTAGACCTGGGTTACCGAGGATGAATGCCGTGTAACAGAATGGGTTATGCCTGGGTTACCGAGAATGGATTCATAACAGGCAGCTACAGCTACGAAACTGGGAGTATGACTGGCATTCTTTGACAATTAAAATGGTAATCCCGCAAGAAAAGGAGGACAGACAGTAGACTTGTACTATAAATACAAAGGACTCAAAGGTGAAGCCAGTTTACCAACAGATGTCCTCTCATCCCCTAAACCAGGCCTCGAAGTGATAAAACTTGAGCTCTTTCTCAGACTCAAAATAAAGCGCAATGATTGGCTGCTTGCGGACACGTGTCCGCAAGTAGCCGATCATTGCGCTTTATTCTGTGTTTGAGACTGTACTCAAGTTTTATAACCTCGAGGCTCGGAGTGGAAGAAATTGCCTCTGAATGGCATACAGGACTTTAGTTAAGGGTGTGTAGCAGAAAAATAATTTTCTTATTTCTCAACCAAAACATATGCTGTGGGTACTCAAAAGAACCGTCTCAATGAGACGCTTCTTTTTAGGCTAAAAATTATGTGTAAGAAAATATTTACAATTTTACGCTGAAATTCTTTGTTTATCTAAACCTGTGGCTTATCAGACTCCTACAGCTGGCACAGATATGGGCCAGGATATGACAAAAGTTACCCTATGGATGTGATAATCAAAATCTAGCTAATGTTCAGGGAATAAGCTAGGGAGTGGCAGGGTCACTTAACTCTTCTTTTAAATTCAGTTTAATACCTAAAAGTTAGGATGGGGCACCATTTTGTAGCTGGTACTCAGTTGAAGCTTGGTTGTAATTACAGCAACTTACTATATTAAAAGCAGATGAAGGAGATGAAGACAAAAGGGTGCTCTGCAAGACAATACAAAACAACATATAGTTAAAGTAAGGTTAAATGGGCTCATATTGGTTTTACTGGTTTTACTGTAAATATACATGTACATGATGTGCAGGGTGAATAACTGTCCCTGTGTTGTACTGTGAAGTTGTTATAAATCTTGGAAATTTAAAATGCACCTTTCTGGTTATAAAATTTCAATTTTTTCGTCAAGTTTTTAGTTATTTCATTCAGATATTTGATTTTTCCTAGTGCTACAGGTTTTGCAGGGGAAAAAAAGCTGGATGGGGTAACATCCTGGAATTGAATTTCCCTGTCTAATTGAGCTTTTATTTATGTTTCAGCGAAAAATTCTTGATGGAAGTTTGGGATTTGCTGCTGGGGTAAGTTGTTTCTAAAAACAGATCTATGTGGTATGAATAACCAGTTCCATGTTATGCATACCAAAAATTGGCTTAGATATACATTTTGTATCTTTTCCTGTAATCTACTCAATAAGACAGTTTGTTAAAACCCCTAACTCGCCAGAGCAGCGTTCACATGGCTTCCAAGAAAAATGCAGCACGCAGAGGTGCACGCATTATGATCGCAAGCAGCAACACATTGGCATCGCCAGTAGATGCTGTGTGATCGCATAGAGTGCCGAAGGGCGGGGCACACTTTGAGCATGCTCAAAACAAATGCCGTCACTCGGCGTTCTAATAAGAGCTCAGTGAGGTTGCTGTAAGGTCACCATAGCCGAGCAGTAAGGTCTACAATGCAATAGGAGCCTCCGCAGGCATACACATTGGTTGTTGTGCAAACACTGTGATGGTTCCTGGCACGGGACATGTTTTCTCAGAAAAATACATTAATATTGTTTTCTATGTCAATGCCAAAAATATATAAACCTCCATTATACCTGTAAGTTGTTTAAAGTGTTTGTATTTGGTTGCAACTTGCCAGCAGCCAATTTTTATGAGACCCAACTAGCTGTCAGCAGCAAAATATTGCTGCTGACAACCAGTTACAGGACTTTAGTTAAGAGTGTGTAACAAAAATTTAATTTTCTTATTTGTCAACCAAAACATATGTTGTGGTCTCAATGAGACGGTTCTTTTAAGCACCCAAAACATATATTAAAACTGATGAGTAAGAAAATATTTACATTTTTTACGCTGAAAATTTTTGTTTATCGAAACCTGTGCAGTTATCACTGGAGTCTTTGTTTACAGGTAATGACAGCAGCCTCCTACTGGTCTTTGCTGGCCCCTGCCCTTGAAATGGCTGAGAGTTCAGGCAGTTATGGGGCCAACGGGCAGTGGGCTTTTGTTCCAGTCTGTGTGGGGTTTGGTCTAGGTGCAGCGTTTGTTTATGGTGCTGATGTCTTCATGCCTTATCTGGTGAGTTTGAGTGCTGTGCCAATTGTTTGTGCAATGTTCTTCACAGGTTTAGATAAACAAAACATTTCTACGTAAAATTGTAAATATTTTCTACTACATACTTTTTAGCATGTGTTTTGGGTGCTCAAAACAACCGTCTCATCGAGAAGGTTCTTTTGAGTACCCACAACATATGTTTTGGTTGAGAAATAAGAAAATTATTTTTCCGTTACACACTCTTAAGTCCTGTCCTTTTATTTTAGATTGCTCTTAATCACATCTAGATGCAAATCACACCAAATTAATATTAATTAGAGACTCCTGTTAGGGTTTGTCACCCAAAAAGGCAGAATATTTTTTATTAAGTAGCTGTTTTTTTTTATGCAAATTGGTGACATTAAACCTTAGAAACAGCATGTTTGATTGCAAATTAATGACAATAAACCTATGAAACAATATTGTTGATCACTTATTGTTGACCCCAAAAGCCCTATTAGAAACAGCATATTTGATTGCAAATTGGTGACAATTATAAAAATAACATTTTTGAATGCAGAAAAATGCTGTTAAAAGCCCCCCCCCCCCCCCCCCCCCTCTCCCAAAAGTATGTTAACTATGTATTTCAGAATTCCCTAATTTTCCATGCAGACCAATCTGTTTTTTGCGGTATCGTTCAAGTTTTAAACAAAGTGAGTATGATCAGGAAATACCACAATCACTCACTGCAGAAAAACCCATGACACCTTGAGGAAGAGCCACAGAACAATAACAATAACAAGACATCAGGAAGACAATTAAAGGAAAAGCAACCAGCTCTCTCTTCCCCATCAAGATGATTGCAAAACTAGAAAGGACATAAAGTATTGCATAACTAAACAAGGAACAAGTACAGATTCCACACAATGGGAACAACAATAAACAATGAATCAACAACAACAGAACCACCCCTTACAACGGACAGCAGCTGAAGCCACTGGGAGTCTTAAATACATTTTACTCGTACCAAATCTTCGCCCTCGACTCAGTTGTTGTTAAATAGCTTACAGGAAGGCTTCCTATCTAATACAATGTATCATCATCACAGAGAAACAATCAAATCAAATTAACACACTCTGATGAAACAAAGAAAAGGGCTCATGAATCACAGATAGTTAGCGCAAAAGAAAAACTCAAGTTGAACCACCCTGGTTCCAAAGACAAAGACAGCCAAAGACAAGTCTTATTATTTGCATTACAATTTCTGACACCAAAACAAAGATTTTAAACTGGTGTGGGATAAACCAGTGTGATATAAATTATACCAAGCAGGCCTCGAAATATCTTAAAAAAGGCACTTGTCCTGCATCACAAAAGTTATTGGCATATAAGGGAAAACATGTAAGTTTCACTAGAAATATCAAAATTTTCACTTGCCTTGCAGCCTGAGGTACTCGTAAATATGAGTGGATGAGTGCTATTTTGGAGCCCTTCCAAGTTGCAAGTTAGAGAACCTGACCAGTCAAACAGCTAAAAAAGCAAACAAATAAGGTCAAGTGATGCAGAAATTCATCACAGAATATGCAATTCGATTGCCAGTTCTGAAGCCATTAAAGGCTGGAGAAAATTATTTCTTGCACACCAGATCGGGGGTTTCCGCCGTTTTTACCCATGTGAGAGAATTCTATCTCACTTACCCGGTACTTAAACCAGTGGGAAAGATAAAAATTGAACAGACAAAATGGCATCATCATTATGTTAAGGTGACATAATCATGTTCTGAAAAGTGTCTTACACAATCCTGATAAGAGACATTTAGGGTAGGCATCTCTGCAATCGGAGTAACACTCCATTAGATGCATTATCTCATTAGGGTCTGCACTGTTTTCTAAGGTGAAAACAATACTTAAAGACAGAACCATAATTTTGCAATTCCAGCCTATGAATGATTAAAATGCATTACTGGGTGTTGGCCATTCAAAAACATCAGGATACATGTAGCTGATACAGATTACTTTTATTTAGGGTGCTGAAAGTACAACTAGTCTAGCATTGTCCATTGATTCTGGTGTAAAGATAGAGAAAGATGGAGATTTACATGACAACTCTATACAGATACAACTAGGAGTAATAGAAGATAATATGGGTAAATTGTATACAAGTGTACTAGTCTAACACTGTCAATAGATTCCGGAGTGAACAACTCTGTACACTGAGTATACAGATACAAATAGGAAGAATTAAAAGATTCAAATCAAGCAAACAAACAAATGAGTTGGCTCATAGCTTTATGGTGGCAGTTTTGAAAAAAAATACAAATGTAATATGGTAAATGTTCTAAAAATTTGAACAGTAGTTGCCTGCAAAAAGGCCTTGGCAAACAGTGCAGACCAAGGTCAGACTGCTTCTGAAGAAGCAGTCTGATCAGGGTCTTCCCTTTTTGCTATTCTCACAACCATTTTGTGAATTCCAACCCTGAAAACCAACATTTTACTTGAGGACAGTAAAAAGGAAAGAGTTCGAAATTTTAGAACATTTACTGTATTGTAATATCTTTATTTTAAACATTGGATATCTCCTCATAAATTAACATCTGATGAAGATGAAAGATGGAGGATAGTAAGACATGGTGTGGTGCAGACATAACAGGTTAGGTTTGTTTATGCTGAGACATTGTGGAAAGTTTGTTTGATTTGATTCTTTACGTCCCAGTCAGCGATCTTTCAGTTACATCGGGACGGGTCTTCCTGGGTTGAACCAGTACAAAGCTAGGATTAATGTTTCTTGCTCAAGGCCACAATGCAGTGCCGCCGGTGAGGCTTGAACCTGTGGCCCTTCCGTCTCGAGTCAACGACTCTACCACTGAGCCACTGCACTCCCTACATTGTGGAAAGAAAAGTACTAATTGTCTTATACGGAGATTACAGTCAAATGCATTGTATTAGTGTTATTGCCCATGTATGTTACCCTTGCTAGCTTGCTGTATTGAGTCTGTTCATGTGAAAACAACTCTCATCACTGTTTTCCATACATCATTCATGTGCTCATAGAAATAAATGGACTCCTTCACCTGTACTGCATGGAAAAAGCATGGATCAAAGTTTTAAGAATCATTCCTGAATTTAGTTAGGTTATAGTATTTTCTGACTTTATTATCAGTTTATCTTAAGACGTTTCAATCATTCAACCTTGAAATTGGTATATTTTGTAGGCTAACTGCATGTTTAAAGATATAAATTTCGAAAGTTCAACATTTTGGAAATTTTGAACTTTCTCCCATGAGAACAGACATGGAAGTGGTATATTAAGCTAGTCAACATGGCAATGGTTAAGTTTAAAAATGGTTTCCTTGCACATGCTGCAAAGAAGAACAGTATAAATTTTGATATTTCAAGGGTTGTTGTCAGATTACACTTTGATTAATTTTTGTTCATTTTTTTCAGGGCCAAAGACATCGACTGTACAGCGAAGAAAACCAACAGATATGCAGCCAAATAATTATATAAATAATATATCAGAAAAACAAGAGGTAGACAATATACGACAGACAAGTTGGCATCGAATATTGTTACTAATAATAGCCATAACTATTCATAATATACCAGGTATGTATATTTGTGTCATATAAAATGATGGGTACAGTAAAAATGCATGCAAGTTTGCCATTTGACCATACCCCACCTTTTCACAAAGGACATTGCATGTTTTTAAAAATGGAGTCTGTGTCTAGTTTGTTTAAACCCCGGTTTAAACAGTATGATGTATGTACTAAAATTTTGAACACTTGCTGCCAAAAGGCCTAGACATTCAGTGCAGACCCAGATCAGACTGCTTCTGAAGAAGCAGTCTGATTAGGGCCTTTCCTGTTTGTTATTCTGAAAAGCATTTTGTGAATTCCAGCCCTGATAACCAAAGTTTTTTTTGAGATCCAAAGGAGAAAAGTGTTTGAAATTTTAGAACATTTACCATATCTATTTACGGTAAATTATTTAGACAGCACGTTCTTATGCACTTGAGAATGTAACACTGCATCTGATTTGATATTTCAAACATTTACGGCAGTTAATCCTGTGATATACTGTCAGAAACCGGACGTCATTATGTATCATTGCTCATCATTGGCTCGTAAAAAGAGAATACTAGGTGAGTGTCTTTTGATATCAAGTTTACCAGGCAAGGCTTTAAAAAAAATTAATAATAATAGACTTTATTTCTAGAGGGTGACACATTTAGCAAAAAATAATCTTACATGAGGCCCTCACTTACTACAAGTGAAAGTGTGTATATATGCATATATACATGTACATGTATATTAAATATATTTACACATCTAAATTGTTAACAAAGATTAAAAGCAATAAAATTAATGTTTTAACCCCTAGGAACAGTGCAATCAGAGAAGGCCCAGATGGAATGCTGCATAACACAGCATTTCACACAACTTTGAGAATGCTTGTTGACATTGCGAGGCTTGCCGAGTGATTCAACAAGCGTTCTCAAAGCCGTGCCTTGTAAACTTGATATCAAAAGACGCGAACCTGGTATTCTATTTATCAGTTTACCCATTGTTTCACTCTTCAAACTTGCGATTATGACGTAATTTTTTTATTTTTGTGTTGATTCAGTGTCATTAGCGAGGTCATTCAAAAATGCAACATCATCATGACCTGATAAAGGCACATGCAGTGAGATAGACAACATTTATCAGGCAACGAGCAACAGTGCAGTTAATATGAGATGTAAATGATTAGTGTTTTTACCCGCTGGCTGTAGTTGGAGCCTATACATTTTCACAGCTTTAGCAAAGGGATAACCATTTTCAAAACATACATTTGAGGAAGTATTTCGTTGGATGTACAGTAGGAAATCACATTTTATGGCTCTGCTCAAGCCTTGTCCTAAAACTACAGTTCCGACTGTATATCAGACAAATTATCTCCCAAATGAACTTTTTGAATACAGTTATGCCCTAAATTATAATAATATAAGTTAACCCATTTAAGCCAAATGGAATTTCCCACTCTTATCATTTGGACCAGTGCATTTCCATTTTAAGGGTCGTTGGGTGGTATTTTTCGATTTTAGTCAAATTTTAAAGGAAATTTTGTAAGCAAACAGTGGAGAAACTGGTTAGACACGGTGTTCTGCTGCAGCATCTGATCTTGGTCTTCACTGTTTTCCTTTGTCCCATGTTTTATTTAAGTTTGGTAACATTTCCCTGGTCACTAGTAGACTTGATATAGTGGGTAGGCACTTTGTCTGTTAAAAACAAGCATTTTTCATCAGAAAAATAACGAAAAAAATATTTAAAATCATTAATTTGAACTGTTCTTAGGACTTTAGTTAAGAGTGCGTAACGAAAACTTAATTTTCTTATTTCTCAACCAATACATATGTTGTGGGTACTCAAAAGAACCGTCTCAATGTGACGGTTCTTTTGAGAAACCCAAAACATTACATATGTTGTGGGTGCTCAAAAGAACCGTCATAATGAGACGGTTCTTTTGAGCACCCAAAACATATGTTAAAAGTGATGGGTAAGAAAATATTTACAATTTTACGCTGAAAATTTTTGTTTATCTAAGCCTGTGTGTTCCGATATGCTACCAAATGCTTCCCATGAAATATCAAACCATATTTTCTACAAAAATGGAGAAAGATACCATATAATTTGTCATCAGTTACAGTCAATCTGTGACTCAATCGTAATTGGAGCTTTAACAGTTAAAGTAAAATTTCTTAGTTTTTGTTCTGAAAATGTCTGTTGTTTCTGTCTGCTGCATATATTCAAATGCACTTCAAAACCACTTTTGACTGGGCTGCATATCGTTGTCTGTAATGTGTCTGACTGCAGATCCAGGGGTTGCGAGTTCGATCTCGACCCCGTCCCATACTTTCGTGGAGATTGATCATGAAATAATTACTACGGCCATTCTCCTCCCTTCCACTGATTCAAGAAGGGTTGTTGTCAGTTACAAGCGAAAGTATGTGCACGAAGTACTGGTAAACGGCTAAGTCAAGCTTGCCCAGGAATAAGTGTGGTTAGGTGAACTGACAATTCTGACATGACCATAGCTGTTGACTGTGATGTAAAACATCAACCCAAACCAAACCAAAAAAACATTTTTGATTATGGAAGCAAACAATATGGACCCCCAGATCAGACTGCTCCCTTACAAGCACTATGAACCCTGATCAGACTCTGATCTGCGTCCATATTGTTTGCAATTTAGGCTTCCAAAGTGTATAAGCAAATAAGTGAGCAGACGACACTTGATCTGAATGGCGGTAAAATTGAATTTTCTAAGCTCAATGTACCTTATCACGATATTTTGGATTGTATTTTATCTTTACTTTTCAGAGGGTTTAGCTGTAGGTGTAGGTTTTGGTGCAATAGGAAAATCTCCGTCTGCCACTTTTGAAAATGCAAGGTCAGTTCTTAAATGTCTTAAACTTAACTCTTACTCCATAATAATGTCTTTTGTCGCCTTTGAAATATCATGTGTTTAAAAATATTATAAAAAATGGAGCATTTGCTCCAAAATTGCAAATGCTACTATTTCTCTAATATTTTCAAAAGTATTCAAAACTTAAAGTTTTCTTGATTTTTCTCAATGTTGTCTCGAAATAGAAAATGATGTCATGATCTGAAAATAGCCTATGGAGTAAAGTGTTTAATACCTTTTCATCAGAAATTTGAGGTTTGATCAAGATTTGTTGTTTTAACCTTCTATAAGGCGCCTGCAAAAAGTGAATCTGAAGATGTTGTTTGCTTAAGTTGTCTGCTGCATATATTTGCTAACATTATTGACTTAGTAAAAATAGAGGCAAACAGTGTGGACCGAGATCAGACTGCTCCCATAGGAGCAGTCTAATCTGGGTCCACACTGTTTGTTGAAGAAGCTTCTAAAACATTTCAGCAGATGACAAAACAGATGACCAGCCTGCGTTGCGAAATCAGTAACGTGTCTGGTAACAGACGCGAGTTCAACTGCAGATCCAGGGGTCACGGGTTCCATCCCGGTCCGGTCCCATACTTTCGTGGAGATTGATCATGAAATTATTTCTACGGTCATTCTCCTCCCTTCCACTTAACCATTCAAGAAGGGTTGTTGTCAGTTTAAAGCGAAAGTATGTGCCCGAAGTAATGGTTTACTGCTTGTTCATTCTTGCCCAGGAAAAAGTGTGGTTAGGTGAACGGACCGTCCCGCCATGACCATAGCTGTTGACTTGGGACGTAAACCAACAAAACAAAACAAACAAACAAAACAGATGACATAACCCCCTTGGTTCATTAAAAAATTTAACATGACACCCTTCGAGTCACTCGTGTAAAATTTGAAGTGAGCCTAGGGCATTCATACTTTGATGAACATTCAAAAGGAGAAATTTATCTCTTATATTTATCTTATACTATATATAATTTATTAAGGATATATCACAATTTGATATTTAGATTAACTGTAAATTAGAAAATTTTCGTCAGTGTTTTATTTTCGCGAAACTTCACAACCTCAGAGTTATATTTTCGTGAAACTTTACAACCTCGTAAAAATAAAACCTTCGCTAAATAGTGTAATCACTCTGTCCTTTATTTATATAGGTAAATCATGCTCAAGTCGCAAATTTTTAACGTCGTAAATATGTCTTTTAACGCTATTCACGAAAATAAAATTCACGCGAAAAATTCCAAATTTACAGTAATCATATAACTGGTTTTGTTAGGTTGTAAAAAGAGAATCTAACATGAGTGCTCGTGTTTTATTGAATTTATTAAACAATTTGGGGAAAAGAGATAAAATGCGAGGCTTGCCAAGCATTTTATCTTTCTTTTTCGCGACGAGTTTAATGAATTCAATAAGACAAGAGCACAAATGTTAGATTCTATTTATCATATGACATTAAGATTACTTTTTAATCTCATTTCAGCCGTAAAAAAAACCATTATAATTTTGTCATCATGTACTCAACGTTGTTTTGGACATCATAGCATTTCCCAAAAATCTGTAAACCACTAGTAGTTTATTGATTTTATTGCATGGTGTTATATCACTCCCAGACCCGACATCATGTGATAAAAAGGAGTAGCTGAACAGGTAACACGCCAACTCAGACAGGGTTCCCACGGTCAGGGAAAAGTCAGTGAAAAATGAAAAAAATTCAAGGTCAGGGAAAAGTTAGGGAATTTTGAGTTGAGTCAGGGAAATTTGAAATTTTGGAAAAAGTCAGGGAAAAGTCAGGGAATTTTATAACAACAACTTAACATATTTTTGAATGTTGATTATTACTATTTAATTAAGTAGATCAATGTTTCTTAATTCTAGACAAAATATTTTAGACAAAATTTTTGGGGGGAGATGATTTGCTCATTTTTTGCCAATTGGCTGTATAAAGTGATGGGAAAAAATCTCACATGACAATTAAAAATAAAAATTATTATTTCTCATTACTTTTGACAGAATATTTTCTCCTATGATATTCTGAGCTAGAATTATAACAGACACTGGATTGATATTAGGAATAATGCTGTTTTGAGTATGAAAATGTAAAATCTACAAAATTGTATACATGGTTGGTGCTCCTATACTGGAAAATATATTCTCAGTAGAAGAAAGTGGTAAACATGACTGAAAGGCAATTAAAACTTTCTGTGGGGAAATATTGTTTGTCATTTTCTGTCCTTCCATTTGTCTGTCTGTGACATTTTGTTTCTTTAATATGCTTTAGAGATTGTTATAAAATTTTCTTCGAACGTCGCAAATACATTCATATGCTCAAGTAAGACACTCATAATACGACAGTTACAAATATGGCAGAGTTGTTTTAAGAGTTATTTCTCTTTGTAAATCCTCATAGGGTATACATGCTTATGCAGAGACAGTGCCGACCAGCTGGGTCATTACTTTGCCTTCATCAGATAGACACATTAAACATTTGGTTACAAAAATATTTATTGGCAAAATGAAAGCTATGTGAAATTATCTTTTAAATAAGGGTTATACTGAAGGGGGCTAAGCTTATATTTGCATGTTGATCAGTTTTTTGATGAAATAATATGGTACATTTGTCTTCACACTATGGTCACAGTTAACATTTGTATGAAGAAGTTTTGCTGATTAAAATATGATTGGCAGATTGGCAGCTTTGAATACTTGGGAAAAATTTTCCTACTTGCTGTTAGTAGGTGTTATGCATCTCTTATAACACTGAAAGACTGAGATTAGGTACCTTACTTTGCCCTTTATAGTCAAGATGGAAAATTTTGAAACTTATTCTACACGCCCAGCGGTAAAATCTATTGTCTCTATTAGCATTTGCATGAAGAAGTTTGGTGTTGAAAATCCTTATCTTTATGAAGTGGCAACTGTGTTCACATTGTCACTTTTCTTGCTTGCTTTCTGATATGAAAGGTAATGTTTGTGCCATAATAGTTCATTCATGGATTGAGGCAACTTCTGCCACAGTTTTGATGAAATTGCACGAATCTTGGCCATTACAGTGAAGACAAATTGAATATTTGCATGATGAAGTTTCTATTATTGTTAGTCCATGTTGTTTGCTTTGTTGTTTTTTGAATGGTTTCCTTTTCGTCTTGGTGCATGGGATAGGCTGCATCATTTGATTGTGGCCCTCCCCAAGCCTTCCATACAACTATTTAGGTATCAAATTATTAATTATTGACAAATTGACAGCTCCATTTAGTTGGCCTTTTGAAATATGCCTGTGGTCACATGCAAAATTCTGCTACCGCACCTTCTGATGGAACAATCTGAAACTTGGTTTAAGCAACATAGACACATGATGCTTCTAAAGGTATTAAGAATCTAAGTGCTAAAAAATCAGTCAGTGGTTAATTGACAGTTCTATATACCTAGCCAGTTTTGTTCTGTTTGCTTTTAAGTTTTGGTTTCAGGACATTTTTAAGTTATATAATGCACTTGTAGGCCTATCCATCTACATCTCATTACAATAATGTACTATCTTGAAGTTAACCATTACATTTTGGCAATTGCACAACAGATTGCTTTCTGGTAGAAATCTAGGCATTTTGGCACTACTAGAAATCTAGGCATTTTGGCACTACTGTAAGTCAAAGATCATCTAAAGAGTTTTGATGAAAAGACCATAAATTTACTAAACTATTCAGGAAAATTTACTTGATATTACTGTTCAGTAATCCCCACAAAGCTTGACGAATTCCGATATTTTGGGTCAGGGAAATTTGAATTTGGTCAGTGAAAAGTCAGGGAAAAGTCAGGGAATTTTGCTTTCTACAATTTGTAGGAACCCTGTCAGACAGTCAATGAAGCAAACAAGAGACTTGTTCTATGTGCCAACCAGGCATGGGCTCGCCATCATTCACAGCTACATTTTCACTACTGGCGAATGAATAAGCTGTTTGAAGCTTATAGTGTAAACAACTCAAGTATTCAGTGTGAGCAAATGTGGGCTTATAAGGTTGAATGCTGTATATGAGCAGTGACATATGATTTCCAACAATGTGGCCTTTTGACAAGTGTAAACTCTGACTAGCCTGTGAAGCCTCCTTTTAAGCTTAGAAACTCCAAATGCTGTCCAGTCAGTAGCTTAACACTCATAGAATATTCAAGCTACAAGCAAATGCTCTGATCAGACTGCGCGTATGCGCAGGCTGGTCTGAGCCTTTGCCAGTCGCACATACCACATTGGTGGCTATCTCATGTCGTGTTATTTTTGTTTCAGAAATTTAGCATTAGGAATAGGTATTCAGAATTTCCCAGAAGGCCTTGCGGTTAGTCTACCTCTGAGAGGAGCAGGAATGTCAACTTTTAAATGTTTTTGGTAAGACAAAATCAATCCTAAAATTTTACTGCAGTGTGAATGGACCATCTCATGAGATTTTGGTACTTATCACAAAGGGGATAACTGTATTCAAAATGTTCATTTGGGGAGGTATATCATCGGATATATGGATGGAAATTTAGTTTAATGGGGACGCACGAGCGGAGCCGTAAAATTTGATTACCGCACGTATGAAAAACTTGATTTCCGACCGAATATCGGATGATATATGTCCCCAAATGAAAATTTTGAACATGATTATCCTCATTCTAATACATTTCTGCAGTTTCTTCACAAATTTGAGCCTTGCAAGCCGCATAAAGCCGAATGTCGTCAAATGATATGTGACATAATTAATGACATCAAACCAATGCTGACTGTGTATTGCAGGATATACTGTCGCAAATTTTTGACGTTATCCAATCAGATGTCGTGTTACAAAATCAAGTGCATTAGAATTATGTTTGAACGCTTTTCATTCTGATGTTGATAGAATTGCAGGTTAAACTCGTTAGCACAAAGTCCAATGGAATAGAGAAATTACTTCAAGATATCTCGAAGTTCGAGATAATCAAATTGTGACGTCATCAAAATACAATGCACATGTACAATTTTGTAGAATTAGCTTTTCCACAACATACTTTTGAAGTAGAGACATAGTAAAACTGTTTCTACTGTAAACAGAATAGAAATACAGAGGAAAAATCAGTTGACTTGGTTTTATTTCAGTTTAGCCTGCACACTCTGATTAGTCTTGCACGTGAAGAAGTGTTATGCCCTTATTATTAAAACATCAGTGAAGACTGCTCAGAAAGACACAGCAGTGGCGGATCCAGGGGGGTTCAGGGGGTTCACTTGAACCCCCCCCTGCCCCCCGTTTTTAAATATCCCATTAAAATGAAATAAAATCAGCAAAGCGAATCCCCCCATACCTTAATACGTACGAAACCCACTTTCCAGAAATCCTCAATCCACCCCTGCACAGTCTGCATAAGTCTTCACTGGGCTTGATTATAGAGACATTTCTGCTCAAACAAATGCTGTCTAGCACATCTGAAAACAAGACTCTTGGAAATAACTCATCAAGCGATGCCTCATCAATAAAAACACCACTCCATAGTTATCAGATGTTCAAATCCAAAACACCTTCAGTTGGTGGTTAGGTATTCCCATTATTACTGTAGTTCAAAGTCAACTAGATTACACAGCATCATCACACGCTATTACTGATTGGAGATATTTGCAATAATGTACTATACTGGACTCAATTAAAGGCTTTTGTTCGATAAAAGAAAGGTAAAGGAGCTTTATGGATCAAGCCTATATTTTCCCTAGTTGACATGATTACAAACACCAAATTTTCAAATTGCCCTGATGTTTTTAAAATTGGTGTGGTTCGGCAGTAAAATATGCATACATGTATAGTAAGCACCAATTTACGTTTCAAAGCGTTTCATCATTAACAAAGCTGTTACGCTTTCTACACCCACCCCTCATTTTACGTCTTTATACTGGGTGCCGTTTAGACCCGACTTTGAGTAAATGCATTGCTAGTTTTCAAAAAGTAAAATTGCTAAAATTTTCAGGATAGACATGCACTATATTTCCAAAACTTAACGGCATTCCTTCTGCACATGCATGCCAAATAAACTTAAAATTGTGACATTTGTCACTGGAAAGATGAAACTGGTGTCTTTCAGTTTGTTTTTAGATGGGTGCCCCCCCCTTCCCCCCCCCCCCCCCCTACAGGAGCAGTCTTATCTGGATCTACACTGTTTGTCAAAAAGGCTTCTAAAACATTTCAGCAGATCACAAAACAGTGCTTTGAGGATTAATTCCTATATTATTTGCATTTCAGGTATGGTCAATTGAGTGGCTTAGTTGAGCCAATAGCTGGTCTATTTGGCACTATAGCAGTTTCTGTTGCCGAACCAATCTTGCCATATGCCTTAGCTTTTGCTGCCGGTGCTATGATCTATGTTGTTGTTGATGATATCATTCCAGAAGCTCAAACTTGGTAAGTTGCATCATTCTAGAAGCTCAAACTTGATAAAGTGCATCATTCTCGAAGCTCAAACTTGGTAAGTTGCATCATTCTAGAAGCTCAAACTTTATAAAGTGCATTATTCTAGGAGCTCAAACTTGGTAGCTAGCATTATTCTAGAAGCTTAAACTTGGAAGATAGCATTATTCCAGAAGCTCAAACGTAGTAGCTAGCATTATTCTAGAAGCGTAAACTTGATAAAATGCATTATTCTAGAATCTTAGACTTGATAAAGTGCATTATTCTAGAAGCTTAAACTTGGAAGATAGCTTTATTCCAGAAGCTCAAATTTTGTAGCATTATTCTAGAAGCTCAAACTTAGTAGCATTATTGCAGAAGCTCGAACTTGTGAAGTAACATTATTCCAGAAGCTCAAACTATTCCAGAAGCCAGTAGGTAGCATTATTACAGAATAATAAAATTGATAGGTAGCATTATTCCAGAAGCTTAAGCTTGGTAGGTAGCATTATTTCAGAAGAATAAAATTGATTGCATTATTCCAGAAGCTTAAACTTGGTATGTAACATTTAACTTGGTAGGTAGCATTATTCCAGGAGATCAAACTAAAGTAGGTAGCATTATTTCAGAAGCTCAAACTTGACAGATTACCTTATTCCAGAAGCTTAACTTGGTAGATAGCATTGTTACAGGAGCTTAAACTTTGTAGGAAGCATTTTTCCAGAAGCTAGCATTATTTCAGAAGCACAAAAGTGAGTATGATCAGGAAATACCACAATCGCACACTGCAGACCAACCTAAGGCACTGCGAGGTAGAATCACAGAATATTTACAGTATCAAGACATCCTTAAGACAACAAAAGCAAAGCAATCAGCTCTCTCTTCCTCTTCAAGATGATTGCAAAACTATAAAGGAAACGAAGTAATGCATAACTAACATTGAAACAAAGACAAACACAGAACCCCCACAAACAATGGGAAGTACATTGAATAATAGATCAACAACAACAGAACCACCACCTTAGAGAGGACAGCAGCCAAGGGGGCTTAAATGCATTTTACTGGTACCAAATCTTCCCCCTAGATTCTGCTGTTGTTAAAACACATAATTGAATAGCTCAAACACAAACTTGGAAAGGGAAGCATTATTGTCATTAAACTTGGCATGTAGCGTTATTCCAGAAGTCCCAACTTGGTAGGTAGCATTATTGCAGAAGAATGATATTGATAGGTAACATTATTCCAGAAGCTCAAACTTTGTTAGTTTTATTATCCCAGAAGCTTGAACTTGGTAGGAAGCATTATTATTCATTAAACTTGGAATGTAGCATTATTCCAGAAGTCCCAACTTGGTAGGTAGCATTATTGCAGAAGAATAATATTGATAGGTAGTATTATTCCTGAAGCTCTTACTTGAAAGTTAGCATTATTCCAGAAGCTTAAACTTTGTGAGTCGCATTATTCCAGAAGCTCAAATTTGGTAGGTAGCATTAGTCCAGAAGCTCAAATTTGATAGGTAGCATTATTCCAGATGCTCAAACTTAGTAAGTTGCATATTCTAGAAGTTCAAACTTGGTAAGTAGCATTATTGTAGAAGCTTAAATCTTGGTAGGTGGCCTAACTACCGGGCAGCGTAGCGCAGTCGGTAACGTGTCTGGCTACAGATGCGTGTCTGACTGCAGATCCAGGGGTCGCGAGTTCGATCCCGGCCCGGTCCCATACTTTCGTGGAGATTGATCATGAAATAATTTCTACGGTCATTCTCCCTTCCGCTGATTCATTCAAGAAGGGTTGTTGTCAGTTACAAGCGAAAGTATGTGCACAAATTACTGGTTAACCGCTTGCTCAAGCCTGCCCAGGAAAAAGTGTGGTTAAGTGAACTGACCGTCCCGCAATGACCATAGCTGTTGACATGGGAAGTAAAGCAACAAAAACAAACAAACAAACAAACAAACAAGGTGGCCTAACTCCAGAAACTCAAACTTGGTAGGAAGCTTAATTCCAGAAGTTCTAATTTGGTAGGAAGCATTATTCCAGAAGCTCAAACTTGGTAGGAAGCATTATTCCAGAAGCTCATATTTGGTTGGAAGCATTTTTTCAGAAGCTCAAACTTGGTAGGAAGCAATTTTTCAGAAGCTCAAACTTGGTAGCTAGCATTAATCCAGAAGTTCATTTTGGTAGGAAGCATTTTTCAGAAGCTCAAACTTGGTAGGAAGCATTTTTTCAGAAGCTCAAACTTGGTAGGAAGCATGATTCCAGAAGCTCAAACTTGGTAGGTAGCATTTTTTCAGAAGCTCAAACTTGGTGGGAAGCAATTTTTCAGAAGCTCAAACTTGGTAGGTAGCATATTTCGAGAAGCTCAAACTTGGTAGGGAGCATTTTTTCAGAAGCTCAAACTTGGTAGGTAGTATTATTCCAGAAGCTCAAACTTGGTAGGAAGCATTATTTCAGAAGTTCAAACTTGGTAGGAAGCATTTTTTCAGAAGCTCAAACTTGGTAGGAAGCAATTTTTCAGAAGCTCAAACTTGGTAGGTAGCATTATTCCAGAAGTTCAAACTTGATAGGAAGCATTATTCCAGAAGCTTAAAAAACAGGGTAGGTAGCATTATTCTAGAATGTTTTATCTGGGCCTGATCTGGGTCGGACCTGTCCAAATATTATCAGCAGATGACAGTGACAGGTAAAGTGATATGCATGTTAAATAAAATCTGTAAAATTGTTTGCATTAAAATCAAACGGGGCTTGTAGTCAGGGCCCTTAGGGACAAAAAATAGGTCCCGTGCGAATTGTGTGCCGATTTATGGTGACCTATATCAAAACTTTCAGTGGAGTCTTACCTTTAATCTAAAGGTGGTCACCCATCTCAAAAACGCGTCTGAGGCTAGTTATGACGTCATAAATATGGGGACCATAATAAGGAACTGTCCGTTAATAAAAGCTATAGTTTGTGTTGGTATGGTCATATTTATCCAACACGAACGCTTTTTTAAACAAAATATCAATTATTTCAGTCATATGATGGTTACATCAATGCTTTACCTGACTTTGACAATGAATTATCTATCGATAACTATATTTTGCATGCAAAATACCGTAGATTTCCTATAAATGCCCAGCTTATCGGGCTACCTTTAGACTGATGGCTGAGAATGTTATTGCTCCCTTGGGGAATTTTGCAAGCTTATCCTATCTAAAAGAGGATTCCAAGCTGCGTCTTTTAATAGATGTTTGTACTATGTTCGCCGGGGCGTTAGTCTCTGGCAGCCTGTTACATATGTTACCATATTATATTTAGAAAAAAAAAGAAAATTAAAAGTTTGAGCTACAGAAAGATTGCTAATTATTTAAATTACTCATATGGTCTGCATATTGACAGCTTTAGCTACATATAAATTCTTTTGGAGCAAAATTACAGCTTCCTGTGGTGTTATGTACGTTACTTTAATTAGATTACCCTTTAAACTTGAAACTTGTGACCAATATCATTTACTTTTTAAGCTGATATGTGCATTTTCCAAAATGTTTTGTTTATTTTGTACTAACAAACTCATTTTGGTTAGAGAAAATCCAAAGTTTGCTTTTATACTTTAAATATAGTGTCTTATACGTGCAATTAAACAACCCAAAGGCTATACCCAATTTTAAGGAGCCGAATTTGGTAGGCATCATTTAAGTAAAAATATATGAAAACATTTGCTGCTGTTGGATATCTTGCATATTTGGGATTGTCTTGCTCATATTATTAAAATTATAGAATTTGCAGGTTTATCAACAAGATTGAAGCATTTGTTAAAGGTTGTAACATATGTTACATGACATAGTTAATGAGCAAGGACATTGACTTTATGTAAGAGGTGATATTTCAGGATAAAATGAATATATTTCGCATGTTTTCCTAGCTAAAGTCTCCAGCCTCTGATGCCTAAGTCTAAGGTATTGGTGATTATTAAGCCCCTGTACCTTTGTTACAGATGTTATGAATATTTGTTTTCAATATTTCCTAACATGAATAATCCTAAAATAAAGATACATCCTAGAGGAACATAGAAAATAACCGTTTCACATTTAAACAGTACAAGTTAGTAAATGCCCCTTTCTAATGTAAATATTCTAAACCAATCCTTATCCAAGTCATATACAATATCGATTATTATTTCTGCTTCATTGTCCTCCTCATCTCATAAAAAACCTGAATAATCATCAAACAAAATTTTGACTGCAAGCTGAGTATTGACCTGCTCCATCCCAAACTCTTTTAGATATACTCTATCGTATGTACCAATTCATGGTGCATAGAATAGGAGATGTTTGCACACTGTAAGCATGGGTGTTAGAGCCTGTAATAACTTGTTACATATGTTACTGTATCAATGTGAGAATAAGAAAATTGAAAGTTTGAGCTACAGAAAAAAGACTTTAAAAGACTGACCGTTCCAAGGCAGTACTTCTTTTGTGGATCTTTATGTTTTTGTTCTGTCTTGTGTTTGCTATGTCTTTGTGCGCGTCTGTTTATATGTGCTTTATGGTCACCTGCTGGGAAAGGGCTGACCTCTTGGCTCTCGTTTTGTGTCTACTGTGAGTTTGTCACTTTCCCATAGGTATCCTGGGTCAAGTGTGGTACTTGATTGTATCGATTCCTGATCTTTGCACCTTTTCTTACTTTTAAAACTAGCTAATCAATGAACATTCTTATAGTCTGCAAGTTACTGGATGACTACTATATATGACAACTGTTTACGGCTACATGTTGTATTATGTGCGTTACATGAACTTAATAATAATTTAAAAGTGGTAATTTTTGCTATCGTCATTTAGTTTAACAACTGTTCTGAGTCGGTTTCAAACCGTTTTAGATTATCATTATAATTTACTCTTAATTGAATATTTCGGCCAAAGGCCATTATCAAGAAAACATGCACTTCAATGTCAACTACAAGATGGTTGAACAGAGATTATGTAGTTGACATTGAAGTGCATGTTTTTTCTTGATAAAGGCCTTTGGCCGAAATATTGAATTAAGAGTAAAATTATCATATGTGTTTAACATTGTTCCCTGTGGAATATAAATGAATATCGTTTAAGATTAGGTTTAACAAACCTATACTCAATTGACGAATACAAAAATCAAAGTTTGCTATCTATCTTAAATATTTTGTCTTATATGAGCTAATGCACAACCCTACTCCCAGTTTTGCAGAGGAGCAAATTTTGTTTTCGCCGCTTAAATAAAATATATATAAAACAATTGTAGAGTGTTGATATTTTACATTTTCTTAAACAGTCTTGCTCACATATCATCAAGTTTCTAAGATCAGAACACTTATTAAAGATGTCAATGTGGCATTGGTGATTTCACAACCAGGGCTCTGATCGAATTTCATGCACTTTCAGGTGCTGATATTAACTAGTTCAATGTCAGGAAAGAGCAAGAAATCATATTGGCAGGCATTTAGCTATGCTAGAGACTCTATCCACGAAGCATTTTTTTAGAAAGCACCGGGGCGGATGCACTAGAGTAATATATTTGTAAATTATCCTGACTTCTTAGCTCTCGTCTGTGATGTCTAACTGTGAGTTTTTTTACTTTCCCATTGGTATCCTGGGTCAGGTGTGGTACTTGATTGTATCGATTCCTGATCTTTGCCGTCTTTCTTACTTTGTATTAGCCAGTCACCAATATTGTTCGACTCACTGCGTTGACGTAGTGGATATTTAGGAGAAAAAAAGCTGAATTGCAAAAACTACCACTTCCAAGAGCTGTGTTTGTCGAAGGTGTCAAACGTGCGCAGTACCAGTGCATCATTTGGAAAACCTCATCTGTCATTAATCCTGACAAATCAATGCCTGACAATTATGGTTAGAAGCGGGACTGTGATAAATATTGTCCGTTATGATGATATTGCCCATGTGCGGACCCAGAGGGGGATAGGAGGTCCGGACACACACCCCCTGGAAAATAACAAATACGTGCATGGGTTTTTAAAGAAATTAGCATTTGGATCCTCCCCTGGAAAAAAGTTTGACATCCCCCCCTCTGGAAAATAATAGACCCCCTCTGGATCCTTGGTAAAGTATAAGTATAGTTTTCTCAGCAATAAAACCATTGGACACCCTCTGTAAACTGTAAAATAAGCTGAGGACTAAGTAAGACTGACAAAAATCCCTGGATCCGCGCATGTTGCCTCCTGCCCCTGAAATCCCTCTGCAGCTGATAAAATGTAGTTGCAGCATGTCTGTATGCGAAACATCTCGGTGTAAGTACAAAGTAAACCATTTATATTGTACTAATTTGTGTTGCCGTGGAGCAAAAGAGGACTCGTGTAAAATGTTGCCAGTGGTCAATATGCTTATGACTTTTGAACAGCTATTTTCATGTGGATTCAGATATTTCTTTAGCCGTATCAACAAGAATGCCTTACTGTCCAATTTTTAACTTTGAAGATGATTCTACCTATAAGCATACGAAAGATAAATCAGATTGTAACAGTTTTCTATTGGCCGTGCTATCGAATTACAATGGGTAACTTGTAGAGGGTTTATCCTTATTTCCATATCATGAACTTACTACTAAGTAGACTCTAGTAACTTTTGATCCTTCAGGGGTCAAAATCGGACTATAATAAGTTTGGTTGATAGTGTATGCAAATGATTATAACTTCTATCTTGTCTTTGAGTGTAGGATAAGCAGCTACAGATAAGCCAAAAGCTTTTGAGCGTGACTCTATTTACAATATTGATATGTTGTACTAGAAAAAAAAGGCTTTCGGGCATTTATTTACATTTACTATAAAAGCTTTGACATACACATATGTTCTACCCGGACTGGCTCATTTTACGTATTCTGCATTAATCGTTTGAAATAGAAAGACCCAAAGGTCATTGGTCAGAGGTCGTGGTACATCTATATATATATATATATATATATATATATATATATATATATATATATATATATATATATATATATATATATATATATATATATATATATATATATATATATATATATATATAAACATAAGAGATTATATTTACAACGTTAATTATCGTGTTTTTCATTCACTCCACTGTCTTTTTATTCGTAAATCGTGACGGCATTTACGTCCCACCCTGGAACTGACTTCACACTATCTGAATATACATGTATTTTGTATGTTACGATTTAAAAGAGTTTGTATTCAGTCATGATAAGGCTGCCAGTTTATTAAAGGAATATAATTTCATGCGTTGGAAATGGACAAAACGCATATATATGTGGTATTTACACATGAGGCGTCATTTCAATGACGTCATCTTTCTGTTCTGGTGCGAAAACACTATGAGCGACATGTTAATTTTGATTATTAACCTCCTAAGATTAAATTTGGTGCATTTCGACTGAAATTGGCAAACAAAATGCAAGAAAGTCCTGATCGCCATAGCCTACAATGGACATACCGTTTAAATTGCACTGATACAATATACGTTACTTTGATGACGTCATAATGACGTTGTAAAGAATTACTCAAGGAAGTCATATTACATATTACTCCCTTATGTTCTTTATTGCATTCGCTTTTAAAGGACAAGTGCATGTGTTTGCAGGACGAGTGAAAACTGTAAGTCACTTGTCATGCAGGACAAGTCGATATTTAAATATTTTAAATATTTTTGTCCCCTGATGGGAATTATTTGTTGTTTTTCTTCAGTGGTAATGGGAAGTTAGCCTCCTGGGGCTGTATTGTTGGCTTTCTTGTTATGATGGCTTTGGACACTGGGCTTGGTTGAATGAGGTAAATCTTTATTATTTATTTAGTGGAGCCACAGTGTACCCTTTCACCTCTCAGTTTGTACAGTGACCGGTCTGATCTCAGAATACTAGAAGTGCCCATTGTATTAACCCATATCCCGCTACTATTACTTTTTATGTCTGCTGCATATATTTAAGTGTATGTCAGACTAGATTTTATCATGGAAACAAATACTATGAAATTGGGAGCAGTCCGATCTGGGTCCATATTGTTTGCAACAACTTAAGCAAATGAGAGGAGAAGATGACAGAAGTCATGACATGGGAGGGGGGAATGGTTAACCTGTTACCAACTAATGGAGCATTTTGCTGATAACCTTTGCTAGCAGTTTGGATTCAGGTCAGGCCCAACAAAACAGCATGCAGCTAGTGGCTGCTTGTCAAATGCAGATGACCTTTACTTACAAACGGTTTGGACCCAGATCAGGCGCATCTTTTCGGGCCTGATCTGGATCCAAACTGTTTAATACCTATGATTTACCTGAAAGATTTACTTGAAACGGTTAATTTTGGAAGAAAAAATCAGCAGATGGCAAAAAACAAAAAAACCCAAAAAGATTACACTGTGGATGTGTCAAAATAGCAACAATAAATAATTGAGGTCAGCTACAATGAAATGGCAATAAATATAAAAAAAAGGTAAAATCTGAAGTGCAAAAATAAAAAGCTGATCAACACCGCAGGTTTAGATAAACAAAAATTTTGGGCGTAAAATTGTAAATATTTTCTTACCCATAATCTTTAGCATATGAAACATAACATTTTGAGTACCCACAAACATATGTTTTAGTTGAGAAATAAATAACTTATTTTTTTGTTACACACTCTTAACTAAAGGTCTAATCGGGTCTATATCATTTAGAAGGGAACATATGTTCACTGTTTGCCAAAGTACCTGTAATGAAAAGGGTTAAAGGAGAAGTAAACCCTTTTATGCCTAATAGAATTTCCCGTCATTAACAATTGGAGGAACCCATTTTGAATTTAAGTGTTGTTTGGCAGTTAGTTTTAATCTCATTCAAATTTTAAAAGTATATCCTTTAAGCAACCAGTGGTGAACCTGATCAGACGCCACTTTCTGTGGCGTCTGATCTGGTTCTGCACTGTTTGCTGTTGTCCCAAAAAAGGATGCTAGGCTTAAACAGGGTGCCCACCCGTCAGGGAAAAGTCAGGGAAGTTTGGTTTTTCTTCAAGGTCAGGGAAAAATCAGGGATTTCTGTAAAATGGTTAGGGAAATTAGAAAATCTTCAAAAGTCAGGGAAAAGTCAGGGAATTTTACAATCATGCTTGGTTAACCCCTCAAAAATTAAACAAACAAATATAAGATGATGACTTTAATAGTGTTAGGGTGAATACAGTTGTTCTAATATATATATCTTTTGGCTAGGAACTGTTATTATAATCTAAAACCTAATTTTTGGTCACATTGTTTTAACTCACCTGAATTAAAGGCTCAAGTTAGATATGATAATGAGTAAATTGATGGTCTGTTGTCGTTGTCTGCATCCATTTTCAAAGGAGTATATATCAGTTCTGATCAAATTTAATGTAAAGCACATACGGTAGCTAGGGGAAAGGCTGCCATGGGTAACATAAAGCTCCCATAGACTTATAATGGGAAAAACTTTAAAAATCTTCACTGAAGTTGCTGGAACCATAAGCCCCACAGCTTGTTGATTTAATTTGTAGCAATATCTAGTGATCTCCTGCCAATAAAACCCCTGGGGTCCAAACTGGCCACACCCTTGGGGCCATTATCTTATGTTGACTATGAATTAAAAAACCCCTCTAAAACCATGAGGCCCACAGCTTATATATTAAGCACATGTAGAAATGTTTAGTGATCCCCTACAAAAATCTTGCCAACCATGTCCCTGGGGTCCAAATTGGCCATGTCCTGGGGGTCGTTTGCTCCGATTTACACCTTGCGAAATTCCCCAAACAGCTCAAGCAAGCTGTATAACATATTAACAAAATATCTTACACAACACAAAGTTATGTAATGTTCTTTTCTTACATGCATGCTTCCTTTTATGAGGCTTTTTGATTTAAACACATATTTCTGATGTAAAACTCATACATTTTAAGGATTTAGTTTGATTTATGACCATTTATGTCAGTATTTATAAAATGCGGACATATCAGACGGCTGGAAGGGGAGGAGGCGCGTGCGAAAGCGCGGTAAAATGGTCAGGGAAAAATGAATTTTGGTCAGGGAAAAGTCAGTGAAAAGTGAGGGAATTTCATTTCAGACTAAGAGTGGGCACCCTGTTAAATGGGTAAACTCTTAAAAAATGTCCTATCTCTACTGTCCCTCTGGCTAGCTAGCTACCAATCCAACATTACAATAAAACCTGTGTAAAATGGCCATTCTCAAAAAGACCAAAAAATGGTTTTCAAGACCAATTATCGCTTAATGCAGGTCAAAAGTATTGCAGAATGCTCCAAGTGGAGCATTCTGCAATACTTTTGAACTGCATAAAGCTACCAATTGTTATCTATTTTTGAGTGGCCATTTTACACAGGTTTTACTGTATGTGACATTTCATCAAGGTCTACACTGATTGTTAAGGTAAAAGCAATCTCCAGGGACAGAAATACATCATCATTTGAAAAGTTGGACCTGATCCCAAGAGTTTCCAAGGGATGTCACTTAAATATGATGTTTCCAATTGTGTCCTGGTACAAGTTACATCCCTTAGATTGCTAGTCGCATCAACTGGAGCAGACCACCTTTTCTTCATTTTCTTGGAATATTAAGCTTGATATTTCATGTGAATTATCTGCTAACAGTTGATTTACAATGTAATATCAAGCATTATTTTGTTTCTTTAGTCAGGGGCAAAATGCTCTTGGAAAATGTCTGCCTATTCCAATTAATTTCTTTCCCTTTGTTTGGATTCTCTACATAAAATGTCTGGCATTATCTGGATCCAACCAATTTGAGGCTTTGATTATATTACTGAAAGAATTTTTTAAAAAAGTTAAATTTGAAAAAAAAATCAGCAGACGGCAAAACATACAAAATTTCCAGCATGCAAAGAGTTAACTGCGCCATTCAACCTCAATACAGCAACAAAAATGTTTTTAAAAGTATTTTCATACTTGTTTACTGTAAATTGTGCACTTAAATGATAACCTTGTTTAAGGAGGTTTTATGGTGCTTGAGACATTATGATTTTTTAGTGATTTAAATGACAATAGGTTTTATGGGCATACTATTAACCTTACAAGTGTTAACTCTGCATACTGGGTAATTTTTTATGCCATTGTTGTCGTCTGCTGACTTTTTTTAAAATGAACTTTTTCAAAAAAATCTTTTAGGAACACTATTCGAGTGTCAAACAGTTTGGATCCAGTTCAGGACCAACAGAATGTATGTCAGTCCTTCCTGATCTCTGCCAGACTGTTTGCAAAGATTATCAGCGGACGACAAAAGTTGCCGCTAGCAAGGAAATAGTTTATCATGACAGCAGCAGACACCAATTTTGTGAAATTTTCCATGATGTTTAGGGAATTTAATGTGAATTGTCTGCCTGCATGATTTGTCAAGCCATATAAGAAGCAGCAAAATTTGAAAAAGTCGTCTGCCATAAAACCATAAAAAGAATTAGTTACAAGTCACTTTTGTCACTTTTATTTAAGGGACATAACCAATGGTCCTTTGTTTGTTTGATTTGATGCTTTACGTTCAAGTCCACAATTTTTCAATAATTTGAGATGTTTCCTATGTTGAACCAGTAGTAAGCAAGGGATAAAAATATCACAACATTATGCCTCTCTATGGCGTAGCCAGAACACAGAAAAGGCTATGCACATCAAAGGGAGACTACTGGATCAAGCAGTGATTCTCTTCAAATGCCTCCCTTTCCTTTGAAGGGAACAGTATGGTATAGAAATCACTTTTACACATTAGGTGACCTCCCTTGAATGTCACTAATTTTTATTACGCATGTGCATAACTGCGTAATGGGAGCTACGCCGATGCCTCTGGTGAGTCTCTTGATCTCAAGTCAGGCCATGGAGCCACTACGCTGCTCATGTAGACAAATAAAAAAGAACAATGGTATATATTCAAAAAAAATTTAACCAGTAACAAGCTAAATCAATATCTTCAAATATTTCTGTAGTCTGCATTAATAGTCAAGATAAACAACTTTTTTAAGCGTAAAATTGTGAATATTTTCTTATCGGTCAAACTTAACATGTGTTTTGGGTGCTCAAAAGAACCATCTCATTGAGATGGTTCTTTTGAGTAACCACAACATATGTTTTGTATTGGAAATAAGAAAATTAATTTTTGATTATTTACTCTTATCTAAAGGCAAGTGAGTACATGAGAACTACATGTTTTTCTTCTCATACAATGCAAAACATAACAAAAAAAATACCTCTTCAAACATAAAAAAGGGTAAGTTTACTGAAAAATCCATATAAATTCTTGGTTTTGAGATATTATATTATTATTATAGAAAGAAAAGAATGTAAAACCTATAATTTGCTATGAATTATATATACATATTTGGAATCTCTTGCTTTGAATTAATGATACAGTAAAACCTGCGTAAAAGGGCAACCCTCAAAAGACTGAAAATTGGTTTTCAAGACCAATTATAGCTTATGCAGGTCAACTGTATTGCAGAAACATTATGCAATACTTTCTACCTTCATTAAGCTACCATTTGTCATTAAGATCTTTGTTTTGTCTATTTTTGAGTGCCCGCTTTACACAGGTTTTACTGTACCTGTCAAAGTTCATTGTACTTGTCTTACTGGCTAGGGATACCTGATGTATAATTATTTGTAAATATTTACAACATATTTTTTCCTCTCTTTGATCAGATATTAGCCAAAATAAGACATGTTGCTGTCAGAAACATTCTGCAATACTTTCTACCTTCATTAAGCTACCATTTGTCATTAAGATCTTTGTTTTGTCTATTTTTGAGTGCCCGCTTTACACAGGTTTGACTGTACCTGTCAAAGTTCATTGTATTTGTCTTACTGGCTAGGGATACCTGATGTATAATTATTTGTAAATATTTACAACATATTTTTTCCTCTCTTTGATCAGATATTAGCCAAAATAAGACTTGTTGCTGTCAGATTTTTTTTTATTTTCAACGAATATGAAAAGTAAATGTTATCTTTGCCATTCTTACAACTGTATTTTGACAATTTCTGCAAAGTCAGTGGCTTGCAAGTTAAACGCTTTAAGTAAAGAATTTAGAAATCTGTAAAAATGAAACTTCCTCCAGAACCACTGGCCCAAAGTCAAATATTTGGTGTGATTGACCATGTAATGCAAACTGCTTTATCTCTCGGTCAACAATTTTTCAGTCATGTCAGGACATTTTCCTGTCTTATTGGGTTGAACCAGGACAAAGAAGAGTATTAAAGGTCTTGTTCTAGTCCTAGTGACCCTTCAATCCCAATACTGAGACACCGCGCTCCTCATGAAAACATTAAGACTGTTTAAGCAGAGCTTGGTTGCGCTTTAACTTTGCATGCTGGGTAATTTCTCATTTTTTTGTCGTCTGCTGATTTTTTCAAAATCAGCTTTTTCGAAAAATTCTTTCAGCAATACCATCAGAGTGTCAAACAGTTTGGATCCAGATCAGGCCAGACAAAATGGCCCGACATTTTGTCGGGCCTGATCTGGGTCCAATCTGTTTGCAAAGGTTATCAGCAGACGGCACTAGTAGGTGAAGAGTAAAGGGTTAATTGAAACTAAAATTGACATTTGCATGCTGTTGCCATTATTATGGATTAATTTTAGAGATTAAATTACTGCATTGTAGCTACGCATGCATCGAAATTGGTATTCATTATACGATATAATTACCAGCCAAAAGCGCAGCTGAAATCGTTGTCTTTTGATATCCTCTGCTGCAATTTTTCGATTTAACAGCAGATTAACCCTTTGCCTGCCAGTCACGACTTTTGTCATCTACTTATGTTACAGTAGCGGATCTAGAGGGGGTTCAAGTGGTTCGCTCGAACCCCCCTTTGAGACTAAATTATTTCATTTTCATGGAGAATTTTCAGAAAATCAGGAAAAATCAATAAATAGTCAGGTAAAATTAACAAATCGAACCCTCCTATGTAAATATGAACCCCCCATCAAGGAGTCCTGGATCTGCCCCTGCTATATTGCAAACAATATGGACCCAGATCAGACTGTTCTCAAGGGAGAAAAAAGGACAAAATCTATTGATGACAAAAAGCATGCAAATTTACACAACATGTAGAGTTAACTTCTGCTGTAAATTACCTTCAATCATTATTGTAATATAGGATGCAGGGGCGTAGCTAGTCTAAAATTCAAAGTACGCACTTGTGGAACAGGCTGAATGGATGCAAAAAAGGAACGTATACAAACAGCGTAGACCCAGATGAGATGCCGCAAAATGCGGCGTCTCATCAGGCTCTGCGCTATTTGCCAAGATAAACATACTCTTGGTAATGGTAGATTATAAAAATTGTATATGATCAGGTCCTCATTCACATTCACTCAAGTGGTGCCTTTGAGGAGGTGATACAAACATCATCCCAAATTCTGTCAAATTTGGTCTTAGAGAGATTAATATTGGTTCTTTGTACACGTTTTGTACACATAACATCAAGAATCCATCAGAGTTGTGAAAGAATCTTCTCATATTTTTGGTCCAAATGTGTATTCAAATGTGTCTTTGCGTACACGTAGCTACGCCCCTGGGATGAAGGGTTGTATTGTTGTTTAAGGTAACCTTTTGATCCTGTCAGATGAGACTTAAAGCCTTGGCCCTAACTCCATATGACCTTATCTGTTGGTTGGACGTTAAACAGGAACACACACATCCCGATAATCTTCTTTTACCATGAACAACCAAGCATGCAGTTTCATTGTGATATTTGGATGTTATTGGTCTATCGCCATCAATTGCTTAAAAGTAAATCATCTAAACTATAGGCTGTTGACTGGGACATAAAGAATCAAAACAAAAACAAAATTAGATCAATTGTTGATTATTATCATAATTTCCTGTCCTCTTAAATTGTTCTTCAGTGAATAAGATGTTTTTAGCCCACTAGTGGCAACTTTTGTCATCTTAGGCTGATAAACTTTTCAGTTGGGACCAGGCCCGAACGTTATAAAACTTTTTTTATGGTCAACTCAATTGATAGACTTGTACCAGTCTCCTTCTTATATTATTTTTTATGATTTATAAAATTTATTTTACCTTTTCTTTTTCTACCTCTCTTATGTTTAAGAAGGAATACCAGTGCTATCAGAGAGGCATGATTTTGTACTATGTTATATATGAAATGTAAAATGAAATTGGCATTGGGGACTGAAAATCAGTCTACTCAATTGAGTATGAAATTTCAACTGCTCAAAAAACTAAAATACTGAAAAATGAAGAAGTTTCTTGCTTTAAGTCTCTCAGATGTTGTATTTATCTTGCTAATAAATGTTAAAATGCCAACAATTGTTGGCATTTTTAGCTCACCTGAGCCGAAGGCTCAAGGGTGAGCTAATAGTATACCAGTCACTCCGTCGTCCGTCCGTCCGTCCGTCTGTCCGTCCGTCAACATTTTCAAACATCTTCTCCTCTGAAACCCTTGGGCCAATTAAACTCAAATTTCATATGGAGACTCCTTAGGACGCGGGAACGAAAGTTTGTTCAAATGGTCCTGGTCACATGACCAAGATGGCCGCCACGCCCATATATGGTAAAAACCCTTTAAAAATCTTCTTCTCCAGAACCAGAAGGCCGATGACCTTGGGACTTGGTATGTAGCATTGGGGATGTGGGGCCTACCAAGTTTGTTCAAATGATGATCCTAGGTTGACCTTGACCTACTTAACGTCAAGGTCAAATTTGCTTCCTAATGCATTTAAATAGGAATATTTTTGAAAAGTTGATTTTTTGAATACTGTTGGAGCCAAAGTCATTATTCTCACTTGATATGTTTAACCTAATGAGACAATGGCTATAAATAAGTCCCAAAGGTCAAGGTTGGCCTTTGACCTTTCAGTTAAGTCACTAATATTGGAGTCCCATCTATATATTAAATCATAGTTTTCTCACAAACCCTTGGCCCAATTGAACTCAATTTTCATGTGAAGACTCCTTATGCTAAGTTAGCCAAAATTTATTCAAAATATTTTGGTCACATGACCAAGATGGCCGCCACGCCCATATATGGTAAAAACCCTTTAAATATCTTCTTCTCCAGAACCAGAAGGCCGGTGACCTTGGGACTTTGTATGTAGCATTGGGGATGTGGGGCCTACCAAGTTTGTTCAAATGATGATCCTAGGTTGACCATGACCTACTTTACATCAAGGTCAAATTAGCTTCCTAATGCATTTAAATAGGAATATTTTTGAAAAGTTGATTTTTTGAATACTGTTGGAGCCAGTCATTATTCTCACTTGATATGTTTAACCTAATGAGACAATGGCTATAAATAAGTCCCAAAGGTCAAGGTTGGCCTTTGACCTTTCAGTTAAGTCACTAATATTGGAGTCCCATCTATATATTAAATCATAGTTTTCTCACAAACCATTGGCCCAATTGAACTCAATTTTCATGTGAAGACTCCTTATGCTAAGTTAGCCAAAATTTATTCAAAATATTTTGGTCACATGACCAAGATGGACACCATGCCCATATATGGTAAAAACCCTTTAAATATCTTCTTCTCTGGAACCAAAAGGCCAATGGCCTTTGGACTTAGTATGTAGCATCGGGGATGTAGGCCCTATCCAATTTGCACAAATGATGAATCTAGGTTGACCTTGACCTACTTTATAGCAGTGTCAAATATGATTCCTTATGCATTTACATGGAAAAAATCTTGAAATGTTCATTTTTCTATAACTGTTTAGGCCGAAATCATAATACTTGCAAGAAATGTTAACCTTATGAGACATTGGTTTTATATAATTTCCAAATGTCAAGCTGACCTGTGACCTTTTATTCAAGGCCCCTCATTTGGACTGCCACATACCTATCTAAACATCTTTTCCTCAGAAATCACTGGGCTGTTTGATGAAGTATTCATTGGATTGTTTAGGTCACTTGACCAAAATGGCTGCAACCCCAAAATGTGATAAAACAAAATTTGTTTCATTATAAGCTGTAGTTGACCTAGACCTATTTTAACATTATTAAGGAGATCAGGTGAGCGCCTCAGGACCTTCAGGTCATTTATGAGCAAGATAAATTTCATGCATGAAAAAAGTTTTATAACCTCCGGGCCAGGCCCAAGTTGAACAAAATGCTGGGCCTGATCTGGACCCAAACTGGTTGACACTCTGAAGGAATTACTGAATGATTTTTTTGAAAAAGTTAATTTGAAAAAAAACAACAATTTCAGGACTACTGATTACCAAAAATTAACTTTTTATAACCTCCGGGCCAGGCCCAAATTGAACAAAATGCTGGGCCTGATCTGGACCCAAACTGGTTGACACTCTGAAGGAATTACTAAATGATTTTTTTGAAAAAGTTAATTTGAAAAAAAAAAACAATTTCAGGTCTACTGATTTCCAAAAATTAACTTTTCAAAAATTCTTTCAGGAATAACACCAGAATAGAAACCCACTAAGCATAGGTACTGGTCTGGGTCAAAATTGCTGATAACTTTTGCAAACAGTTTTGACCCAGACCAGGCCTGACGTTTTGATTTGGATCCAAACTGTTTGATACTCTGATGGTATTCCTGAAATAATTTTTCAAGAAAGTTGACTGTGAAAAAAATCAGCAGGCGACAAAAGAACTTTCAAAATTACCCAGACCCAGTTGTTGACGATGGCAAAAATTTAAGGGTCTTTAAAGGTATTTTAAAAGGCTTTATATTTTATGTGAATCATTTAGGCAGACAATTCACCTGAAATGTCAAGCTTTATTTGTTTTTGAAGAAATAGAAAAAATGAAAATGTCTGCTGCAAGTTTTTGGTTGCCTTTTGAGGGTTAAACTTCCTATGACTTTTTGAATGTTTAAGTGTTTGTAAATATGCAAGTTGAGAGATAAATATCTCAATAATATTGGACAACTGTTTGTCCAATCAAAACCTATCATCCTTAGAGAAATCAGCCAATCAATGGACAAGAATATTTTAATTCTTCAAATCCTGGAAATGGACAGGATATTGGTTAACCCTTCGCCTGCTACGAAAAAAAAATGCTTCTAGAAATTTTGTCTACTGAGGATGTCTGCTGCATGTAAATGCTTATGTGAAGGACTAATTTTGGCATAGGAGAGGAGCAGTCTGATCTGGATTTGTACTGTTTGCTATGATGACGTTTTAATTGGACTAACAAACTATACAGCAGATAACTCTTAATGCGCCAATCGCAACAAAAGTCGTCTGCTTTTCTCTTCTGCTGAAATGTTTAAGAAGCCTCTATGGCAAACAGTGTGGACCCAGATCAGACTGCTCCTATAGGAGCAGTCTGTTCTGGGTCCACGCTGTTTGCTTCTATACTTAATTTGTCAGTGATGTTAGGCAACTATTTGCAGCAGATGACTTCAGCAGACAACTTTTTCAGATGCATTTTTTTTCTTGGCGCTTTAAGGGATAATATTTAGTGGGGATTAGTGGCCGAAAATTTAAAAAAATTGCAAGCAGATAAGACAACGATCAAAGGAAATGAATTAACTTCACCAACAATTTCCGGCTACACTTGAATGAAGGAGTTCATCCGTTTTTATTTGGGTCATAGTCGTCATCAGCTGATAAGTATCTTTTTAGGTCAAATCAATTATAAAAATCAGCTGGTAACTGTTAATAGTCTGGAGTACATGTATTTCAGAAAACAGTCTCTAGCTGCAGATAACCTTTTCAAATTGTTTGGACCCAGATCAGGACCGACATAAGGTCGTCCTGATCTGGATCCAAACCGTTTAACAGAATTTTTTGAAAAAGATAATTTTGAAAAAAAAAAATCTGCAGACGACAATTATTGGCCATGCAAAGTTTAATCAACCATTTTAGCCAGGCGAGTTATCTCTTGAACCAGTAGGCATATTAGAACAAGTTGGGTGACCTTGCGCTAATTTTTAAGGTCACAACGGAGCTAAATAGGTTATATTTGAGTGTGTGTGGTGAGGGGACATCTGATTTCTCTGAAACCAATGCTAGTTTTTAAATTTTCAGTGTGACAAAATACTTTTGCTTGCTATGATGGCATTACAAAATCTGAACCCGGCAATTAAATGCCATTGCAATTGAAGTTGGTGAGTTTTATATCGCATAATATAAGTTCTTTATCTTTGCTTATGTATGGACAAAACTATGGTAACTTTCAAAATATAGGGATAAAATCTATATCCTGTTATAAACTCCTTCAGAATCTTTAGGGTAACATTGGTATACACTCTATGGAATGGTAGCTAATTCTTTGCTTGCTGGGTAAAACATATTATTTCTGCCGTCTGCTGATTTCTAAGGAAATCATTTTCTTTAAAAATGAGCTTCAGAAATACAATCAGTGTGACAAACAGCTGGGTCACAGCTTGGACACAGACATGGCCTGACGTTCTGTCGGGCCATGTCTGGGTCCAAACTGTTTGCAAAGGTTATCAGCAGACATCAAAGTTCCTACTGGTGGGTAGAGTTAATCTATAGAGGAAATTGAAAATAATGATAGTAATTATTTTAGCATGTCCTGGAATGCTAGAGATCATAATCTGTGAATGGGGGCTTGCTTCATTCATAAAATACTACAGCAGTAAGCCATCTGATTGGCCGACATAGATCACATGACCAGATGCTTCTCGCATTCTATTAATTAGATGTATTGAATGTTATCGATAAAAATAATGAATTAACAAATAATCAAATGAGTGTGCGAATGGTAATTTGCAAACCGTGTTGATTCTGATGAGAAAACTTGCTTGTGACTGTACTGTTTTCGATGTACTGTAAAACCTGTCTTAAGCGTCCACTCCAAAAAAGACCAAACATTGTTTGTCAAGACAGATTATTACTTAATGCAGCTCAAAAGTATTGTATTCCAAGAGAGCATTCAGCAATGCTTTCCACCTTCATTAAGCTACCAATTGTCCTTAAGACCTTTGTTCTGTATATTTTTGAGTGGCTGTTTTAGACAGGTTTAACTGTATCTATTTAACCCCCATTCTCAACTTTATTCACTGGCTCTGTTGTCTGCTTATGTTCTTAGGTAGCCAATATTGCAAAAAATATGGGCCTCGACTGGGGAAAAAACCTGACTGTTGTATGGGAACACAACAAAGGCGCAGACCAGCCTGGGCATCTGCATGGTCTGATTAGGGCCTTTCCTGTTCACTCTCTGGAAAGTATAATGACTGAACCTGCTACATGCAAACTTTCAATTTTCTAGCTGGTCTCTGTAGCTGTGCATACTGGTTATAGCCTTACCTGGTTGGAAAGCCCCGAAGACAAGTATTCTCATGTTGAGGCCCAGATGCACCCAGATCAGACTGATTCCATGGATTGACAAACCAATGGATGATCAAAATGTACTTGAGTTTCTTCAAGAAAGCATTTGTCATAAGGGTTTAGGCCAAGCATCACCTCATTAACCCTTTTGTATTCCCATGGATTTTCCCATTAATTATGGGATGGCTCATTATGTGCCTTAAGGGGTCACAGGTAGAATTTTCTAAATTGTGATGTATTTCTGTCCCCGAAGAATGTTTTAAACAAAGCAAACAGTGCAGACCCTGATGAAATGCAGCATAATGCTGCATTTCATCTGGGTCTTCACTGTTTGCCAAAGTACCCATTTAGGGGTTTCCAGTATACAAAGTTTAATTTTATAGTAAAGTGTTAAATCACTCTCATTCCAACTGAAGTGTTCTTCTATGTCTATGGAAGTTACACTCAGAAAATGTTTGGACTATCCCAGTATTGTGGAGTGTCTGATCTGGGTCAATTACCACCATTTTGCATTGTCCTTTTCTAGAGGTATTTGGCATAAAAGTGTTAAAATGTCTGTCCTACTTCCGGCTTTCTCCAAATCTGCAGGTTGCTTGTGGGAAAATATTTTTTTGAAGTTTTTTAAATTTCTTATTATTTTAAAGAAATACTTGCTGTTACAGGTCATGAGGGTCATTGGTATTTTCATTCTTGCCCTGCACAATTTTAGCTCATTTTACTAATTTATTTTGTCTACTCGCTTGGCAAAGTATTTCTATCTTTTAATTATTTACTCTTTTTATTGGGAGCACAGTCGCTCAGTGTTGAGTGCTTGACTCAAAACCGAGGGTTGCGGGTTCCAGCCTCACCGGAGGCATTGATTGTGTCCCTGAGCAAGACACTTTATCCTCTGCTTAGTACTGGTTCAACCCAGGATGACCCCTCCCGACATGACTGAAAAATTGTTGGATGGGACATAAAGAATCAAAACAAACAAAATAAAATCATTCCGTCGAATATTCTTAACTGCATTGAAACCTTTAGATTGAATTGACTTACCAATATGCACAGGTGTTTAGTGGATTTACCAATTCATTTGCTATTTATTTGACGTTAAACCTTTCAAATGGTCTTTGTTCACGTTTTTCATGAGTACTTTTGAAGGATGTAAGATACGTAAGTTATTTTTTTACTTTTTCCTACAAACAATTAATAACATCTTGAAAAAATCTTCTCGTCCAGTCAGACAAGCAAATGGAAATTTCCACCTGCCCTTATCCAACTACCACTCGTAAATATGGATGGATGTGTGTTATTTTCAAGCCCTGACAGTTCCCATACATGTTTCAAGCCCTGACAGTTCTCATACATGACGTATAAACTATTTACAGATTCACGCTAGAGAACCACTGTACTCTTAAGCGCAGTCATCGCGTGGTGGTTGCAGTCGACGAGTGCACAAAATAGTGTACCTAGCTGTTAATAAAGGTAATATTTTGATAAATTTTTCACTTCTAAAAATATTCATTGCAAATGTTTATCACTTAAAGATCCAGCTGTGTATCTGCTTAACACATTTTTTGTGGGTTGAGTGATATTCGCTACAGCGCCAGAGTTATGCCAAAAATGTGATTTTTTTTCCTGAAAAGAGGATGAAAGAAATCTTTGCTTATGTTCTGGAATTTATGCTTACTTTCGATAAAGTGCAAAATATCAATCCTTTAATTTGCACAGTCTGAAATTTGAGGACAGAGCATTTTGGAAGTTATTCAAGCTTCTCATACTGTACGCACACTTCTGTATATCGGGTGTTCTGGCCCAGTAGTTAAGTGTCTAAATAAAATCAATATAAATCAGTCACCGACCAGACCACAGGACCAGAACACCGTATATACAGAAATATACATACAGTATGAAAAACTTGAATAACTTTCGAAATGCTCCAGCCTCAGATTTCAAACTGTTTACACATTAAAGTATTGTTATCTTGCATTTTAGCTAAAGTAAGCATAAATTCTAGAACATAATCAAACATTTCTTTTGTCCTCTTTTTCAGGAAAAAATCACATTTTTTGGCATAACTCTGGCGCTGTAGTGACTGTCACTCAACCCACAAAAATTTGTTAAGCAGATACATAGCTGGATTTATAAGTGACAATAATTAGCGATTAATATTTTCAGAAGCGAAGTATTGACCGAAAATTACCCTTTTAAACAGCTAGGTACACTATTTTGTGCACTTGTCGACTGCAACCACCACGGAATGACTGCCCTTTCGAGTACAGAGGTTTTCCAGCGTGAGGTTGCACTGTCTTATAGATGAAATCTTTGCATCTTTAAACTCTGCAGTTTGGCAGTTTAAATCTCAACCTATTTAGATATCTTAACATTATTTCTCTGTAAATTACATGGATGGCTAGCTGATGGAAGTTTTACAAAATGTTTTTTTTTCTGTGGAACAGCTTTTAGTAAAGGAAAAGTGGACAGGAATATTTACAGTAACTATGGTACATTTATGGCAATTGTTTCTTTAAAGAAAGTGTTTATAGGATTGTCAACTATTTTTTTTAAAAATGGGCCTTGATGTGAGAAAACCTCACTTTTTTTGCATGCGAACAACAAAGTTGCAGATCAGCCTGCACATCCGTGCAGGCTGATCAGCGCCTTTGTTATTCGCTATCTGGAAAGTAAAGTAATTAAACTTGCTCCATGTAAAAATTTCAGTAATCTAACTAGTGTATTTAGCTGAGCAGGCTGGTTTGAGCCTTCCCTGGTCGGAAACCCCAAAGACCGTTTTTCTCGCGTTGTGACCCAAATAATAAGAAACATGCTACATTGCTACTGTTTCTGCTTATTATTTTCAGAAAGTCAGTCAGCTGTAATATACTACAGGAAGTGGTTTATCTGCTAAATGAAAGATAAAATTGCAGCAATAATATGATTATAAATGTTTTCAATTATTATAACTTCCTGTTCCACAAGCTCATATCAAACTGATCTGTGTCTACACTTAATATGTCTAGTAGCCTTTCAAAAATGACCATTCATTGTTAACATGAATTTGAGATTTATTACTTAATATACTTGTACCAAGTGCACATACTTATTATAAACGCACACAGGGTTCTTTTTGATATGCGCTCACAGAGTTCTTTTTGATTTGTGCTGGCAGAGTTCTTTTTGATTTGTGCACAGTCTTTTTGAATTGTGCAGACCTAGTTCTTTTTGATTTGTGAACAAGAAGTTCTTTTTGATTTGTGAACAGCAAGTTCTTTTTGATTTGTGAACAACAAGTTCTTTTTGATTTGTGAACAGCAAGTTCTTTTTGATTTGTGAACACTGAGTTCTTTTTGATTTGGGCACAAAGTGTTCTTTTTGATTTGCGAATGCTGTACCAACTTTTGACTTTGATTTGAAAACTCTGGTGATCAATAGCATGTATGGCCACGCTCTGCATTGACAAACAGATGGCGTTATTACAAGTAACAATGCTTCAACAAGATAATACTAGGCCGCATTTTGCTGGAGTCAACATGCGGTTTTTGCAACAGTAACGCATAGATTTCATTGACATTTGGCCATCAAAAATGCAGGATTTAAATCCAATTGAACATCTTTGGGACAATCTTGAGCGATGCTTACGTTGACATGCATATCCACCCGCCCATGTCAATGGGCTATGTGTTGCATTGCTGGAAGAGTGGGAAAACATCCAACAAACTCTTGCACTCTATGCAAAGACGCTGCAATTCAGTTATCAATGCAGATGGTGGTCATACACGCTATTTATAACCAGATTTTTCATTTTGACCCCTACCATGTTTAAATCTCATTTACACTGAGCATTATGAATTACTGCACAAATTATTTTAACTAATGATTCGAAAAAAAGTATTATTAATAATTAAATTTCTGTACAGAAAAGAATGTAAATATCAAATCTAAAAATTTACAACAAACTGAAGATCAAACTTAGCTAAAGTTTGTTTTTTGGTTCAGTATATATCGAGCTTTCCCTATCCCTTCCAGTTCATATAAAGCTATACTTTTGTTGTGACCAGTTCATATAAAGGTATTGTTTCTGTGACAATGAGCAGTTTGGGAGCATTACATTGGCTCTTGTTATACATTGGGTTGTTGTTCCTCGTCGCCAAGGCTGTCATGGGTGAAAGTTTTCAGGATTATACCTGAATTCAGGATTTTGAGGACGACTTTCCACAGAAAGTCGGCCTCAAAATGCTGAATTAGGGAGATCATTATAGCTTCTCTGATTTATTTGTAGTCTGACTAAGGACAATTGACCATTTAAACTTGAAATTGAGAATATTTATTGGGCATACTGCAAGTTTTAAGATTGGAGTTTAGAAGGTTCATGATTTTGGAAATTTTGAACTTTCACCCATGTGCTGTGAGGTTATCTAAAAATCGGTTCAACAGGAACCGTATGATGATCAACAATTCTAATGCACTTGCATTTGTATCGCACCCTCTGATTGGATATACTGTCGGAAATAGTTTAACGTCATCAATTACGTCACCTTTCATTGGATGACGTGCGGCTCTATGCGGCTTGCAGTGCTCCAATTTGAGATCAAACTGCAGTAGTGCATTAGAATAGGGATAACCATATTCAAAATTTTCATTTGGGGAGGTATATCGTCGGATATACGTTCGGAAATCAAGTTTTACGACTCCGCTTGCGCGTCGCCGTAAAACTAAATTTCCGACCGTATATCGGACGATATACCTCCCCAAATGAAAATTTTGAATACAGTTATCCCCTAATTATATGCACAGGTTAGAAATTGTCTGCAATTGGCAGAAATAGACCTACACAAACACTTGAGGTATCACTAAATACTGAAACCACGCACCCTAATTGTTTTGCCCCTAACCTAAGCATTTCCTGTTCCTAGCAAAACCTTTGTACATTATTCATTTTCAGAACTTTGTTTCAACATCTTGACAACCCAGAAAATGAGCGAAAAACAGGGTGTACGCATACATGTTTTCCATTAAAATAAGTTGCTAATGGTGAGCCAAGCTTTATTGTGAAAGCTTATACTTGTATCGGATATAAAACTAGCTTTATGTACTTTCCTTCTGGTTTAATACAATAAACTTGGGATGGTCCATTTTATGTATTGAGGGGCCACAAGCTACACTTTCCAACTATAAATCTGAAGTTCGTTTGTGTCTTAGCAATCACCTGGGTCTCCACTGTTTGCCAAATACGCATTTTGGAGTCACTAGTATACAAAGGGTTAAACTCGTCAAGATCAACAGATTTGAATGTACATTGACCTCACGGCAAATTCTGTAGGAGTTGATGTCCCGAAATCGTACTTATTAACGTGCCCTTAAGGAAAAGTCGTGATTTAAAATACCTGTTGTGTATTTAGGTAATCAACTTGTATCAGATGTGGGTCAACATTCTTCACATTCTCTTTCTGCCTGCCCAGAGGGGAACCGTCCTTACCTCATCTCAGCCCGGGTTTCACTTTTCAGCCCATTTTAACCCTTAATGCGCCAATCGCAACAAAAGTTGTCTGCTTTTCTCATCTGCTGAAATGTTTAAGAAGCCTCTATGGCAAACAGTGTGAACCCAGATCAGACTGCTCCTTTAGGAGCAGTCTGTTCTGGGTCCACACTGTTTTCTTCTATACTTAATTCGTCAGTAATGCTAGGCAATTATTTGCAGCAGACGACTTCAGCAGAAGACATTTTCAGATGTATTTTTTCTTGGCGCTTTAAGGATTAATTCCTGTCATCCTTCATTTTTCTGTGGACGAAACAGACACTGATCAGATAGTAAAAGCTTTGCAGGCTGGTAGTTTTGCGTACTTTTTTTTTGTAGATTTTATTTTTATATTTTTTTTTTATATACATATATATATTATATAAATGTCAAAAAAATCAAACTTCTGATGTGGGTCTAAACCATTGCAAAGCAGATGACAAAAGTTGCCACTAAGTGGGGTGGGGGAGACTAAAACCCATTGCACACTGGGTAGTTTTTCATAATTTTTTGGGGTCTGCTGATTTTTTCCCCAAAATTAACACTTCAGGAATAGGATCAGAGTGTTAAACAGTTTGGATCCAGATCACACCTAGCATTTTGTCAATCCTGATCTGGGTCCAAACTGTTTGCAAAGGAAAGCAGCAGACACAAGTGGAGATTCAGGTTTGCCGCAGACGTGTAGAGTATTAAACATAGGTTTAGATAAACAAAAATTTTAGCATAAAATTGTAAATATTTTCTAACCCATCAGTTTAAACATATGTTTTGGGTGCTCAAAAGAACTGTCTCATTGAGATGATTCTTTTGAGTACCCACAACATATGTTTTTGTTGAGAAATAAGAAAATTATTTTTTTTGGAAAGCCTTTTTTCCAAAGAAGAGGTGGCTCTTTTCTAAATGAAGTTTGCTCTTGTCAAAGGGACACACAACTTCTTGTTGATTGATGATTGGATAATAGGTCTTGAATCTTTGCATGCTGGGAAATTTTCATGCTTTTGTTGTCGTCTGCTGGCTTTTTTCAAAATTAACTTTTTCAAAAAATTCTTTCAGGAACACTGTTAGAGTGTCAAACTGTTTTGATCCAGAATTTTTGGTCCGGCTATAATCTGGATCCAATCTGTTTGCAAAGGTTATCAGCAGACGAAAAAAGTCACCACTAGTAAGGACCAGCAGTTTGTGCCCAATTTAATCCATGTGAGGTCAACAGTTTTAGTCCCGGGTCAGCTGTCAGCAGATTTTGGGTAAAAAACGCATATTACAGAAGTCAGATTGCTATTATTCTGCGAAAACATAGAATGTTGTTGGTACTCGTTGGAAGCATTACCAATATTTTCAGGGAGTGCATTGGCTCAGTGGTAGAATGCTTTATTGGATACCAAGGGGCCATGGGTTCAAGCTTAACCAGCATCACTGTGTTGTGTCCTTGAGCAAGGCTTATTAATCCTTGCTTAGTACTGGTTCAACCCAGGAAGACCTGTCCCTATATAACTGAAAGATTTTTGATGGGAGGTAAAGATCAAATCAAACAAAACCAATATTTTCATGGAGATTAATATAGAAAAATACCAGTTTTATTTTTAACTTTTTGCATATTGGGTAATTATTATGTCTCCTCCCTTCAGGGTCGGGAGACACTTTATTTTTCCCAGCACATCTGTGTTAGTCTGTCTGTCCGTCACAAAATCTTGTCCGCTCTACAACTTGATAACCATTAAAGATATATTGATGAAGCTTCACACATTTGTACATCACATTGAGACTATGTGTCGTGCACAAGAACCATAACTCATGTTGTACGTTTTTCAAATTATTCCCCTTGGAACATTAGTAAATGCTATTTTGTGTCCAATCTGTTCAAGCTATTTGGATGAAAATTCATACAGTTGTGGAGCACAATCAGACGACGATGTGTCGTGCAAGAACCATAACTGTGCTTTGCATATTTTTGGAGTTATTTCCCTATGATCATTTGCAATGCTATTTTATGTCCGCTCTGTAAGTTGAAAACCATTACAGCTCTATGAATTAACTTCATGCAGTTGCAAAGCACAATAAGACATTGTGTCATACACAAGAACCATAACTTTGCTTTGTTTCTTTTTGGAGTTATTTCCCTTTTATCATTTGCCATGCTATTTCGTGTCTGTGCTGTCAGTTGAAAACCATTAAAGCTATTTGAATGAAACTTCATACAGAAGATGATGTGTCGTAAAGCACAATAAGACAATGTATCATACACAAGAACCATGACTGCTTTGTTTATTTTTGGTGTTATTTCCCTTTGATCATTTGTAATGCTATTTTGTTACACAGGTATAGTGCGAATCATGTTTACTGTCGTCGCCCTGGGCCCGGTCACCTGTTAAACTAACGGTACCGGGAGCCAACTCACGACAGTAAACAAGAAACGGATTATACTTTGATTGAAGTGTTTTTTTTGCCCGTCACCATATGCACTGATCAGCTGGTTCAAAATGGATTTTCAGTTTTTCATAATTTTTGTCATTAGCATTAGCTTTAAAAATAAAAAAATCTTTTCATGAACACCATCAAATGGATCCAGACTTTGTCGAGCATGATCTGGATGCAAACCCTTTGCAAAGGTTATCAGCAGACAACACTGGCTTGGAAGGATTTGCTGATTATTTCTTGATCTTTATGCACTTGTCTATTCCACATACCTGCACATTGTTGTCAAGATTTACTGCAATATGTTACACATAAAAATAAGCTACAGAGTGCAGATGAAAAAAATGTACCTTTTGACAAATTACATTATTCAACCATATATATATGCATGTTCTTGAAGCATGCACTGAGTGCTTTAAAGATTATTTTCAATCACTGGCGGAGTCGCTATGTTGTGTCTGTTTAAGTACTGGAAACCCATTCCAAAATGACTGAAAAATTGTTGACTGGGACGTAAATTTTATACATAAACTATTTCATTATTAACCATTTACCCACCAGTCACTACTTTTGTCATCTGCTTCTATTGTCAGCTTATGCATAAATTGCAAACAGTATGGACCTAGATAAAGAGGTTCATAGTGCTTGCTTCCATGATAAAATCTAGTCTGAAGTGCACTTGAATATATGCAACAACATTTCCAGGACTAAAATTATTGGCAGGATAACCTTGTTGATGTAAAAAGGGTGGATCCTGGCCCCGAGTTTATAAAACTTTTTTCATGCTCAACTCAACGGCTCATAGAAAAAAATACTGACAAATGAAGAAGTTTCTTGCTTTAAGTCTCCCAGATGTTGTATTTATTATGCTAATAAATGTTTAAATGCCAACAATTGTTGGCATTTTAACATTTATGAGCAGGATAAATTTTGTGCTCAGCTGAGTTGAGCATGAAAAAAGTTTTATAACTTCAATGCCAGATTAGCTGCCATATGGTCTGGTTCTTCACTGTTTCAAAAGAGACTATTATAATAAAATTTTGAAAAAAGTTATGCACACAATTCTCTTCTTGGGGCATTCTCTTCTTGGGGCATATCCGATATTTGAAAATGTAGAAAATATACGTGATGCTTTTTTATGGATGTCAGGTATCATTGTTATATCTCTTATCATTTTTCATCCATCAATCTTTCTTTTCTCTCTTTGGAGATTTTACGGACTTAGAAAGTACTTGAAAAAAGTAGGCTTTCCTTCAAAAGTCCTTGAAAAAAATCATGAAAAATTTCCAAGCATGCAAAGAAGTAACTGTCATTTTTACTCCTCATGAGATTTTTTTTCTGTGGCCTTCAACAATTTTTCCAGAACTCTACCACAAAAAGGTGGGCTTGGTGCAGTCTATGAAAAACCTTTACAGAAAAATGTATTTGATTTGCATGAAATGTCAGCTTGGACAGATGTTCCAAGCAAAAGAAATAACCCTTAAAATGTCAATCACAAATCCAACAGAAGACAAATTTTGAAATATATTTCTAAAATTTTAGTGGGGGGAGCTTACATGTGCCTTGAAGAAGCATTGAAAAAAAAAATGGAAGTTGAAAATTGAAAAATGTTGTCTGTTGCAAACTTTAGCTAGAATTTTAAGGATTAATTCTGCTAGTGGCTTTGCAAGATCAGGCCCACCAATATGTAGGGCCTGATCTGGATTCAGTCTGTGTGTTCCCGAAATAATATTTTTAAAATGTTAATTTTGAAAAAATAATCAGCAGAATGATGACAAAAAAATCATAGAAAAATACCCGGCATGCAAAGAGATAAAAAAAATAATAATCAATGGGTGTGAGTTGTTCTTGAACTCTTTGCCTGTTATAGTAACATAATGTTGTGCCTGATCTGGATCCAATTAAACTGTTTCAGGGACCAAGCTGGCCCAGAATTTTAGGGAGAAGTGACTTCTTCCTGCAGGAAAATTAGGGAGAAGTGACTGTCAGATAGGGAGAAGTTATAGCGCAAAATTACGGCAAGAAGCAAATTAGCCATTACACATCCTATTGCCATTTAATGGAAGGAGAAACATGATGCAGTGGTAGTAGATTGTCTGATTATGTCGCCACAGCTTGCATTTGTGTGAATGAGTCTCCCTAAAAAAAAAAAAAAAAATTTTTTTTTTTTTTTTAGTGAGACTCCCACTTCTCCCTGGGTCCCATTTAGGGTGAAATTTCGGCCCCTAGGGCGACTATTTCGCCCTAGTCGCCCCTAGCTTGATCCCTGCTGTTTGTCGAGAATTTGAGGAGAGTACCTATAAAATCTGTTACAGATGGACTATGATGGTATTCTTGAAAGAATTTTTGGAAAAAGATGATTTTGAAAAGAAAATCAGTAGACAGCAAAAAAAGCTTGCAAAATTACCCAGTTGCAAAGACTTAAATTTACATGCTGAGCCATCTAGTGGGGCAAAATGCCCATTGTTTTGTCTGTACTTTGATTGGCCGCTTCCATATTTTATGTGCATTCTTTGCATATGCTGATTAATTTTTCATACTTGCTGTCATCTGCTGACTACATGTATTTTCAAAAAAGATTCTTTCAGGAACACTATCAGCATGTCATATGGTTTGGATCCAGATCAGGATCAACATTCTGTAATTCCTAGATTTAGGTCCAAATTGTTTGCAAACGTTAAAAGGTGCATACAGAGCTGGTAGAGCTTAATGATTCTCTTCTGCCATATTTGTTTACTTGGCAACAACAATAGCTGTTTGGATGTAAATGTGTGCGCGCATCTATTACCTTAGAAATTTAGTTGAAACATATTACGATTCGAAGTAGGGGCCGCAGCCGTGAGTGTCTTAATTGCGAAAAGACACCACACTGTGCTAACAGTCAGATTCAAATATTGGCAAGAGTTACACTTTCCGTGTGAGCATGACACTTTATCCACATCCAGCTCAAGAAATGTCTCAACATGACTGGAAAATTAAGGACTGGGATGTAAAACATTCTACTTGAACAAATTAAAAAATTGCGTTCTAAGATTTTCTTATCTTTTCTCTTTTTCAGGTTATTAATGGACCAGGCCATGAATAGAACTGATCTCTGCTGCCAACCATTCCAGTTAACATGACCCACCCATTAAACCATACTCATTTTAACACTGCCATGCCTCCGTTAGAATTTTGCAAAGAAATTATAGGAAAATGACCAAATGATTTGGATTTACATAGATAATTTTCGGACATGACTTTTGTCTGCTGCATGATCTTTGCAAACAGTTTGGACAGAATATTGGTTCCGATTTAGATCCAAACTGTTTGACACTCTGATTGTGTTCCTGAAAGATTTTTTGAAAAAGCTAATTTTAAAAAATGTCAGCAGACGACAACTAATGCATTAAAAATTACCCAGCATGCAAATAGTTAAACATGTGATATATGGGCTTTCATCATGAGAATGCCAACAACAAAGGCGCAGATCAGCCTGTGCATCTTCATAATCTGGTCAGCACCTTTGAAAAGTATGACACAGACAGCTAAACTTACTACATACAAAAGTATTCTATCTACTCTCTGTAGGTGAGCAGGGTAGATTGAGCATTACAGTAAAACCTGTGTAAAACAGCCAATCTCAAAAAGACCTAAAATTGGTTTTCAAGACCAATTATCCCTTAATGCAGGTCAAAAGTATTGCAGAATGCTCCAAGGGGAGCATTCTGCAATACTTTCAACCTTCATTAAGCTACAAGGACCTCGGACAGTCTTAATGAAGGATTGCCCATAAAAATGACCAGAGAAAAGTTTCAACGAAATTATATTTTTTCTATGAAAAAGATAGTAGGTTCAACCCTTGACTTATCCACAAAAGCCGTTTTCTCTTTGGACAAGTACCAACTGAAAAATATGGGTTGAAAACTCCGTTTTTGCTATTCAACATATAGAAAATAGAAAAAGTTTTACTGAGGTGCTTTCCCCCCCGTGACCAAACTAAACCTTTTGCATACAGTTGTAGTTTAACATTTCACACATCATATAACAACGGCGTGTTTGGTCACGGGGGGGAACGCTGTCAAAATGCTCAAAAACACTTTATTATAAAAACTTATTAGAAACTTATTTTGTAAAAACCTGTAGGTAAATATCAATTTGCAATGGCATATATCAGGGCTTTAGTTATGAGTGCTTGCAAAGAAATTAATTGTCTCATTTCTTAACCAAAACATTATGTTGTGGGTACTCAAAAGAACCGTCGCAATGAGACAGTTCTTTTGAGCACCAAAATTATAGGTTAAATCTGATGTGTACGAAAACATTACGATTTTATGCTAAAAACTGTGTTTATCTAGACTATGATTTATACAGTATATAGATATGATACACTTCAGTGCACAAGTCGCACTGGTTGAACTCGAAACATTACAGGTAATAGGCAAAAGTAATTGACAGCACACTTCTTTAGACGGAACAATGAATCTTCTCAACCCGAGTTTTATGCAAACGCAGCACTTTCGTCTCAAGTTTTATGCCGCAATTATTGTATTAATATGTATTTAGGTGAATACTCTACGAAACTTTGACTTTCTGTGAAATAAAATTTGGTCACAAAAATACCCCCACCCCCTCAACCCTAAAGTCCTGGCATAATTATGCAATATTTTCAAAATGTTTTTATTTTCTTAGATGCACTAAATGTAAGGGTTTCATTTAAGGACAAAACTATAGTTGTCAGTTGTGCATTATGCTAGCCACAGGCTGTCAAAATTTGGGCAGATTGAATAGGAAACTGTCCGAGGTCCTTTGTCATTAAGACCTTTGTTTTGTCGATTTTTTAGTGGCCGTTTTACACAGGTTTTAATGTACTAACATTGTCACAGACCCTGAAGTCAGGGTTTTTCTCGGTGATGCCCATATTAACCACTCACCTGCTACAAAAAAAATGCATCAGAAAATGTCATTTGCTGCATGTAAATGCTTACTCCTAGGATTAATTTCTGCATACAAACAGTGTGGACTCAGATCAGACTGCTCCTGGTCTACGTCCACACTGTTTTCTACAGAGTCGCTTTAAAAGGACCAGCGGACAACACCTGCATATCAGTTTAGATTAATATTTTTTTAAATAAGTGCCATTGGTTCCTGAAAATGTTGAGACCAAACATTACTTGTTGACGTAGTTTTGGCATTGCAGTGACGTCACTTGATGACCTGTATATGACTTCCATACAACCAATGTACATCCAGAGTGAGAGAACAGGGGTGAGATTTTTTTTAAATATCTATACCCAGCCAAACTCTTGGATATCTTGATCTGTTGTGTAACCTGTCGGTCACCCACAAAAATATAGTGGACTTCAGTCTTCAAGTGTTGTCACACTCAACAGGCCTTCGAGGATGGGAGTTATTCTATGCTTAAATTCTGCCACCCGCCTCATTAAAGTAGCAAATGAAGGGGCATCTTCCCTAGTGTTGCTTCCTTATAAGCATTTATAGACTAATTTTTGTTTGTTTGATTTGATTCTTTACATCCCAGTCAACAAATTTTCAGTTATGTCGGGATGGGTCTTCCTGTGAGTACTAAGCAAGGATTAATGTGTCTTGCTCAAGGACACAACACAGTGACGCCGTTGACGCTCGAAACCGCAACCCCTCGATCTCGACACAAGCACTCTACCACTGAGCCGCTGTGCTCCCTAAATAACAGACTAATGTTCACAATCATTTTATGTGAACGTTTGAATAACATGCTCATTCAGCAGTTTTGTGCATTTTGCAAAAAGTCCCAAGCACTGTTCACTTCACAGTATTACCATTTCAAAATAAATTGGCCAAATGACATTTGGTTATATGGGGTTACCATTTTGACATAAACTGATCTGTTCGTTACTATAGCCGTATTTGAAACTGAGTGCTGGTTACATAGCCTTATGTATATAAGTCTATTAACTAAAGGGCTACCCTGCTAACTCAAACTCTCGCTGTGATTCTTCCTATTGGTTGCTCTTTAATAATGGCTATTTCTGGTTGCTGAGTTGCAACTCTTTTGCTACCAGTTACATGTTCTCGGTGCTATTCAACTTTGACAGTCTCTTGAAGCTTGTCCATCAAGTAATGGTTATTCCATAGGTTGTCTGCCTGTACGTGGAGATAATCCACGAGCTTTAGCGAGTGGATTATCTTGCGTACAGGTGGACAAACATGGTATAACTATTTTATACCACCTACATTAGTGTAGACCTTGCATATCACGAGATATTTCATGCTAAAGTTGGTAGGGTGGTATAAGTTATTTTATGTTGTATCAGAATGTAAATGAGGGCTGTTCAAAATGTTTTGGGTGAAAGTGCTTGAGTGGATGTGTGCATATCAGCTTAGGCTGAATATTCTTCTGAGTTCTGGAAAACTGATGAAGTAGGATTGTGCATCTTAAATAGTATAGATTCAGGTCAGCTGGCTTCACAGCTGATCAGGACCCACTTTTTGTTCCACTCTGCTTGTACAGGGTTAGCACAGGCTTGAAAAGTACTTGAATTCAGAGTAATTTCTTGAAAAAGTCCTTGAAAATTAAATATGCCTTGAAAAGTTCTGGAAAATCACTCAAAGGCCTTGAAAAGTCCTTGAATTCTTCTATTTTCTGTAGGACTTATCACTGTTGATAGAGATTTAAATCAGTATGAAATTGTTGTGCCTTTATTTGGTGCAGCAAATACAATTTTATACTAATTTTCTGGTACTAATTTCTCCAGTATCTCAGTCTAGCATTTCTGAGTAGAACTTAACACTTAAATCAGGATTTTTCATAAAGGTTTATTCCTTGAAAACTGTACAATAGTCTTAGAAGTCCTTGAAAAGTCCTTGAATTTTGCTCAAACTTACCTGTATGAACCCTGTTGTAAATAAATGTGAATAACTGAAATTGTGTAAGTCAGTGTTCAAATAAAATTATCCAGCAATTATAGAAGGCTGATTTGCACATTTTGGGGTAATTTTGGAACAAATCGCCAGCATTTGAAGTGTAATCAACAGTCAGGTTGAGGACTTTCTATCTAACTTTTTGAACAACCTTCATAGTATTTTATTTGGTGATTGTTTTGTTTATGTTTACCACATATTTTTGTCTCAGCAGGGTCTGTGATTACAGTCTTCAACAGAGTCTATGATTACAGTCCCAAAAGCTGTGCCATCGCTTGTTAAGAGTTTTCTTTATTATGTAGTTAGTTGAATTTTATTGTTGATAGTTGTATTTTAAGTTATTTTTATGTGATTTTTCAAGTCAAACAATAGACTAGCCATTAAATTGGCCTTGATGCGAGAAAACCTGCCTTCAGGGGTTGTCAAACAACAAAGCCACAGACCAAACTGCGCATCCACACAGTCTGATCAGCGCCTTTGTTGTTCACTTATTGGAAAGTATCATATCTGGACTTGCTACAAGCAAATTTTGAATTTTTGACCTAGTCACTGTAGCTGAGGGGACTGGTTTGAGTCTGGCTTTGTCAGAAACCCCAGACAGGTTTTGCCGGATCACGGACCATATATGTCCATATAAAAGGCGGGCAAATGAAGATAATTGTGCCAGCTTATGAGATTTTGATGCATATCGCAAGCAGTAAGAAGTGAGTGAGTTGGGCCTACCCACGGCACCATGGGCAAGAGCCACAGAGCACTAACAGTCACAAGCCATCAGTGGACAAATAAAGTGAAGCAACCAGCTCTCTCTTCCTGAGGGAGATCATCAGATGGTTACAAAACTAGAAAGGACACCAAGTTCTGCATAACAAAACAAGGCTCACTTACACAAAGTATGAAAGTAGATAAAGACTTAGACCAAAATTTAGATCACTAGCCCCGTTGGATGGCTGTGCATGCATGTTTAAAGAATAGCTTAATGCATATGCAATAAGTTTGGTTATCTCATAGGCTAGCCAAATTGTTTTTTTTTTTTATTGCATCAAGTACAGTTGACAACAAAAGCCCTGAAAATTTGTTTTCTTTATGCTTACTGGATATGGTAGATGTTCTAATATTTTGAACTTAAGTTGCCTGCCAAAAAGTCTAGGCAAACAGTGCAGACCCAGATCAGACTGGCCTTGTCTGTTTGCTATTCTGACAAGTATTTTATGAATAACCAACCTTGATAACCAAAGTTTTATTTGAGAACAGAAAGAGAAAAGTGGTTGAAATTATGGAACATTTACTGTAAGACATTGATATCAAGTTATAACTTTGTTATAACATCATGGAGAAATTGCCGTGGGCAGTGGCTCAGTTTGTAGAGCATAAGACTGGGGATCAAAGGGTTACTGGTTGGAGCCTCACTGCCAGGGGAGTCACTGTGTTGTGTCCTTGAACAAGACACTTTATACGCTGCTAAGTACTGGCTCAACCCAGGAAGTCATGTACAGCATGACTGAAAAATTGTTGACTGGGATGTAAAGAATCAACACAAACTCAAAAATAATCACTGGGTATAAATTAAGCAACTATTGGTGAATAGTGAATAGTTTACCAATTATGAATATGGAGGTATGAGAGCTTGTCTGTATGCATTGATATCCCAACGATGGAACACTTTTCACAGGTATCAGTGTGATAACTTAATTATTATGCAGCTATAGATATTTTTTTTACAAACCTAAAATCAGATCTTATATGATGTAAGTCAGATTCTACAATTATGACAGTACTTTTTGTGCTGTTTGATTTTCCCATGCAGATTAATTGAATAAAGCTGGGTCACATGTTGAAATTTCTAAATTACAGAGTATTTCTGTCCCTGAAGGTTGATTTTATCTAAGCAAACAGTAAAGACCCTGATGAAATGCTGCTTGTCAAAAGTACCCATCTGTTCAGTTCTCCAATCGAATGTTAAGCAAAAGAAAAAAGCTATTGAAAAAATTCAAGAAAATTTTAAGTAAAGTTTTGAATACTTTGAAAATATTATGAAAAATCGAGCATTTGCTCCAAAAGAGCAAATGCTTGATTTCCACAATATTTTCAAAAACATGATATTTCAAAAGGCATAATCATGGAGTAAAATGTGAAGTTAATTTTAACCTGACTGTCAAAAAGATGAAAATTGATAGTAAAGTGCAATACGGTTACTTAATATATGAAAGTGTGTTCATTTCTCCTGAAGAACATGTTTATTTCTTTTTATGATAGTCAAACCTTTGTTAACTATTTCTTGTATTTTTGTAATCTTTATCTTTTTTGAATGCAGAAACTTGTTAATCCACCTTGATGTTCAGTCAATCAGGTTACTTGATACTTACATGTATATAAAATTGTATTCACTTGTGATGTATGCATTGAATGACCATTACTGTAGACTCTGATTAACCCTTTGTATTCTGATGGATTTTCCCATAAATATTGGGTATAGGAGTATTTGGATCCTCTCTCCCCTCAACAACTTAAAAAAAAAAGAAAAAAAAAACAGATCAAAAGTGGACCCCCTCTGACAAAACTTTCTGGATCCGCACATGTTTTAATACCAATGTTATTTGATTTATGAGTAAGAGCCCTATTTATTTCAATGATTAGAACATGCTATATCATTCAAATGAACAAGGATTATGGTAAATTTTTGAAAATTTCAAACATTTTTCTCTTTCTGATTTCAAATAAATGTTGGTTACCAGGGCTGAAATTCTAAAAATGCTTGTCTGAATAACAAACAGGGAAAACCCTCATAAGACTGCTTCTTCAGAAGCTCAGAAGCAGTCTGATCTGGGTCTTCACTGTTTGTCTAGGCTTTTTTGGCAGACAACTGGTGTTATAAATTTTAGAACATGTACTGTATACAATAAACTGTTGGTTGAAACAGTAACACAATTGAATAAATGCATCAGCATCTTTATCAATAATTGAAAAATTATCAATTTAAAGTGTTTGTGGCAATTTTGTCAATGCAATTTGTAATACATTATTGCATTGCGGTTGTCAGTACATCTCTGTTCAGATAAGAGCCCATAATTGAAAGTGATTTTCTTGTTTCTCAACCAAAAACTATCTTGTGGGTACTCAAAAGAACCATCTCAATTAGACAGTTGTTTTGAGTACACAAAACATATGTTAGACTGATGGGTAAGAAAATAATTACAATTTTGCTATAATTTCTTTTACTTCTCCAGCAAATAAAGGTGGTGTAAATATAACATGATGAATGGGTCTCCAGTATCAAATAATTCTGTTATGCATATGTTTTAAACATATGGCTTTCAGGCACAAAACAAATGCTTGTTGTCTATGGCCAAAACTTTATGGGCCGGTGTCCCAGTTTATCTCGCCCACTGGACAGGTTGCTCCCATTTTCCATAATATTTTCAAAAACATTGTATTTCAAAGGCATCAAAAGCCGTTATTATGGAGTAAAGGGTTAAATGAAAATAGTATCTGGTCTTGTAAATACAGTGTCATGTATTGGTTTTAAGGGTCAAATATAGTGATCACACATGTTTCTTCATGCATTAACATTTGCCAGGTCCCGAGGATGCTGTTTAAACAAGAGGCCGAGCGTTCAACATCATCCGAGGGACCCGGCAAGTGTTAATGCAATGAAACAAACATGTGTGATGGTTATTCTTGCATATTTTACCTTATTCCAGCCCAATTCGCACTGAAAAAGCTGCTAAAACATTAGTTTGCCCATTTTCTTACACTGGATTTCTCTAAACAAAATGGCGTCGGCTTTGTATTTTCGAACGTCATAACCGTACCCAACGTTTTCGCGAACGAAAACATCAGCGAAATAACCAGTCTGGTCCGCAACGCTTTCCGTATATAACGCCATGCAAATAATGCAGGGCTCATTTTAAAGTTCAACTGAAAAGGTATAAATAAGTTTTTAGCCAAATATTTCAGATAATAGCTGTTATTGTGAGAAAGAGATTCCTGAAATCCGCATCTAAAAACTCCTATCCATTCAGAAGTTATGCCTTTTTGAATTTCCAACTAGAAATTTTTCCCAAAAACAGACTTGAAAAACTTAAAGACATATGCGGCTATTTCCAATGCGCACCTTTTCCGCGTCTGCAAACGGGGAAAGTTTCTGGGTCCTGTCTTTCGACCCTTAACGGATTCGGATCAATACAGCTTCCGATATTCTTATGTCATATCGGTGTTCCGACATTTTCTTCACAAAATAACTAATTAAAGTGTGTTCGAAATATCTATTGACATCTTTTCAGAACTGATCGTCTCAGCACTAAAGACAGATAAATGTAGCTCAGTCGAAATCAAACGACGTACACAATAACCCTGGTTACGAATACGATAGTGGCCGAGTCTATACTATTTGTATGGATATTTAGAGCGGCGCACGACCTGACCTCGTGGCCTAGTGGTTAGCGCGCCTGGCTACAAAGCCAGAGAACCAGGATCGATTCCCAGATGCGCACATATTTTCAGTGTGTTTTTTCTTTCTTTTTTAACATTTTAATGCTAAATTACTTCATATACTAGTAAAATGGCATCATCAAAACGACCGAAATGGTCATCCCCGAACTTTTTATATTGAATTACACATGAAACCTATGGGGGTGGGGTTAAATTTGGCCCTCTAGAAAGAGAATTAGTTCGGTGACCCCAGATTTTTATTCTTTTTATGCCCCCAAAGGAACTTTGGGAGGCATATAGTAATCGCACTGTCCGTCCGTCCGTCAGTCCGTCCGTCCGTCCGTCAGTCCGTCCGTCCCGCTTTCGTGTCCGGTCCATATCTCCTATATTCTTTGAGGTAGGAATTCCAAATTTGGTGTGTGGATACATCTTGGGATGGCGGAGTGTCGCGTACCATTTTCGGGTCACTGTGACCTTGACCTCTGACCTAGTTTTTAGAATAATCGTGTCCGGAGCATATCTCTTATATTATTTGAGGTAGGAATCTCAAATTTGGTGTGTGGATGCATCTTGGGATGACGAAGTGTCACGTACCATAATTGGGTCACTGTGACCTTGAACTTGACCTCTGACCTAGTTTCTTGAAAACTGCATTGAGTCTGGTGTATATCTCCTATATTCTTTGAGATAGCAATTCCAAATTTGGTGTGTAAATGCATCTTTGGATGACGGGGTGTCACATGCCATTTTTGGGTCACTGTGACCTTGACCTCTGACCTAGTTTTAAGAATTATTGTGTCCAGAGCATATCTCTTATATTCTTTGAGTTAGGAATTCCAAATTTGGTGTGTGGATGCATCTTGGGATAGCGGAGTGTCATGTTCCATTTTCTTGTCACTGTGACCTTGACCTTGACCTCTGACCTAGTTTTTAGAATAATCTTGTCCATAGCATATCTCTTATATTATTTGAGGTAGGAATCTCAAATTTAGTGTGTGGATGCATCTTGGGATGACGAAGTGTCGGGTACCATAATTGGGTCACTGTGACCTTGAACTTGACCTCTGACCTAGTTTTTAGAAACTACATTGTGTCCGGTGCATATCTCCTATATTCTTTGAGATAGGAACTCCAATTTTGGTGTGTAAATACATCTTGGGATGACAGGGTGTCACATACCATTTTTGGGTCACTGTGACCTTGACCTCTGACCTAGTTTTAAGAATTATTGTGTCCCGAGCATATCTCATATATTCCTTGAGTTAGGAATTCCAATTTTGGTGTATGGATGCATCTTGGAATAGGGGAGTGTCATGTACCATTTTCGGGTCACTGTGACCTTGACCTCTGACCTACTTTTTAGAATAATCATGTCCAGAGCGTATCTCTTATATTATTTGAGGTAGGAATCTCAAATTTGGTGTGTGGATGCATCTTGGGATGACGAAGTGTCACTTACCATAATTTAGTCACTGTGACTTTGAATTTGACCTCTGACCTAGTTTCTAGAAACTGGTGCATATCTCCTATATTCTTTGAAATAGGAATTCCAAATTTGGTATGTAAATGCATCTTGGGATGCCTGAGTGTCACAAACCATTTTTGGGTCACTGTGACCTTGACCTCTGACCTAGTTTTCATGAATTATTGTGTCCAGAGCATATCTCCTATATTATTTGATGTAGGAATCCCAAATTTTGGGTGGTGATTCCTCTTGGGATGGCGGAGTGGTGCATACAATTTTGAGTCATTTTGACCTTGACATTGACTTCTGGCTTCATTTCTAGGTTTTTCTTGCTATATTATAGCTATCTTTCCTCAAATGTGTCTTGTGCTAGACCAATTCCTTTGGGGGCATTCGTCACGTGTTTGTGACATTTCTTGTTTCTGAAAGGTATTATAATAGTCCATGAATTAAAAATAAATTTTCAAGATTTTCAATGTCAGATTTTTTAATACATGATTTATTCTAAAAACAAATTCCATTTTTCGACGAATTGCCAAAATATATCATGCAGTATCTTGTCACAGCATGGGGTAACAAGTAAACATGCACATTTTCTTAAAAGTTTGAGGTCATGGGCAGTAATTTAAGTTAAAAGAAAGAAGCTGGGTGAAGATTACAACCGTTTTAGCTCGATAATTAGGACTAGTATTATTATTTTATATTTCTAGAAAATTGGTCAAATGCTGTAAACTTCAATATGAGATTCTGAAAAAATAAGCACGGTGACATATCCTTTTTATTTCATAAATGGATAGCCCATGCATAAAACAAACTGTATGCAAAGTATTTAAAATATTTCAATCTGGGAAGTATTTAGTAGCATATGTCCTTAAAATAGATTCTATCCAACAATGCATCATTCTGTGATGTCATATGAGGTTTGAAATTTTTCATTGATTTTAAATCTTTGCAAATGCAAAGTAGTTGTTAAAATTTAGTATACTTTTCTGCGAAACAATGAAGATTGATCTTGCATAGATTATTTTCTGCATGTTAAATTTCATTTAATTAAAATTGTATGCTTTAAATTCAAATTTTAATAAAAATTTAAATTAACTTTTACCATGCAATTCTTACTCTAAATTATAGAATAATAAGTAAATCAAATTTTAAGGTTAACATTTTTTGAAACATTAAAAAGTTAATCCAAAAACATGTTGTCTGAAAGGAAAAAAATACATTTTAAAATTTATAATTCAATTTATCGCTTTTCTACGCAAATTTACCAAAAATCATTTAATCGATCAAAATGTAATTTAGGCAATTAAAACATTCGCATTTTCAAACTGAAGATAAACTTTTCAAATACACAGTTTGAGATATTTAAAGTTAAACCACCTTTTTAAATCCTCATATGACATCACAGAATGGTGCATTGTGGGATAGAATCTATTTTTAGTTTTCCAAGTCTGTTTTGGAAAACCAAAATCAAATCTGAAATTCAAATAGCCATAACTTTTTTAATAATTGGAATTTTTTGATGCGGTTTTCAGCATTTTGCTGTATAAGTTGCTTCATTTAAATTTATTTCTAAAACCTTTTCACATGATCTTTAAGTATTTCCAAGTTCAGACCCATGTTCAAACAGCACGTGAATCTCCTGATTTGAACATGGACTTTTGTTCATTTGACAATGGGTGCAAACAGCTATACGAATAGACATCTATGCAAGAATAGTTGATTTTTCACAAACCCTGTAAGTTGGGTAGGATGGCATGATTGACTTGTCATATATATTTTTGTGTCATATCTATTTATTTATTATATATTTGTTGAAGATAATCAGGAAGGTTGAGGTCTATAAAATTAACTATTATTCTCATGTAATTTTGGTGTGGATATGACTTACATGTATCTTACTTGTAGATGTACGACTGTTTACTGGCCAAGATGTAGCTTGGAGTTCTAATTTTTAGGTGTAAATTAGTTATTTTAGTTTTCAGTGATGTCAAACAGTTACAGATTTTCATTTCACTGGCCTTATTTTATTTGAGCCGCGACATGTGATTTCCAACAACATGGCATTTTGACAAGTGTAGACTCAGACGAGCCTGTGTAGCCTCCTTTCAAGCTTAGAAACTCCAAATGATGTTCAATCAGTAGCTTAACACTCATTGAATATTCAAGCGACTAGCAAAGGCTCTGATCAGACTGCGCATATGCGCAGGCTGATCTGAAGCATTGCTGGTCACACATACCACATTGTTGGAAATCTCATGCCAAGGCTCAAATTTTGATAACTTGAAATGGAATGTACTATTAAGCAAGGGTGCACTGAGATTATTGGTCTAAATCGGACTAAAATAAAATTAAAGATATTTGTATGTGGGTGAAATTGAAATACAGGATGTGGCTTTTTGAAGATTTTGAGACTTTTATGAAGCCACTTAGTGGAACAATAATCTGAGAACCATTCAATTGTGGCTATGTTTTAATTTCTTTGCTATGTTTTAGACACTTTTGTAGAATATAAATACAACAAGCTTAAAAAGGTGCTTCACTTCTCGTAGAAATTTAAGTTAAATTTCATGTTTTTTAAATTGGAAGAATAACATTTAATAGTCTGGGGTTTTTATTATTATTATTTAGCATGTGATATTGATCAAACTTGTATTTGACAAGGTCTACATTTGAAAACATGATTTTTTAAAAACAAATCTTGCACTTTTAAGTCAGTCAGCCATCACTGAAATAGTTTTACAGATAGCTCTTAGAAGTTTTTGAGGTTAAGAGAATTAACTGTTTGAGGTTCAGGCCCCGAGGTTATAAAACTTTTTCATGAATTTTATCGTGCTCATAAATGTTAAAATGCCAACAAATTCTGAGAGTTTGAAATTAAGAAAAAAAATCTTTATATTTCTGCCTTTTAGTTTTTATGAGCAATAAAATTTCATGTTCATTTGAGTTGAGCATGAAAAAAGTTTTATAACTTCATGGTCAGGCCTCTTTTTTTAGGCCAAAGTCTTTGTTATAATTTTATTCTACATGTATTAGATAACTGGTGAGGTGAACATTGTAGGATGTGCATTGTTTGCTGAAGGGATTATGTCTCAAAACTTACTAATTGTTACTGTATATTATAATGCTATTAAATTTTAATTTCGTTATCACTTAGTATAGTTGTATAAACAGGTAAATTTTGACCTTAGATTAATCAAAAGTCAGATGAATCCATAATGTAGCTTATGAAATGGAAATTGGGATGTAATAATGGTTATATCCTACCTGGCCCCGAGGTTATAAAACCCGAGTTCATTCTCAAACTCTAAATAAAGAGCAATATTTGGCTGCTTGCAGACACATGTCCCCAAGCAGCCAATCAATGCACTTTATTTTGAGTTTGAGACTCAGGAGCCAGTTTTCAGTTAAACGCCAACAGCATGAACAGTAAGTATTTGGTTAAGAAAAAAAATGTTACAATTTACATTAACCTTTTATATGATACTAAAGAAGAGCGGGGTGGCTCAGTGGCAGAGTGCTTGACTCAAGATCAAGGGGTAGTGGGTTTGAGCCTCACCCCAGGCACTGCATTGTGTCCTTGAGCAAGACACTTTATCCTCTGCTTAATACTGGTTCAACCCAGGAAGAGCCATCCAAATATGACTGCAAAATTGTTTACTGGGATGTAAAGAATCAAAACAAACATGCTACCAAGTAGATTCGTCCAATCTTTGATTTATCTGAGGTCAAAATTTTTCTATACTTCTGAAGTTGTTTTTATTATTTTTAAAAATACATGTACCACCTTGATGAAAAAAACATACATGTACCACCTAGATGAAAAAAAACAGCAAAATTCAAAGCTGCAACTTGTGTGACATTTGATTATTCATTACATTGGCATCAGTCTATATATATCTAAGGTTGCCGTTTTTTGTGGTCTGCTGATCACCTTTGCAAATCTGTTTGACACTCTGATAGTGTTCCTGAAAATATATTTTGAAAACATCAATTGAAAAAAGTCAGCAGACGTAAAAAAAATCAAGTAAAATTACCCAGTATGCAAAGCGTTTAAGTTTACCTTCACAAATTTGGACATAAAGCAGTCAGGCACTGGAAGGAAAACCTTCCAACAGATTTGGATGGAAATTCCTTCCAATCTAACAGTCTCTCAAGTTTTGTTCTATTTCTAGAAATAGAAACATTTCTTCTCATAAATAAGCCAAAGCATCTGTTTGTGATTACCTGGATTTCCATCCAGATTTATTTATAGTAAACAACTTATGTAACATTGCATGCCTTGAAAAGATATCTTCAAGAAAAGTCATCACAAGTTTGCAAACTTTCTCTAATACCAGTGACAAGAAAAGATTGATAAATGATCTTAATTAACTGTTACCTGTATTGCAATAAGGTTTATCAAGTAGAAACATGATTTTTCTGCTTGGTTATGTAATGAAAACATACTAATTACATCATTAACCCTGCGATCGGCTGTCCAATTGGATGCCAAATTTGCAATGAAGAGGATGTTTTGGAAGGGTTTTCCATCCAAAATTTGTCATTAAGATGGATGGTAAAACCTTGGAAAATCCATCCATAGTGAAATTGTTAAGTTGGAAGGCTATTCCTTCCAAAAAGACATACTTTTGGCATGGAAGGTTTTCCTTCCAGTACCTGACTGTTAAGGGCATTTCCATTCTTTATTGTTGTCTGCTGATTTTTTTCAAAATTAACTTTTTCAAGAAATTTTCTTTCAGGAATATCATCAGTGTCAAATAGTTAAAAAAGATATGTAAAATTTCCCATCATGCAAAGAAGTAATAAGTTAATTTTTAACTTTTAACATAAATATAACAGTGCAGAAGAATTAAAGACAGTATAATATATATTTATTGAATGATACCAGTTTGTTTTTATTATATAGGCCATGTCATTAACTGCATATTTGAAAATGGCACTATAGGAAACCTATTGAACGCAGTCATAGGGAACTTCACCACCCCCTGTATTTGAACCATAGCTCACAGTCTCGTTATGATAACCAACAGTCTTGTTTTACCTAGGCATGCAGGTTTTGGCGGAAATTCAATTAAGTCCTTTTGGCCAAAAATAAAAAGATGTTTGTTTGATCTCGCCCGACCGACTGGCAAAAATCGGGCCGACTCAGAAAATTTTATTGCCGTTTTTCGTCCATTTTTTTTTTTTTTTTTTTGTGCACTCGATTTTTTTTTCATTTCATCTGAAAAATAAAAAATCCAATCCGTAATCTCAATTAAACCATAGCTCATGGCTCCCGGTTTTTAATATCACTGCATCGAAAAAATCAATATGACAATGTGAAGCCGACAACCACAGTTTCAAAAATGGCGGCGCTGTACGATGCGTGAAAACTGATTGCCAAAAGTAAAGAAATTTGTGACAAAATAAGTGTTCTTGTAACATTTACATGCAATAGGGCACAATGGATTTTCATTTCAATAAAATTCAGTCCGACGTCTAATTACAAATTACTGTTTTTCTTGCTGACATCGAGACTCGAGCCAACCAACATAAGCATAGCATAAGAATTACGGAAATTCAGAATGATTAAAGCAACTTCTTGTGGTACTGGCAAAATCGAATTCGATCATTACGACTTCGTTTGACTCCATTGAATCCTTGGTTATTTATAACCATAATAGTCTGTCCCATTAACATTCTATCTGGTTCTGCAAGTTTAAAGTTGTTGTTTAATTTTCTAATTTCTTAATGAATGACAATGCAAGCCGGTTTGAAAAATTAGAAAGCCAATAAAAATGTCAACTCGTTGCCATGCTCAGGACAGGCTCTGGGCATAAATAGATGACTATTTCAGACCCTATTTCCCTGATGATGATGCAGATATTTTCTTTCTAGAGTTTCAAATTAAATCTATCCATATAGCAGTACAAGAAAGATTTCTTTAATATAGTATGGGAAATCTATCCAAACTTACCAGTTTTTCTGTACACAGCACTTTTTACAGGCCCTCAAAAATCTAAAAGTGCTCTGGCTAGGGAAACCTATGCACATTTTTTTTTTAAATCAAGAAACTGCCCACCACTAAACCAGCCCTCTCCTCCCCATGAAGAAAGCAATAGTGACGGGATGTAGGCCTTCAGCTTTGGCGTTACTGAGATTTTTACAATAGAGTTAGATTTTCAACATCTGTTTTTATCCCGGATGCACATCAAAATGAGCCACAGAACAATTACAGAAAACAAGACATCAGGAGGACGAAAAAAGTAAAGCAACCAGCTCTATATTCTCCATCAAGATGAATGCAAATTCTGTTAGAATGCTGCTTTGTCGTTTCGATCAGATAAACAAATGTTTGCATGATCAAAAGGATTTTCTTAATAAGACTGTTCAGCAATGTTTTGGGTATCAAAAGGACCATCTCATTGAGACGGCTCTTTTGAGTACCTACAGCAGTGAACCTGTTTTAGTAGAAAAATATTAAAGATAATTCTTAATTATGTATTCTCATCTAGAGGCCTGGATGTGGCTATTTAAGTTTTAATAATATAAAGGTAAACAAAGTTTATTCTATTTTTTTTTACATTTGTTGAACTAAAATAGTTTTAATGATGTTTAAGATACATTAGATTGGTTTTGATATTATATTCTTATTTACTGGCTTCAATCTTCTCCATTTTGAACAGTTTAGCTGTCACCAATCATGATCAGATATAGACATGTATAGCTCTACCTCTATAACAGAGCATTTAGAATTATTTCGTTTTACACTAAGTTTCTGTAAGAAAAAAAAAAAAAAAAAAAGCCTACCTACCTACCCAAAGTTTCTAGACTGGGTAGGGAGAGGTCAAACAAACATTTTTTTAAATGCGGCCTTTTCATCCATTTAACAAATCCTAGTGGCAAACCAAAGTCAAAATGATCCTGTTTTAGTCGGCGGTTTAATAAGTTGCAATTCTTTGACCAGCATGCTTGTTTAAGAACAGTATAGAAGAAAATATGATTATGTAGTATACTAAGATAACAGCCAGTTCAACCCAATATCAGCTACGGTAACTAACAGTCTGAAGTCATTTTAGCAAACAGTCACAAAAACATAATTGAGCCGTGCCATGAGATTTCCAACAATGTGGTATGTGCGTCCAGCAAAGCCTCAGATCAGCCTGCACATACGCACAGTCTGATCTGAGCCTTTGCTAGTCGCTTGAACATTCTATGACTGTTAAGCTACTGACCGAAAATCATTTGGAGTTTCGAAGCTTAAAAGGAGGCTGCACAGGCTCATCTGAGTCTAGACTTGTTCAAATGCCACATAGTTGAAAATCACATGTCGTAGCTCATATTTAAACAAATACTTCAGCAATTACAATGTGTCTACAATTTGCATACACAGGATGTTAGCGGAGTATAAGGGAATACGTTCTGCAAAATTTGAAATTGATAAAGTAGAACAATGAAAAATAAATGATATTAAGCATTTTAACTTTCCGCCAAAATGCACATGCCCAGGTAAACAAGACTGTTTGTGACTGTAACAGACTGTGGGTTAGGGTTTGAATACAGGGGGTGTCCACTGTGATTTAATTATCACATTTATTGGTATTTATCAATGTTGTTTATAAAGTGCTTGCAAAAAAGCCTGTTTGATAGCATTACATGTAAACATTTATTGATTTCGATGTCTATGGAAAATAGCTGCAAAAAAAATTACATAAATGTTCCCCATAATGTCCTCTACCTAAATTTCTCAATTGGTTCTGCTCCAGGGCTAGAGAAAGCGGAAAGTTCTTGGTCTTTCAACGAAGTTTTAAGCCTTGGACCAACTGCTCTGTTGAACAAAATTGCTGCCAGAACTAAAAATAAATCGTATATTCTCTCAGCCACTCTACTGGGCCAAATTCAAAATAATTTCACACAGATGTTCCAACTAATGTTCTCTACCAAAATTACACAAAAGTTCCTCACATTCCCAAAGCCAAAATTACCAAAATCACCTGAGGGAAAAGCTCAAGGTAAGCTATTGTGATCACTCTTAGCGTCCGTAAACTTTTTCTTCGAATGACATGTCTTCCGTAACCACTGGCAGCTTTCAAATGGCTTCTTAGACTAGCCACTAGTCAGATAAATAATTGTCTGTATTTTTTTCTGTAAATGTTAGAAACTGTCTTACACATCTAAGCTTAGACAGAAGAGTAGGTAATACATCTTAGATTTTATAGATTTTACCCATTTTATAGACATTTTCATTTTAACGCCTGGAGGACAGGCTAATGGCTTCTGTACTTTCAGTCAGTAGACAACCCACTTTAGTTAAGCAAGCTTTTTTAAAAAACTTATACTTGGTTCCCAGTATAAAAAGGCTAAATGCTTCCAAGTGACATTTACAACTACTTTTGATTCTTTAATTTAATGTATCTCTTTCTGGCATCTTTAATAGCATAAGCTTTGATGTCTGTATAAAAGGAAATAACTTTAAAGCTAGCTAATTGATGACAGTTAACCCTTAAGCGCCATCTATAATTTGCAGCAGACAACAATTTCAAATTTTGCTGCTTTTTCAAAAATAAAAAAATAAGGCATGATATTTCATGAGAATCGTCTGGCAGACGATTCTCATGAAATAACATTCCTTATTTTTTTCCAAAATGAGGAAAGATGTCACAAGATTTTTACACGCTATTGCTCAGTTATTACCCCACACATGTAAATTACAACAATAGTATCCAATAAATCATTTTCAGTTAATTGCTGCTCTTAGTTATTTTAAAGTCTTTGCTTGCTGGGTAATTTTGCATGCTTTTATGTCATCTGCTGTTTTGTTTTCAACTTTCAAAATCAACTTTTTCAAAAAATTATTTTAGGATGACCATCAGAATTTCAATCAGTTTGGACCCAGATCAGGATGGACACAATGTCGCTCTTACTCTGGATCCAAACTGTTGACATTCTGATAGTGTTCCTGAAATAATTTTTTGAAAAGCAAATTTTAAAAAACAACAAAAGCATGAAAAATTACCCAGCATGCAAAGAATTGGGTTTATCAATGGGGACTCTACTCTTTTCAGACAGATTACATGTTTGAGAAGTGTGCAACCAGCATAGACTCTTTTCCATGCAGGCTGATGTGGGTCTGCTATTTGTGAGAAAATATGCAATGAAACTTGGGAGTATAGAATTAACATTTTAAGCAGCTTTTGGTAGAACTAGTTGTCCACCCTTGGACATGAAACCACTTGGCCAATCCAACTTAAAGTTCATTATCAGCTTATCTAGTTCTACACAATTTAGAATATATTTAATTTCCATCCAAATTAATCTACAAGTGGTTGAGATTATGATTTCACACCTTTTCACACCTTCTTGATTACTCTTGATAAGAAGGAACAAAAATAATTTGCTGATTCAGCCATCAGATATTTCACTGTTCTAGATATATAACCACAGTTACCCTAAATATTAACCCTTTTCATGCTATTAATTTTTGTCCAGAAATTGTCATCTGCTTATCTCATCTGCTGCATATATTCAAATGCACTCCAGGGAAGCATAAATCTATGAGCTCCCAGTCTCATCTGGGTGCATATTGTTTGTAATTCCACTTTTTCAAGTTTTTGTCAACTCTCCAGCCAGTATACAGTAAAACCTGTGTAAAATGACCACACTCAAAAAGCCAAAAAATTGTTTGTCAAGACCAATTATCGCTTAATGCAGGTCAGAAGTATTGCAGAATGCTCCAAGGGGAGCATTCTGCAATACTTTTGACCTTCATTAAGCTACCATTTGTCATTAAGACCTTTGTTTTGTCTATTTTACACAGGTTTTACTGTACAGTGTTGGCCACAGTCCGCTTACTTGGTCAGTGCTTCCTGAATATGAAATGATAAAAAAAATTTGTTTGCATGAAAATGCTCTGATTAATTTAAACATGCTTGCAAACAGTATGGACACAGATCAGGCCCCCTCTTGGTCCACACATAGCAGAGGAAATAAATCTGTTGAATGAAAGGTTAAAAAATGTGTGTTAATATTCTCTTCAGCCAGTTAAAAAATAAAAGTTCAAAGAGAATACTTCAGTACAATCAGAGCATACAACCGGTTCATCAAAAATATGCGGTTCAGATAAGCTTATTATCTATTTTATTTAATATTAAGATCTATTTCATTTCATAATTTGCCATCAAAATTATATTTTGGAAAGGCTTAGAATTGTTTTACAGAGATAATTATATATTTAAAAAAAATTACATCAGTTATTTGAAAACTTAACCTGTGTCCTGCAGATTGGCCTGTATATCGAAACCAGTGCTGACAACTATCATCGAGCTAGTCTGACTTTATGCTGTTGTGTTATAAATATGTATTTATCCATCAGATATACTGAAAATCAGAAATTTAGGCAAGCAATAAAAAATTTAAGCATGAAAATAGTACAAGTTAACTGCACCACTGAAAAATTGCTGCTGGGGATTATGACCGAGATTGAGCAAAAGTATGTAAATATTTTCTTTTTTTGCGTTTCGGTCTGCTAAAAAGCTATGTAGATTTTACCTGGATAAATATACAGGTATTTTGTAATTGAAGATCATAGTGGATCTCTCTGCTGGGAAAAAACTAATTCATAAATGCACTGAATGATTTTTTAACCCCTCCATTGTAAAACTGCTAAAATTTCCTGTGGTGAAAAAGCAACTTTTTACCCATGTGATGCTGTACAAGAATGTATCGTTTTTGGAAAACTTTTTTCATGCTCAACTCAACTGAGCACAAAATTTCAACTGCTCATAAAAACTAAAATACGGACAAATAAAGATGTTGTTATTATCATGCTAATAAATGTTAAATTGCCAACAATTGTTGGCATTTTAACATTGATGAGCAGGCTATATTTTGTGCTCAGCTGAGTTGAGTATGAAAAAAGTTTTATAACCTCGGGGCCTGATCAGCTGGCTTCTTCCACACTGATATTCATGCAGTCTTTCTATCAATTGTAGTACACTTAGGCCACCATCAACTACAGCAATGTTGTCAATTCCATAGTTATACAAACAAACTTTATATCATTTGCTCTTACAGTAGGAATCAGCTTCTTTTATTTCTTCAATGGGGGCTCAGTGGTTGAGTTGAGAGCGAGGGGTTGCGGGTTCGAGCCGTGTTGTGTCCTTGAGCAAGACACATTAATCCCTGCTTAGTACTGGTTCAACCCAAGAAGACCTTTCTTGACATAACTGAAAAATTGTTGACTGGGACGTTAAGAATCAAATCAAGCAAAACAAATTATTTCTTCATCAAAATAGGGCTTTATACCTGGACAAAATCAATATCAAATCTGACAGTTTTATTTCTATATTCTTGAAAATATAAAAGTTTAAAGGGCTTTGTGGTGGATGCATATGTCCCACTGTTTGTAGCTCACCTGACCTGAAGGCTCAAGGTGAGCTATTGTGATCGGTCTATTGTGATCGGTCTGTGGCCGGCATCCATCGTGGGTGCGCCCGTCGTGCGTAAACTTTTTCTTTAAACGACATCACCTGAACCACTGGTCCAAATTTTAAAATATTTCACAGGATTGTTCCCCTTAATGTCCCCTACTAAAATTGCACAAATGGTTCCACTCCCCCAAACAAGAGGGCCGCCAGAGCTCCAGATAAAAATTATTTTAAATGACATCTCCTGAAACACAGGGTCCCCTCCGCTGATCAAAGTGGATGCCAGAGCTCTAGATAAGAAATATATTTATACAGCATTTCTCCTGAACCACTGGTCCAAATTCAAAATAATTTCAGAGAAATGTTCCTCATAATGCCCTTTACAAAATTTAACAACTGGTTCCGCTCCGCCACAATCAAAGGGGTCGCCAGAGCTCTAGATAGGAAATATCTTTAAACCACATCTCCTTCTGAACCACTGGTCTGACTGATCATTAGCTATTCAAAATAATCCAACCCCACAGTCTGGTCAGTGCCTTTCTTACTCGCTCAATGAAAAGTATCATATCTAAACTTGCTACATGCGAAATTGCAATATTCTAGCTAGTCTTGGCAGGTCTGATAGGAGTTTTTCTTGGACACAAACCCAGAAGACAGGTATTCTCAAGACGAGGCCCAGACACAATAAAACCCGTCTTAGGGGTTTCCGACAAAGTGAGACTCAAACCAGTCTCCTCAGCTACAGAGTCTAGCTAGAATATTGAAATTTGCTTGTAGCAAGTTTAGATATGATACTTTCCAATAACCAAATAACAAAGGCACTGATCAGACTGCGCAGATGGGCAGGCTGATCTGCACCTTTGTTGTTTGCAAACCACGAAGACAGGTTTTCTTGCGTCGAGGCCCAAATTATTTTGGCCGTAATATGTCAGCTATGATATTACTGCTCTATTGGTACACTGACACTCAATGAAAATGGCAGTTTGCATGAATGAACAATGATGATGGACCAAAATTACTCAAGCAGGACATAGGCATTAGGTTACATGCCTTACATACCTGTAAAATTCTACCTTTATCATGCTTGTGGCAAATCTTCAAAACAACTAAATAAGTACTGTAATTGACCTACTATCCATCCATGATGCTCAATGCACAAACCAATGTTCTAAGATTCGCTATTAACAAAGTTCTTTGAAACAAAAACTGTCTGAATCTGTCTTAAAAACAGTCGATTGTATGAGGGTCTGGATGGGGGGGAGGGGGGGGTCTGGTATTCACTATTCATTAAAAATTTAGCCCATTATTCATCTTATTAAAATTTTGGGTTATTCATTTAGCTTAGACCAATAATTCATTAAAATTATTTTATCAAAATAAAAATGGCCCTGACGTGACAAAATGATTTTAGCATTATTCACTAAAATCTGATAATTCACTATCCATTAATTTTTTCTTCTATTCATTAAAAAAATAGGATTATTCATTATTTTTAGGCCCTCATTATTCACTATTCATTGTTTTTTTGGCTCATTGTTCACTATTCATTATAAAAAAAAAGCCATTATTGACTAATCATTATGCCCCATCCAGACCCTCATTGTATGGTGTGGAGCAGCAGTGTTCGGGGTTTGCAAATAGGTCATGCTCAGGTTTTCTTGTGCCCAGTTCCAACCATAACTGTTTTTTTGTGTCATAAAGAATCCTAGTACAATGTTCCATCCCATTTTATGACCGCTTATTCAGCATTGCTTGCTGACCTTGATCAAGCATGCCATGCATATTTATTTTTGGACATAACTGCAGTTTTTATGCTAAATTAATATTATTGTTGTATATTTTGGTCAAAAATTATTCAGTCATTATATACATTATTGTGCCATATATAGATGGTGGTAATAATAAACTTACTAGTTAGCAGATTTCATCAATCTCAAGTAAAATTCAACATATTAAGCGATACAAGTAGCGCCAACTTCTTCGTTCCAACATCTAAAATGGTGCAGTGTACGCTGTGCATAGATGCACTCTTTGAACATTTAAAGCAAGTACAATATAATGAAAGGCTCGCATGAGGCCTGCAGGAATTGAACTATAGTTCCTACTAAAGTTCTGACATACTAGATGCACACCCACATTTACACTGAACTGCTATAGTTGCAACTTTAGTAGATTGGCAAACTAGAGGACCTGAAGGTCCTGAAGCTCTCACCTGATCTCCTTAATAATGTTAAAATAGGTCTAGATCAACTACAGCTTAAAATGAAACATATTTTGTTCAACCATACGTAAATGGGGAGTGTCCATTTCTGTCAAGTGACCTAAAACAATCTGATGAATACTCCATCAAACAACCCAGTAATTTCTGAGAAAAAGATATTTAGATAGGTAAGTGGTAGTCCAAATGAGTTGTCTTGGATAAACGGTCACAGGTCAGCTTGACATTAGGTACTTATATAAAACCATTGTCTCATTAGGTTAAACATTTCTCGCAAGTATTATGATTTCAGCTTAAACAGTTATAGAAAAATGAACATTTTCAAGATTATCCCCATATAAATGCATTAGGAATCAAATTTGAACTTGCCATAAAGTAGGTCAAGGTCAACCTAGATTCATCATATGTGCAAATCTGGTAGGGCCAACATTCCCAATGCTACATACCAAGTCCCAAGGCCATTGGCATTTTGGTTCCAGAGAAGAAGGTATTTAAAGGGTTTTTACCATATATGGGTGTGGTGGCCATCTTGGTCATGTGACCAGAACAATTTGTATGAATTTTGGCTTACCTATCATAAGGAGTCTTCATATGAAATTTGAGTACAATCGGCCTAGTGGTTTCTGAGAAAACTATGTTTTAATATGTTGATTGGACTCCAATATGAGCGACGTTGGCTGAAAGGTTAAAGGTTAACCTTGACCTTTGAAACTTATTCATAGCCATTGTCTCATTGGGTTTAACATATGAAGTGAGAATAATGACTTTGGCATAACAGTATTCAAAAAATCAACTTTTCAAAAAAAAAATCCCATTTAAATGCATTAGGAAGCAAATTTGAAGTAGGTCAAGGTCAACTTAGGATTATCATTTGAACAAACTTGGTAGGCACCACATCCCCAATGCTACATACTAAGTCCCCAGGTCATCGGCCTTCTGGTTCTGGAGAAGAATATTTTGAAGGGTCTTTATCATATATGGGTGTGGCGGTCATCTAAGTAAGAAAGAAGGCAAAGATCAGGAATCAATACAATCAAGTACCACACCTGACCCAGGATATCAGGTCATGTGATCAAAATATTTTGTATAAATTTGGCTAACTTATCATAAGGAGTCTTCACATGAAATTTGAGTTCAATTGGGCCAATGGTTTGTGAGAAAACTATGTTTTAATATATTGATGGGACTCCAATATGAGCGACCTAAACTAAAAGGTCAAAGATCAACCTTGACCTTTGGAACTTATATATAGCCGTTGTCTCATTGAGTTTAACATATCAAGTGAGAATAATGACTTTGGCTTCAACAGTATTCAAAAAATCAACTTTTCAAAAAAAAAATCTCATTTAAATGCATTAGGAACCAAAATTTAACCTTGACGTTAAGTATGTCAATGTCAACCTAATATCATCATTTGAACAAACTTGGTAGGCCCCACATACCCAAGGTCATCGACCTTCTGGTTCTGGAGAAGATTTTTAAAGGGGTTTTACCATATATGGGCGTGGCGGCCATCGTTCGTTATCGTTATCTCGTAGATTTATCGACGCACCCGGATAAACTGGTAAAAGGGGGACAATGGATAAATGTTCTAAAAACTAGTCACCAGCACCAATGTACAATATAACACACAGTAAGTAATCACTTGAATAAGTCTTCCAACGCCACAAGAAGTTCTATGTACTAAAATGAGCTTTTTCAGTTAGTTTTATGGATTTAGAGATTGGATAGATTTGCACAGCTGCTTATGTGAGGGCCAATCTGATATCTGGCAGACTTTGTTACAATAATTGAAGCTTTTACAGCCTGTACAGCGCACACACACTATGTCCGAAACTTCACAGTCTTCCAACAAACTACTGAATGCTCAGGTGCAGCCTCTGCAGATAGTTTATTTTAATCCGAATGAACTTGGGCTGTGCCGACAAGTTCCCTTTCAACGGTTAATTGACTATATGACTGAGAAACAGCAGATGTACGTTCCAAGCAACCAGAGTTCTCTGGCTGACTGACCACTGGGACCTGTGGACTGGCTACCGTCTCTGTATCTTGCAGCTGGAATGACGGAGAAACAGCAGATGTACGTTCCAAGCAACCGGATTTCTCTGGCTGTCTGACCACATGGACCTGTGGACTGGCTACCGTCTGTGTTTCCTGCAGTAGGTAGTGCAAAGCGAGGTTCTCAGCTCTTAGCTGTCTGGCAACTTTCATGCGTTTCTGACCAGGACCATTTGAACAAACTTTTGTTCCCGCGTCCTAAGGAGTCTCCATGTGAAATTTCAGTTTAATTGGCCAAGTGGTTTCAGATGAGAAGATGTTTGAAAATGTTGATGGACGGACGGACGCCGGAGTGACTGGTATACTATTTGCTCACCCATTAGCCTTTAGCTCAGGTGAGCTAATAAACAATTATGGCCGAGTTCTACCAGCTTGTATACTCCAGTTCAATTCTTCATCGAAGACGAAAAGGCTGTGTATATACTGCAAAGCCTACTTTAATTAACAATTACGAATATGCTCAGTTTTTCAATTGGGACCACAGAAAGAGCACAGCAAGAATTTATTTTATATGGAAACTGACCGCCAGACGCCATGTTGCTAGATAGGTCTACAGGAGGGAACCAGACTAGCTGCTAGAGTAACAGGTTCGTGACGTCACTATAGTAGTATCGATGTTGGAATCGAACCTAAGTTGCTGTGAGTTCGATTCGAAGTGGGACTGATTTGCTTATGCGTTAAACTAGTGGGGTCATCTCAAAACCGTCCGTTTTGCAACTCGTACATAAGAGAAATCGGTACCTTCATATGAGTATGCTCAAAGTAGATTTTGCATATGTAAGTAGGCAGAATTATGCTATACACAACCGTTGAATAACGGTGTAACCATTTCTGTCACGCCTCTAAGACTTCTTGCGCCACAAACTCGAACCTTTTGGAGAAGCTGGTACAACAATCATCGTGGACACAGTTTGCTAAAATAAAAAAAAAAGAAGAAAAAAGTAATCCCCCAAAATCGATATGAACAACAAAAATAGACCTTTTTTATAGATTAGCCATCATGAACAATTCCGCTGTAACTTACAGATATAGTGCCACCAGACATAATTTTTCACCACCTTGTTCCGTCGCCGTTTAAAATTTTAAAAAAATACTGTGACAATGTTCATGGGTGCAACTGCACATAACTTACACAGATAAAAAGCTAAGTGAAAATAGCAATAAACAATGAGATATTAAAATAATTACACCTTTGGATCTCAAATAGAACATATTTAAATTGAATGTAAATAAAAAAAATGGTTCCCATTGGCGCTAACGTTAACGTCACCTAAAACGACATTTTAATTTGACTGCGTGCTAAAATGACTGGGATAAATATGTTTATTGCCTAAATCGATTTGCTTTCAATCGGTTCTTTTGTTGCTTCTATATTTTTGCAACATTTGTTTTTTGCAAAAAGTCTGGAAATGCTTTAAATAGCGACGTCACAAGGTTGTTTACCAATAATTTGAAAAAAGATAAGCGGACATGTTTGAAAATAATTGCTTAAAATGCACGTAGAGTATATAATGTTTGGTGCTCTGATGGTATTCCTGAAAGAAATTTTGAAGAAAAAAAAGATTTTGAAAGAAAATCAGCAGACGTCAAAAAGCATGCAAAATTACCCAGCATGCAAGGAGTCAAATCATTTAAATACCCTAGCCTATTATCAGAGATACATAGATAATAATATAGTAAATTCTTTAAATTGCCCAAATTATGATGGAATTTAAATCTCTCATGTGTATTGTTGTATATTGTTTTGTTTATGCCTTGGAATGTGGCTAAACAATTAACAGGTCTTCAACCTGTAAAAGAGACAAAGTCTCATCCATGTGTTATAAAGTATTAATTTTAACATGGGCCATGCTCAAAGAAAATCTCCTTGCTGTGACTCAAATCTGTCGTCGCAGTAGCGAAGCGCCACTGGTAATGCACCAGTCATTTGTAACCACGCCCCCAGCCTCTGAGCAGGGCGGGGGACAGCCAGACAAATGCGCTGTGTTTTTACTTTGCATTGTCCCCATAGTGCGGAGGAAATGTCAGGGATTCGATATACATAGGCAAATATGTACAACATAAAACAGGGCGTTTTCTATCAATTTTGGGAAAAATCCCTGGCCAAATTGGGGAAAAATGATAGACTTAACGTTAAAATTGGGAGAAATTACAGTAACAACATAGAACATAACAAGGGTAGTAAAATATGTCCCCAAAATCAATGCATTTTAACATTTATTAGCATGATAAATACAACATCTGAGAGACTTAGAGCAAGAAACTTCTTTATTTGTTGGTACATTTGTGTGTATTTTAGTATTTATGAGCAGTTGAAATTTTGTGCTCAGTTGAGTTGAGCATGAAAAAAGTTTTATGATATCGGGGCCAGCTCTCTTTTTCTCAGTGAGATGATTGCCAAAACTAGAAACGAACACAAATAACTACATGTACGAGGGGCATTTAGAAAGTTCGTAGCATGACATCATAACTCCACAATGCATTGATACAATTCTATCTGGAAACTAGAATTCAACGGCTACTTGATGGTTTAATTTTTGTCGAAAATGACTTGGCGTGCAGGTGCTGCGCATGCTCATAATGAGTAGAGGTTTATACCTTACTTTAAACTTAAGCAAATTATTAGGAAAAAACGAAGGAAATTGGGGACCATATTTACGATCATAATTTGACAAATTAACGATTTGGTGCCAACTTTTTTTAATTAAAATATATTATGCGACCACTGCTTGCACGACTTACACCTTTACATTCGGAAAATGATGCTAATAGAGAAATGATAAGCTTTCAAAAATGGGACTTTTTTTTATTTTTCTTTATACTTTTACCATAAATTGTGTCAGTACAGGAGTATGAAAAATGCCCACTGAGTATATGGTTTGCTTTATTTGGGTTAAACTTTCTTTCTTTATATAAATACACAATAGCAAAATTACAAGCACTTAAATAGTGCTGCATCAATGTGGCAAAAAGTAGCCTAATTTTAGAGGTACCCATACCAAATGAACAGTTACACATTTTATACAGAAGGGATTCAGAAGGAAGGAAGTCTATTGACTTGTGTGAACTGTATCTCTTTAGACGAACATGCGCTAAATGGCAACTCAGGGCCAGATTATTGTAAATGTTCTTCCCATGAACTGGAAAAAACGCAAATAAGTTGCAAACAAATTTTAAAATCTAAATCAACTATTCTTCATTCTTAATGTGTTAAAAGTTTAACTTCATATGCAAACATAAAGTTTTAACTTCTCTTAAGAATGAAATGATGTTAGCAATAATAGTACATGGTTATACAAGTATTTTATAGCATGATCCACATGAACGTATTTGTTTCTTACTGGAGAAATTGGGAAGAGCCATCACATTCAAGAAATAGCTGAAATACTGTAAAGGATTATTGCACCAACTGGATTTATTGTGGCTTGTACGTATAAGAGTTGTAAGAGTTGTGTGGTCAATGCGGACAGGGCTTGTAAAAAAAATGGTCTAATATTTCGTATTAAAGATTGATATTTCCCAGTATGTTTGCTCTTTCCTATTGATTGTGGTCAACCAATATGTAGCCACAAAAAGATAAGTATGAAATAAAACACGTCATGCTTTAAGTGACAAAGATCTGATAACATATTAATTGTCTAGTCTTCATTGAGATATGTTCAACCATCAAAACGCCCCGGTATATACTTGAGCAAATAGTATCTTCTTTTTGTTCATGTGAATATATATTTTAATCAATTACATAATGGGTAATTTTTCATGTTCTTTTACTGTCTTCTGCTGACTTTTTTCAAAATTAACTTTTAAAAAATTGTTAGGAACACGGTCAGAGTCAGAGTGTCAAACGGTTTCGATCCAATATTCTGTCAGTACTGATCTGCGTCCAAACAAAGTCGCCGCTAGAAATATCTTATGATTAACAGAGCTAGACATCTATACGTGATATTTTACAAAAGCTAAAATCATAAAAAGTATCAAAAACAAAATAAGCGTACACGTACATGACCAACACAATTTCTTACATATGCCACCAAGAGACATAGCTAGGTTTGCAACTCCACCCTGCATAATATTATACGAGACTGGTCATCAAATGTTTTTGATGTATATAGTTTTGTTATAGAGGGCCACTTGGTAGAATGGCTATTTCAGCTAAAAGTGTACACCTCTTTAAATATTGTATAAATAAATAAAAATAAATAAATAAATCATCCTTAGCCCTTTATGGATTTGTGTGAAAAGATGAACACTGATAAAATCTGGACTTTGGGCATCCGAAAAATTATTTTTCTTCTGAGGCGAAATCGTGAAAAAAATATGAAAGTAGGTACCCCACCCATTTTTAATAACATCTTCTTAAACTATATGGAAGAAGAATTAGATCTATATGTGTTTAAATTAATTTCCTTTAAAATACTTATATGTGTTTTAATCAATTTCCTTTAAAATACTTTCTGTAGTAATCAGTATATGAAACAGTTTATAGAAACTCCATATGAGCTCATATGTATAAAGGTGTGGGGTTCGCTTTTCTGATTATATCTCATTTTTCTTAAATATCCTGTGAAAATGAAATAATTTTGTCTCAGTGAGACAAAATTATTTCATTTTCATAGGATATTTAAAAAGGAAGGCGGGGGGGGGGGGGGGGGGGGAGGGGATCAAGCGAACTTGGCCCCATCTGGATCCGCCACTGAGACAATTCTCATGTCTGGTTCATCTGTCCGTCAGCTATCACTTAGCGAAAAATACCATAAGCCAGAAACTACTTACATTTAAAAAAAATAATTTTCCCCAAACAGATAGACACCAATAAGGTCTATAAAACGGACTTGCAAAAAATGATATCCTCTGTTTGGAGGCTATGCTGAGGCAAAACTATAAAACAGATACCACACCGATTTTAAGCATACGAGGGTTGTTCAAATATGAATGCAAGTAGCTTCATAACTTTCTTCACATATATGCTACGACAAAATGTCATACCTTTCAGGAAAGAACTTTTGGTGACCTTTAAAATGGCACCAAACATAAAGAAGCACTCTCTATATTTCTGGAGTTACAGACCCTTATATAAAGGACATTCGTGTATACTGAAGTTTTTCTGAAGCCAATTGCAATGCACGTTTTGGTACATGTGCGAATAAAGTGTCATATCTTTGTAAGTTTAAGAAAAAAATGCACTAAATTTTAAATGCAAGTTTAAGTAACAATCCAAAAGTTACTGGCATGAAAATTCTTATATAATTCTGCTTCAATCTTGAATAAACAGGCACGTTTGTGACGTCATTAATCTTATGATAAACGTCATTTTGAGTTATCTACTGGTGATGTAATAATGAACATCGCTGTGTCGTTTTCTTTGCTTTTTGCTGAAAACATGCTTAATATGTCATAAGAGAGTTTTCAAAACACGCCGTCCTTTATTTACAGAATTATTACATTTTATATCATTTTTCAAGCATTTTTCTGCTTCTTAATGACGTGTTTACATTAATTAAAATATGTTCCATTTGTCTAGTCATCAAGACCAGGTGAGTAATTTAATTGAAAATAATGTCTATTGTGGTCAAACTTAAAGTCTACGTTCAAATTTAGAATAAAGCCGCAATGGTTTGACAAAAAAAATAAGCATAGATTCTATAACCCCTTCACTCAAGGCATTTTTGACTTAATAAAAATGCTTTTCAGTGTTTAAAAATTACCCACTATCCATCATAAATGTGTCGCAACAACTCAGTATGAGCGATCAACATATTGTCTTTGAGTTAAAACTAGTTTAAATGTTGCTTCGTGCATTTTGTAAGAGATAAGTTTAAAAGAAAACTGAAAGGTGGTATTTTGTTTACCATTTATTTGTAAACATAAATAGACTTTAGTGAAAACGATTCGTTGTAATTTAACAAAAGCATGTCGGATTTTCGCAACTTTCACAGAATCATTATAATAGAATTTGGGGAAACGTCCCTAAAAATTTCAAGAAATTTCACCTGTTTGTCGAAGAATTATGCGCTCGTCTATATCACTGGTATATGTTCGAAGCATTGAGTTTGTTAGTATACTAACCTGACCCTTATTTAAAGGGCTATAACTCGATAAGTATACAGTATTTTTCTTTAGGTATGGTGCCAGTTTAAAGGTGATATATAGCCCTTTTAGAAACGTTTACCATTTTGTCGTAGCATATATGTGAAGAAAGTTATGAAGCTACTTGCATTCATATTTGAACAGCCCTCGTATTTCTTAAACTATATAGAATGCTTTCATGAAATCCATACGTGGGTACATTTTGTCGAAATAATGTATCTCACATGAAGTGAGACATTTCCCCGTTTATGGATCTTGGAATTATTTGCATTTGGTTAAATCCCATACCATATGGCCATATTCTTGTTAGGGTCTTACTATTTGTATGTTCTTACAAGTATATTTTGTACACAATTTTAAAATCAAATCTCTGCGTCACTAGTATGTAGCAATTATGTTTATGATAACACAATCATTCTATTCCTTGGATACTAGTTAGCATACATTCAAAAAATTATTGTGCATATTACATACTAACGTGTATGTTTGAATATGAGCCAGTGCACTGTGTTATGTGCGACCAGCAAAGCCTCAGATCAGCCTGCGCATACGCGCAGTCTGATCAGAGCCTTTGCTAGTCGCTTGGGTATTCTTTGATTGTTAAGCTACTGACTGAACACCATTTGGAGTTTCTGAGTTTAAAAGGAGGCTGCAGAGGCTCGTCCGAGTCTACACTTGCCAAGCTGTCAAATTGTTGGAAATCTCATGCGGCGGCTCATATGTCATCTTGGCGTAGGAATAATGTAAATTCACCCTACCGTGAACATCATTCATTGACAGAAAAAGTTTATAGGGTTTATAAATAATTGCAAAGGCGTCTGACCATTAAAATGAATCTAGCTTTGTGAAACCAGCTTTTGAAACAGTATGTGGGCGGTCGTATCTTTTGATATGTACCTATATACGGTAGAGCAACGAACGAGCGAGAGCATAATAGCACAAATCCAGTGCTAAAACATGAAAAATCCCAACATGAAGAGAATGTAACGAGACACAAAACATGCACCAAAGTTGTCATGAATCTATTGCACTTAAACTTGCTGTATATTAAATCAAGAATGAACACCAATTACCTTCTGCTACATGGCATTTTTTTCCCCCAAATACCATCGATTTTCAAAGGATATGGCATGCGAAGCTGATTTTCTTGCATCTGAGCAAAAAGGGCGCTTACCAGCATGCGAATTTGCACATTCTGATCAACGCCTTTGTGATTCGCTTTCTGGAAAGTATCTTAACCAAACTTGCAACAAGCAAAAGCTCACTATTTTAACTAGTCTGTGTAGCTAAGCAGCTGATTTGTGTCTCACCTGGTCGCAGGTTTTCGCGATGAGGCCCAAATTGAATATAATGATAATTATGTATGGGTCCTAGAAACATAATTGTATGTGAGTCCTAGAAACATACTAGTATATTCAACAGGACAATGGATTGTTGCCACGTACTGTAAACGGATGATCCTTCCGATATTTGTTTTTATTAAATGATCTGTAACTAGATATCCTAATAACCAGACATTCGAACTAATTAAAGTGGGGTAAACGTCCGTTATATATGGCAATGGACGAACGACAAGTAATGTTAATCCAAATCGATTTCATGGAGAACATCTGATTCATTGAATCACTCCACTTTCTGTCCCATTATGCACCAACTCTGCTACAGGGTTACAAGACGTATAGTTGCAATGGGACCCCGTCGAGTTTCTTCCCCTGCCTGCGTGGGTACGACAAGGGGAGAGTTTGTCTTCTGTCTTATTTGCTTTATTCTTAAAATGACTTCATGAAGTCGCACAGTTGCTATGCTATTAGCCTGTGAATAAATTTAGGAAGGCTTTCATTTCTACATAAAGCTCCTTGTTCTGTTGTATGCTGATGACGTAGTTATCTTTGGTATAGATGAAACTAGCTTCCCGGAGAAAATATATATATATATTCTATGAATATTACTCAAATGTGGAAGTTTGATAACGGTAAACCTCTGCAATGAATTTACACCATATTATGTTAGTGGGAATCCTGGTCAAGGTGGGGAACATACTTCTTTACAAAAACATTGAAGCATCCCCATTTGTCTGTTTACCTTTTAAGGGATTTGCTGGGTCAACGTGGGGAACATACTTTTATACGAAACACATTGAAGCATCCCTAGTTGTTGTCTATTTACACTCGGCACTATTAACTGCATTTTGCACGCCCAAAGAGTGCTTAGGCATACTGATCAGACAGATCAAGAAAAATATATTTACATTCTTTGATGGTAAAACACAAATGTTGGATTAATAAAAAAAATACATTTTTGTCCTTCAACTTGTATAATATCGAAATACAGTTTTAGAGTAGTTATGTTGAGCCGTGTGACAACCTCTAATGTAATACAACGCCAAATGTAATAAACTATGTTTATAACATTAGGCGTTATTACATTTGGCATTGCACTCAACGCCAAATGTAATAACGCCTAATGTAATAAACTAATTGTTTCCAGATGAAAGTATTTATAAGTCTCCAGTGCTTGATTTGGCTCGTGGATTCGGAAATGGAGAACAAATACATTTTCATTTATTTGAGCGCCAAAATAACCCTGATCAAATACAATATGTAATTCAAGTCTCTGTGAAATATTCTGAGCTTATTACATAAGGCGTTATTACATTTGGCGTTGCACTCAACGCCAAATGTAATAACGCCTAATGTATAAAACTAATTGTTCCCCGCCATAAAAGTTTATAAGTCTCAATAATTCCTTGATTGGGGTCGCAGAAGCGGAAACGGAGAAGAAAGATAACACTTTCAATTATCTGAACGCCAAACTGACTGAGATCATATGCACTACGTAATTAAAACCTCATGAGCTATTCTGAGCTTATTACTTATTTCATGAGACTTGAATTGCATACTGTATATGATCAGGATTGTTTTGGCGTTCAGATAATTGAAAGCGTTCTCTTTCTTCTCCATTTCCACCTTCCCAACCCCAATCAAGAAATTGAGACTTTTAAGCACTTTTGGCTGGAAACAATTAGTTTATTACATTAGGTGTTATTACAAATGGCGTTGAGTGCAACGCCAAATGTAATAACGCCTAATGTAATAAGCTCAGAATAGTTCATGATATTTTAATTACATAGTGTACACTATAGTGTAGATTTTATTTTCTTGTCCTTTGGGATCATGGGTTTCATTGTGGAACTTTGAAACTAATAGAGGGTCACTGATGAAGCCTAAATGGCAGAAACTAGCTAGTCTGGCCCAGGAAATATGCACACTCTAGTTTCAGTTCTTTGGTGCAGTCTTTGCTTCCAAAGGATACCCTTTTAAGAACATATACGATCTCAGTCCGTTTAGCGTTCAGATAATTGAAAGTGTTATCTTTCTTCTCCATTTCCGCTTCTGCGACCCAAATGAAGGAATTTTGAGACTAATAAACACTTTTGGCTGGAAACAATTATTTTATTACATTAGGCGTTATTACATTTAGCGTTGAGTGCAACGCCAAATGTAATAACGCCTAATGTAATACGCTTAGACTATTTCATAGAGACTTGAATGACATAGTCTATATGATCAGGATTATTTTGGCGTTCAGATAAATGAAAATGTTATCTTTTACGCAATTTCCGCTTCCACGACCCCTATTAAGGAATAGGGACTTGTAAATACTTTTGGCTTGAAACAATTAGTTTATTACATTAGGCGTTATTACATTTGGCTTTGAGTGCACCGCCAAATGTAATAACGCCTAATGTAATAAGCTCAGAATATTTCACAGAGACTTGAATTACATAGTGTATATGATCAGGATAAGTTTGGCGTTCAGATAAATGAAAATGTTGTCTTTGTCTCCATATCCGCTTCTACGACCCCAATCAAGAACTTTTAGACTGATAAACACTTTTGGCTTGTAGCAATTAGTTTATTACATTTGGCGTGGAGTGCAACGCCAAATGTAATTACGCCTAATGTAATAAGCTCAGAATTATTCATGTGACTTGAATTACATTATATGATCAGGATTATTTTGGCGTTAAGATAATTGAAAGTGTTATCTTTCTTCTCCATTTTCACCTATCCGACCCAAAGCAAGGAATTGAGACTTATAAACATAACATTTCACAGAGACTTGAATTACATAGTGTATATGATCAGGATTAGTTTGGCGTTCAGATAAATGAAAATACTGCCTTTGTCTCCATATCCGCTTCCACGACCCCAACCAGGGAATTGAGACTAATAAACACTTTTGGCTGGTAACAATTAGTTTATTACATTTTGCGTTATTACATTTGGCGTTGAGTGCACCGCCAAATGTAATAACGCCTAAGGTAATAAGCTCAGAATAGTTCATGAGATTTTAATTACGTAGTGTTCATGATCTCAGTGAGTTTGGCGTTCAGATAATTGAAAGTGTTATCTTTCTTCTCCGTTTCCGCTTCTGCTACCCCAATCAAGGAATTATTGAGACTTATAAACTTTTATGGCGGGAAACAATTAGTTTTTTACATTAGGTGTTATTACATTTGGCGTTGAGTGCAACGCCAAATGTAATAACGCCTAATGTATTAAGCTCAGAATATTTCACAGAGACTTGAATTACATAGTGTATTTGATCAGGATTATTTTGGCGCTCAAATAAATGAAAATGTTGTATTTTTTCTCCATTTTGGCTTCTACGAGCCAAATCAAGCACCGTAGTAGCGAACTCAACTTGAATCTTTCAGTTCGGCTATCAGAACTCTGCTTCCTTACGAAACCCGCTTTCGTATGAAACCTATTTCAGAATGACTATCCGTTCACCTTGATAGATTTGTTGAAACACTCAGTTCGGCTGCCCGAACATTGTTTTCAATTTAAATACGTACCTAGAGTTTCATTCTAATTAGCAAACATTCAACGTGGGTCGAGCATATCACTGTCAGTTTGGGCAAGTTAATCAACTTTGTAATTGCTAGTGGGCCCAGTTTGTACATGGCAAATAACAAGTGATATCGTTGAAATGTCGTACGTAGTATCACCGTCATAGCATAAAAAGTAGATTGTGTACCATAGCTAGATTGGCTCCAGTCATTAAAACAATTTTTTATCAATGTTTTAAAACAGAGCCATTAGAGTTATGATATAACACAAGTATATGATATGACACATTGATGAAAAGTTGTTTTAAGGACTGGATCCAGTCTATGCCATAGCCCATAGGTTGATTAATTTTGATATTTCACGTGGACTAGAATTTGATACGATATAAAAAGAACTATCAAAGGAGAGGCTCAAATGCTGCTGAGCAATATTAATCGTCATTTAAGAGTAATGGTTTAATATTTCTTATTGCAAAACGCTTTAATCATCAAATTCCTGGAAGAAATCACGACTGCTTGTCGCAGGTGGCGAAGCTCTATCTCCAGTGACGTCACACCACCGACGCACTCCATTATTTATGTTTTCTTTCTGATCCTGTATGTCTATTTCTGTTTCAAGAAAATCGATCTATAAATACATTAACAATCCCATATCATCAGCAGACAATGTCCTGACCGGGCTATAATCGCCTTTATAAACATAGAGTGGCTTAGAAATTTTATTTTAATACCAGGTTTTCTCAAAATTAGGAAAAATTAGAAATACATGAAACAAGTAGTATATGTTTGTGGTGACGAATTGTAAGTCCGCCAAAACAATGAGTCCCCTAGAGCTCAAAGTAAATCAAATCAAATGGGGGCATATTGTTTTTGGCTTGTCCTTCCATCACTTTTTTATATACCTGCAACATCTTTGGGGGTCTTGAAATTTTATATCCTGATATTCATGTCTGAGTTATCTCCTATTCTTAAATTATGTCCCTTTGATTAAAGCAAGACATCAGTATTGTAAGCACAGTATCTAAAATAAGTATTTAAGATAAACAGATTAACCTTTGGTTAGATTCCATGAAACAATATAGGATTACGCCCCTTTTTAGAAACTTCTGGCTCACTTGACCTAGAATGCTGATTATTTTTGTATGCTAAGGGCATTTGATGTGCAGAACAATTTAATGAGAATGCCATAATTTTGCAATATTTTTACACAGAGTTCACTCGTAACATGTTACCAGAATATCTGAGTCATAAATTATAAGAAACAAGGTAAATAAGTGGATTACCTGATTAACTTTTGACGGAATTCAAAAGGTATTTTTAGAGTTATGTCCCTTGTCTTAACCTGTTTTAAAAAAAGTACCATCCTTATGAACAAGCATAAAGTTAGGGCACAGAGTTTCACAAACATTAAATCAAGTTATTATATAGTTTTACAACAACTATTTAATTGTATGACAACTTAAGCATTTTTTTCCTTTAGATCCTCACAGTATAATTTAAGTAAATTCCATTTTGAAATCGAGTTGTTCCTTAGCTTTAACCGACAGAACTTCCCACAACTCGCATACTTCTGTGTCACATGCCCCTATTTCTGTCATCGAAGATCAAGAACTGCATGCAAGAACATCGACAAACAATCCAAGAAAGAAAAAGAAAAGTTATCTAGTACAGGCATTTTGTGAAGAAAGGGCTATTGCACCTTGATTAGTGGTATATTGGTATGCTAAATCCAAAAAAACCAATTTTGATTTGTCCTAATTTGCATATTTTCAAGATGGCCGCCAAAAAGCATGGGATTTGCTATATTAATGAAATATTTTATTTCTTGACCATGCTCTTTATGCAAAACTAGTATATTGTCCTAATATGGTTTTACCAATACAGTACAATACACAATTTATTTATACAGTCGGAAATACAAAACCGTATAACGTTAGCTAAGAATAGCTATAAACTGACTTACAACTACGACATATACATACAAATAAGACAAATACGACATGTACAGGCATACACCAAATAATAAGTTAAGAGAGAAACATTTTATTATTCTACCACAGCATTGAGTATTTTAAATTTAAAACACGACTGAAGCATAAGCTGGTACTTAAGAATCAGTGTTTCAAGTTTAAAATATTGGTCTTACATAAAATAATATAGTAGTACCAGCTACACTTTAAACATGTGTGGTGTAGTGGATAAACCGCTTGCCTTGTAGACCAGGGGTCGCAGGTTCGATTCCCTGCTTCACCAGTCTGTCAGATGAGACTTTAAGCCGTGGCTCCGTCTCCATATGACCTAAGCTGTTGGTGGGACGTTAAACACAAACCAACAAACAACTAAACAAACATGCTTATAGACAGCATAACTAGTATTAAAACGAAGCATAACAGAAATCATTTAAATATCTGAACAAAACGAATATGCACAGCACTCACACACCCCGCTCCATGCATTTATCTGACTCGCTGGTGCTATCTCTAAATTGTTGTGGAAGTGAATTTCACAATTTAGCAGAAATGGAGCGGAAATGCCTAGTGCCATATCTGCTTGTTCTCACCTGTGGAATTTCTACAGTTTTCGTGTACCTTAACAAGTAAAATCAATACACCGGAGATCAATTGTTTGAGATTTTAAAAGTTAGATCCTAAAGCAATTGCCCGCAAACGCCTGACTTTTAAGGAGGGTAACTGAGACATCACTAGCAATATTTCATAGATAGAGTCATAATCTCTGTTAATAAATTGGAGGACCCTTTATTGTATTTTTCGATCTTTTTGGTATTTGTTTCCCCACAAAAAATGCCAGGTTAACGGACAATAATTGAAATTTGAAATGATAAAAGAAAAATATAATTATGTTAAGTTTTCCTAATTTAGATAAATGACCACCTATTCTCTTTTAAACATTTAGCCGGAGTAAAAGCTTTTTTACATACATTTGAAATATGTTCAAAATTTAATTGATAATCTATGGTTACACCAAACAATTTTACACTGTCTTCACATGTAACAATGACCTCTCCAAGACTGAAGGAAATCATCACTGTTTGTATGCTTTCCCACAGCTATAGCCTGAAACTTACCAGAGTTTGCTTTCATAACCACTGAATAAGTCTTGTGTTATACTCAACAATTTCATCACTGAGCCTTTTCAGATTTTTGTCAGCATACGAGACTGTGTTATTATCAGCATAATTATACAGCTTACAGTTTTGATGTAATGAAAAATGCCATTGATGAATATGTTGAATAGGACTAGTCCAAGTATTGATCCCTGAGACACACCTTTGAAAATTGAATGATAGTCACATTTGAATTTTCCAAGTAAGAAAGATAACATAGCTCAGGAATCGATACAATCAAGCACCACACCTGACCCAGGATACCAATGGGAAAGTGACAACTTCACAATTAGACATCACAAACGAGAGTTAAGAGGTCAACCCTTTCCAAACAGGTGACCACAAGGCGTCAATAAAAGCATACCAAAAACAAGACAGAAATAACATAAATGATCCACAAAAGAAGCACCGCCATGGAACGGTCATTGAACTATTTTACTGGAGGGCTTAAATCAAGTTTGACACACGTACTGTTTCTGTTGGTTAAATAGCTTGCAAGTAATTTAGGGCATTTTCTGAAAGACCATAAAAAAAGTAAGTGAGTGTGATCAGGAAATACCACAATCACACACTGCAGGCCAACCCACGGCACCTTGAGGAAGAGTCAGGGAACATTTATAGTAACAATACATCTGTAAGACAATAATAGCAAAGAACCAGCTTTCTCTGCCTCTTCAAAATGATTGCAAAACTAGAATGGAAACAAAGTAATGCATAAGTTTTAAGTTTTAGTAGGAGCATGTCATGGGGTAAACAGTCAAATGCTTTCGAAAGGTCCATTAAATTTGCTGCAACATGTTTATTTTCATCCTAAACCTGCCTACAATCTTCAATTACCCTCAAAGGTGTGCTCTGACAACCATACCTGTACCAAAAAGCAGACAGGAAAAGTTAAAATAATGGTTAAGATATTTTAACATTTAATGATTTTTCATAAAATTTTGATAAAAAAGACAGTATGCTCGCTGGAGGGAAATTTTCATTATCTAAGCAACTGTTTTTCTTATGTAATGGGGCAACTAAGGCTTTTTTATCATCTGGAAACTCAGATTTTTTAATTGTCAAGTTTATCATGTTAGTAATAGGCTTTACATTTGTAGTTTTGGCTAATTTTAGAATTTGGGTTGAAATTCCATCACACCCTGCCACTTTCTTAAGGCTAAATTTATTTATTTGCTTGCTGACTGTAAAACTTCTCTTCATAAGTTTAAATCAAAATACGATGGCTCTGTCAGATTTTCCTTAATTTTCAATATACGTTGGTGATTTTCATTTACAGCCTACAGGTATAGAATTTTCACCAGTATTTTGGCTACATTTTCAAAAAAACGTTATTAAAAATTCCACACACTTCCTGTTGGTAAGTGACTAGTTTAGTATCTTCAAATAAAATTGTGTCGTTGTGAACTTGCATACCTTTATTGGTTAAAATTGGTCAAAAAGATTTTGATTCACTACCTCCTTCACATCTTTCGATAAAATGTTTGTTTATGAATTTTCTTTTAAGCTTTGTTACTTAAGTTCTCAGTTTCCTAAATGTTTCCTAATTTCTAGAATTTCTATATTTTTGAAATTTGTTAAAAACATTCCTTTTTATATATGGCTTGCTTAAAAGTTTTGTTCATTAATAAGGGGCCATAAAAGTGTAAGCCAATCCAGAAAGTAAAAATGTCACTTTGGCAAGGTGAATGTGTTTTTATACTGTTTTACACAGTATGTAAACTGAAATAAACATCCTGTACCCGTTCCTCCTAGCTCTCGCCTTATAAACATGAATAACAGCACTCGTGCGTAAGCAGAAGTCAGAAAAAATGCGTGTATTTAGGTACATGTACACGTTTTGATTTATATAGTTAGCGATACAGACAATACACATTCGAGCAAGGTAAGAAAAGCCATTTTATCTATTTTATTCCGTTTTATTTCATGATATTAACGGTTTCCTCCTTTGCATTTTGCTTTGTTAAAACACGACTTGCTCACAATCAGAGCCGTTCTTTGTCGGAAACGAGCTTAAATGCCAGTTTAGTGGAGTTGGCAATCACATGTATACATGATTACATGGTTGTTACTGTAACAGTTACTAAGATCTATGGAAAAATGAATTTTAATAGGTGGTCCCTCGCAATTACAGCTGTACCAACAACTCTCACATCATGGTTTCCGACAACTGGTTACGCACCAGTGCTGTAATTCATAATGTATAAGGCGAGAGCTGGGAGCATCGGGTACAGGATGTTTATTTCAGTTTACATACTGTGTTTTATGCACAGTCACAAAAACTGCTTAAAATGACTCTCCCATTCCTTTACTTGCCCTAGGCATGCAGTTATTTGTCTTAAGTGCTTCGTCGGATAAATAGATAAGTCTAAGATTTCAGATGCTGATTTATAAACAATTAATATTTTAGACTGGGGTATGTGTAGAACTAAAATTATATTTTTGGACTCAAAATACAAACTTCTTAAAACTTGATGTGAATAATGTTACCATATCGACTGCTCCATGACCACACTGCAAATGATCAAACTAGAAAAAAAACTAAAAGTGTGTGACAAACATGTTTCATTAGTGTACCAATCAAAACAAAATAATTGCTTAAATATCTTCATCAATTTTATGATATACATGTAACGTGGACAACAGAGAATTTAAGACAAAAGGTAAATTGCTTTAACTTTTTTATTTTCTATCTAAAATGAGATATACACACATATTAACTATAAACGTTTATTGTATTAAACCTAGTCTTTAAACCAAAAGTGCCATTGGCATTGAAGTAAGTAAAGAGGCATCTGAGGCAAAGATCAGGAATCGATACAATCAAGTACAACACCTGATCCAGTACACCACACAGGAAAGTGACAAATCCACAATAAAACATCACACACAAGAGAGTCAAGTGGTTAGCCCTTTCCCAACAGGTGACCACAAGGCTGCAATGTACAGACAAAAAGCATGACAAACATTAAACATAAATGATAAAAATGATCCCCTAAAGAAGCACCGCAGTGGAGCGGTCAGTAAAATATTTTTACTGGAGGGCTTAAACTAGTTTCACAGTGCCAACCTCACCCTTAGTTCAGATGTGGATCAAGACACACACATGTTTGGTTTGCATGAAAGATCCCTAACTTATCCATGAATTATCTCCTAGAACATGTAAATCAAGATATAAAAGGAGACTAAGCAAAGATAAGGACTCAACAGTACATAAAACTGAATTCATACTGGAGCAAAGTAAATCTAATAGTTAAACCCCGATGGGTCTGACAACAGCCAAAGTATCAGGCCCCAACCATCTCATCTATAGAAAAGTCTTTAAGTCGGAACCGTCATAGAGTATGAAGTCCAGCCCGTTGGCGGGCAATTAAAGAGGAAAGCAATTTTTCAAAATTTGTTCTTGAAATATAGCAGTTTATGTTTGAATTTAAATGTTATTAAAATCATTTCTTTTGAAAGTGCTGACTGTCTTAAATTCGATTTTTCAAAAATGAAATTTCTTATTTTGATCCTAATTTTTATCTTTTCTTAAAATTTTCGAATGCTATAAAAACTGTCTATATCTGCTGAGTATAACTATACACGTATTTTGATTTTGAAAATCTATTTCAATAGCTTCAATGGTTTGATAAATAAAAAAGCTACTTAAAATACTCTTAAACATAACAGTAGTGTAATTTTCGATGATATTTTCAGCTATATTGTTTTTAAATACATGTATATTGACATTTCAAACTGTGTAATATGTGAATTATTTTCTGATTTTACTTGACTGTAGTAACAAAATGTGTCCAAATATTTACCGCAACAATACTCAAAAATGGTCAAGTGCTTTGAGAAGGGGTCATTTAGATTAGTACTGTAGCTTATCCTGCCTCATACCATCGTGTAGCCATTTCTAATGATATATCACACATACATATTGCACTTATAATTAATTATCGAAGTTATTGATAAAGTTGCATTAATTATGAAACACTCTGCTGTATGTTTTTTTAAAGTATCATATTGTGGCCATTTTCTAGACTGTTCAAATTTTGCCCAAGGAATAGCCCCGTTCACATATTAATGCGTAATTGAAGCCAAACATGTCAATATTTTGATACCACAGAGCAGGGGCATATGTTGACTAGGGATAATATAGGAATATTTGTAAGAAGCCAGCTATTAATGGAAGTTTCCAAATGTGGAAAAAATGTTACAATTTTCCACGTCACACGTCAGTAAAATATTTTACTGGAGTGCTTTAACCGGTTTAACGGTGCACCAACCTCACCCTCAGTTCAGATGTGGATTAAGACACATAGATGTTTGACGGCTTTTACAAAATGCTATGGATGTACTAAGGATGCAGAGAAAACAAACGAAATTCATGTCTGTGATGAAAAATGCATGCATAGAATTACAAGTAATTACTTGCACTTGCAAATATGTCAGTGGATTCGAATCAGCAGTTATTATTATTGTTTCTAATTAGTTAATTAATTGATTGATTAATTATCTAATTTTGCCTCGCTGTTATTCAACCAAATACGAATTTCCAAAGGGCACACCAATTTCATATAATTTATGAGAACTATGCTAGAACAATCATTTACTACTCAGTTATTGAATTGAAGTCCCAGTGTTTTTCATTCACAAAACGCATTAACCGATTTTAACTTCAAAGAACTGTTACGATTTTGTGAATTTCACCTTGAAAAACCGCAGACATGTAGAATGCTTCCATGCGTAAAACCACATCCAGATTCCATTCAAAGAGATTCTCTCACTTTCAAAGGAAAACATTCACACGTATGCATGCATTTACTCTTTCAATGTGTTTCCTTAGACATGTAGACATGTTATATGAATGTTGTGCACGTAAGTGATGTTTTTACCGACGTCGATATAATTACAAATACTGGTATCTTAAGATGGGTGTAAACAATGTTTTCTCTGTCGCTGATTTTACAAATAAAAGACACAGCACACTAACAATCACAAGCCATCAGGAAGACTAAGCAAAGCAACCTACACGATCTCTCTCTTCCTCGGCAATATGATTGCAAAACTAGAAAGGGCACTTAAGTACTGCATAACTGGAAAAGACACTTAAGTAATGCGTAATAAAACAACGACCAAACACAACCCCCACAAACAATGCGAGCAACAATAAACAGTGAGTCAACAAAATCAGTCCTACCACCTTAAAAAGGAAAGCAGGGCTCAAATGGATTTTTATGACGTCGAATACTCGCCCTAGATTCTGTTTTAAAGCACACGCATGGAGGCTTCCTGCACAATCACAGAGTAACTTTCTAATCAAATTAACCAAAGGTAAAGGCTCATGAGTCACAGATAGCCTGAGCTAAAGAAAACCTTAGTACTTAAATAAATGAACCAGAACCATATAGAACCAAAACGTAAAAAACAAGTGATGGATTTCGCTTTTTATGAGCATGTGAAATTATGAACGCCAATGATTCAGCTCAAGGTTTACGCGAACACATCGTCAGGTGTCGCTAAGTTCTACTCTAAACTTATCATTTGGCTTTCCTACTCTCCTGAAGATTCCATAAATGTTTTGTTTCTTAATGTACCTTTCGAAAGATGCGTTCATTTTCACATGAACAAAACTTTCTTCGAAACGCTTAAATAAATGCCCCCAAACCAATAATAAAGGAGATAAATTTCGTTTTTTTTTCTGAGGATCATGACGTTGAAAACGCCATTGTTTTAGTTGCTTCAAGTTTAAAATTTTGAAAACCAAGAAAGAAGAGGTCCTATCTCTGGTCATTTAACAGGGGTAATTTTACCTTCAGTAAATGAAGATTTTCAGACGACATTACTCCCATATAGCGTATGCTATATTAAATATAAGAATTAGATATCCATGTGTGTGTATAAGTCTTGGGTGTAGATATCAGTGTTCAGATTTGACAACCCTTGAGACATTGGCATTAGAAAATTAGGACATTATTCAGAAGCCAATAATTCCAATTGATGATATCCATTAATATGGGTTGGCTCAGTTATTGCAGTCGGTAGCGCATCCAGCCTAATGTTCAGGAGATTTGCAGGTTTGATTCTCTGGTCCAGCATATTATTTAGTTACTGGTGAAAGGTTGAGCACTAAGTACCAGTGAAAAAAATGGATTAGCCTACCTAGAAAAAGGGTGGTTATTATAAACTAGTTATTCTGACATGACCTCAGCTGTTTAGCATGGATGTAAAGCAAGAAATCAACCAAAGAGCTTTTACATTTACCTTACCTCACTCCTCTTTATTGCTGCCTTATCTGAAGCCTTAGACAAACTGACCATCAGACCACTATAGAGTAGTCTGTTTCACCTTGATGCAAGAGAAAGGTAGACACTTACAATGGTCTGAGGAAGAACAACTCAAGATGCCACTGACATGGTTTTTGTCTATTTCTTATGTTTAAACTAATCTTGCAAAAAATAAAGTTTTTAAAGTTTTTTTCAGCAAAATTAGAGGTGGTTTTAAAGGATTTCAAAGAGGTTTCTAAGGGTTTTAAAGGTTTCACTAGATGGTCTAGGTTTAACTGCCAAGAAAAAAAGATTAAGTGAACCTACTACCCCATTTCATTCAATCATCAAGCTTCCAGACAAATCCGACTTGGGAAAATATAATAGATAATCTTACAGTAGTTTTATTATTGCAGTGGTTTTAAAACCAATGCAGGAAACTATTAAATACAAAATTACAACTTCTGCACAATTGAACAGCTACTTTAAACGTAACCCAATTTCCAAGTATGACTCAATTCAAAATATGTGAAAGGTTTGCTGTCCTGGGTCAGGTGTGGTACTGATTCCTGATCTTTGCACCCTTGCTTACTTTGCAGGCGACATTTTCACATTGTGGTATGAAAACATTGAATTACACATAGGGGTAAGAAAGTGTTAGTGTAAATAAAGATTGTTCAAGATTTAATTACATGCATGTTCTGCTCCACGGTGACCTCTCTGGTCGGCATTGCAATTAAGAGATTTGTTTAAAACTCGAAGTCTACTGTTTGCTTCAGTCTGTATCCATATTTTTCAGTGACAGATGCATTCCAAAATAAGTTTGTATGGACAGTCTGGCAATTAGCCAATGAGATCTTCATATCATCAGCAGATACTATAAAATGCAAATTTCTGACTATACCTGATTGGTCGAAATTTAGAAAGGCAAAGTAATATCATACGACTGCTTGCAGCAGCAGAAAAAAGTTTCTTGTTTTAATTATTACCTACTATTAGTCTAGTTCCTGAACATTTATTCTTTTATTTCTTGATAGTTGCATTTACCTTGTGGAGCTAATCTTTAAACTATTTAAGTACTACACTCCTCCCCATTTTTATCATGTTAACCTGCAACGTTCCAGCTCTAAGCATGTATTTCAATCAGAGTAAAAACAGTGTGTATCCTGATCAGATGGCTTCATCAGAAGCCATCTGGTCTGGATCTACAGTGTTTTTAAAAAAAGGATAAATCCGTGTTCAGCAGGACAGGGGTTAACATCTCATCCTCTTCAGTCAGATAAGATGCTACTATCCGAGAGGAAAAAAAAGAAAAAAAAAGATTGAAGAAAAACAATCTAGAATAAATTTTTCATTTTGATAAAAAAAAGGGAAATATCAGGCTAGTGGCTAGTCTAATAATTAACGGTGTTATATATACCCCACCCATGGTAGTGTGTTTCACCAGCATGCACAAACAGTTGTCGGCGCGATATTACCTATGCAGTTGACTATTTGTCTATATTCCTCACATGTTCAATGTTAACACGTTTAACCAATCACCGTTTTCTCTGAAGTGTGGAGGCGGTGCGAACTGAATCAAGCAACAATACGTATTTCTTTTTAACTGTAATAACATAAACCGTGTTCTAAATAGAAATAAAATGGTTTTTTTTGCAAATCATGTATTAATTGGAAGTTAATTAATTGTGATTAACTGCGACGATTCTCGTGTCATCGGATACCCATCGATGCAAGTATAGGTACTATTAACCCATAAAGTGCTAACCAGTATGAAATGTCATATCATAAACCTTGCTGTTTAATGTGAATCAACAGACGATTCACATAAAATAGCAGACTTTATTTTTCGTGCACGACAATGAAGCAATAAGCTACACATCGGGATACACATTTGCGGACTCCTGCATTCATGATAAATGATTTTCTTTTGGTATTGTTTCAGCAGGCGTTCAAGCATCTCTTAATAATATGTGTCACTTTAAGCTTTATGCTTCCATATGACTGTTTTTGTTTGTTTGTATTAGCCTTAACCATTTATTGTAAATGTGTTTGTGCTAAATAAATCATTTGTCATTTGTGTAGGCTCAGATCAGTCCTGCTTCACATCTCTCGGCTAATCTTCAATCCAGCTGCGAGGCCCCAGTGGCGGAGTAAAGATTAAATGCCAGCGAAACGCACAAGCTAGTCACACTCCTGTCAGCTATATATTTACAGGCTTTTAGTTAAGAGTGCGTACCAAAATATTCATTTTCTTATTTCTCAACCAAAACATATGTTATGGGTATGAAAAAGAACCGTCTTAATGAGACGGTTAAATATTGTATGTCTAACCTCTATTTATATTACATGTATATATTATCAATATTAAGAGTCGTCAGTGTGTCTTTAGGACCATTGTCTTGAACAGTGACCTATCTGATATACGCCACGTTATTGGGGGTATTAAAACTCTGGCGCCGGGTGGGGGCGTTTCCATTATCTATCACTGCAGGGATATTTCTGGTCCGGAAAATGAATGGGCCATTAAAATGGGCCAATGGCTCATGTCCCATTCATTTGCATGCAAAAATCAAGATTTAGATGGGCCATTAGAAATTTTGATGGGCCATTTACAATAAATAATGGGCCCAAGAAACCTTAATATCCACCTTAAAGAAAAATGAACACCATATTTGAATAGCTTATGTGTGGGGCCCAGCCAAAAATGCAATCAGATTTACTCTAACACTCATAGTTTTTTTTTTCATAAAATGGTTTGGGCCTATCCAAGAAATATCACTGCTTCTGTTGTTATGGCTGCATGGTTGCATCCAGGATTTAAGCTATTTTCAATTTGTTAATGCAAAATTAAGCAATTTGTTTGGCCTGATGTGAAATGTTAATCGTCATTCTATAAAGTCTGAATGTGCAGCTACTCCGTAGGCCTATATTTTAGCATGTTCTCCTTTACTTGAGGGGCGCCACCGTTGGGGAGTTCGGGTTATGTGTTCATGTGTTTCACTGCTGGGGAGTTTCTGTGGATTTTCCGCACATCCGATTCGTTGCTGACGTTTGGCGGGAAATTGTGACAGCTGGAAGCGAGCATTTTCCCAGTGCTTAAGGTTTGATGGGGGTACTGGACCTATTGCTCATCAAAATGCTTCAAAATGACACTCCAAGAATGTAACTATGCAACATTAATAGGCTTCTTGTTTTCAGGTTTTCATTAGTTTACAAAAGAATGCCAGTGTCACTAAGTGTGGTTTCATAATTTGAAAAAAGCAATCCCTAATTGTCTATTTATCCTCGAAGGACCAGTTTCAGTGACCCTAAGGTTTTTTTTTGGCAAAATTATCAAACTTCTTGGAAACAATTAAATTTTGTGCATAGCTCACATCAGAACTATCTTTGGACAATATGTTTGACATAGAATAGTGTTCAGAAAAATTATAACAAAACATTTGACACCATTTATCTTGACCTTCCCCATATTTCCTTATAGAAATGGGTTGGGACCTGTTTCAGTGACCCCCACTTAATTTTTAAGAAGATTAACATCAGTCAGTCAAAAGCATCTGTTCCTTGTTAACTAGCCCAACTTAAGACAAAACGATGTTGATTGTTGAAGCAATTAAGGTCTTTCTTTATAATGAAATATAGTTCACATTTAAGATACTAATTATGGAGCAAAAACATACTGTAAAGCCTAAGGGGGTAGGGGTAATAAACTGCGCAAAAATAAGTGAAGAATCAAATTGATTTCATAAAATTGTGCTTAATGGTGCAAGAAGATGCTGAATGTCTATATATCAAATTGTGGGGACATTGGCAATCTTATTGCAAGTTTTTCAGATATAAAAAGTTGATAATCATTTTTCCAGTTGACTAAAATATCTATTCAAATGATATAAGAACACCACATACTTTAAACTGGTTTCTTTCACAAACTATCTAGCTGATCAGTTCTTTTTGCATGTGAAGTGATAGAAAACAAGATGGAAGTCATATCACTACAGAAAATACATTCAGATAATGCTTTTAACCAAAGTTGTAGGCCTGAACTGGAAAGGGTAAAAAAGTATTAAGAAAAATGCCAAAAAATTGGGGTTGCCATGGAAATTACAAGTCTGTCAAACTACGCCTGTTTGTACACTACTGATTTTCAGTCCCATAAGAAGTCATCACATCTAAATTATGTTCAGTTGTATGAAACATTGAAATTGGAAATGGCAGCTCATTTTCAAAAGGTCACTGAAACAGGTCTGTCACTGGAACAGGTCCTCCTACGATAGTAAGAACATGTTGCATATTCATTGAGGAATTCATTTCAAAATAATCGCTACAAGTGAGGTACTGAAAAAATGACAATTATAAGTTGGTATCAGTCACAGCTAGGTGTTTGGCACAGACCTGAGATGAAGCGTGGTAGCTCAGTGGTTAGGCACTTGCCTCTGGTGGTAGAGGTCCCAGGTTCGATCTCTGCTCGCAGCGAGGAAAATTTCGGTGTCCAAAAACGTTGAAGAATCCTACGTTAATTTAGATATGGTTACTTGTAGGCTGTCATCATGCAACCCGGAGTGTACAAAGTACACCTTAGGGAGCGCAGTGGCTCAGTGGTAGAGTGCTTGACTCGAGACCCATAGGGAGCACAGTGGCTCAGTGGTAGAGTGCTTGACTCAAGACAGAAGGGTTGCAGATTCGAGCCTCACCAGCGTCACTGCGTTGTGTCTTGAGCAAGACACATTTATCCTAGCTTAGTACTGGTTCAACCCTGGAAGACCCTTCTGTTTTTAACTGATAGATTGTTGATGGGTCGTAAAGAATCAAACAAACAAACAAAGTACACCTGCCGATAAAACTTGAAAGAGGGTCTGGCAGTATATAAAGAAAGAAAGATATAAGGGGTATTGGACCATTTCTAGACGAGTTACCCCTAAAATAACGTATATCTGTACTAAAAATAGAAAAGGTAAATAAGTCCAGAAATCATGATTTTATGAACGATGCCCTCACTTCTGTGTTCTCTCACCTTTGTGACTTTCAGTATTCGGAAAAAACTTAGTGGCGATTGGTAGCAGGGTCATTTACCTTCACAAAAATACCGTACAGTATATACTAGGAGGAAACACTAAGCCACAGCAGCCCAGGATTTCATATTTCTTCTGCCAAAACGCTTACTCGGAATTCAATGTCGGGTATTTTCGCTACTTGTGTCATAATATACACAAAAAAATGCATTGCTATCCTATAACTTAACATAAAACAAAGTCATTCGTACCCAGTGGAAAGAACATACCGATTCATAGGCACATAATCTGTTTACTTTTTGTAGCAATTCCTTCATTTCTTCTTGCATCAACCTTTTTGGACGGAATACTTATTTCTGACCTTGACGGACAGTGCAAGTTTGATTACTTTGGCGATTTTCATTGAAAGACTTAAGCATAGGAATACATTAACCGGAGGTGTGTCTCCATAGACCAATGAAACAGTGCATTAAAAATACAGCATCAGCCTATACACGATGCAAATTATGATACATGTATCGGTATACTATTTTACACTAGTATTACTTAGGTTTATACCAATTGCAGAAAGGGAGCGCAGTGGCTCAGTGGTAGAGTGCTTGACTCAAGACCCAGAGGCTGCGGGTTCGAGCCTCACTGGCATCATTGCGTTGTGATCCTTGAGCAAGACACATTTATCCTAGCTTAGTACTGGTTCAACCCAGGAAGACCCGTCCCTGTTTAACTGAAAGATTGTTGATGAAACGTAAAGAATCAAATCAAGCAAAACAAAAACCCATTGCAGAGCATTTCAAGATACATTTGCACAATATTTACTCCCTATTGCTTATTCAAGTATGGTAGTTAGCTGACAGTTACTGTTCAAAGGAACAAACATGTAAGTCGGATGTTCTAAAATATCTTGTGGGTCATTTTAGATGTTGAAGTACCAACCAAATGGTTGTTAGTTGATGCTTTAAGTTGATTTAGAAGAAAAAAATCCGCAGGAACAAATTACCCAGCATATACCCCACCCCTATTTTCTTTCCTGAAAATGTATGCTATTTACATCTGCTGCATATATTAGGATGCACATCAGACTAGATTTGTTCATGGAAGCAAACAATGTGAACCCAGGCCTTTAGTTAAGAGTGCGTAACAGAAAAATAATTTTCTTATTTCTCAACACAAACATATGTTGTGGGTACTCAAAAGAACTGTCTCAATGAGACGGTTCTTTTGAGCACCCAAAACATACGCTAAAAGTTATAGGTAAGAAAATATTTGCAATTTTACGCTGAAATATTTTGTTTATCTTAACCTATGGAACCCTGATCAGACTGCTCCCATTGGATGGGTTAGTGGAGCTCAACACCTGGAAGATTGTTTGTTTGATTTGATTCTTTACATCCCATCAACAATCTTTCAGTTAAACAGGGATGTGTCTTCCTGGGTTGAACCAGTACTAAGCTAGGATAAATGTGTCTTGCTCAAGGACCACAACGCAGTGACGCCGGTGAGGCTCGAACCCGCGGCCCCTCGGTCTCGAGTCAAGCACTCTACCACTGAGCCACTGCGCTCCCTGAAGATTGTATTTTAGAAATTCAGCGATTCAAGAGTCAAATCTAGATTACTGATGATCATTGCTGTAAGGAGTTATGAACTTGCATTTGAAGCAGCTTGCAGCAGCATAATCAATATAATATTTCATGGGGATGTTCTTTTGACTCTTTCCTTGCTAACGGCGACTTTGTCATCTGCTGATAACCTTAGCAAACAGTTTGGACCCAGATCAGGACTGACAGAATGTCGGTCCTGATCTGGATCCAAACTGTTTGACACCCTGATGGTATTCCTGAAAGAATTTTTCGAAGAAGTTAATTTTGAAAAAAATCAGCAGAGGACGAGAATATCGTGAAAAATTACCCAGCATGCAAAAAGCTAATCTATTTTCATTGTATAAAATGATAGTAGTAGTGGGAGTGACATACTCTTGCGTAGGCATTCCAGCTTCCTACACTTGCCAGGGCGTGCAGTATATTACATTTCATGGTCAACAGTTTTGTGCTTTCTTACACTCCAGCCGTAGGGAAAAACCTGTTCACTCATAAGCACTTGGTACTCTCCCTCAAAAAGAGGTACTGCTGCCATGTGTAGCTTCTAGACGGAGTCTGGGCTGTCAGTCTATCTTCACTCACAAAAGGGCATTCTTGGGCCTGAGGTACCCCAATTTTGGATTCCTGTGAAAACTTTGCTTTGGTCCAGACAATATACAAATAAATCTTTGGAGACTCACTCAAAGAGTGCCAGAATTATGACCTTGAATCCAGGGGAGGAGGGGGGGTGTCCTTGTGCGAGACACTATCAATTCATGATTGCTTCAACTCTGGAAAATGTTCTGACATGACTGAAAAATTGTTGACTGGGGAAGTGGAGTAGCAGCTCTTAACAACACCAAAAAAATCTTGGAGAAGTTGTTTGGTATGTATTCAGTATATGTTTATGTAGAATGGTCATTTTTTGGACATAGTTTTTTTAGTTATAAATAATATAAATGAAAAAGCAAAAACAAAAAAATTCAGTCAGATAAAGCTGATGGCTTTATGCCAGGCTTCCAAATTCGAAAATTATTTTTCTTATTTCTCAACCATTTCAATGAGATGGTGTTCTTTTGAACACCCAAACCCGAAACATGTTTAAACTGATGGGCAAGAAAATAACAATTTTACGCTAAAAAAATTGCTTAGTTGAACCTTACACAACACTATTTCTTTTTCAGGGATATTATTTCATGACAGAGAAAACATGTAACAGGATTTCATCTTTGGAGATAGGTGAGTGCTGAGAAAAATCTGTTAACTCATTGCATGCTGGGTAATTTTTCATGTTTTTGTTGTCATCCACTGAATTTTTTCAAAAATTAACTTTTTTCAAAAAATTATTTCAAGATCACTCACTATCAGAGTGTCAAGCGATTTGGACCAGATGGGACCAATATATTGTTGGACCTGATCTGGGTCCAAACTGTTTGTAAAGGTTATCAGCAGATGACAAAAGTCACCGCTAGCAAGGTTAGAGTTAATAATCACACTGGGTAGGCTGCAAAATTTTCACCACGATACATAGGTCTTTTGAGCATGGTTGCTGCCTTAATCAAAGGCAGCAACCCTGCTCAAAAGACCTATGTATCGTGGTAAAAATGGTGAAAATTTTGAATCTGTCCTTTTGGACCTTACCAAGACGGCGTTCCACACCAATAATCCTGTTGTAATGTTGCCATTTTTGGAAACGATGTTTTCTCAAAACATCTGTTTCCAATGGTATCATATACACAAAATACACACAAAATCCCCATACCATCGAACCCCCGTTCAACATTGCTACCCAGTCCGCTACCTATACCGTTACAGCCTGTGTAAGTCGCTGGGAACCAAATGGCCTTAATGCAAACAACCCTTGTCCTGCTGCTAGACAAAAACAATATTGGTATTTTATTAGTTTGTTGCGGTTTTCAGCTCTGAAATGTAAACCCAATGGTCAGAAAAACGTTGTTGTGCTTGAAAACTTGATTATTGAAAGCTAACATATGATTGAAACAGAATTATAAGTTTATTTGTACATCAAACGGAGAGGGTCTCAACGGGGTACCTTAAAAATCAGTGTTTCGTTTGTTAAAATTACGCTTTAATCAGTTTAATTTAAGAGAAATCAGTGATAAAAAAAAATTATTTTGTAATGCTGAATGTGCTTACTGGTAAAAATGCGTTTTATGAAGACGCTAATTGGTAAAAATTTGGGACAAATTCGCAAATCAGTAAACCCCATTGGATGCCTCAAACGAGCGTCAGAAAAACAATGCCTTAGCATGAGAAAACCTGCTCTTGCACGACGAAGAACCGTTTGCAATATCTATGATGCAGCCAGATATTGCAGTTAAAAGCACAATATCTTGCAATCGTTTTTTATCATTATACTTTTCTTTGCTTTTAAACATTACGAGACGGACAATAAACGCAGCCCTGTCCTTTTGTCATAAACGTGAAGAAGACACGTTTTCTTGTGGATTGCTAATGTTTTCCCGCCCTTTATGAACCTGACCGCCACTAAAATAGTTTTAAAAATATAGTGCGCTAAATATAAGTTTTTATGGACAGAATGATAGCAGTGGCGTTTGAAATTAAGTCAATTGCATGAAAAGACACTGTCGATAGACAGAAACGAATAATAATAATAAAATAAATACACCTTAACTTTCGTTTCGTTTCGCGCAACAATATCATCATCGAGAAGATTTATAGACTGGTTCTCTCCCTTTAATAGCTTGTCAGCATATGATTGACACAAGTATTAGCTTTTCAAAAAAAGCTGGCGGTTGTTTAGCCATATTTGCACACTGCATGCTTCCATTTGAGCTTCTCGAGCATATCCATGTAGATTTGTTCTAAGATCTGATTATTAACGTTTCAACTGTATTTTTTTTTACCATTAAACACATTCTTCCAGCGAGTATGTTGCTTGATCTTAAGCACCCAGCTTATGCATGGTATGTTATGGTAACGTATCTAGCATGAACGTTATTTGACAACATTGGACAGCCCGTTTTTCTAAAACTGATGCCAGAAATCAAGGCCTAGTCTTATATACATTATGAAAGACTGAAACCATCAATAGTTGACTAAAAGTCGCGATAATCACTGTGTCTCAACTCGGACCAGGGTCCGAGGTCTCAACATTTGTTTTCCACTAACATATTGCAGAATCATATACCTCATCATGTTTTGAGGTGTCACTAGATGCTCCGGGAATGGAAAATGAACAATTGCATGAAAAAAAAACCTGTCCTTCGGGATTGACTTTACTGTTGACTTGAAAATTTGGATATCGCAAGTGGATCTATCATACACATGCGCGGATCCAGAGGGGTATGGGGGGCCCGGACCACCTGGAAAATCACAAATTCTATAGGTTTCAATTGAAATTAGCATTTGGACCCCACACCTCTGGAAAAATTTGGACCCCCTCCCCTGAAAAATGATAGACCCCCACTGGAACCTTAAAAAATTATAGTTTTCCTTAAAATAAATTATTGGACCCCTCTGTAAAATTGTAAAAGGCTGATGCCTAAGAAAACGTTATCAGAGTGTTTTTTCTCTGTCAGTTGAGCCTGGAGCCCCCTACCCCCCCCCCCCCCCTATGACAAAAATTCCTGGATCCGCGCAAGATACTACCGTAAAGTCAACAGTGTTGGATGCACAGGCTCATCTTTGCTTACTAGCGTCTAATGCTCTTCACGTCGTTAAGAAAAAAAAGTGAATTTCCGGTGCGATTTTTCGGTTTTGTGACGGTGTATCGAGGCCTTTTATGCACCCACTGGAAATTTAAAAAAAGGAGTTCTGGCTGTCGCCCGCCATTTGATAAAATTGTGGGGCATTGATAGTTTGAATTTGTAAAGTAAATTTCCGAGATCCAAAACAATTTATATTACATGTTTGCGAACGTGTACGCGATCGCAATGAGCGAAAGTGATGAGTTTACAGAAATTGTCTTTTCATGCCAGATAGCTCATGGGCGGATCCAGAGGGGGGCAGACCCCACCCCTGAAAAATAGGGTTTCTTAGCATACTGGTCCGGTTCCCTTTAAAATCACAAAGCTACCAAGCCAGCATTCGATGTTGGGCCATCAGCGGCACGCCAGCGAAACGCCATTTAAATGGTGTTTCGCTGGCGGGCCAATGATGACCCGCATATAATGGTGTTTGGATCCTCTCTCCCATCATCTATTAAAAAAAAGTTGTCAAAGTTGGACCCCTTTCTGGATCCGCGCATGCAGCTGAGCAATTATGTTTTATGTGCGAAGTCCGCTTTTATGTGCCAATGCACCACGTGCTACCCAACTCTTAAAACAGCACGTGGCATGAAAGCGGCGGATTTGATCTTTATGTCTGCAGCTGATATCATTAGCAGACAGGTTTGACCCAGACCAGGCCCGACAAAATGTTTAATGTTTGTATTCATAACAAAGGCGCTGATAAGAATGTGCGGTACCCAGGCTGATCTGCGACTTTGTTGGTCTCATACAACAAAGTCGGGGTAAAACATCTACAGACGTGTGGTAAGGATGTTTGCAAATTCTGATATGTATGTCACCGCGGATGATCTCAAAGTCTTTTGCTGTTTTCATTAAGATGGATGTTATAAAGACCTTCCAATTTTCTGTAAAAAAACTAAATGGAAGGAAAATCCATCCATATTGGAAGACTTTTCCTTCCAAAAAAGACACACGGTCTGACTGTTCATGAAAACTAATGTATTGAAAGTCGGGATACATACATCAATAGATGTGTGGTGGTTAAAATAAAGCGAATTCTTCCTGTTTTCAAATTCACAGCCACCTAGTGGGGCTATTATCTTAAATTAATGAACGTACCTTCATCTACATCCCTTCTATGCTCGCAGTTAAGCCTGAAGGCGCTGACGATTTTCCGCAGATGCACAGGCTCGTATGAGCCTTCGCTGCTCGCATATGCGATAGGTACCATAATCTCATGAACTGGCTTATTTCATGGAAATGCCATTCATCAAGACCTAGAATCATGATACAATCAAATTATACTCGGTTTGTGCGTCTGTGCGTACACTATCTCGGTAATCATGAACTCTCAGGACCTTCCGTATGTAGTTTCATGAGGACAGCAAGACACGCCACGATCGGCTAAACAATTTGTTAAAATGTTCCATTTGTTTGAACCTAGGAAAAGCCGTTATTACTACATTTATTGAGTTATTTACGCTCAGATAACCGAAATTGATATTCAACTGTATAAAACAAAACGTACGTAAATATCTAGAATTTGATTTGGTCTGAGCATGCTGAGTCTTCATCCACTTCAAACTTTATGTTAGTGAGCAGCGGGACCCTAATGAGATTGCGCAAACGCACATGCTCTCCTGGGCCTTGTCATAAGTACCAGCAGGCTATTTACGAAATATTCTGGTACCAGTTTATATGAGGCATTGCGCAAGTTAATTTCGTGTCGGGCCCGAGCTATGCTTTCCGGGTCGCACGCGGCTTGGGTGTCCGATTATAAAAGATATATGACACAGAAGTAAAATGTAACTATCCATTATTCTAAGGACACTTTTTGTAATGACCGTACAGAATATATCTCCGACGCATCGGCGACATAGGTCGTGTAAATCAGCATTCGCTCGATTTTCAGAAAACAAATTTTAATGTTAAATGCTGGATTTACGTTAGCGACCGAAGTCGTTAGATTGACAGACGAAAAGGTCTGTTTGGTGTAAGCACGCGAAAGTTAACAGGAACATATCGTTGACAGCCACGCTGATTAAAAACAAGCACCAGTGAAGGAAAAAATCGTTGTGTACGAACTAATAGAATTGCATATAAAAATGACTAGTATACGAACTAATACATGACATTTAACGAACTATTCGAGTGTACGAACTAATACAAGATTTACCGTATTATAAAATCCAACTAACTAGGATTCCTTGGGATAATATATTAAGATAGATTCCAACCAAGGATGAAATAGATAAATGACTTGGTGACTAGCCTTGACAGGGACTCTTATGATTGTTCTTTGATGTGCTGATGGTACTTTAACAAGCAGAAATAGGGTCTCTTATTCCATTCGTTCTGATTTGTTCTATGTATTTTATAGAGGGTCTTACACAAGTTATCATTTCATAACAAGGTGGTAGAGTGGGGCAATTTATTTTCTGCTGAAGGTTTCTGAGAGATGGTTCCTCTATTGTTGGCAGGATTAAATTTACTTTTCAAACTTTGTTGAGGGATGGGGGCCAGGAAGTATATTCTTTTCTTTGCGTTCCTCTGTGGGAGGAGTCTGACTAGACTGAATAATGTTGACCAAATATTTAAAGCTTAAGTCAATCAGTTTAGACAGCCTTAGGTTAGTTTAAAAAATGATTTGAAATGGGCACAAATGGAAGATTCTCTCATCATATGAACTATTGCGAAATTAACACCTCCAAAGCTGGTTTATTTCAAAGAAAATTTACTTTGTTATTAACATAACTTCTTTGTATCAAAATTATGCAACCTGTGGCCATAACATTATTTTTTTCATTTGATGTTACTGTTATTCAGTGGAATATATCATGTCAAAAAGGGAGCGCAGAGGCTCAGTGGTAGAGTGCTTGACTGGAGACTGAGGGTTCAAGATTCACCGGCGTCACTGCGTCGTGGTCTTTGAGCAAGACGCATTTATCCTAGCTTAGTGCTGGTTCAACCAAGGAAGACCCGTCCCTGTTTAACTGAAATATTGTTGATGGGACGTAAAGAATCAAATCAAACAAACAAATCATGTCAAAAAATAATGTCATAGCCAGAAGTTAAATAACTCTTTGGTGACAAGAAACACAATTGGAATAAAAGTAAGTAAGGGTGCAAAGATCAGGAATCAATACAATCAAGTACCACACCTGACCCAGGATACCAATGGGAGAGTGACAAACTCACAGTAAGACACCACAAACAAGAGCCAAGAGGTCAGTCCTTTCCCAGCAAGTGACCGCAAAGCACATATAAACAGATGCACACAAAGACATAGCGAACACAAGACAGAACAAAAAACAAAAGATCCACAAAAGAAGTACCGCCTTGGAACGGTCAGTAAAATATTTTACTGGAAGGCTTAAACCGGTTTAACGGCGCCAACCTCACCCTTAATTCAGATGTGGATCAAGACACATAGATATTTGGTTTGCATGAAAGACCCCTAACTTATCAATGCATCATCTCCTAAAACATATAAATCAAGATATTACAAGGAGATAAAGCAAAGATAAGGACTCAACAGTAAATAAATCTGAATACTGGAGCAAAAGAAATCCAACAGGTAAACCCCAGTGGGCCCGACAAACAGCCAAAGTATCAGGCCCCTATCATCTCATCAATAGATGTCTTTAAGTCGGAACCATCATAGAGTCTCTTTGACTCTAAACACTCTTAAACACTCTTTGAAGTAAAGCAATAACTTTTTTTTTTTAAATTTCTCATGAAATGATCACTTCTGTAAGAGCCACTATGTATGACATGATGTTATCTACTGAATAACAGTAATGTCATATGATAGTTAAATTTATGTATTGATTGTATGAATGTTTCTAGTCATTTCATATAGGTCTGAAATAATGTATAGTCAATGTGTCTTTGCATATAGTTCTGAAGTAGATAATTGCACCCATAAAGCGTCACATCATTGTGTCCTAAGATAACCATTGGTAGCACATGGATTAGAATTTTTCTCAGCAAAGTGTATGTTCATTATAGATAAGTGTATTTTGCATATGCCAAGTAAAGGAAATGTGTGTAAATGCTTTATTCACATTTGCACAAACTTGATATTAAACTCTATGCAATAATCTTTTGTGCAAGATCTACTTTGTATAACATGATGTTATCTACTGAATAACAGTACTGCCATACGATAGTTGAGTTTATGTATAGATTGTATACATGTTACTAGTCATTGTATGAAGGTCTGAGGTAACGCATGTATTGTCATTGTGTCATTGCATATAGTTTTGAAGTCCAGCGAGAGTCACAGCCTTGTTTCCTAAAATAAACATTGGTAGCACAATGAGTTATTTTTTTTACAAACAAAGTGCATGTTTGTTAAAGATATGTATATGCAGTGGCTAAGTGGTAGAGTGCTTGACTCGAGATGAAGGGGCCCAGACTCGAGCCTCAACAGCGTCACTGCACTGTGTCCTTGCGCAAGACACATTTATCCTAGCTTACTACTGGTTTCAACCCTTACTAACCCTTTATAACTGAAAGATTGTTGATGGGACGTTAAGAATCAAATCAAACAAAAAACCAAACAGTATATTTTGCAGAAGCATGTGAAAATGCTTTATTTGCTTTTTGACAAACTCCATATTATGTTTGATCTGTAAGAAGTCTAAATAGTCGCTGAAACCAGATATTATTTTGTTTAAAAAATTTGTCAACAAATTGCTTGCAAATTTACAATTTGCTGTTGCGTGTACCTTTGCTATTTGAGCATACTCTGTGCCATTATGAACAAAACTCAACCTGGTGGTTGAAAGAATATTACAAATTACAAATGCTGATTTGGGTATAATTCAAGGAATTATGTGACATGAGATTTCCTGTGACCGGCAAAGGTTCGGGTTAAGTCTGATCAGAGCCTTTGTGCTAGTAGCCAATACCACAACTGGTCCTGACAGCAAACTCCATTTAACTCTCCACTTAACTGCTATTCCTTGTAGCAAACTTGCATATTTAGAATAGGAGCTTAAAATTGGATCAAGTGTGATGTTTTTCAATTATCATCGATTATTTCCAAAAACACAATCAAACGAAGTTTTTGATTGATCATCGATTATAATTGGTGATCATGATTTATCATCGATGCAACGCTTAAGTTTACACTTGTCAAAATGCCACATTTTTGGAAATCACATGTCATGGCTCTTTTTTTTGCTCTTTTTTTATTTTTAAGTGCTTTTTTTTTACTTTTTATTGTCAATGTTCTTAATGAAACCTAAGTTTACCATCTATAAATCTTCTTTTTATATCTATACTATATGCCAGATATACACAGTTAATATTGCCACAGAGCTACATGCATCAGGGGGGATGCTATTTTGGCCCACATATGGGCTAAAATGCTTTTCACCATTTTGTTCTTATTGGTTTATTTGAACAATATACCAAGTTTAAAAGTAAAACTTTAAAATTGACGTTTATCTTTGCTATGGTTACCAAAAACGGACATCAAAATGGGCTAAAAAATGGAAAAGCGAACATTTTGGAACAAATTTGAGACATTTGACAGAGAAATTAACGTAAACTCAAACAAGATATTTTACCAGGTGATAAAAATTATCAGAACACATAACATATTAAAAGCGTTTTAGGTATGTAGCTATGCTGATATCTAATAATCCCTGACAAAGTTGGAGGGATATAGTTTTGGCGTCGTCCGTCCGTCGCATTTTTGTCCATCCACATCTCAGAACTACTGGTCAGATTTGATACATATTTGGTACACAATAAGTATCAAGTACTCTGATATCCTATAAGTTTCGTCAAAATCGACCCTTAAAACTTTAGTTATTGCCCTTGTTGGAATTTTTAGGCAATTATAATGCAAGTCTATTTTAGCAAAATGTTAACGGGTTGCTCCACTGAACAAAATGTTATCAAGAGCTAGGCAAAAGGAAATGGCTATGAACCATCTTTCCTTAACCATTGTTTCCTGTTTGCAATAATTCATCACATTACCCTCAAAATAGGGCAACAATGAACCGAATGGAAAATCTAAAAAGAAATCTAAACTTCTTAACCAGTAATCCAAACTCTTAAAATAATTTCAGTGATGTATTCGGCATAATGCCCTCTGCTAAATATGGGCAAAAGGTTTGGTACCAGTAAAATGCATTTAAGCCCCCCGGTGGCTTAGGCTGCTGTCCGTTCTAAGGCGGTGGTTCTGTTGTTGTTGACTTTTTGTTTATTGTTACTCCCATTGTGGGAATCTGTAATTGTTCTATGTTTTGTTGTACGTTACTTTATGTCCATTCTAGTATTATAATCATCTTGATGGGGAAGAGAGAGAGCTGGTTGCTTTGCTTAATTTGTCTTCCTGGTGTCTTGTGATGGTTGAGCAGCTCTTCCTCCCGGTACCATGGGGTTGTCTGCGGTTTGTGATTGTGGTATTTCTTGATCATACTCACTTACTATTTTTGATCCCACTTAACAAAATGGCCACCAGAGCTTAAAAGTGAAATAGGGTTTAAAGACATACCAGCCCATGTTTGAAATAATAAGATTGATATTTTGTCGCATGCCCCTTCAAAATTCTGTTATGCTAAAACTAAAAACTAAAAATAGAAATCATATCAAACTTTTCCTTCATCATTGGTCAGAAAAATATACAATATACAAATTCAAATATTCCTAAAATATCATCTACAAAAATGCACTCTGCTTAGCCTACACGAACTAAAATCACAAGACATCGTTTCCATCAGTACTCTCAGTGCTTTGATTATTCTTTTTGCTTACTTGACCTGTTTAGGGACAATACATCTGTTAAATGAAAGATCACCAGAACAAACGAGATTCACCTGAATTTGAGCCAACACTAAATCATTGCTATTTTAATCACGGCTGAAAATAATGTTTCAAGGTGATTTGTGCGTAAATGATGCTTTTGAAACTTGATTTCTCGTAGTTACATTTAATCTTTAATGGGTAATTTTTGCATGCTTTTTTGATTCGGCAAATTTTCACTACAATCAACTTTTCAAAAAAAATCTTTCAGGAATACCATCAGAGTGTCAAACAGTTTGGGTACATATCAGGTCCGACCATTTGTTATCGGTAGATTGAAAATATGGCCACTAGCTGGGAGCGTGTTAACCTAAATATGGTAAGAATTTTCTTTTTCTCCATGAAAAGCTTTTTTGTAGTTTTCTTTTGGTTCCAGTTATTACCAACACAGTTTAGTGCAGCCCATGTGGTCCCATAGGTTTAGATAAACAAATTTTTTTAGCGTAAAATTTTAAATATTTTCTAAACAATCAGTTTGAACGTATGTTTTGGGTGCTCAAAAGAACCGTCTCATTGAGACGGTTCTTTTGAGTACCCACAACATATGTTTTGGTTGAGAAATAAGAAAAATAATTTTTTGGTACACACTCTCAACTAAAGGCAAGTGAACCATATTATTATAAAGGGGCAATTTTACAAAAATGACCATTTTATTGTTATTTTCCTATATTCCTTATGTAAAGAATTCCATGTTAAAAAATGTGGCTTTACAACATGATGACCAGGTTATAATGTGATGTTTTATCAAGCGACTCTACTGTATTTTTATTTTCTTTGAAAATAAGAAAAATAGCAAAACTGAATATCACTGAAAATAGGGACACAAAACTCTTTCATTAACAGGTAGAACCCAAAAGAATCTGATATAAAAAGAATTTAAAGATGATTGTTTTGAGTGAGCATAATCTAATGGTAGTTACATTTTTGTTCCCTGCCTTAAATTTCGAAGAAAAGCTAGGGGACAGAGTACTTGGCATTCCGTCCTTCCATACTTCAGCTTGCGGAAAGTCTCGTGATTTGTTCAGTCAGACAATAAGTCACATGCTCTTCCTTGAACCAGTTTTATTCTTGTCTTACATATTGTGATCTAGCCAATAAAATTGGGGAGGGATGTAGTACATAAATATGGCCAGCATGGCAAGTGTTACATTCAGGATTTTGGGGGAGCGCAGTGGCTCAGTGGTTGAATGCTTGACTTGAGACCGAAGGGCCGCGGGTTTGAGCCTCACCGGCGTCACTGCGTTGTGGTCCTTGAGCAAGACACATTTATCCTAGCTTAGTACTGGTCCAACCCAGGAAGACCTGTCCCTGTTTAGCTGAAAGATTGTTGATGGGATGTGAAGAATCAAATCAAACAAACGAACAAATCAGGATTTTGGAAAGTTTAAACTTTCACCCATAAATCGGTGAAATCACTGGCTGCTAGTGCTATGGAAAACAACTGATGTTGCCTGCTGATTGTCTGATTAGTCAGGTAATATGACCAGTCAGAAACAGCTGTGCTGTCTTGTTGTCTGCCCTTGGGGTGTAGGTCAAACCTACGCAAAATTAACATTTGTCATCCTGTATCACATCATGGCTGTATTGAGAAAAGTCGGCTAAAAGCCACCAGGTATGGCTCAGTCCAGCCTGCTCAGTCTGTAGAAAGTATCGATGTTATACAGTAGAACCTGTGTAAAACAGCCACTCAAAAATAGACAAAACAAAAATCTTAATGACAATAGTAGCTTAATGAAGGTCGAAAGTATTGCAGAATGCCCTTTGGAGCATTCTGCAATACTTTTGACCTGCATTAAGTGATAATTGCTCTGGAAAACCAATTTTCGGTCTTTTTGAGAGTGGCCGTACTTTCCAGAGCGAACAAGAAAGGAGCTCTGATAATGATTACACTGGGAAATGTGCAGGCTGGTCTTCATCTGTATCACTGCAAGTTGCATGTAACAGATTCAGGTTTTCTTCTGATTTGGCCCGTATTGCTCTAGATATGGTCCTCAATGCAAGAAAACACAACTGTTGCACGTGAACAACAAAGGCGCAGACCAGCCTGCGCATTCACACCGCCTGATCAAGGCCTTTGCTGGAAAGTATATTAGTCCAGCTTGCTCCATGCAAAATTTCAATATTCTAGCTAGTCTTTGCAGCTGAACAGGCTGGTTTTAGGCCTTACTTGGTCAGAAACCCAGAAGACAGGTTTTGTCTCATCAAGACCCTACCTGCAGCAGCTGCTGTCTGACATTCTGAGAAAAGAATAGTAGGTCTGACATTCCGGGAAAAGTAAAAGTAGTGATACAGATAGAGATGTAGGTAATCAGGTGAAGACAGCTGAACAACAAATCAGATGACGCCCAGAGCGACAGGTAATCGGTGAATTCAGAGTTCTAAAATCTGCCAACCTGGCCTTGCGGTTAAAAAACTTGAGTTCATTCTCAAACTCAAAATAAAGCACAATGATTGGCTGCTTGCGGACATGTGTCCGCAAGCAGCCAATCATTGCGCTTTATTTTGAGTTTGAGACTGTACTCAAGTTTTATAACCTCGAGGCCAGGTCTTCACAAACAGGGCAGACCCAAAGCAGTCTGATCCGGGACTTCCCTGTTTGCTATTCTGACAAGCGTTTTGTGAATTCCAGCCCAGAAAGCCAATATTTTATTTGAGAACAGAAAGAGAAAAATGTTCAAGTTTTAGAACATTTACCGTAGATGATACAGTTTCTTTACTGTATTCACCATGATTATGGCGCAAACACCAAAAGGCTTGTTAGTGAACAGTTTCAATACCCTCACATGAATTCAAATGTGTACGCAGTTGTGTTTTTGCGTTTATTGTAGTTACGCCAGCACCCTAGATAAGCAGCGTATTTGCGTAAATCCACAATTAAATCCTCAAAAAAGCAATTAAAATGAAATGTGTGCGTACCCAAAAGCAATTCTAACGATTGGTATGCAATTACATGTGATGTCATTGCGTACCATTTGGTCCATTTCATTCCCATTTGGGTAATAAACAAATGCCAGTCGGGTATTGATTTTTTTTTTACTAGCGAGAGCGCAATATAACTCCAGTTTTATGAATAAAATATCGGTGCCCAGTCAAGTATTTTGCTGAAAAATACTATGATGAAAGTGAAACTTTGCAAAGTGTACACGCTCGACTGTCATCAAGGGGATGATATTTCCTTCAGGTACAATAAAATCCGTTAGTTTGATTCTTTAGAAAGGTAGACGATGGCAGTGACTAAATATGCAAGCACATTCCCGATGGCTTCATGCAATAAGAAAATGTCTATTACTGTGTAATCACAAAAAAAAAAAACGTGGCATAAAAATATGAAAATACGCAATTGTTTTTGCAAGTAAGCAATTGAGAACCATGTTGCGTAAATACCCAATTGACCCAAAAGCTTATCTAGGGCGCTGTATTATCCTAGCTTAGTACTGGTTAAACCCAGGAAGAACCGTCCCGCATAACTGAAAGATTGTTGAGTGGACTTAAAGAATCAAATCAAACAAAAAATAGGGCGCTGTACGCCCCTGATCTTTGCAAAGCTGATTAGTATATGGTAGCTATGCCCCTGGTCTTTACAAAGCTGATTAGTGGGTAGGGACTATTGCATACAAGTCAATGCGGCATTGACTGGGGGTCCGGGGGGGAGGGGGGGGGGGATGGGGAGAGACATTATTTCTTGTGTTATGTAGCTACTTACTCGTGGCATTCATTGTTCTTCGCACGCATTCAGGTTAAGCATTTGTTAGCTCTTTGCCTGCTTGTGTCATCTGTGGGTAACCTTAGCAAACAGTTTGGACCCGTGTGTACAGCTTTGCTTGGGGAACGCCATGCTCCATGCCAGACAGCAGAGTGAAGTTCAGTTCAGATCCTGTGATGTTATTCCCGAAATAATTGTTTGAAAATGTTAATTCTTAAAAGAAATCAGCAGACGACAAAAATAAAAGAAAAGTAACTTTAAGTTACCCAGCATGCAAGGTGTTAACCCTTAAAGCCCCACCTACAATTTGCAGCAGACGACAATTTCAAATTTTGCCGCTTTTTCAATAATAACAAATAAGGCATGATATTTCATGAGAATCGTCTGCTGGCAGATGATTCTCATGAAATATCATACCTTATTTTTATTGAAAATTGGGAAAGATTTCCCAAAATTTGTCATCTGCTGCAGTTGTGATTGGCGCTTTAAGGGTTAAGTTACCCAGCATGCAAAGTGTTAATCTACTACAAGATCTAGAGTAAAAGAGAGAAGAGCATGCCTTTCAATGAGCATACTGGTACATAATTTAAAATGAATTTTCTTATTTATCAACCAAAACATATGTTGTGGGTGCTCAAATGAACAGTCTCAATGAGACGGTTCTCTTGAGCACCTGAAACATATGTTTAAACTGATGGATGAGAAAATATTCACAATTTTACGCTCAAAATGTACTTCGCCTGGACCCATGGAAGAAAATGCAAATTATGCACTACATATGTTATCTTCATTTCACAATGATGTTATGGATTTGTTTGTGTGCATGCTTGATTGATTGGTCCGATTTTCCAGATGAATGTAAAATGGCACCTATTGATTATAATGACAAGCATTTTGTATTGTTTAATGTCCTGTCAACAATTTCGGTCATACAAGGACTTGGTCATATTCCAACTCATTACTTTTCTCCTACTTTTTTGCCGAGTCACTTGAAAGGCTGGCATTGGAGCTACAAAATTTACTTGCAGAAAAACTCCAAGCAAAAATCAGCGAATCCCCTGAACCCCATCTGGATCCACCCCTGAACTGCTCACCTTATCGATGACAAACAGCAGAATGAAATTCAGTTCAAACCTGATAACTTAAAAGCTGGAGGTGGTAGCTTCCATCTGGCCAGTTCTTATATCCCGCCACCTGTGGTCATGTGTACTGCTTTGCTTGCAGATGCCAGTGAAACTTGGCCGAACCTGCAACACTTGCAGCGTAAATTGACAGGCCATGATTAAACAGATCCCTTAGGAGCATTCTGCAATACTTTTGACCTGCATTAAGCGATAATCTGTCTTGAAAATCAATTTTGGACTTCTTTCTGAGTGGCCGTTTAAGACAGGTTTAACTGTATAATAACTAAAATATACAGTGTGAAAAGCATTCATTCTGCAAAAAAATCCTGTGTTTATACCAGTCTTGGAAAATTATTAATTGACAATTGAGTGCATAGCAGCTGGCAATAATTTGTAATTAAGCAAACTGCAATACTGCATAACATGCATATTCATTCCATTTTCTATTTTAGTATACTTTTAATACAAGTGTGAGGGTGAAATTTCATATAGTCTCAATATTAAAACTGCTTGTCATATATATGTATAAAGCTAAGAACTCAATACCTAGGAATTAATTAGATTGAGTCTTTGAGTTCATTTTTATACCCCGCCACACTTTAGTGTTGGGGTATTATGTTAAACCTTTCGGTGTCTGTCCGTCCGTCTGTCTGTCCGTCCGTGCTCACCATTTCCGATCGATAACTTGAGTATTTATTCACGGAATTTTTTCAAATTTTGCATACATATTGTTATCGGCGATGAGTGGTATGGGATTGTTAATGGGCAAAATCCGTCCATTTTTAACGGAGTTACTGCCCTTTTTCGTATTGGAAAAATGGTTTCTGGCCTGTTATTCCTTTACTGTTCATGATATCTGAATGAAACTTCACAGATATGTTGCACATCAAAGGTAACATATTGTGACTAAGGACCGTCACTCTGACCTTCCCAGTTTGTGAGTTATCCGCCCTTGATAGGTCTGAAAAAAAGGTTTTTGACCTATTGTTCCTTTACTATATGGAATATCTGAATATAACTTCACAGATATGTGTCACATCAAAGGTAACATATTGTGACTAAGAACCGTCACTCTTACCTTTCCCGTTTGTGAGTTATCCGCCCTTGATTGAATTAAAAAATGTTTTTTACCCGTAGTTCCTTTACTATGTGGAATATTTAAATGAAACTTTACAGATATGTTTCACATCAAAGGTTACATACTGTGACAAAGAACCATTACTCTTACCTTTCCAGTTCATGAGTTATCTGTCCTTGATTGATCTGAAAAATGGTTTTTGACCTGTAGTTCATTTACTATATGGAATATCTGAATGAAACTTCACAGATATGTTGATCATCAAAGGTTACATATTGTGACTAAGGATCGTCACTCTTACCTTTCCAGATTGTGAGTTATCCACCCTTGATTGATCTGAGAATTGGTTTTTGGCCTGTATTTCTTTTACTATATGGAATATCTGAATGAAACTTCACAGATATGTTGAACATCAAAGGTTACATATTTTTAGTAAGGACCGTCACCCTTACCTTTCCAGTTCATGAGTTATCCGCCCTTGATTGATCTGAAAAATGGTTTTTGACCTGTAGTTCATTTACTATATGGAGTATCTGAATGAAACTTCACAGATATGTTGACCATTCATTTCATCCCTCCTTGCTCACTGTTTCCGATCGATAACTTGAGTATTTATGCACAGAATTTTTTCAAATTTTGCATACATATTGTTATTGGGGATAAGTGGTATGGGATTGTTAATAGGCAAAATCCGACCATTTTCGATGGAGTTACTGCCCTTTCTCTCTTTAGAAAATGGTTTCTGGCCTGTTATTCTTTTACTGTTTATGATATCTGAATGAAACTTCACAGATATGTTGAACAGCAAAGGTTATATATTACAACGAAGGACCGTCACTCTTACCTTTCCAGTTCATGAGTTATCCGCCCTTGATTAATCTGGAAAATGTTTTTGACCTGTAGTTCCTTTACTATATGAAATATCTGAATGAAACTTCACAGATATGTTGACCATCAAAGGTTACATATTGTGACTAAGGACGTCATATCACTGTCTATCTCAGTTCTGTTGCTTTTTAGGCATTATATATCTCACAAAATAACTTTTGGTGCCCCGCAGTGGCGGGGTATTATGCAGTGCTTGCGGTGCTTTTATTGTACCATTTTTATACATCCTTTTTGAAAAAAATGGTCCGATTAGGGCATGGAGCTGTCTACCCGTCCGTAAATATTCTTGTATGTTCCATAATTCGTAACCCTTCAGGATAACTTCATGCAGTTTTATAGGACACACAAGGATGATTGTACCCCTTACTTAGTTTCCAAGTTATGCCCCTTCAATTTCCAAAATCTGTTTGCATGTGCCGTTACTCAGTAACCATTAGGGATATCTTCATGCAACAAGCCCTCATGCTGTGCTAGAGGTCTAAAATTTGGTCTGAGTCACAAATTCTTCAGAAGGCTCTGGTGAGACTGCGTGGATGCAGAGGCTGGTCTGAGCAGTGGCAGCTCTCCATTGCGATATGTACCAAAATCTCCTGTAATAACTCATATGATAAGTACCATTATCATATTATTGTTATTTTTTGGAGTAATCACATAGGTCTAGATAAACAAAAAAAATTGAGCGTAAAATGTGAATATTTTCTTTTCCATAAGTTATAACGTATGTATTGGGTGCTCAAAAGAACCGTCTCATGGAGACGGTTCTTTTGAGTACCCACAACATATATTTTGGTTAAGAAATAAGAAAATTGATTTTAAGTTACGAACCCTTATCTAGAGGGCTGGTAATCACCCATCTTGTAGTCCAGAATATGCCAGGTTGAAGCGGAAGTTGCCTGTTGTTATCATAGATATCTAGAAGATTGCAACTCTTTTTTTAGCATTCCTGTAAATTTTCTTATAAATTTGCATCCAAATTAAACCTTTTTTTTGCTCTATAATACTATTTAATGGCCATAAACTCTGGGATGGATTTTTAATGGGACCAATTAGACATAGCTTTGCCACTTTGCAAAATTAGTAGTGATTTAAACTGATATGCAATATGAGCCAGTTCATGAGGTTTTGGTATAATGGCTCCTGCATAAAGTTACTCTTTAAATCAACATGCACAGCTATCTAGTGGGACTATAGACATCTTGATTTTTGATCCACATAATGTATGTGGGTCAGGGATAGGGAAATCTCTAAATCCTAGCTATAGCTATTCAGCCCGATTGTGTAACCCAATATTAGTAAAAAATGTCAACCGCCACCACCTAAATGTACTCGATACATTTTGAAAAAGATAGTGTCATTTTTGTAGAATATAACTATGTATAGAAATGGTCCTCATTTGCTCATTAAATTAATTGATGATTGTTTATCTTTGTGTTGAAATAGACAGTTGGTGATCACCTTATAGGCTCTTACAACAGCCAGTCTTCCTCCCAATTTAAGCAATAAACCACCAATCACAGACTTCGATACAACACAAACAGGTTGCCCACATTTCTAAACTTGAGTAATTGTAAACTATGGTCTGGGCACAGATAAAGTCTAGTCAAACCAGACATGCATGGATGTGATATATGGCAGGGCATTTTCTGCCCATCTCTAGGGGCCAAATTTCGGCCCAAATAGCCACCTTTTTTTCCCAATACAGTGTCTGATTTTCACAATATTTTTTTTTTTTTTTTTTTTTTTTTTTTTACTTTTTTTAAAGACCACTACTACTTATGAAAAAAGAATGATACTTGAACACTTGTGTTTAAGTGGTATGCTTGACATAATACAATCTAAAATAACTTGATTTTGAGGATATATTTTGCTACCCTTGTTATGTTCTATGTTGTTAATTTCTCCCAATTTTGCTATTTAAGTCAATCATTTTTTCCCAACCTTTTCCCAAAATTGCTGGGGTCATAAGGCCAAATTGTCCTAGAATGTTTGAACATGTATCCTCCCACTCACACCAAACTGAACTGAGCTTATAGCAATATTACATGAAAATTGAATCGGCTTCATCTCATTTGCAGCCAGAAGTATCTGCTGTACTTTTGCCAGAATATTTTCCTATTTTTAGCATAAAAACATAAACTAGAATGCTGCTTAATGCTAAGACTCTCCATTAAATGTAAGACAAACAGCAAAAATGCAGACCAGCCTGTGCAATGCACAGGCTTGTCTGAATTTTTGCTATTTGCAGTTGCATCAAAAACTCAATATATATTATGTTGATGAACATCGAATGTTGCCAGTGGCTTATTGTGTTTGCAGCCTAGCCTTGGCCTATGATGGTCACATATTGAAGACAGATGTCTGTTTTCCCTTGATACCTCTGATAGAATGTTTAGCAATATTAAGGGCAGTGTGTCAGTTGTGCTACAGTTGATTTCATAAATGTAATCCAATGTAATCTGCAGCTTATTACACCCTGTGAAATGATGCTTTTTAAAAGGAAACATGTTAGTATTTTGGGTGAATGCTGGGTTTAAATTGATGGTGGTCCCTAAATTGGCACATATGGTGGTACCTTAAAGAAAGAAGGAGCAGTATGTCAGTAGTGCCAAAGTAGAAAAACCAAGACAACATAAGTTACACTATAGTGGAGTTGCATGCTGAATAATCAGTATGTCAGTAGTGCCAAAGTAGAAAAACCTAGACATCATAAGTTACACTGCAGTGGAGTTACATGCTGAAGATGACAGTGAGAAGGGGCAGTATGTCAGTAGTGCCAAAGTAGAAAAACCAAGACATAAGTTACACTGTAGTGGTGTTGCATGCTGAAGATGACAGTGAGATTATTGTGTCTGTAATACTACTCTGACTGTGTAGTAGTATCACAGTGCAGTTTTGCTACAATTGACAGTGTGAGTAATGCAGTGCAATGCAATTATGCTCCTGTTTACAATGTGATACATATATCAGTAGCACTACAGTGCAGTTGTTCTACAGTGTGAGTAATAGTGTCAGTACACCACACAGTGCTATTATAGTAGGACAGTAGACATTATTAGAAAGATGTCATTTGCATTTGCATTCAGTTGTACTATAGTTTACAGTGTTGAGTAATAATGTCAGTAGTGCTACAGTGCAGTTGTACCAAAGTTTACAGTGGGAGTAATAAATCAGTGGCACTACAGTGCAGCTGTAGCTGAACTACAGTTTACAATGGGAGTAACATGTCTGTAGCACCACTGTGTAGTTGTGCGACAGTTTACAATTGGATTAATACAAATGCAGTTGTAGCACAGTTTACAGTGGGAGTAATATGTCAGTGGTACTAAAATGTAGTTGTACCACAGTTTACAGTGGGAGGGGAGTAATGACACAGTAGTACTACTATGCAGTTGTACCACAGTTTACAGTGGGAGTAATATGTCAGTGGTACTAAAGTGCAGTTGTACCACAGTTTACAGTGGGAGTAATATGTCAGTGGTACTAAAGTGCAGTTGTACCACAGTTTACAGTTGGAGTAATATGTCAGTGGTACTAAAGTGCAGTTGTACCACAGTTTACAGTGTTGAGTAATATGCCAGTTGTACTACAGTGCAGTTGTACCACAGTTTACAGTGGGAGTAATATGCCAGTGGTTACACTGCAGTGCAGTTGTACCACAGTTTACAGTGGGAGTGATATGCCAGTTGTACTACAGTGCAGTTGTACCACAGTTAACAGTCGGAATAATATGTCAGTTGTACTATAGTGTAGTTGTACCACAGTTTACAGTGGGAGTAATTTGCCAGTGGTACTGCAGTGTAGTTGTGCCATAGTTTACATTGGAAATAATATAATCAGTTGTACTAACATACAATTGTACCACAGTTTACAGTGGGAGTAAGATGTCTGTTGTACTACAGTGTAGCTGTACCACAGTTTGCAGGGGGAGTAATATGTCAGTTGTACTACTGTGCAGTTGTACCACAGTTTACAGTCGGAATAATATGTCAGTTGTACTATAGTGTAGTTGTACCACTGTTTATAGTGGAAGTAATATGTCAGTAGCACTACAATGTAGTTGTACCACAGTTTCAGTGGGAGTAATATGCCAGTAGTACTACAGTGCAGTTATTCTACAGTTGACAGTGTGAGTAATATGTCAGTAGTGCTACAGTGCAGGTATTCTACAGTTGACATTGAGAGTAATATGTCACTAGTACTACAGTGCAGTTATTTTACAGTTGACAGAAGGAGTAATATGTCAGTGGTACTACAGTGCAGTTAACTACAGTTGATAGTAGGAGTAATATGTCAGTAGTACTACAGTGCAGTTATACTACAGTTGACAGTAGGTGGAATATGTCAGTAGTACTACAGTGCAGTTATACTACAGTTGACAGTAGGTGGAATATGTCAGTAGTACTACAGTGCAGTTTATCTACAGTTGACAGTAGGAGTAATATGTCAGTGGTACCACAGTACAGTTATTCTACAGTTGACAGTAGGTGGAATATGTCAGTAGTACTACAGTGCAGTTTATCTACAGTTGACAGTAGGAGTAATATGTCAGTAGTACTACAGTGCAGTTTATCTACAGTTGACAGTAGGAGTAATATGTCAGTAGTACTATAGTGCAGTTATTCTACAGTTGACAGTAGGAGTAATATGTCAGTGGTACCACAGTACAGTTATTCTACAGTTGACAGTAGGTGGAATATGTCAGTAGTACTACAGTGCAGTTTATCTACAGTTGACAGTAGGAGTAATATGTCAGTAGTACTACAGTGCAGTTTATCTACAGTTGACAGTAGGAGTAATATGTCAGTAGTACTACAGTGCAGTTATTCTACAGTTGACAGTAGGAGTAATATGTCAGTGGTACCACAGTACAGTTATTCTACAGTTGACAGTAGGTGCAATATGTCAGTAGTACTATAGTGCAGTTGTCCTACAGTTGACAGATTGAGTAATATGTCAGTAGTACTACGTTGCTGTTGTCCTACAGTTGACAGTGTGATTTTATGTCGATGGTGCTGCAGCGCAGGTATACTACAGTTGACAGTAGGAGTAATAATTTCAGTAGTGATACAGTGCAGTTATTCTACAGTTGAGAGTGAGAGTATTTATGTCACTAGTACTACGGTGCAGTTGTCCTACAGTTGACAGTTTGAGTAATATGTCAGTAGTACTACGATGCAGTTGTCCTACAGTTGACAGTGTGATTTTATGTCGGTGGTGCTGCAGCGCAGGTATACTACAGTTGACAGTAGGAGTACTATGTTAGTAGTACAACAGTGCAGTTTATATTCTACAGTTGACAGTGTGAGTAATATATCAGTAGTACTACAGTGCAGTTTATATTCTACAGTTGACAGTGTGAGTAATATGTCAGTGGTACTACAGTGCAGTTATTCTACAGTTGACAGTGTGAGTAATATGTCAGTAGTACTACAGTGCAGTTATTCTACAGTTGACAGTGTGAGTAATATGTCAGTAGTACTACAGTGCAGTTTATAGTCTACAGTTGACAGTGTGAGTAATATGTCAGTAGTGCTTCAAGGCAAATATTCTACGTTTGACAGTATGGCTAATATATCAGTAGTATACTACAGTGCAGTTATTCTACAGTTGACACTGTGAATAATATGTCAGTAGTACTACGTAGAGTTCAGTTATATTACAGTTGACAGAAGGAGTAATAATTGTCAGTAGTACTACATATAGTTGAGTTATTCTACAGTTGACAGTGTGAGTATTATGTCAGTAGTGCTACAAGGCAGTTATTCTACAGTACACAGTGGGAGTAATAATGTCAGAAGTACCACAGTGCAGATATTCTACAGTTGACAGTAGGAGTAATATGTTAGTAGTACTACAGTGCAGTTATTCTACAGTTGACAGTGTGAGGAATATGTCAGTAGTACGACAGTGCAGTTATTCTACAGTTGACAGTGTGAGGAATATGTCAGTAGTACGACAGTGCAGTTATTCTACAGTTGAAAGTGTGAGGAATATGTCAGTAGTACTACAAGGCAAATATTCTACTGTTGACAGCAGGCGTTATATGTCAGTAGTCCTATGTAGAGTTCAGTTATTTTACAGTTGACAGTAGGAGTAATAATTGTCAGTAGTACTTCGTAGAGTTCAGTTATTCTATACTCAACTACAAAAGAAACCCATCAGTCACTTCTCAGGGCAATTATGGAAATCAGAATTAAGGAATGAAATTATATTTATACCATATTCCGTAGCAATCAGTTTTGCATCATTTCATTGAATAATGTAACAGTTTTACTTAAATCTATTTATGCTAATCGCCAGAGTTTAGACAAGGGGTCATTTTAAAAAATGACAAGTTTTTCACTTGAGAATGAACATCTCGTTCTCGTCTAAATCAGTTCACTTGAGTTAAATTCGTCCAAAAACAGACATGACCTTCTTCTGCAGCTATAACTGCATTATTACGAGGTCGAGCGAAAAGCATGTGACGCCGCACAACGTTCTAGGGAATCCACGCCCATTCTTAACGGAGAGCAACCTGAAGTTGTCGAAGGTTCCGTAGTGCATTGAGCGATTATGGATGCGTCGCCAGAGCTCACCAAACAGCTGCTCTATCGTGTTGAGATCTGGACTTACTAAACTTACGCGGTTTCTTTTGGCTTCTGCACACATTGATTGCCTCCTCAGAGAGGGACATACCGGTTATTTGACGAAGTGAACTGATTAAGACTAAAACTCGAGTGGTAACCAATTGTCTGGAACTTGTCATTTTTAGAAATGACCCCTTGTCTATTCACTGACGTACAGCATGAACGGGTTAGAGTAAAACTGTTACACTATTCAATAATTTGATGCATAGTTGATTGTTAAAGAATATGGTATAAAGGCCATTTTGATTCCTTAATTATTTTACCATAATTGCCCTAACAAGTGACTGATGGGTTTCTTTTGTAGTTGAGTATACAAGTAATATGTCAGTAGTGCTGCAAGGCAAGTATTCTACTTAACAATAACTGACGGTTGAAGACTTCTTGAGTGTGATAATTACAGTTGTTCTGCTTCATTGGTCAACAATGACTGGCAGTTGAAGTCTGCTTGAGTGTGTGATAATATCTGTTCTTCTGCTGCATTGGTCAACAATAACTGACGGATTAAGACTGCTTGAGTGTGTGATAATGTCAGTTGTTCTGCTGCATTGGTCAACAATAACTGACAGTTGAAGACTGCTTGAGTGTGTGATAATATCAGTTCTTCTGCTGCATTGGTCAACAATAACTGACGGTTGAAGACTGCTTGAGTGTGTGATAATATCTGTTCTTCTGCTGCATTGGTCAACAATAACTGATGGTTGATGACTGCTTGAGTGTGTGATAGTATCAGTTCTTCTGCTGCATTGGTCAACAATAACTGACGGTTGAAGACTGCTTGAATGTGTGATAATGTCAGTTGTTCTGCTGCATTGGTCAACAATAACTGACAGTTGAAGACTGCTCGAGTGTGTGATAATATCAGTTCTTCTGCTGCATTGGTCAACAATAACTGACAGTTGAAGACTGCTTGAGTGTGTGATAATATCAGTTCTTCTGCTGCATTGGTCAACAATAACTGACGGTTGAAGACTGCTTGAGTGTGTGATAATGTCTGTTGTTCTGCTGCATTGGTCAACAATAACTGAAGACAGTGAGAGGAACATATTATGCTTTCTAAGCAATCACTCTTCTTGTATTATATTACCATCTGCTGACGGCATTGTTTGAACGAGACTAGCAGAAATATGAAACTCGGGTATCAAAAATAGTGTCAATGTGGGAGTTGAAGAGACACGTTTTTCTTATTATTAAACCTTAACTGAACCTTTAGGCCATTGGTTTTATTTTTTGTTTTACGGAATAAAAATAATTTCAATTTGAACCATTTTTAGTTCACCTTTTGGCAGCTATTGTGAGCGATCTTCATTTGTAGTGCATCCGTCATCTGTAAACTTTTTCTTAAAACAACATCTCTTCCTAAACCACTGATTCAAATTTACAATAACTTCACAAGAATGTTCCCCATAATGCCCTCTACCAAAATTGCACAAATGGTTCCACATCGCCAAATAAAGAGGCTGCCAGCTCTTGATAAGAAATATCATTTTAACAACATATCCTGCTGAACCACTGGTTCACATTCAAAATAATTTCACAGAAATGTTCCTCATTATGCCCTTTACCAAAATTGCACAAACAGTTCTGCTTAGTAGAACAAATGGGCTGCCAAAGCTCCACATAAGAAATATCTTTAAACTATATCTCCCGAACCTCGGGTCCATATTCAAATAATTTCACAGTGTAGCTCATGATGCTCTCTACCAAAATTGCACAAATGGTTCTGCTCTGTCAAACTAAGGCGCCACCAGCTCTAGATAAGAAATATCTTTAAACAACATATCCTCCTGAACTGCTGGTCCAAATTCAAAATGTTCCTCATGATGCCCTCTACCAAAATTACTCAAGCCACTCAGTTCGGCTGAACAAAATGGCCACCAGAGCTAAAAACAGAAATATATCTCTTTAGTCACAGGCCGAAACATCATCTCATGTGCCAGGATTTAGGTGAGCGGAGCATATTTCCTATATTATTTGAGGTAGGAATCCCACATTTGGTGTGTTTGCATCTTAGGATGACGGAGTGTTGCATACCATCCTTGGGTCACTGTGTCCTTGACCTTGACCTCTGATTTAGTTTCTAGAATCAGCTTTGAGTCTGGTGCATATTTGCTATATTCTTTGATGTAGGAATTCCAAATTTGATGTGTGAATATGTCTTGATATGGTGGAGTGTTGCGAAACATTTTTTGGTCACTGTGAACTTGACCTTGACCTGACCTAGTTTTTAGCATAATCTTGTTCAGAGCATGTCTCTTATTTCATTTAAGGTAGGAATCCCAAATTTGGTGTGTGGATGCATCTTGGGATGACCGAGTGTCACATACTATCCTTGGGTCACTCTGAACCTGACCTCTGACCTAGTTTCTAGAATCCACATCGGCTCAGGTGTATATATCCTATATTATTTGAGGTAGGAATCCCAAATTTAGTTTGTGAATGGATCTTGGGATGGCGGAGTGTCACATTCCATTTTTGGGTCACTGCAACCTTACCTTGACTTCGGACCTAAAATAATTGTGTCCTGAGCATATCTCTTATATTATTATGTCCCCCTCCTTCAGGTTCGGGAGACATATTGTTTTTCCCCGGGCGTCTGTCTGTCGGTCGCAAATTGTGTCCGCTCTATAACTTGAAAACCGCTTATGCTCTATTCATGAAACTTTACACAAATATAAATCAGCATGAGATGACATGCAGAGTGCAAGAATGGTAACTCTGCCTTTTATACTTTTTGAGTTATTTCCCTTGGAACTTTGTGCATCACAAAAATCGTGTCCCCTCTATAACTTGAAAACCGCCTATGCTCTATTCAGGAATTTTTATACAAACATCAATCCGCATGAGATGACGTGCAGAGTGCAAGAATGGTAACTCTGCCCTTTATACTTTTTGAGTTATTTTCCTTGGAACTTTGTCCATCACAAAAACCATGTCCGCTCTATAACTTGAAAAACGCTTAAGCTATATTCACGAAACTTTATACAAGTATCAACCAACATGAGTCAATGTGCAGAGTGCAAGAATGGTAACTCTGTCATTTATACTCCGAGTTATTTCCCTTGGAACTTTGTCCATCACAAAATTTTGTCACAGTTGTGTCCGCTCTATAACTTAACAACCATTTAAGCTATATTCAGGAAACTGTATACAAATTTCACTCAACATGAGTCGACATGCAGTTTCCCTCATTCAGGGTCGGGAGACATATTGTTTTTCCCCAAGCATCCGTCTGTCCATCTGTCTGTCTGTCTGTCCACTCCATAACTTGAAAACTGCTTAAGCTATATTCACGCAACTTTATACAAATATCAGTCAGCATGAGATGACGTGCAACATGAGTCCACATGCAGTCTCCCCCCTTCAGGGTTGGGAGACATAATATTGTTCTTCCCAGAATTTCTTATGACGCCAGATTACTTTCTTAGAGGGTGATGCAGGATATAAAGAAAGAACTTCTGATTTCAAAATGGATGTCGATCATGATGAAAATTATCTATGACTATTTTATATCAGGTTATTATTGTGCAATAGTTAACTACATTGACAGATATCTTTACTAGATACGAGCTGATTGTCTGCATGAAATGACTAGAATTTCTGTTAGAAATTGTACTTAATGTTTCTGTTTGAAATTGTATTTAATGACTCATGCTTTTGACATCAAAAGGGGGGAGACATCTGTTTTTTCGTAGAAAAACAATTCTAGTTTGAGTAAGTAATCCCACATTTGATATGTGGATGCATCTTGGGATGACAGTGTCATGTACCAGTTTTTGGGTCACTGTGACCTTGACCTTGTTTATAGAATAATCATGTCAGGTGCATATCTCCTATATTATTTGAGGTAGGAATCCCAAAGGGGTATGTGCATTAAGGGGCAAATTTGGCCCCCTCTGGAGCCCAAAACTGAAAGTTGCTTTTCACCAATTTCAGCCAATTGGTTTATTAGAAGAGTGGTCCAAGCGTAAAATTCTGGCATTTATTTTACTTTTTCCGTTGCTATTGTAACAAAAATGACCGACAAAATAGGCTTAAAATAGAGAAATTGTCATTTTGGGCCAAATTTAAGGCTCTTTCAGACCCATTTTTTAAGAATCAGATATCAGCACAAGCGAATACCAAAATGCATTTTAATATATTGTGTACCATGATAATTCTCACCTGCTGTTAAAATATCTTTTTGGTATTTGCATGTGCTCTATGTTAATTTTACTGTCAAAAGTCTTAAGTTTGCTCCAAAATGGTTACTTTCCTCTCTTCAGCCTATTTTGGCAGCGATTTTTGTTACCATGGCAACGGTAAAAATAGAATCAATCCCAGACTTTTACACTTGGGATATTGTTCTAATAAACTAATAAGAAGAAACGCAATTTACATTTTATGGCCTCATAGGGGGGCCAAAATAGCCTCTTAATGCACATCCCCCTTTGGTGTATGGATGCATCTTTAGATGGAGTTATGTTGTGTTCCATTTTTAGCTCATCATGACCTTGACCTATGACCTAGGTTCTAGAATAATCATGTCAGGAGCATATCTCCTATATTATTTGAGGTAGGAATCCCAAATTTGGTTTGTGGATTCATCTTGGGATGGCGGAGTGGTGCATACCATCTTTGGTCACTTTTACCTTGACATTGACTTCTGACCTCATTTCTAGGTTTCTCGTGTCTGGAGCATATCTCCTTTATTACGAATAACTTTCCTCAAATGTGTCTTAATTTTGTCGGGCCTGATATAGGTCCAAACTGTTTGCAGAGGTTGTCAACAGACGACTCTGGCAGCAGAGTTTAACATTTTCACCATGATTTGATGTCTATATTGATTCCAACAGACAACGAGGTAATTAGCAGGAGAACAGATTTATCAATATTTTTTTTCTGTAAAGACAAGAATGACCTGTCACATGGCTAAAGGGTACCACTTTTCTTGACCACTACCCATGAAGGGAATTAGGCCTATATATGTTCGGCAGGAGAACAGATATTCAAAACAGTGAATATACATAGACACCTATGTATATTTTTGCTTTGTCACCTCAACTGGTGTTAGAATAAACAAACAGTGTCCCCAAATGTGTTATTGTGGGTTTGCTTTCAATCTAATGATGATAGTTTTTAATTTATAAATGACCATTTCTAAGTCTGACCGAATAATATGTTGGCAGGACTTTAGTTAAGAGTGCGTAATAGAAAAATAATTTTCTTATTTCTCATCCAAAACAAATGTTGTGGGTACTCGAAAGAACAGTCTCTATGAGACAGATCTTTTGAGCACCCTAAACATATGTTAAATATTATAGGTAAGAAAATATTTACAATTTTGCGCTGATAATTTTTGTTTATCTAAACCTGTGGTTGGTGCACCATTGAACACAAACACACACTGACCAGTGACTAGCATTGTTTAGATGAGAAAAAACATACTCTTAAATTTTTAAAAATGCATTTTAGTTAAAGTATAGTTGCCACTTATAATATTGATTGACTCACTTATATTCCCTGCAGTTATGCATATAAATGATTGGTAGGCATGACTATAACTGCAGTTTTTGCATAAAAGTGATTGGTGGGCATTGAAACAAGATCTCAGGGAAGACTGTGGTGAGATTTAATTAAATGCTGCATCATCTCATCAGGGTGTTCACTGTTTACTTTCACAGATGGCAGACTAAACACCTGAAATATTCAGGCCCTGAGGTTATAAGGCTTTTATCATGCTCAACCTAACATGAAATTTATCATGCTCATAAATGTTAAAATGTCAACAGTTATTGGCATTTAACATTTTTTAGCATGATAAATACAACATCTGAGAATTTGAAAGCAATTTTAAAACAAAACAACTCTTATCTTTTTCAGCATTTTAGTTCTTATGAGCGCTTGAAATTTCATGCTCAGTTGAGTTGATCACGAAAAAAGTTTTATAACCTCGAGGCCAATGGCTAGTGAAACCACTTGTGATTGGTCTATGGTCAACTCCTCACTTTGGCTTGCCCTTACCTTATTAGACCTTAAGAGAGTATTCTTCTTGAAATTTGAATGCTATTTAACCCTTAATGCGCCAATCGCAATAAAAGTCGTCTGCTTTTCTCATCTGCTGAAATGTTTAAGAAGCCTCTATGGCAAACAGTGTGTATCCAGATCAGACTGCTCCTATAGGAGCAGTCTGTTCTGGGTCCACGCTGTTTGCTCTATACTTTCTTCGTCAGTAATGTTAGGCAATATTTTGCAGCAGACGACTTCAGCAGACGACATTTTCAGATGCAATTTTTTTCTTGGCGCTTTAAGGGATAATTTTTTCCTTGCTAGCAGCGCTGATAACCTTTGCAAACAGATTCAACCCAGGTTGGTGGTAGGGTGGTGCGCTCTCTGCTGCAGCTTTCAGAGAGATGGTCCTGTCATATTTGGCCTGAAGGCACTTCACTTGAGGCAAATTTGTGTGGGGGCTTTTAGTCTATTCCCATTCTTCTTTTCTATCTCCCTCTCTGGGAGGAGGCAAGACATGACTGAAATATTGTTGATCTGGATCCAAACTATTTGACACTCAGATGGTATTCCTAAAATAATTTTTCGAAACAGTTGATTTTGAAAAATCAGCAGACGACAAAAAAGCATGCAAAATTACCCAGTGGGCGAAGAGTTAACTGAGAGACTCTTCATTCTTTCATTTTACTATATATCGACTAATTCTAATTGTGTTTTACTACGTTGCAACTGTCTATTGGCAAACTCGTGATAGGGTTTGATTATTATTAATACTATTCACTGGCAAACTCTCAACAAGTCTGAATGCTAGAAATATCGACAACCACGTTCTTGGAATACTTTTAACGGCCTTCAAATGATTAATGAAATTTTACGTGATTATTGTGATGGTGACTTTTCAAACGGTATGTTTCATTGATTTTCCTTTTTTTCATGTTTTCTGTTGTAACTTCACCGCCTCTGTCGTCTGCTGAAAACCGTTGCAAACAGTTTGGACCGATATCAGGCCCGATAAAATGTTGGGCCTGATCTGGGTCCAAACTCTTGTCTTCCTGAAAGATTTTGTTGAAAAAGTTGATTTATAAAAAAATCAGCAGACGACAAAAAATCATGAAAAATGTTCAAGTATGCAAAGATGGTTTTGCGGGTAATTCATTACAATTGAAAATAGATTACTTGCTAGGGCCATGTAATAAATAGAGGGATTTTCCTTATAGTACCATTTAAACATCACAAATGTAACCATTAGGTGGCATAACTTGTTGAGCACAATAACATCCGAAAGTTTGATGAAAAGGAGGTCTCTTGTTGCTTAGCAACAAAAAAATGCTATTAAAGCTTACCTGGCTGGATGTCTTAAAATGGTTGCCATGGTTACTGGCATGTGCAGATCAGTTCCAAAAAAGGATCTCTTTTATAAACTACCACATAAAGTAACTATTCGGCAAAACACATATACTTCTTTTGAAAAATGTCAAATTGACAGATACGTTTAGCATGGAATAGTGACACAAATGCAAAATTGTGGCACCAGAAATGGGGATTGGGGTCCTGAATTGGCCCTTATATATAGATTATGGTTGGTAGGTTAAAGATAGTTTGATAAGTTAATTTTGGAATAAAACCGGCAGACTACAAAAAAAGTATGCAAAATTACTCAGTATGCAGAGTTAACTTTATGGATAGTGATGTTGATGTGGTGCAACAGCGCTCAATTTAGCGTCCGTACAGCCGTAAATTACGGGTCTGTTTTCCCCAAATACAGATAGAGTTGAAAATAAGTATGTACCGAATACGGGTGTGTTTTTGCCTGCATGGTACGTTTTTACCAGTAACCTGTAGTTTTCAACCATTTCCAATCAGAAGACACTAGATATTTGAACTAATTTGTGAATCTATCAAAATTTATGCGTTCAGAAATCCAGAATCAACTTGCTTATCGATGTTTTATTTTTGCCGCAATAGAAACTCCCCAATGTTCAGTTGCGTCCCCTTGCCATAACTTTCTTGAAGAACACATGTTTTCAGAATAATATGTGCGCAGAGACCAGTTTCGGAGAGTTTGCTATCAGTTTGGTCCTTGTAATTTCGTGTGAACCAGTCAATGCAGAAGCTGAAAGTAGGAATTTCTCAGATTTAGAAGCGCAGTGTTTACAGATGGAAATAAGACAATCATCGCTGGTCCAATATTCTTGCCTACGTGCATTTATATAGGGACATCGCTGTTTGATCAAACTGTAAATGAAGACAATATTTGGCATAAGTTTTTCTTTCTTCTTTTTTTTTCACTTTTTCTTATTTTAGTTTGGACCAAAACAATAAACAACAATGCTTCCCTGTTACAAAATGACTGTTACCTATAGTATCATATGAACCTCATATGCATACGTGTAACAGAGAAACTAGACCTGATATATCGCCATACATGATATTGTAACTACTGTGTTTCCAGGACTTAAGTGACCCCCGTTTTTTGCTAATTATTCTTTAATGGTGAGTTTAATTGAAAAATAAATTAGAGAAATGAATTTAGATATAGACTGCATAATTGAATTTATTTTTTCAACATAAATATGAGTTTTTGTATAGGCTGGGATTAGATGAAATTTCGGTGTGTTTTTGCTGTTCCTCTTTGAATTAGTCCCCAGTGAACCAAGAGCGATATTGATAAAACATGGCTTATACAGGTCAGTGGAGGTAATTCGCCAGTCCTACAGATAAGAGAGCGTAACAGAAAAATATTTTTCCTATTTCTCAACCAAATAATATGTTGTGTGTACTCAAAACAACCGTCTCGATGATACGGTTCTTTTGAGCACCCAAAACACGTGTTTGAACTGATGAAGACAATCGCTACTTCACGCTAAAATTGCTTAACTGGCCCAATCTTCGTTTATCATAGCAATGCAAATATACCACGTGTATATATTGGGGTACACATGGGTATATTCACAGTGAAAAACAACTAAGTTATTCTTTTGTACAGGGGATTTAGGCTTCATTTACAAATAAGGGCGTCTCCCAAAAAATAAGTTTTAGTTACGCAATGTGCATTAAAATCCACACGCTAAGTGCCCTTCTTCTAAGTTCAATTTAAAGCTGTTTAAAAAAAGAAAAACGGGGGTCACTTTAAACCTGGAAACACATTAATAATCACCGAGGAAATGAACTCTATAAGCAATAGGCTTTCGTTCAGATCCTCTCATTATGTTGTACTTGCTTATGTGTATGCATTTTGATAGAGTTATAAATAAGTATGTTTAAACCAATGATGCATAAATATCAAGCATGGCTCTTATGGTCATCCATACTTATTGGCTTGTAGACTGGCTCCCCGTTGTATGTTCATAAATTCATATTGATGTTTAAACTGATCAAGAGAGACAATCCAAACATTGTTTTACCATCAGAGTTGTCTATTCTTTCAGCTCTTAGAACATACTCAAACTCAGCCATCAGTAGATTGAGGAATCAATGAAACATATTTTTATACCCAGCCACTTAAAAAGTGCTGGTATTATGTTATACCGTCCGTTCATTTAGTTTTTTCAAGAAAATACAGAGTTATGGCCCTTAATTTGAAAATATACTGAAATTTTGTATACAATATCTAGGTCCAGACAATTGCAGTTAAGTTTTCATCTGAGTTATGGCCCTTGATTTATGCATTGTCTTTGTATCGAAAATATTTCTTGACAGGGTATGATGCATGCCTGCAGTGCTTTTATTTAGTTTGAGTGACTAATAAGTTTGAAGACGGGAGCCAGTCTAATTGACTTGAAATGTTGCAGGAATCTCGTATTCCCATATTCCAGATGCAATCTTTGGCAATAGGAGACAATAAATTAATAGGCTGGCCAAACAGGGGAAAACTTCATAGACCCTTCTATGATTAATATAAGAGAGTCATGATAAGCTTTGTCTATTGGGTAATTTGTCTACGTTTCTGGTGATTTCATACTGATAGTTCCATTGACCAATACCACTAATAATGAGAAAGGATTGATGAGTAGCACTGTCTGATAGAAAATGACATTTTTCCCCTTCGGTGTATGTATTTTCTTAAACACATTCTGCAGTATGGAATAATAGTCCCACTTTTGAAAATTGCAATGCAATTTTCAATAGAGGGACTATTATTCCATTGCAATTTTCATAAAAGGGACTATTGTTTCATGCAATTTCAGAAGGGGGGACTATTATTCTTGCAATTTTCAAAAGGGGGCTATTAATAAAGGGGGGACTATTATTCCATGCAATTTTCAAAAGGGAGACTATTATTCCATGCAATTTTCAAAAGGGAGCGTATTATTCCATGCAATTTCAAAAGGAAGACTATTATTCCATGCAATTTTCAAAAGGGAGACTTATTCTATGCAATTATTCTAAAGGGGGACTATTATTCCATTGCAGTTTTCAAAAGGGGAACTATTATTCCATTGCAATTTTCAAAAGGGAGACTATTCCATGCACTTATCAAAAAGGGGGACTATTATTACTTTGCAATTTTCAAAAGGGGGACTAATATTCCATGCACTTTTTTCAAAAGAGGGACTATTATTCCATTGCAATTCTGGTGATTTCATACTGATAGTTCCATTGACCACTACCACTAATAATGAGAAAGGATTGATGCTCAATAACTGTCTGATAGAAAATGACATTTTTTCCCTTCGTCCTATGTATATTCTTAGTATGGAATAATAGTCCCACTTTTGAAAATTGCAATGCAATTTTCAAAAGGGGGACTATTATTCCATTTCAATTTTCAAAAGGGGATATTATTCCATGCAATTTTCAAAAGGGGCACTTATTCCATTGGAATTTTCAAAAGGAGGCTATTATTCCTTGCAATTTTCTAATGGGGGACTATTATTCCATGCAATTTTCAAAAGGGTGACTATTTTACCATTGCAATTTTCAAATTTGGGACTATTATTCCATGCAATTTTCAAAGGGGAGACTTTTATTCCATGCAATTTCAAAGGGGGGTGGGGGGGGGGACCATTATTCCATACAATAGTCTAAAGAGGGACATGTTATCCATGTAATTTCAAAGAGGGACTATTAATCCATGCAATTCAAAAGGGGGACTATTATTCAATGCAATTTTCCAAAGAGGGACTATTATTCCATACAATTTTCAAAAAAGGGGCTATTATTCCATACAATTTTCAAAAGAGGGACTTTTATTCCATACAATTTTCAAAAGAGGGACTATTATTCCATTGCAATTCTGGTGATTTCATCCTGATAGTTCCATTGACCAATACTAATAATAATGAGAAAGGATTGATGAGTATCACTGTCTGATAGAAAATGACATTTTTCCCCCTTCGTCGTATGTATATTATTGTATAGAATAATTGTCCCCCTTTTGAAAATTGCAGTGCAATTTTCAAAAGGGGGACTATTATTCCATTGCAATTTTCAAAAGGGGGCTTTAATTGGTGAGATCATCCTTATTGACAAGCTAATGGTTGGGGGCATAGTGTTTCATAAACACAATTTCTAGTTTATTTTTCCTTCAGCTTTGATGGGTTTGTAGCAGATTGCATGGTTTTATAAGTGCTTACATTTTAGATTGATTTGCTTTCGATGTTGCTGTCCCCTTTAATTTTGAAAAAAGACAGTAGACAACAAAAGCATGAACAATTTCCAAGCATGCAAATAGTCAATTATGGACAAATCAAATTTTATTGGAAGATTCCTAACAAGAAAGGCTTTCAAAAGTGCTTGGCAAGTACCTTCAAACTTTTATGTTTTATTGTGAAATAACAAAATATCTGAAGGTTTTATACTCAATTTTATGACTTTCTGGCACAATGCCTCTCTCAAAATATATTGCTGTCTGCTTGGGTGCAAGTTTGCTGGAATTGAAGGCTACCACATTAGATTGAAGTCCCTATGTGGATGGATTGGCGCTCATTGGTTTTAACAGCTCTGTTTTGATGGGCAAAAGTCCATATATGAACAAAATGATTGTTATTAACTGATCAGTTCTGCAAATGCATGCTCGTATCTTTGCTATCATACGGACAATAGTTTTAGCTTGCCTGACCAAAGTAACAAAAAAGAATAGAAAAATATATTACTTCTCGTGTGGGAATGATTTAAAGCCATGTATTAAAAATAATACATGCGATGATGTCACATATGTTTGTTTTCTAGGCACAAAAAAACCCAACAACTTAATTTTATTGTAACGATTAAACCTCAAATTCGAACTGGGATCGTTTGAAATATACGCTAATTGGAATTAATTTTTGGACACAATTGATACAGAGGATAGGGCCTATTTATAATAGACAGCACCTGAGGCGAGTTCAATAATGCGAGAGCTCGCCGAGCGCTCGTTGTTGGTACCTATCTTTATTCGTAATGTGTAAAGCCTGGCATCAGTAAAACGAGCGCTTGAAAGCGCTCGCATTGTTGAACTTGCCTCAGGTAGCACAATCAAATTGTGCTACCTGACAGCACTCATGTAAGATCCTTTATCACGCATGACATTCTCCGATTTTTCAATAACTGACTCACAAAAGGATCATTGACGGTTTGGGCCTTATACGCCTATTTTTCTGATTCCCAGAACGCTGCTTATGAGCTTCTGGGGTGATGCATGTAGTATCAGTGTAATAGGTGAATCTAATGGCAAGAGCCAGTTAGCAAAATATTTTCTAAATTCCTACGCACTCGAGAGATATGGCGGGTATAAAGGGGAGGGGGTCTGAAATTTCATGACAATGAAAAGTGATTTAAAAAGTGATTTCTGCACTTTTTCTTGATTTATTTGGTAGGCATGGTGATATCTATTTAATATATCATATGCAGAGTATTAATGAATCACGATAATTCATGAAAATGTTTTAAAAACAAAATATGTTTTGTAATAGAATGATTTTGGGGAGATAATTTTGAAGTTACCTGTACATTTTTGACTACATGTACCGTAAATAATACAAAACTGAAAGCTCAACAAAAGAAATACATACTTTTGAAGGAATGAAAGTGTCCCATTTAGCATTGGACAGTAAAATGGATTCTAACTATATCATTTGAATATTACTTTTGCTTTGTTTAAAGAGCATAGCATGTCGAAATGTATTTAAAGTGTCCGAATATTTATGGTATACATATGCATGTATATCGTTGAAAGCTACCTATCGGAGATATTAATATATTGAACCTGTTATAATTCTTTGCATGCCAGGGGAGAATTGAGTCGTCTGTCAATAGCCTTTTGCAAACAGTTTGAATCCAGATAAAGACCACCAGAATGTCGGTCTTGATCTGGATCCAAACTGTTTGACACTCTGATAGTGGTCCCGGGTGGTTTATTTGTAAAAGCTTATTTTGAACAAAGTCAGCAGACGGCAATAAAAAACATAAACAATTTCCTAGCACGCTAATAGATAAGTACAGGACGTTTGCAAAAGGATGTGTCATTCAATAACAATGAGATTTTTTCTTATGAAAAAATGCATAAACCTTACTAATTCTACTTTTAATCTCTATGTACTTTATGTTAAACTAGCACAGAATACAAAGCAATTTAGGAGGTTGGTTCTAGAGAATTTCATTACTGCCATTCATTTCTTATTCGGTAGAAAAGGCATTTTATGGGCTTGGGCCCTGGGTTTTTGGGCTGCTGAACATCTTTCCCCCCCTTGTGCCAGCAAGCCACTTCCATACAATGTGTAAAATATGGTAACACATATACATGCAAAAGCTTTTGCTGGCACACGGGGGGGAAAGATATTCTAAAAAATGTTTTCTGATTCCTATATATTTTAATGTAAAACTGATTGTTCTACCCAAAATTTTACATCTTTGAAGCGTTTAATATCGAAAATGGATTTCATTGCCATAAAGTACTCAGGTCAGGGTAACTTCACTGTGAAGAAAGGGACGATTGACAAACTTTTATTTTTACTGAAAACCATAGGCATTTACCCATAGAAAGTGTCAATGATCCTTTATTTTAATCCAAAATGGAAGAAAGTGCAAAGTTTGTGTACCTTTTACAACTTCCATTGCTGAACCGGAAGTCGATCCAATTGTTTTCATTATTGAACCGGCGGTTAAGAATTCAATCATTTGGTAGGCGTGTTTAAACCGGGATAACTAATGAATGATAAAATATTTACTTGATAAGTGAAGAACGATAAATTTGCATTAGTACCCATGCACAACGTATGTGATCAAATGAAATAAATTTTCCTTTTTAAAGGAGGGCTTGCCTAGTTAAAAACAGCATCTGCACCTTGTTTGTTGGGAAAACCTCCAAATTCGATAGTTGTTTACACTGCACTAAAACCACGTCATAGACGAACATTAACATTAGTTATTGAGTCGGTGGGTAAGATACTCTTCTGGCAAAAGAAAAACACAAACAGTTATCTAAAACGGCACCTAGGGCTGTACACTGAAGGACTTTAAAAACGCAAGAAAATGAAATTAATAAAATTTCTTTATTTTTAATGTATCATTTTTTTGAGTTTTGGGAACAATGAACATCAACACGTCATCAAAACATGTTTTTAATTTCATGCCAAAATAATAAATAATGTTAGGACAACAGTCTATCGAATAGCAATACCCTTAGATTCAAAAGTTACAAATTAAAATTTGTCTAGGAATCGGACATGATTTAAAGTAATTGTATCAACATATTTTTATTAAAACCTGGATACAAATTACCCTCGAAGCCCTATTATTTGTCTGGAACTGACGATAGCCATACAGAACGGATATCTTTGATGCAAATATCGTTGATACACTCAACGTAAGTTGCAGTCTTAACGTCAGGTCGTCATTTTTGGTTAACCAGACCTGTGTCGATATTTAACTGTCCCTGTAGCCTGATAACGATCTCTGAGGGGTTGTAAAGTTGATCGCCTTTCCCAAAGGCCTAGAACTTTTCAAATAGTCATTTCATTTTTCCCATATAAACATATTCCTAATGTGTTGCTAGTCTATAGGCTGGTGCTAAGTTCTGATAATCATACAACTGCACTGAAGACAATTACATTTATAGACTCATAAACATACCCATTTGGAAAAGAAAGGAATATTATTACAATATTTTACTTGTATTAATGACCACTTTTATTATCAGACTGGTAGCTATTCTATATAGTTGACTGATGGCAATTATAATGGCCCACTTCGAATCGAAGTTTAGTTCTTACTATAGTAACTAAAGTTCAATTCGAACATCGATAGTCGCTACTATAGTGACGTCATGAACATACTAAACATCAACGGTGTGTCAGAGCACCGTTACTCTAGTAGCTTATCTGGTCCCCTCCTCTAGAACTATCTAGCTGGATGGGTTCAAGATCTATCAATAGCCTCAAAATGTTTTTATTTTACAAAGTAAATACTTGATGTGTTCTATTTGTGGTCCCTCTTATTCGTAATTGTTAATTAGAGTAGTCTGTGCAGTTTATGCACAACCTTTTTGTCTATGATGAAGAATTGAGGTGGGGCATACAGGGCTATTCACTTTGTTTACTTGACAACTAAGAAAAAGGTTGCAACTGTAGCCATTCGGGTGTAAACGTACACACGCATATATTACTTAAGATTTTTAGTAGGAACTTTAGTTCGATTCGAAGTGGGCCAATATCATTCCAATTGCGCCAGATCGTTCATGTTTGGACAATCGTGGCATGATTAATAAAGTTATAAAACTAAAGCTGCAGTGTTTTTATACATGTTTATGTACAAGCTACATGTCAAATTGACCCAGAAGTGTATGCGACACGCCATGATCCCAAAATATATCCTTACACCAAATTTAGGATTCCTACCTCAAATTATATACAGATATGCTCTGAGCTCGACCTTGCTAGAACTGAAACCAGAAGTCAAGGTCACAGTGACCTGGAAACATTTGGTGACTCGCCAGGGTCCAAGATATATCTATATGACAAATATGGAATGCTACCATAAATAAAATAGGCGATCTGCTGTGGGTGCATTTTTTCAAGAACTGACTCCTGAGATTAAGGTCACAGCTAGTGGATGAAAACAGAGAGCGACATTCCATGACCACAACATATATCCACAAAGTGAATTTGGGGGTTAATTTGGCATATAATATGAGACATGCTCTTACAGAGTTCGCACAGACCTGGAAAAAATTTACCTTGGCCCTGGAAAACTCCTCGAATTTGAAAAAAAAGTGCCTTTTGTCCTGGAATTGTACTGGAATTTTGTAAAATCATCCTTGAAAATATGAATTAGCCTTTGAAAAATATAAAAATACATTTAGTCCTTTCAGATTTATGGGATGCGCAAAAAAACTGTGTGAAAATCGCAAAAAACAACAACTGAATGAAAATCGCTGGATACACGTCAAAGAGCGAGGTGCAACTCGTATTCTATTCTATTCAATTTGATGGTAGTCCCGTTTTTTATCACCGGTGTCAGATTGTTGTTGTTGTCAGAATCAAAGAAATCGAGTGCGCCTTTCATTTCGCCGCTTCTGGCTGAAAAAGTCCACTTTTAAACGTTGTATTATACAAAATTGGGAAGATATCGAGTCCTTGAAAAACGAAAAAGTCCTGGAATAGTCCTGGAAAAGTCCTGGACTTCTGCTTTCCTATTTCCGTACGAACCCTGTCTTAACTTGCTGTCGGTGAATTGTCTTGTCGTTGAACTGTTTTGTTCCCATAACCACGACCGTTATACTAACAGTATGTTATATAAATAAACAAACCAGGTAGAGGGTATCACTATTCCGACAGAAATGCTTGCGGCGAGAGCGCCGCAAGCAAAAAATTGTTATGCTTACTAAACCAGCTTCTTTTAGCTTAAACTGTTGGTAGCTCAAAATTAAATCTCCAACAGATTTTAACCAAACTTGAACAGATATTTCATTGGGAGGACCTTAAGTGGTGACCTTGACCTAATTTCCAAGGTCACCAGGCTCATATAACTACAATAAAACCTTGTCTCAGCACTCTATCTTCTGAACCAATGGCCAGATTTAGACTAAACTGGCTCAGATACATCATTGGAAAGTGAATCCTGATCAGCTGGATCAGGATCCACTTTTCAAAAGAGGGTATTGACTTTCGTAAAAGTTACGAACATAGTGTGCTTAATAGGTTAAATACTGTCAGAGATCGTATAAAATAGATAACTTTAAGTTTCACAAAAAAAATTGTTTTCTATTTGCAGATGGAACATACCAATTTACTGCCTGTAAATACATGTTTTGTGGAAATTGGAGTATAAGGCGGAGGAGACACGAGGTCGGAACAGGAATCTTATTGATTGTTGCAATGTGATTATTACAAACGAAAATACAACAAATAATAAGCTAGGTATGGTATATTGTCGTTGATGTCAAAATGGGGCACAGCTACTGGAAGGGGGGTGATCCAAAAGGACTGCCAGAGTTGATAATGCAGATCACTGTGCAGACCTTTAGATAAAATATTAGTACAGTAACACCTGTGTAAAAGGGCTTGTCTCAAAAAGATCAGAAATCGGTTTTCAAGACCAATTATTGCTTAATGCAGGTCAAAAATATTGCAGAATAGGAGCATTCTGCAATACTTTCGACCTTCATTAAGCAACAATTTGTCATTAAGACCTTTATTTTGTCTGTTTTTGAATGGCCGTTATACTGTACTATCTGCGTTGTGGTCCTTGAGCAAGACACATTTATCCTAGCTTAGTACTGGTTAAACCCAGGAAGAACCGTCCCGCATAACTGAAAGATTGTTGAGTGGACGTAAAGAATCAAATCAAACAAAACAAAACAAAAAGTTATACTGTACTACAATGATGGCAGTGGCTTGGCTTTATAGAGATTGAACCTGAGCTCACAATGTCATTTCAGTCATGGTACTTTTAGTGCCTTTCATCTCCTTATCTGCGGTCATCTGTTTATGACCTTCATTTGCAAACAGTTGGGGCCTGATCTGAATCCAAACTGTTTGACATTGATAGTAATTCCTGCAAGAATTTTAAAAAACAACAACAACATTGTTTTGAAAAAAAATCTACAAACAGAAAATCATGAAAAAGTACGCAGCATGCAAAGAGGTCTTTCTAAATACCAAAGCTATTAGTAAATGACTTCATGACATTTCAGCTGCACTTTAACCCTATCTCTTTCCTTGCTAGCGGCGACTTAAAAGTCGTCTGATGCTGACAACCTTTTGCAAACAATATGGACCCACATCAGGCTTGACAGAATGTTGGGCCTCATATCTGGATCAAAGCCGTTTGACATTTTTATAATGTTCCTGAAAGAATTTTTCGAAAAGTTAATTTTGAAAAAAATCAGCGGATGACAACAGAATCAAGGAAAATTACTCAGCATGCAAAGAGTTGATATATAGAGTCTGCTGTTTCATATAGATTCTGTTTCGAAAGAAAAAAATGGGGCTCCCTTTTGGTTTAAAAAAAATGTGGTTACCATGGCAACACAAATGTCCCAAAGCCTTATTTTGGGGTAAAATCTGCAATTCAAAAATGCATGATAGGCACTAATTCAATGTAGAGGTATGTTTCAAACATGGATTCCGAATATATAATTTGGGCCCCGCCATAGAATCCCAACATTCATTGGCGGAGCTCTATTGTTTTCAACTTGTCCATCAGCCTGTCTGTCCACACTCTAACTTAGTCATTTGCAATTTTAATCATTATTTAGCATAACAAAGTTTTGAACTGACATAAGGAGTTCTAGCGATAAGACGTATATTTTCCCTAGTTGACATGATAACAAAACCTTAATTTTCAAATTGCCCTAATGTTTTTAAAATTGGTCTGTTCCAGTAGTAAAATTTACATAGAAAGCATAAAAATATGTTTCAAAACGATTCATCATTTACAAAACCGTTAAAACTTGCGCCTTCTACTCCCACCCCTCATTTTACGTCTTTAGACTGGGTGCTGTTTAGACGAGAGTTTTAGTAAATCCTATGCAGGTTTTCAAAAAGTAAAAGTGCTCAAATATTAAGGATATAAGTGCCCTTCCTTTTCAAAACTTTGCGGTATTCCTTCTGCGCATGGGTACGAAATATACTAAAAATTGTGACGTTTGCCATTGAAAAGATGAAACTGGTGTCTTTCAGTTTGATTTTAAATGCTTTCCCCCCCTAGACCCAAGATGTCCTTTGGACAATTAAATGTCGCTATACAAATATATAACATATGTAAAGGGCGTCTTGGGTCTAGGGGGGGAAAGGGGTTGTATAAGCGAAAGAAGACATCAAATATCTGACAAAAAATAGATCACGTTGCAAGATGGTCGTTTTTATTGTACATCAACTGTATAAATAGTTTTACTGTACATAGCGTGATAGGACGATTGGTACCCTTGTTTAACAGTCTAGTTCCAATATATGTTACTGAATAACAAGTACAGTTGATGATCGAAATAAATTATTATTCAATAAGAAGTAGATTTATTACATGCATTAAGGAAATCCCGTTTTAAATATACAAATTCGGGGGCAATGGTGCATCGACGGCTCGTCTATATATATTTGTTGAGTGTGCCTAGTTTCTCCAGTCGTTATTTCAACAAAATAAAACGAACGTCTCGTTTAGTGAGATTGCTCGCCTTATCGCTAGAAATTCTTTCAAGATGGCTGCCCCATCTTTGATATACAGCGGTTAAGAACTATTTTCCTTCAGTGGGCTTTTAAATTTGAAATGTTGTCAACAACCCTTTACAAATGTGCTGTTTTGTTCCAAAGTTGGAATTATAAGGCATGAAATTTAATTTTTTAGTTTTTATTGATGTGTAAACTCCGGCGAATCACTCACAAATTTAACATAAAGCCGGGCTTTATTCAATTTGTGAGTGATTCCTGGGAGTTTACACATTGATAAAAAACAAAAAATAAAATTTCATTCCTATAATGAAGGAAGATCATGTCATAGTCGCGAATTTTTACGTTGCAAATATGTCTTTTAATGCTATTCGCAGAAATAAAATTCTCTCAAAATTTCGGAATTTACAGTATCATCTGCCTTTACACCATCAGTTTCATTCATCCATTACAGTAAAACAAAAAAGAATCTAGACAACTGCAGCCCAAAGAAAAGACGGCCCACAAAAATGTTGGCATATTAGATCACCCAGTTCTTTAAGAAAACCTGGGGTATACATTTTATTCTATTGAGCCGTGGCATGAGATTTCCAACAGTGTGGCATTTTTATGTCAAGACTTGAACAAGCCTCTGTAGCCTCCTTTTAAGCTTAGAAACTCCAAATGGTGGTCAGTCAGTAGCTTAACAATCATAGAATACTCAAGCTATTAGCAAAGGCTCTGATCAGACTCCGTGTGTGCGCAGGCTGATCTAAGGCTTTGCTGGTCGCACATACCACATTCTTGGAAATCTCATGCACTGGCTCAGTTCATATATTGAGTCATAAAGCAGGCAGCAAGGCTTGGATCAGTCTGTGCTAATTGCACGGACTGATCTGAGCCTTTCTGTCTGCATTGATGGTTGATCTCTTGAGGGCTCTTTAGCAAAATAGTCTTGCAGCCCAAATACCCAGTTCTTCAAGAAAACCTGGATGTATACCTCTTACTCTATTTTCATGTATTGAGTCATAAAGCAGGCAGCAAGGCTTCGATCAGTCCGTGATAATGGCACGGACTGATCTGAGCCTTTCTGTCTACATTGATGGTTAATCTCTTGAGGGCCCTTTAGCAAAGTAGTCTCGTGACATTCCACATTCGCATTTGTACTTGACATAGTTCGCTCCAGCAGAATTTATTGCAACATGCCAGCAATTTAATGCCTTTTTCAAGGAAAATTGCAATGTCTTAAGTAACAAACTGTCACATGACTGTTACGGATTGCAATAAATATTGCTGTATGCCAAATTACATGTTGTCATCAGAGCTCCAGAAGAAATTACATATTTCTGATTATCTCCCTTATTTCTCACCCAAAACATATGCTGTGGGTGCTCAAAAGATTAAAAGAACCATCTCAGTACTGAGATGGTTCATTCAAGCACCCAAAGCATATATTATGTTAGACTGATGGGTAAAATATGAGGGCTATTTTACGCTCAAATTATTTGCTTGTTTGTCAAAGAACATTTTAAAGATTCTTTATTTTTACAACCAATTGCAATCTAAAAAAAAATCTCATTGAAAATCATTTGTTGTGGTGATTTTCAGAGATGTTTTCAACATTTCGGTTTTGGTGGAAGGTTGGGGGTGGGGTGGGGGGAGGTGGTAAGAGGCAGTGGTTATAAATAACCTAAAGAAAAACTAGTTCTATAATCATCCCTCAAATATCACATCATTTTATGTCCCTGCTAGTAAAAAGCGGAATGGCATTATTATTGTGTTAACCCTGTCGGTGTTAGTGTCTGTATGTGCCTGTTTAGTGTTGGTGTACAGTAAAACCTGTGTAAAACGGCCACTGTCAAAAAGACCAAAAATGTTTTTCAAGACCGATTACCGCTTAATGCAGGTCAAAAGTATTGCAGAATGGTCTTAAGGAAGCATTCTGCAATTCTATCGACCTTCATTAAGCTACCATTTGTCATTAAGATCTTTATTTTATCTATTTTTGAGTCGCCGTTTTACACAGGTTTTACTGTATTCCTATTTCCTAAATCATCACCTTGTGCATTAGCATTTGGAATTATGTCGTGAAACTTCACAGGTGGATGTAGCCTATGGAGACTATGTATGGTGAACAAGAAAGGTCACTCTTGCTGACTTGAATTTTGAGGTTTGTCCCTTGGTCTGAAATTCTTGTCTGGACCGATCTCGTCCTACATTTTGAATTTCGTCGCAACACTTCACAGGCTGATGCATCATTAGATGACAATGTATCCCAATAAGAAAGGCTACTTTCCCTGGCTCAGATTATGAATTATCTCCCTTGATGCAACATTTATTTCCATGGATGTTAGTGTTAACTTGGTAGCAAGTTATGAGCTGGAAATAGAAGGGGAGGATAATCCCTTGTTATTATGTCTGAAATGTTAATCTCATGTTTGATCAATATTCTTAAGATCTTTGAAGTTCAACGAAAGTCAGAGATTTATTTCCAATATATGCCAGTCTGTTTACCCCCTGTCTAAGTACCCGCTTACAGTAAACCACTTTATTTTTGTGGGTTCTTTAATTTCACAGTTTTGTTCATACAGACTTATTTGGGAAACTCATAATCTCTAAATCATAATGTTTTCTTTAAAGCCATAATGTGAGAAAATTTCTTTTCGAATATATGTGGACAGCACAGTTCCAGATCATCCTCAGTTTCTTTGCAGGAGTGGTCTAGATCTTCTTGTCTTTTAATATGAGAGACTGTAAGTTCGGTAATTTTCAGGAGGATTTCATTTTTGCGAATGCATGCCAAGTTTCACTAAATTAAAACCCTAACGAAATGGCCAAATCACTCTGTTGTTTACTGATATAGGTAAATCATGCCTTAGTTGGGAATTTTAATTGTCGCAATATGTCTTTTAACGCTATTCGCGAAAATAAAATTCTCGCAAATATTTCCGAATTTACAGTTCAATATTCATTGAAATTGTTAGGACACAGCAAGGTTGCAAACAATATGAGCCACCAAATATCACATTTTGCATTTGCTTGTTTTTACTCCCCAACCTACAAGAATCGGACAGACGTTGGACGAGCTGGGGTGGATAGGGGGTGGGGTTGGGGGTGTGCACTTTAACATAGCAGAAAAATTGTGTCTTTTAAAGTAATTGTGTCTTTGTCTGTCCATAAGCGTTGTTCACTCTATAACTTAAGTTTTATACCTAACATTCGGAGATATTTTGATTATATTTGGTAGGCATATATATTTGGTGAAGATGGTGTGTCACATGCAAGAAAGGTTGCTCTCCCTGGCTTCTTGTTTGAGTTATCTTTCTTGAATGAACTTTAAAATGGAATTTTGTTCTCTCCATAACTTTAATACCCCTTTGAGATATTTTGTAGGCAAAGATATCGGGTCAAGACAGTGTGTTGCATGCAAGAAGGGTTACTTTAAGTCACTTCCTGTTTGAGTTATTTCCCTTGGATGAACTTAAATGAGGGAACCTTAAACGGTGCGCTCCATAAGGTCCATGTCACATGCAAGAATGGATACTCTCCCTTGCTTCCTCTTTGAGTTATCCATCTTTAATGAGCTTTAAAAATGTACCCTTGAGTCTGCCTCAAAATGCTGAATAAGGCTTCTCTGATTTATTTTCATTTAAGCTAAATATAATTGACCAGTAATAAACTTGAAATTTGAATATTTTTGTAGACGTTCTAATTGCAGAATTCTACAAAATATGAAACCTAGTTGTGCAAAAGCACAGGTTTCATATTTTGTAAATTTTCTGAGCATGTTCACCTTTAAGAGGGATATATTGTATTCATTCAGCTTAAGTGTGAGGGGCCTTGAACTCTTCTATCATTTCTTTTCTCTCTCCTCTCTAGAAGACAGCCCAAAATGACCGAAATACTGCTGACTAGGCAGTGAATCCTCACCAAAAACAGAAGAAATATACTAGACAATATCCTGTGTGATTAGAAAGTTTCAAAATATTTGTGATGAAGACTTAATTGTTTGTGGAAGGATTTTCATTGCATAACAATGTCAACCTAGTTCTGCCTTGGTCAATAAGGACACACTAGCACTGACCTCAATAACCAATACACAAACAATAGGCTGACGCAAAATGGTACCTTTTCAGTTTTGTCCAGTAATTTCCGTGACTTGAATAGTTGCAGTGAAATTAAAGCAGCTGCAGAAACAATATCCCATATTAACCCTTAATATGATAAGCCATGATATGTATGCTGTACCCCACAATTACCAACCCCCAACCCACATACTAATACAAAGAATCTATTTACTGAAACGCTAAAACAGAGGCGGATGATACTACCTCCGCCCCTGGCTAAAATGCTAGATTGGCAAACACAGCAGGCCTCAAATTTGTCCTCATACCAGATCATGGTCTATGCTGTTGGTATTAAAATAAGAAAAGAAAGGCAGTTATAAAATTCTTTGCTAATAATGCTACAGTTTTGTGCTCAAACTGTTATGAGCCTAGCTCTCAGCTTTATGTATGGTCCAATTTTACATAGTTTTGTCTGTATGTAAACAACTTTGACCCATTAACTTGTTTTATTTTCCAGTGGTCAGTCTGCCTTGTAATAGATATGGACAGGAAAAGGGGTAAATATTTTCTCTTATTTTAAATTACGTACAGTAAAACCTGTGTAAAAAGGCCACTCTCAAAAAGACCGAAAATTGGTTTTCAAGACCAATTATCGTTTAATGCAGGTCAAAAGTATTGCAGAATGCTCCCCTTGGAGCATTCTGCAATACTTTTAACCTTCATTAAGCTACCAATAGTCATTAAGATCTTTATTTTGTCTATTTTTGAGTGGCTGTTTTACACAGGTTTTACTGTACTGGTCCTGTGAGGCTTGATTGACCTAGTAAAAGTGAAGCTTGACACTTCAGGTCAGCGTCACAAACCTATGTTGCCCCTTGTTTAAAGCATGACTTAGTTTAAAACATCTGAAACTCAAACTGAGCCTTTAAGCTGCTGACTTGGCCAATCATACTAAAATTTCATATGGAGACTCTTTAATGTATTTGTACAAATGGTCCTGGTCACATGTCCGTGATGGCCACCACACCCATATATAGTAAAAAACCTTAAAAAAACTTTTCTGGTGACATTTGGCCTTAAATTAGTATGTAGCATAAGATGGTCCTTTTGATTACCCCCAACATTATATGTTTCGGTTGATAAAGAAGAAAATTACATTTAGATTCTAGAGAAAGGTTTTTGTTGGTTATGTTCCTGTTGCAAGTTCAGTTTCTTTAAGAGGAAGTTCCTGTTATATTCATATTTTCTGTATAGAAACAGGAACTTCCTCATGTTTTACATAAAAGACAAGTTAACATCGCATGCTGAGCAATTTGTCATGAGCTGATTTTTTCAAAATTAACTTTTTCAAAAAGTTCTTTAAGGAACACCATTAGAGTGTCAAACACTGACAAGCATTCTGTCGATGGGTCCAAAATGTTTACAAAGATTATCAGCAGATGACAAAAGTCACTGCTAGAAAGAAAAGAGTTAATATAATAGCATGACTGTGATAAATCCTCAAATAAAAAATCAAACCCACAAAATGGGCGTAATGGACCTTAAAATATGATACTTTTTTTTTAACAGTTACATTTTAATGGCCATGAAAACATCGGTTGTACATGCAGCAAACATGTTTTTGGGATGGTTTGGTAGAAGTATCCTGAAATCAAATCCTGTGTAATGGACAAAAGCCGGGTCTATGTTTTTTCCAGGTAAAATGAGTTCACGGCCATTATCAGAGAAAAAACAACAGAAATAAAGTAAAATGTGTTAATAATAGGTAATAATATATGCTGGAAATAACCGCACAGGTTTTATAGATAAACAAAAATTTTCAGCGTAAAATTGTAAATATTTCCTTACCCATCAGTTTTACCATATGTTTTGGGTGCTCAAAAGAACTGTCTCATTGAGACGGCTCTTTTAAGTACCCACAATATATGTTTTGGTTGAGAAATAAGAAAAATAGTTTTTCGTTGAGCACTCTTAACTAAAATCCTGAATAACTATATTTAACCTAATAAGTGAACAGTTTCTTATAAGCAGGTACTGACAATGGCACGGAATATACCTCAGATTTCTAGTTGGCCCGTTATTAACCCTTTCCCACCAATATTTTTTTGTCCTGAAAATGATGTCTGCTTTTACATCTGCTGCATATATTCATGTCAACTTTAGACTAAATTTATCTTCGCAGCAAACACTATGAACCTTGATCAATCTGCTCCAAACTGTTGCAATATGAGCTACCAAAGAACGTAAGCAGACAATAGGGCAGACAACAAAAGTTGATGCTGGTGGGGAAAAAGATTAATATGTGTATTCATTATGGGGTGTAAAACAGTGTGGATCCTGATCAGCTGGCTCCATTCACAGACATGTTTATAAAGTAGAGTTCAGAATCTGAGATGGAAAATAGTTTATCCCAAGATCATCAAATTGACATTGACAGGGGCGTTACAGCTACCGTATACACAAAAATGCACATTTGAACCCTAAATGTGGTATGTGTAAAAAACGTGCATGCCCTCTCTTAATCCAATTTTGGCAGGGGTTGTGTTGGCATCATCTCCTCCCATGCCAATTTGGGGGTTTAATAGTACCCATACAAGAAAGTGGTCGCGGTCAGGAATCTAATACAACTTGGTTATACTCTATATTCTGCCAATTTTAATCATTCCATTACCAAGAGTGTGTGAAATATCTTGGCAAACACCGCAGACCCTGATGAGACGCTATGGGTCTATGTTGTTTATAAATGTTTTGCGGATCCTATGTTTAAATGCAACAACCCTGTTCCACAAGTGCGTACTTTGAAGTTTTGGTCAGCTACGCCCCTGATTTAACCACTTTATTGCAATTTATGCAGTATAGACAAAATCTTAAATCTTTTTAGCACACAAAATGTAGCTGCATTTCAAAACAAATACATGTATAATAAGTTAGGCTTAGCAAATATTGGCAGATCGAAGTCTTTTTTAGCTCTCTGCATGCTGGGTAATTTTTGGCTCCCCTGAGCTATAGGCTCAAGGTGAGCTATTGTGATCATAGGATGTCTGTCATCCGTCCGTCATCTGTCAACAATTTCCTTTAACATCTCCTAAACTACCTGGAATTCCACCAAACTTCACAGGAATGGTCCTTGGGATTTCCATTCCATGCAGAATTCTGGTTGCCATGGCAACCAAAAGGAAAATCTTTAAAAAAAAAAAAAATCATGTCAAAAACTGGTGGGCCGATTTGAAAACAATTTGGCACAAATGGTCCTTGGGTGAACCTCTTCCAAGATTGGTCAAATTATATTGTTCTGTAGAAAAATATGGCCGACAGGGGGCGTGGCAAGTTTTTCCTGTAGGGAAAAGTTTAAAAATCTTCTTGTCAAAAACTGCAGGGCCGATTAAATGGTCCTTTGGAGATCCTCTACCAAGATTGTTCAAATTATATTGATCCGTAGAAAAACATGGCCGCCAGGGGACGGGGCCACTTATTCCTATGTAGGAACCTTCTTGTCAAAAACTCCTGGTTAAATTTAAAGATTATTTGGCACAGAAGCTCTACCAAGATTGTTCATATTATATGAATCTGTTGAAACACATGGCTGTTAGGGATCTGTATCCCATTAGCCATTGCTCAGATTTAATTAACTTTTGTTTTAAATGATCATATCAGTTAAGGTTCTTATACATGTACATCCTTTAATTTTCTTTTTCATGTAAAGTCTCATTGAAAACGCTGATTCATCATCATAGCTGGGTGGTGGGCTGGATATTGCTTTCCCCTGTCCTTATAAACAGTCATTCTCTGGTGAGCGTCCCAGGGCCATTCATGCTTTTGTCGTCGTCTGCTGACTTTTTTCAAAATAAAATTTTTCAAAAAAATTCTTTCAGGAACACTATCAGAGTGTCAAAGGATTTGAGTCCACATCAAGACTGATGTTCTGTAGGTCCTGATCTGGGTTCAGACTGTTTGCAAACGTTATCAGCAGACGACAAGTTGCTGCTAGCAAGGCCAAAAGCAAGTTTTGCTATGATACCTATAAAAGGAAAGTTGTGGCTCAGTGGTCGAGTGCTCAACTTGAGGTTGAGGGTAGCTGGTTCGAGCCTCACTGGAGACACTGTCCTGTGTCTTTGGGCTCTGCTTAGCGCTGGTTCAAACCAGGAAAAGTCCTGACATGACTGAAAGCAAAAAAAAGAACTAAAAAAGAACTAAATTTAGACACAGAGTTAATTATTCTTATAAAGAGACAATGACTGCAAAAAAGCCATAAAAATATAACACTGCATGCTGGGAAAGTTTTCATTGTGTTTTGTTGTCAAAATCAACTTTTTCAAAAAATTCTTTCAAGACTATCATCAGAGTATCGAACTGTTTGGAACCAGATCAGGCCCAATGTTTTATTGGGCCTGATCTGGGTCCTAACTGTCTAGGTACATAGGTTAGCAGACAATACCTTTAAGTTAAGTGTTAATAAAACTTGTGGGTGGAAATGGACAGAAATAAATTTTTATAATGTCTGCAATATGAGAATATTAAAAAAATCTAATAGTTAAGATGATTTGTCACCATTCTTACAGCTGAGCTTTATATTTCTAGGGCTGGTGTCATGATCATATTGAAGATGAAACCTCGAGACATTCTGATATTACAGAATAGATGGTTGAAATAGGATCAAACTCTTATACTCCCTGGAAAGGCTGGTGAGTGCTGCTGGTGTGCAGTTTTAACTCTTTCCTTGCTCAAGGTGACTTTTGTCATCTGCTTATAACCTTTGCAAATGGTAGGACCCAGATCAGGACCGACATTCTGTCAATCCTGATCTGGATCCAAACCGTTTGACGATTGTAGTGTTCCTGAAAGATTTTTTTTGAAAAAGTTAATTTTGTTAATTTTGAAAAAAAAAATCAGCGGATGACACCAAAAGCATATAAAATTACCTTGCATGCAAAGAGTTAAATAAAAGAACCACCCTTATGGACAGGCATATTTTGTTTGGTTTGATTATTTACTTCACAGTCAACAAATTTTCAATCATGTCGGGACGGGTCTTCCTGGGACGAACCAGTACTAAGCAGAGGATAAAGTGTCTTGTTCAAGGACACAATGCAGTTCCTCCTGTGAGGCCCGAACCCGCAACCCCTCAATCTTGAGTGGAACACTCTACCACTGAGCCACCACCCACCTGGTTGACAATTATGTGACACCAACACTTCACAAACATAATTGTAATCCATTTAACGAGTGTGATGGTTGCTGAAGGGGGGGGGGTGCATAATACTGTGCATTTGTGTCATATGGACATAATAAGTTTTCCAGTTTATTAGGTGCACAATGATGTTTGGGATAAAAATTAGGAATAGGCTGAGCTTTTTTGAAAAAAAAATCAGAGTTTGGTTGTCAGAATCGGCCAAAATAGCTAGTAAAGAATGCCTACACACTATAAAAATAGCTGAAATAAATTTAGTCTGATAAACCATGGCCAGGGGGAGGGGACGGCCTGGGAAGGTATTGGTGTGTGTAAATTTGTGTTTATCATCCCACCAACAGCGAAGGTCATATGGAGACGGGGCTCAACCGACAGAGATTGAACCAGTGATCCCTGGTTTACAAGGCGAGTGCACTGCAGCATCTTTGGTCAGGTATTTTATTGTATAGAAAATTGCAAAATCTTCTATCATTTTACTATGAAATATCAAACTGCTTTTAGAAAAAAAAAAATCTTCTAAAATATCATCTGCTCCAAATAAAAGGTGGTTCATTTAAGTTTGCTAACAAATTCCTTTCCCTTCATTATTTGCATTATTTATCTTCTTTACCTACTTATAGTTTACTTACTACCCTTAAAGTGCAGCAGATGACACTTTGAATTTATTGCCCTTTCTATTTAAGAGCAATGTAAAGCTTGATATTTCATGTGAATTGTCTGCCAGCAGACGATTCACATGAAATTCCAAGCCTTATTTGCCTCTGAAATTGTATTAAAAAAAAAAATGTTTCAAAATTTGTCGTCTGCCCAGTCATGATTGGAGCTTTAAGGGTTTACATTCTTTCTATTCATAAAAGACCTAATACAGTACTTGATTTACTTAAAGTATTCAAATAACCTCCATAAAGAGTTTGTTGATCATGGCTGCTTATCACCTCATTCTCAACCAAATGGCTTGTATACTATAGTGTCACCCTTATTGAAAGGGCCAGCCATTTCTGACTAATGAGACACCTCGACTTGTCACATTTACTTCCCAAATCCCATCCTTTTGCCAGGCACCAGGCAGGCTAGGAATTGGTAACCATTCGTTTAACTAGCTGGCGGCTCACCAACCGGCCATATCATAGTGAAACCCACTGCGGCCGACAATGGGATTCGAACCTTCGACCTCTGGCTCCCCAAGCGGATGCCTTAACCACTAGGCTATCGGGACCGGTTTAGTTAAACACAATTTTTGAGCGTAAGTCGTAAATATTTTCTTAGCCATCAGTTTTAACATATGTTTTGGGTGCTCAAAAGAACAGTCAGAGCTTGCCGAATCGTGTTGATAGCCGCCAAGCTAAATGATTAACATTCTAAATGGCACCATCAATTGCTGCTCACTAAAATTGTCATTATCAATGGGGCTGAAGAATCATGTTTATTGCTGCTCAGCTTAAGGCTTATCATTTTAATTGTCACCACCATTGGGGCTTAAGAATCATGTTCATTGCTGCTCAACTAAAGGCTTACAGTTCTAACTGTCACCACCATTGGGGCTTAAGAATCATGTTTATTGCTGCTCAACTTAAGGCTTACAATTCTAATTGTCACCACCATTGGGGCTGAAGAATTATGTTTATTGCTGTTCAGCTAAAGGCTTACAATATTAATTGGCACCCACAATGGGGCTGAAGAATCATGTTTATTGCTGCTCAACTAAAGGCTTACAATTCTAATTGTCACCACCATTGGGGCTGAAGAATTATGTTTATTGCTGTTCAGCTAAAGACTTACAATATTAATTTGGGCTGAAGAATCATGTTTATTGCTGCTCAACTAGGGGAGGCTATCCATTCTAATTTTCACCATCAGTGGGGCTGAAGAATCATGTTTATTGCTGCTCAACAAAAGGCTTACCATTCTAATTGTCACCACCATTGGGGCTGAAGAATCATGTTTATTGCTGCTCAACTAAAGGCTTACCATTCTAATTGTCACCACCATTGGGGCTGAAGAATCATGTTTATTGCTGCTCAACAAAAGGCTTACCATTCTAATTGTCACCACCATTGGGGCTAAAGAATCATGTTTATTGCTGCTCAACAAAAAGCTTACCATTCTAATTGTCACCACCATTGGGGCTTAAGAATCATGTTTATTGCTGCTCAGCTAAAGGTTTATCCATCTTATTGTCACCATCATTGGACTGAAGAATCATGTTTATTGCTGTTCAGTTCAGCTAAAGACTTATAATATTAATTGGGGCTGAAGAATCATGTTTATTAGGCCCCCGCCATTTATAATGGGGGGGGGGGCATATAGCATCACCCTTGTCCGTACTTCCGTACGTACGTCCCGTACGTAAGCAAAATGGTTTCTGGGCGATATCTTTTGAATACAGTTATGTATTGAATTCATATTTCATACACAGGTATATAATCATAAAATACAGGTCAAGTTCGATTATGGACAAAATCCACCAATTATCATCAGAGTTATGGCCCTTGATCTCTGTACGAATAATGGTTTCCGGGCGATATCTTTTGAATACATTGGTGAAATGGATTCATATTTCATACACAGGTATATAATCATAAAATACAGGTCAAGTTAGATTATAGATAAAATCAACCAATTGTTATCAGAATTATGGCCCTTGATCTCCATATGAAAAATGGTTTCCGGGCGATATCTTTTGAATACGTTGGTGTATTGGATTCATATTTCATACACAGGTATATTATCATAAAATACAGGTCAAGTTTGATTATGGACAAAATCCACCAATTATCATCAGAGTTATGGCCCTTGATCTTGGTACGAAAAATGGTTTCCGGGTGATATCTTTTAAATACATTGGTGAAATGGATTCATATTTCATACACAGGTATATAATCATAATATACAGGTCAAGTTTAATTACAGATGAAATCAACCTGTTATTATCAGAGTTATAGCCCTTGATCTCCATATGAAAAATGGTTTCCGGGCGATATCTTTTGAATACGTTGGTGTATTGGATTCATATTTCATACACCGGTATGTAATCATAAAATACAGGTCAAGTTCGATAACGGATAAAATCCACCAATTATTATTAGAGTTATGACCCTTTGTTAATGACAATGCCCTATTTATGGGAAATCGGCAATAGCGGGGGCATCCGTGTCCCATGGACACATTTCTAGTTGCTGCTCAACTAAGGGAGGCTATCCATTCTAATTTTCACCATCAATGGGGCTGAAGAATCATGTTTATTGCTGCTCAACTTAAGGCTTACCATTTTAATTGTTACCGTCAATGGGGCTGAAGAATCATGTTTATTGCTGCACAACTAAAGGCTTACCATTCTAATTGTCACCACCATAGGGGCTGAAGAATCTTGTTTATTGCTGCTCAACTAAAGGCTATCCATTCTAATTGTCATTATCAATGCGGCTTAAGAATCATGTTTATTGCTGCTCAATTAAAGGTTCACCATTCTAATTGTCACCATCAATGGGGCTGAAGAGTCATGTTTATTGCTGCTCAGCTAATTCTAATTGTCAACATCAATGGGCCGAGGAATCATGTTTATTGCTGCTCAACTAAAGGCTTACCATTCTAATTGTAATTATCAATGCGGCTGAAGAATCATGTTTATTGCTGCTCAACTAAAGGCTTACCATTCTAATTGTCACCATCAATGGGGCTGAAGAATCATGTTTATTGCTGCTCAACTAAGGGAGGCTATCCATTCTAATTGTCACCATCAATGAGGCTGAAAATTCATGTTTATTGCTGCACAGCTAATTCTAATTGTCACCGTCAATGGGGCTGAAGAATCATGTTTATTGCTGCTCAACTAAAGGCTTACCATTCTAATTGTCACCACCATTGGGGCTGAAGAATCATGTTTATTGCCGCTCAACTAAGGGAGGCTATCCATTCTTATTGTCATAATCAATTGGGCTTAAGAATCATGTTTATTGCTGCTCAACTAAAGGCTTATCATTCTGATTGTCACCACCATTGGGGCTGAAGAATCATGTTTATTGCTGCTCAACTAAGGGAGGCTATCCATTCTAATTGTCACCATCAATGAGGCTGAAAATTCATGTTAATTGCTGCACAGCTAATTCTAATTGTCACCATCAATGGGGCTGAAGAATCATGTTTATTGCTGCACAGCGAAAGACTTACTATTCTAATTGTCACCACCATTGGACTGAAGAATCATGTTTATTTCTGCTCAACTAAAGGCTTACCATTCTAATTGTCACTACCATTGGGGCTGAAGAATCATGTTTATTGCTGCTCAACTAAAGGCTTACCATTCTAATTGTCACTACCATTGGGGCTGAAGAATCATGTTTATTGCTGCTCAACTAAAAGCTTACCATTCTAATTGTCACCATCAATGGGGCTGAAGAATCATGTTTAATGCTGCTCAGCTAATTCTAATTGTCACCATCAATGGGCCGAGGAATCATGTTTATTGCTGCTCAACTAAAGGCTTACCATTCTAATTGTCACCACCATTGGGGCAGAAGAATCATGTTTATTGCTGCTCAACTAAAGGCTCACCATTCTAATTGTTACCGTCAAGGGGGCTGAAGAATTATGTTTATTGCTGCTCAACTAAAGTCTTACCATTCTAATTGTCACCACCATTGGGGCTGAAGAATCATGTTTATTGCTGCTCAGCTAAAGGCTTACCATTCTAATTGTCACCACCATTGGGGCTGAAGAATCATGTTTATTGCTGCTCAGCTAAAGTCTTACCATTCTAATTGTCACCACCATTGGGGCTGAAGAATCATGTTTATTGCTGCTCAACTAAAGTCTTACCATTCTAATTGTCACCACCATTGGGGCTGAAGAATCATGTTTATTGCTGCTCAGCTAAAGGCTTACCATTCAATGGGGCTGAAGAATCATGTTTATTGCTGCACAGCGAAAGACTTACCATTCTAATTGTCATTATCAATGGTTTACTGCTTGCAATTCTTAATGGCACCACCATTTTGGCTGAACTATCAAGTATTTTGCTTCATTTTGACTGTAGAACCATGCTTCCTATTTTTTGCTTCCTAGATCCAACGTATTTATTGCTTCTCAACTTACCATATTATATGCTTCAATTGCTATTAAAATCTAACTTGCACCACCATTTGAGTTAAAGGATCTCAAATTATTGGTTTGACAGAGGTTTTGAAATGGTAAAATCTTACTGCAAAGTTTGTACATCAAGTTGCATACTTAATGTTTTGGACAAATGAATGTTGTTTGTGGTTGTTGTTTCTCTCAAACAAACAATGGTAGGAGTTTATTATAAGGGAGCTTATTATAAGCTCCTGTCACCAGCGGTCAGGTAAGTTTGGAAACATTATTGTCATTCTGTTGAGTTTATCTATTGACAGAGATAATCAGGACTCATTCATTATTATTTGCTGATGATTGATTTTTCATTGTGCTGAATAGTGAAATAGTCCACTTTAATTAAACTCCCAGATTACAATCAGTTATTTTTGTATATACTTTGTAAGATGAATCTCATTGATTCCGCGCAGGAATTTGTGGTCTTGTTCATAGGTCAGTAGATAAAGAAAAACATTGAGCGAAAAAATGTTAATATTTAATTATCCGTAAGTTGTAGCATATGTTTTGGGTGCTCAAAAGAACCGTCTCATTGAGACGGTTCTTTTGAGTACCCACAACATATGTTTTGGTTGAGAATTAAGAAAATTGATTTTTAATTATGTGGTCCAATCTAGAGGCCAGTTGTTTAGGTAAATATAAAAACCGCATTAATAGATCATCTCATTGTTGATTTCACGACCCTGGATTAGGTGATGATTAGGTATGTAATTATTAATATTTTTTATTTCATTTTTCTTTTGCAACATGGCTTGTGGTTGTTTAATGAAATTGCCTCTCAGAGGCCATTCTAATGAGTACCCACAAGGCATGCTTTCATGAAGAAATGAACATTATTAAAGATTTGTTTAATCTAGAACTCGTCATGATATCCCAATTAATTATGCGTAATCATGCTCATCTTTTTAATAGGATACAAATAAACAATTGAAAACCTAATATACATTGTACATGTGCATTCCTGCAGTTAAATAAGTAATATGCCACTATGAAGAACAGGGTACCATTCTAACACCAGAGACAGGTGGGAATCAAAATGATGATTACAAGTCTATGAAAGACCACACGTAATCATATTTTGGAAGTGAAAATGGTCAAGCATTGCAAATTGCCACTGATTGCAAGTTGTCGGTCACTGATTGCAAATTGTCACAGATAACAAGTTGGCATAGATTGCAATTTGTCACCAATTGCAAATTGACACCGATCGCAAATAAAAGTAAGAGAAAAAGGAAACTATAGTGAAAGTGTAAGATCCTCTATGTATTCCATATTTATGTTATGTAGTGACAGTATCAAGCCAGAGGATGTGGCCACGGCAAGTGAGCTACTGGCAAAGCTTGTGCTTGAGGACCTCAACCTCATTTCTTCACTGGTTCGGGCATGTGGAGCGTCAGAACAGCATGTGATATACAGATTGATCGCAGACAGGGGGCAGGGAGGCCCAAGCTAACATGGAAGATTCTGAGGGAGAAAGACGCCCACGACAGTTGACCCTCAAGAAAGGAGCACCTGGAGATCAGGTGTGAGATCTGCTATGCGTGCAGCTAGCCAGTTACCTGGAAGGGGGCCCACTGATGTGGATGATGCCCCTGCACTTGCATGTTAATTAAAAATCGGATTATCACATGTACATGTATAAAGATATAATAAAAAGGGCATTTATAAAAGTATAATAAACAAGAAATATCTTGAAAAAAGATATTCGGCGGCTCTCAAATACTGACGATAAAGGCAACCAAATTCGCTGATTAGGCGAAATTCCCATCTACCCCTTTGCATGCTGGAATCTAAAACCAGCGAAGTTGTGGTCCTGTTTCTGTCTCTCTTTTGCTTGGTTTTGTGCACATCTAACTCTTTTCGCTGAGCGATATGCATCTGAATCTTTTTTTTTTTTTTAATTTTAGGCATTCACCAGCAAGGATTTAGGAACAATGTTTTAAGTTCTAAGTTTTTAGGAAAATTGGGGGTGTTTACAATAAACTAATGTAAAATTAAACGTTCACTGAAACAAACCGAACACCAGAGAAGAACATAGCCAGGATCGAGGAATAAATACATGTAGGATTCAAAACTGATTGACACCCAGTAAGCACGTACAATCGGGCCATTATCGGCCCGCCACTGAAACGCCATCTGAATGACATTTTGCGGGCAGACCGATAGTGGCCCGAGTTTGGATGCTGGCTGACCCATGCGCGTATCCAGGAATTTTTGCCAGGGTGGTTCAGGCCCGACTGCCAGAAAACAGCTCTGACAACGGTTTTTGTCTTTTTTTTTGTCCTCAACTTTTACAGTGGCTTTTAAATGGTTTATTTCAAAGAAAACTATAATTTTACAAGGTTTCGTGGGGGGGGGGGGTGTCCAACCTATTCCGGGGGGGGGGGGTCTGGGGTCCAAATTCTGATTCTAGAAACCCATAGAACTTTGTATTGTAACTTTGTATGTTGTATTGTTGATTGTTGTACTTACAGGGGAAATTACCTGAAGCAAAGAAGTAAACCACGGCTGATATGCCGATCGTTAGAGGGCACAACACCCTAGGGCCCTTATAATGCAACGAGAGGATGTACATCGTAGTAGCACGACTGATATGCCGATAGTCGAGTCGGTTGAAAATGTCCGGACGGGAACCCAAATAAACAAACAAATTAAAACACAATTTGTTCAACAAAACGATGATTTTTTCTTTGATATTTTCCGACTTGAAATTGGGAATTTTTCATCCGAACATAGGAGAAAAGTAACGTTTTGGCATTGGGAGTATAACCGCCAAAAAAGACTATTGTCGAAATATATGAAACGGACTATAATCATGTCCAGAAAAGTTACAAATATTTTATTTAAATAGCGTGATATTACTGTAAAGTCCTTTCGGATTTAGTGGATTATTTTATAATGCACTTCTTTACTGTGCGCAATGCATGTAAACAATGATAGTGACAGCAATTTACAAATACTGTGCATCGGGGGTTGACCTATATTCGAGATAAGGTCGTTTATACATTTGCATTTTTAGACCCAGTGCACAGACTGGTTCTCTGCCATTTACATGTATGTTTTCAAGTTTAGTTTCATGTTTAGTAAGATTGTATGGACATTCTGAGTAACAACCAATGAGAGCATCTTTTTCCAGTCGGTGTGATGAATATTACAATTTGAAAATGCTTCTGATTGGTGAATAATTTAGATCTAAAGCGATAATAGAACGGCGGCAAGCCGCCGTAAAAAGTCTCATATAAAGATATATAGTAATAATTCAATCGAGTATCACTAAACCATATGCACTTTTTGCTTCAAGTTTGAATGCACTGATATTAGTACTAGTATGCATTTATCTTGTATTAATGTTTAATAGTTGTAACATGCTTTTTAGAATGGCAGGATTGCCTTAAGTCTGCATTTGAAGCATATGGTACTTTTTTTCCTCACATTTATAAGATTTACAAGTTAAAAATTTCAAAGGATTTGAGTTAGTACAATACGAGCATGTGTTGCAATTTTTCTTCTATGATATTGGAATGGTCTCTTCAAGATGCTTCCAAGGGGTATACCCAACCATAATGTTTTTGAGGAGAAAAACATCAAACTAAATAGTAACAGCTCTCTTATCTAGAGCTAAGTGCCAGCTGATGTTTGCCTACTCATGCTGCTTAGAAATAATAAGCCTGATAAGCCAACTTCAGCAGGATTATGGCTAAAACAATATTGGAAATTAGATTCTTTTCTGCAAATCTTGGTACTTTTTTGAAAGTTCTGTTAACTCTTTATCTGCCAGTGTTGACTACTGATAACCTTTGCAAACATTGGCTCAACAAAACGTCAGTCTGATCTGGATCAAAAGAGTTTGACACTCTGTATTCCTGAAATAATTTTTTGAAAACATTAATTTTTGAGAAAAAAAAATCAGCAAATATAAAATTACCCAGCATGCAAAGAGTTAATGTATATTGGCCCTTGTTCCGCTGAAGCTGATATGAAAAACAATGTAGATCCAGATCAGCTGGCTTCTAAGAGAAGCCAGGTGATCTGGATCTACACTGTTTATTCCACGCAGCTTACAATTGTAAGGATGTAGGTTAGATGGAAAACAGGAGTGAATGTTAGATGATACTAATTGAGTCAGTAGGGCAAGGGTCAGGTTTGTGTATTAGATACAGATTGTGTATTGGGGGCATTTGTGTGCTGAAGTGTAGAAGGCTTACCTGTAGAATACCTGTGCAAAGTGGGAGTGGTTATTTGGCCTAGATTTTATCAACATTGCTGGCATACCTGTCATTCAAGACATCTTATTTCACTAGGGGAGGTAACTCACCTTGCACCTGTCTCTGGCCAGGTGAAATGGACAGGGGAAGGTGTCAGTTTCAGTCAAAGTGGATTAACTGATTCAACCTCTTTGGAAAACAGGTAAAAAGATGGTTGGTGTGCATGTAAAAATATTTGCTTTGGAGAAGCATGCTAGAAAATTGGTTCAAATTTGCCTTTTAGTGTGTGGTATTTTGCAGGATGTCATTGCTGAAATATTAATTTTTGCATGCTGGGTAATTTTGCATGCTGTTTTGTCGTCTGCAGAATTTTAAAAGATTTGTTTTTACTTTATAAAAAAAAATTGAGAATATTATCAGAGTGTCAAACAGTCAAGCAGTTTGGACCAGGTTGACCAACTTTTTGTCGCACCTGATCTGGGTCCGAACTTTTTCGCAAAGGTTATCAGCAGGAGTCAAGAGGAAAGAGTTAGAAAAAGATACAATGCATTAGTTTAGAAAAATTTATTGACGATACTTATAACCATGAATACGTTAACAAAAATAACTTGCGTAAAGAGAATCAGTAAATTCTTAAACAATGAAGAACAAAAAATAAAGAGAACAACGCGATGAAGAACAGAAAAAATATACAAAATTCTTAATAGACAAGTTTGATGGCCACTGCAACTGTATCTTAAGGTCAGGTTACTTTTTTTTTTTTGCAACAATATTTTGTATGTAACTTTGTAATGAATTATCGCTTACCCTGCCAATAAAATGCTTTGCGCATATTGCATCTTCTGCATATATTCACATGCACTCTATACTTTCACCATGGAGACAAACACTATGGACCCTGACCAGACTGCTCCAGTTGCTTGCCAATTGCTGGCAATATAGGCTACCAAAGTAATAAGTAAGCAGATGAGAGAGCAGAAATAGCGGAAAACTGGTTAAATGGCTGCAAATTTTGTCTTTTGGTTGGCTGCAGCATTGTGTATGTGTATGGGGCATTGTGTATGTGTATGGGGCTAAATGCCAATTTCAACAATTTTATTTCACGATTTCATGGATGGATCCAGAATATTTCGTCGAGTGCAGCATATTTTTTTTTGTCATAAACGTATTGCACAGAGGGAGAAGCAATTAGACCCTTGATATGAGGGGGGCTTGAGGGGGTACCCAAATTTTTAAGGAAACCTATAGCCACTTGTGATTTTCAGGGAGTGGGAGTGTCTGTCATTCTATTACACTGCTCCTGCTGCTCCTGGACATATTATCTAAAGTGGTACTTTATGTTGTTATACTTTTGTCAGTAACTGACACGATGCCCTATTCATCACAGCGGATTTAAGGCATGTGGCAGGGGGAGGAGGGGTTAAGTCTGCAAATTCATTGTATTACAAGTTTAGTCCACCCAAATGGAAGCAAATATGCTGTATAACTAGTTGTGTCCAATCAAATGGATGCAAATCCATTGTATAACTTGTTGTGTCCAATCAAATGGCTTAAAATACATTGTGTAAGTAGTTCTGTCCATTCAAATGAAAAAAAACAACAACTCCCAAACATGCCAACAATGTATAACTAGTTGTGTCCAATCAAATGGCTGCAAATATATTGTGTAACTAGTTTTGTCCAATCAAATGGCTGCATATACATTGTGCAAGTAGTTGTGTCCAATCAAATGAAAGCAAATACATTGGATAGAAACAAATCCTCTGGCGAGTTTACCTTGATTTTGGGCGTGCAGGTAGTCTCTATATTGAACCTACCACAGATTACTGCATATGTGCATAGCAGTGAATAGTGATGCTTTACCTGCTTATAAGAAAAATAGAATAACCTCGTTACTTTGAAACTACATTATAACTAGTTAATTGTGTCCAATCAAATGGAGAAAATGCTTTGTAGTACTAGTTACATTAAGTTGCATGCAAATACATTGTGTAAGTAGTACAATCAAAATGGCTGCAAGTGCATTGTGTATGTTCTGTCTAATCAATTGAAAGCAAATACATTCTGTAATTAGTCGTGTCTTTTATCAAATGGCTGCTAATGCATTGTACAAAGTAGTTGTGCCCAATCAAATGGAAGCAAATACATTGCATAACCAATTGTGCCCAATCAAATCACCACAAATACCTGATTGTAGTACTAGTTGTGTCCAATCAAATGGCTAGGAATAGCATCAGAGTGATAAACTGTTTGGATCTAGGTCAGAAGCTGTTTGCAACTGTTTTAGTGGATGACACTAGTATGCAAAGAGTTACATTGTTTTATCTTTTTTCTGATACTTTGTTAAGCACCCCAAAATTATAACCAAAGTACAAACAGAAAAGAAATCAATTATGTCTCCCATAAAACTAAATACTCAACAGCTAAAACTGGCTAATAAAATACCACTTTACTCAGAACCTCAGATCCAAATAAGTAAAACTTCTATGAAACAAATTCTCTAATTATTCATTATTTCTAAATAAAATGTTATCCTTTTATAGTACCTGAAAAAAGAAGAGTTACTGGGTAGTTGCAGTGATTATAAATTCTGACAGAAAATGATGAAAATGCCACAATCATACTCTTTATCATCAGCTGGGCATGGAACACACAATATTTGAGCCGCGGCATGAGACTTCCAACAATGTGGCATTTTTGACAAGTGTAGACTCAGACGAGCCTCTGCAGCCTCCTTTTAAGCTTAGAAACTTCAAATGGTGTTCAGTCAGTAGCTTAACAATCAAAGAATACTCGAGCGACTAGAAAAGGCTCTGATCAGATTGCGCGTATGCGCAGGCTGATCTGAGGCTTTGCTGGTCGCACAAACCACATTGTTGGAAATCTCATGCACTGGCTCATTTCATGTTCATGCCTACTAATAATTTTATGATCTTTTTGCATACTTTATGCATGATGTGGATGTCTCTGGTTAGAAAAGCCACTTTCCAAAAGATAGTTTTTTTGTTTTTATTTTTGACCGTTTTCTTGCATATTCTGGCATGGGGTTAGGGTTAGTGTGGATTTTAGATAAGCTGGTTTTTAATGTTAGTGGTCTCGTTTAAACCAAGACTTATGAATGACAAGAGTATTTAACCAACTTTGGCATAACATGCAAGGTCCACATTGATGTAGGTGGTATAAAATAGTCAAATCATATTTTTCCACCTGTACTTGAGATAATCCACTCCCTAAAGCTCATGGATTATCTCCACGTACAGGCGGACAAACCATGGTATAACTATTACATAGTTGATTGACCAGCCAGGTCTGGTTATAGTGAATTCATAAGCATTGAATGTGCTATCATTATCTTAAGCATCGAATACACCATAAGCTTTCAAAGTGATGTCATAACAATCAAAAGTGACATCATAAGCATTCAAAGCGATGTCATACCATTCAAAAGTGATATCATCATAAGCATTCAAAGTGATGTCATACCATTCAATAGTGATATCATAAGCATTCAAAGTGATGTCAAAGCATTTAAGTGATATTATTGAAGCATTCAAAGTGCTGCCTAACATTCAAAGTGGTGTATGTTAGTATGTCATGGTACATGTATGAGACTTTGGTTAGATGGACTTGAGGGCTTGTACAGGGTGTCCCAAAAGGATATTTGAATAAAAGTCCAACCTTTAAGTTTGGCATACCTAAATGTGCTCAAATATAAAAGAATATGTGAAAAATTTATTTCAAGGCATTGTTAGCATTATCCTCTTTAAACCTTATGTTTCAGATAACGTCAAGATGGTGTCACCAAATAAGCCAAATTCAATGAATTTTCATACTGAAATAGGCTTAAATGTGATATTCTAGGCAAAATGCTTTACTTGTAATGAAATTGTTCTGTATTTAAGGCATAAAACAAAACAATAGTGTATATTAAGATAGGAGGCATGAAGGCTTGTTAATGAAAGCTTGTTGATGGAGACATGTGGACAAAATTTAGAAAACAAGCTTTTGTTTATGAAGTCATGAGGGCTTGAAAAAAACTTGAGGCGGGCCTGTACTATACTAACTTCATGCTAATTGAATGACATTCCAGATTTTTGTGTTTTAAATGATACTTCTATGGGCACTGGGTGGTTACTATGGGGAAAATATTGTGATCTGTTATTCAGGATCTTATATCAGGAAGCAATTTTCCCCACCAGGAAGAATGAAAAAAAACTCAAAAATCATTTATATTTGTATTCCAGGTGGAGCAAGGAGCCTCTCTATGCAACAGAGGAAGACTGCAAATCTCTTGTCTGAAGGTTAGTTTGAATTAATACAGTCCTCCCACGCATAATATACTGCTCAAAATATGTTAAGGGTCAAACAGATTTTCGTAAAACTGTTTTTTGTGAAATGATTTTCTTTAAAGTTTGAACTATTTTAACATACATCGATTCATGGGGTAATTGACCACTGTGTTTATTCTTGCATGAACGCACGTATAGCACGGGTAAACTGTGTTCATATTGCCAACACGAGTTTTACGAATAATTATTGTGTGGAAGTCACTTGTTTGGAGAGTTGCATTTCTGGATTTTTGAGCCAATTTTCGCTGTGCTTTGCTTTTTTGTGGTACCAGAAGTCATTTGTGTACAAAAATGCCAAATCGAAGACATTTGTCTGTTAGGGACATGAAGAGTATTTTAGGTATGCTTCAGGCTGGAGCAACCCAACGTTATGCAGCCGCTCAGTTTGGCCTCACGCAATATGTTGTTCAGAGAATATGGTAGCGTTTTCTTGACACCGGGAGTGTTGAAGAACGACCAAAAAGTGGCCGTCTGAGAAAAACGTCAGCGGTGGATGACCGGTATATTGTTACCATGTCTCGACGTCAGAGGTTTGACACGGCAAGAACTCTAAACCAGCAATTCCTACATGCAACTGGTATCACTATTTGTGAACAGACAATCAGAAATCGTCTTCATGACAACGGAATTCATGCTCGGAGACCAGCTGTGAGACCCCCATTGACACGTGATCACAGAACTGCAAGGCGTCAATTTGCAGCACAGTATGAAGACGTGCCGTTGGGTAGTTTGAGGAAGATACTCTTCACCGATGAGTCAAGATTCTGCGTTGATAATAGTGATGGACGCAAGTGTGTCTGGCGAAGGAAGAACGAACGTTTTGTTAACTGTTGTGTTGCTGAACATGACCGATGGGGTGGTCCATCTGTTATGGTATGGGGTGGCATTTCATTTGATGGAGTCACCGATCTCTATGTCATCCAAAATGGGGCACTGACGGGCGTACGCTATAGAGACGAAATTCTAGATGTCTATGTTTGACCATTTGCAGGGGCAGTCGGTGATAACTTTGTTTTAATGGATGATAATGCACGTCCCCATAGGGCTGGTGTGGTTAATGATTATCTTGAGGATGAGGGTATCGAACGTTTGGATTGGCCTTCACGCTCACCTGACCTCAACCCAATTGAGCATGCCTGAGACGCTCTTCAGAGACGAATAAATGCACGTTTGGCACAACCGCAAACAGCCCAGCAGCTTGCAAATGCTCTTCTAGAGGAGTGGGTACGAATCCCTCGTAAAGACATACAAACACTAGTGCTGAGCTTTTGGACACGCTGTATTGAAGTTATTGATGCTCGTGGAGGCCACACACGATATTAGAACTGACCAAAATGAGTAAGAATGCTTCCCAGGTATAAATTTCAAAAAGACATTACCCCGCCAATCTCTATGAAAAGGATGTGTGTTTCAGATATGGCGGTTTATTCACTTTTGATTGTAAATTGTTTGCTTAAACATCTTAACTAAAGCAATGTTTGACCGATTAAATTGTTATAAACGTTATTTTGCTACTATAGTATTAAATGGGGAATATTAATTCGTAAATAATTGTTTGACCCTTATCTTTTTTTGAGCAGTATAGTATGACTTCTTGTCCAAAACAATGAAAATATCCCAAAACATATGTTCAAACTGATGAATCAAAAATGAAATGTGGCATAAACAAGGGCGAAGCCAAAATGCAAAGACATACGGTAAAACCTGTCTAAAGCGGCCACTCAAAAATAGACAAAACAAAAATCTTATGGCAAATGGTAGTTTAATGAAGGTCGAAAGCATTGCAGAATGCTCCAAGGGAGCATTCTGCAATACTTTTGACCTGCATTAAGCGACATTGATCTTGAAAACCAATATTTGTCTTCTTTTTGAGTGGCCGCTTAAGACAGGTTTTACAGTACAAACATCAAAGGGAAACTACTGAAACTAGCAGCAATCCTCTTCAATTGTGTTACTTTTCAAAATAAATTGGGACTGCTCTTAAAGAACATATTGCTTCCTTTGGGGAGCAAATTCTGTCCTTTTAGAGTAGTCCTGTATGGTACAATTCCTTAAATGTGTATGTTTTTCATTACGCATGTGTGTAATGATCACTATATGCCTATGATTACTTAAGGCATCATCATGATTTGAAAGGTTTTTAGCGGTTGGCAACTTTGCTTTCCTCTTTAATTGCATGCCGTGGGTCGGGCTTCAGACTCCATGACGGTTCCGACTTAAAGACTTCTCTATTGATGAGATGGTAGGGGCCTGAAGCTTTGGCTGTTGTCAGGCCCAACGGGGTTTATCTGTTGGATTTCTTTTGCTCCGGTATTCTGTTTTATGTACTGTTGAGTCCTTATCTTTGCTTTATCTCCTTTTTATATCTTGATTTATATGTTTTAGGAGATGATGCATTGATAAGCTAAGGTCTTTTATGAAAACCAAATATCTTTGTGTCTTGATCCACATCTGAGATAAGGATGAGGTTGGTGCCGTGAAACCGGTTTAAGCCCTCCAATAAAACATTTTTACTGACCGTTCCAAGGCGGTACTTCTTTTGTGGATCATTTGTGTTTTTGTGTCTTGTGTTTCTCATGCTTTCGCATTTGTTCTTTGCTGCCTTGTGGTCACCTGCTGGGAAAGGGCTGACCTCTTGACTTCTGTTGGTGATGTTTATTGTATTTTTGTTACTTTCCCATGTGGTATCCTGGTTCAGGTGTGGGACTTGATTGTATCGTTTCCTGATCTTTGCCGTCTTAATTTTACAACAAATTATGTCAGGATTGGCCAAAGCACGCAAGAGTTATGTTATCTTGGACTAGACAATTTGTATGGGGTGTAGTGACTGTTCTAGTTGCACTGCTCTTATATGTTGACAGTCTATGATTTATAACATTAGACAATCCTTGATGAATTTATCTTCCTTGAGAAAACAACCACAGGAATGCCTCTAGGTGGCCGCCAGCATTTTGCTAAGTTAGAAAACAAATTATTACATTTGTATGTACCTAAACCATTTCAATGTTAAAACTACCATCGCGCTAGACCAAGTTCTCAGTATGCCCTGGCTACATCCTTTAAAAGTTGGGCGGATGTAGTATGAACAGCAAGGACAAACCTCTTAGGACGTAGTTTGGTCTTTGAGCATATGAAGGATGTAGCGAAACTTTGGACATGCTCAAAATTTATATAGTGAGGATGTGGTTGTATCCGGACCTGCTAAGGAGGTAGCAAGTTTAGCATGGACGTAGTATAGACATGGGATGGTCTTCTGATAGATCTAGTAGAAACCTAGTGTGTTTGGTAAAGAAACCTCCCCTTCTGTGATTAAGAGCAGCAAAGGTTCTGTTGAGACTGTGTGGGTATGCAGGCTAGCCTGAGCCTTGGCTGCTCGTTATGTGATAAGTACCCAAATCTTCACAATTTGGCTCGGAATAATGAGGCCGCTGATATATCACAAAGCTATCAGCAAAAGTTCTAAGGACATAGCAACATATCATATGGATGTAGTATAAAGGTGGGGTGGTCTTCATGGACATAGTATAGACATGGGATGATCTTCATGGACGTAGTAGAAACCTAGTGTGGTTGGCAAAGAAACATCCAGCTTAAGTTTTGGTGACCTTGATCTAGATTTCAAGGTTCCTGTTGAACTTAAACTTCAGGGTTTATGTCAAGAAGAGCTTTGAATACGCAACATCTTGTGAATGTTTTGGCAAGCAATCTATGCACCCCTCATATTAACGGCTTTGGTGTTGATACACTGTAGTCCCTTCCTATAACGCTATGTTTGGGCTTCATAGAAATGGACCATGTCATGATTGAATCATGTTATGAAGGGAACATTTCACAAAACAATTATAGAAGGTCATTTTCCTATAATTATTTTGCAAAAACCTGGCAGCCACAAAATGATGGTGTTTTATCCAAATTCCTGTTATAATTAGGTGCCTTATAAGGGACTGCCTTGTATATTTTTACTCCTACTGTTATCTTGTTCTGTTTTCATCAGTCACATATGCATCCTCATGATTTCAATATGAATAATTTAGAAAATCTCTATACATAATTTAGAAATTAATCAAAGTGCACCTATTGTGGATATATGTTGTGTTGACCATCTAGCTAAGCGGCTAAGAGCCAAATTTTGTCCTGATTGTGCTTTTCTGGATACAAGCATGAAATTTGGCACAGTTGTAGACCATGGCTGACTAAGAAGAATAGGATATAGAACCACGTTGGGAAATGCCTACTGCGCATGCGCAAATCATTTTCTGATTTTAGGCTGTTATCACAGATCATTCATACAGTTTGACTGTAAAGAAGGGGTCATTTTGGCTGTAGAATTATAAAATATGACATAACTGATGTTAATTGTTTGTAGTTTAGTCCTCTTTATTCTTTAATTGCTGCGCATGCGCATAAAATTTGAATATTGTACAAAAATGGTATTCTGTTTCACCTTTATTGTAAACTGCGCAAAACCTGATGCCCCTATCAGAGGACCGAAGCATGTCTTCAATATAGGGACCCAAAGACTTGTTTAGATGTGCATATGCAGTTGGTTTCTTTTAACCGGATGTTGTTTAGAAGAAAAAAACAAAGCCCCATTTAATTACAAGTATAAGCTTTCACATAAAGAGCTCTGTCTACGCTTAGCATATATAAAATTGTTATTAGACTCACAAGTCAAGTTTTAAGCAGAGAGGATAGTATGTTTTTAGCAGACAGACAGACATGCAATCAGATTTTGTTGCTCTAGCTCAGAGCCCTTGGATCACTGGACAGGCACGCTCACACCTGAGTTACCAGGGTGGTCACCACCACATATTTTCTTTGTGTTGACCAATTTGGATTGTTTTGGCTTGGGGACGTCTGTCTGAGCAAGTTATGTTTAAAGCCAAGGCAGTGACGTATCTTATATAGATCACTGGTCAAGGGCAATATACCTTTGTGATAGACTGACAGACATACTCACATACAGACAGACAAACAGGCAGACAGACAGATATATTTTGCCATAGACAGACCTCATATAACGGTCTGTCGAAGGACTGTCTCCTTTCTGTCATTGAACTGTCTTAAATGTACTAGTATGTTTTCCAGTGTCTCACTTCCCATAAATGAACCATAGCAAACATTTGTTAGTCTAGTGCAGTCTATTTTATGTGGGTATGATAACATTTCAATTTTTTTAAGGGGGATGTGGGGGTAGGGAAATGCCCGATATGCCTCATAGTATTGGTTGTGAAGCTACTGACTGGCTTTGAGGCATTTGTTCCTCCTGTAAAAGATTTCACACTTGGAGTCAGTGTTGTCATTTTGGATGGAGCCTCCATTGTTCAGATGCTTGAAGGTGTATAGGTTAGCACTGTTCAGTGAATGGTAAACGAACGATGTTCTTAAAACGATATGTAATATACACTTTCTGTGCAGTTAGTGTGCGATACATGTAAGACGGACAGTTTTAAAGCATCAACAGGGAAAAAACGAGAAAACCAGTGGGTTGGCACATCAATGCCATACCGAAAAACTGGCAAGATTTCTTGTGAGTAGATGACAGTTAACTATTTCATTATATTTCCATCTATTGTGTTTCTTAGACATAAGATATGCCAACTAAGAAACAGTTACTACTGATGGAGGATGAGAGTGTGACAATACTCAAGAGAGCACCCTGCACTTTACAGGAGAGAAGCTCAGTCTTATTGTGCCCAGCTTGCATCATGTCCTCACTTGCGCCTTGTTTGCATGTGGATCAGATACAAAAATAGTAAGTGAGTATGATCAGGAAATACCACAATCACAAACTGCAGACAACCACCAAGGCACCGCGAGGAAGAGCCACTCAACCATCACGAGACACCAGGAAGACAAATTAAGCAAAGCAATCAGCTCTCTCTTCCCCATCAAGATGATCGCAATACTAGAATGGACATAAAGTAACGTACAACAAAACATAGAGCAATTACAGAATGTTTGCTTGTACTACGGAAGCAGCTTAAAGGCCATACAAGAAAATAAGCAGTTGCGCTGTTGATACTAGTGTTGAGAAAGTTCGTTCCGCAATAAAATTGTGTTCCTATAAATTAAGTTATGATGTCACTGGAATTCTTTAAAAGAAGACACACTTTATAAGAAGTAAACAACGAGATGATAAATCATTATTTTGTCAGGGAATTAATGATCTTCAAAATAAACTACCCCTCAGAAGATTTTGGGCTCGAGGAGCAAAATGGGGGTGTATGGCAAAGAACAATTGTCATGTAATGGCCATATTGATGAGAATATTTTTGAATTAGTCAATAAACCCTAGATTGGGTTGTTTTCATCTAATACAAGTTTTTAATATAATTACCAAGCCACAAGGCTGTAAAGAACCATGCCAGGTAAAAATGTCACGATTTATGGAAAATTTAAGATTATTCTTGAACGATGGAGAGGCAGTACGCAAAGTAACATAATTGTGTAAAGACATTTGATGCCAGACACAATGCCAAGCGCTATAGAGTATACAAAGAATAATAGGCTCATTGGAAATACATTTTTCTGCATCGTTTCCTTTTTAAATGATTTGAAATTCTATAATGAAGAGCGTAACAAACTTTTTAACACCACCTAAAAGTTCTAGTCATACCTGTGGTGCAAAATCTGTGGGCTGAAATAAAATTGTATTGCTTTTTTTACATATACTCACAGGGTGCGATAAAACATACTCTCTCTTTCCAGCTGTAACTGAGCATTTTGTAAAAATGAACTCTCTCCCTGAAAAGCCACCTACAGATTACATTTGCACCATTGAATTTTTTTTCATAATACTGTGTGGTAGAACAAGCAAGCACCTTCACGAATATAGACATGGATAGAAAACATTGGTTTACCAAAAAGGTTTGTTTGATGTAAAGACAGCCCCTTATGAAGGTGGCTTTGTACCAGCACATTTTAAAGGCAGCAAATCAAGGCTCATATGTTAGGGTCAGTACTAGAACAGGGGAAATGACTACCAAGTCCAGCAAACTTTGATGGATGTAACTAGACACTGGAATGTACAGTCCACTGTGGACTGACATACCACAAGCATCAGTATCTTCTCTTGACCTTGTAAGATATGGCTGTTTTCAAGGTTGCATAAATAGACAATGCAGTTCTTCAGTGTACGACCCTTTGTGCCTGAGGTGGCAACTTTAAACACTAAAGTTCTGTAAATTGATGATTGTTTTTTTAATAGGTAATGTTAGGGACTGAAAATCCATTGAGAAGGCTGTGGCATATCAACACACATACAGATTATCGCACATATTGCCACCTCTCTTGGTTAAATGTCACTTTGAAAATGTATACGTTTGTATATAGTATCAACGTGATGAAATCTTGTCATCTTGGCCCAGGTGCCTTATAACCAAAAATAAACGCAGACCAGTGCATGGGCATAGATCCAAAAGACATCCAAACACTCTTCAGCAAACGCCATAACATTAGTTACAGTCGAAGTTACATTACAGTATGTAGTCAGTCAACAACATGATGGGTAAACCATGCATGTCCCTAGCATCACAAGATACATGTAATTCATTCATGTCAAATGCTGCGCGCTAAAGAACCACTGTACTCTAATAGCATGGTCATAGCGGGTTGTACCTGGCTGTTTAAAAAGGTAATATTTTCTTCAATATATTAATTCTGAAAATCTGCTGTGCTTATTATTGCCACTTACAGATTTATGTGAGTTAAACGTTAATCGATACAGCACCTGAGTTATGCCAAAAAGGTGATATTTTCCTGGGAAAAAAGGATGGAAGGCATTTTTGTTTATGTTCTTGAATATATGCTTACTTTAGTTAGTTTAGATAAAATGCAAAATATTAGTATTTTAACATGTAAAAGTTCGAAATCTGAGGGCAGAGCATTTTGAAAGTTATTCAACAAGCTTTTCATATTGTACGCATAGTACTACATATTGGCTGTTCTGGCCCAGCGACCGGGTCATAATTTGCATACAAATTGATTATATTTAGACCCTCGACTACTGGTACAATGCACTTGACTACTCAAATTTTGCGTAAGCTACAAAATGGTTTGCAACTTCACAAAAAATAAACAGAATTATGTAAAACTTGCCATTCATTAACTTATTTGTACTTGTATTCTTCATTATGTGATGCAATTTAATCATAACTAATGACTTAAATAGCGCACTCATTAGTCTGTCGCATAAAAAACGAATTGGCTATCCAGAAATGGGCTGGTATGTAGCTACTTTTAGAATTTGAAGGCTCCAATTGAGCCAGAATGGACTACACTAACTAAGTGATAATTGCAAATAAAAACATCAACGTTAACATTAAGAGCTGTAAAGAGCTAGCTCATAGAATAGATCACATAAAACAAAAATAGTATAGTGTATGCCCTCATCGACTGCATCCGACCCTCGATGACTGCACTGTTCTAGTACAGTGGTTCACTAGCGTGAATGCATGCGCAGCAAAAATTATTGAATAAATGATTGTGCAGAAACACATTAATTTCACAGTCAAAAGATATAAGTATTCCATTTATTCAATGGTTTCTACCTTTTTGACATCATGAACGAGATAACCGGAAGTATTACTTAGTTTGCGCATGCATAATCATGGTAAATGTTTTAAAATATGTTTGTTTATTCCTTTTAAGACATCTAGAGATATAGTGGGTCGATTTTTTACCATTTTAAGCGCAAAAACTGGTCTGTGTAGTTAATTAAGTACAAATTATCCATAGCGGAAGTGAATTTTGCCTTGCGCATGCGCAGAGGAAATTTGTTGAAGTGGTTCTATATCTAAAAATCATCAGCTCACCAACCTTAACAAGTGTGGAAAGTTTCATGCTTGTATCCGGAATAGCACAATCTTGGCTCTTAGCCGCCTAGCTAATCCCCGTGTTAACATCCCAACCAAAAGCTATCATGGTCATATGGAACATGACCACATCTTTACCCTTTGTATACCAGGCATCAGTTGCTATGAAAGTAGTCACCATAGACTAGTTTAGGAGATGGAGGGTAGCAATTTGAACTTACCACTTAGCTGCAACATACAACACAATATGTCCCTGACAGCAATATTAACTAAACATTTTGGATCCTGTATACATTCTATTCCATTTCATTCATATTTTTGCTCTTAGAATCGTAGTCCTTGATTTCTAAAAAAATGAAAAGTGTGCTGAGCATAATTTTTAAAGCATTTTGAAAGCGATTACTTGCTGTCTTAACACCCATGTGGCACAAGCTGTCTAATGATTGGTTAAAACCACCATTTTAGAATATCATGTGACTTGTATCAATCATGTGATCTAAACCAGGCCGCGTAGCGCAGTCGGTAACGTGTCTGGCTACAGATGTGAAGCTGACTGCAGATCCAGGGGTCGCGAGTTCGATCCCGGCCCGATCCCATGCTTTCGTGGAGATTGATCATGAAATAATTTCAAAGGTCATTCTCTTTCCTTCCGCTGAATCATTCATGAAGGGCTGTTGTCAGTTACAGGCGAAAGTATGTGCACGAAGTACTGGTTAACTGCTTGTTCAAGCTTGCCCAGGAAAAAAGTGTGGTTAGGTGAACTGACCGTCCCACCATGACCATAGCTGTTGACTTGGGATGTAAAGCAACAAAACAAACAATCATGTGATCTAACTATCCCCAATGAAATCATATACAAACAGACAGTTATATTTAGAAGATTGCTTTTTGCCGAAATTTTACTTTCTTGTTTTGTAAAGTTCCACCATTGTTTGACACCTAACCATGTTCCAAGACGTCCCAATGTCAAAATGGTCAATAAGAAGAAAGCAGGTGGCAGTAATTTTGACCACCTGAGGGCTATGAGCTAAAGTCTGCCCTGGGCTTTCTGGGCACAGAGTATTCTATGGAGTGGAGTCTTAGAGCTGAGTTTTGGAGCGGAGTATAAGAGTGGAGTGGAGTCAGATTTTGGAGTGGCAAAAGTAGAATGGAGTGCAGTTGTGATCTGAGTGTGTTACTGAGCCATCACTATTACAAGATTACATAAAACTTGGCCACACACACCATTCTCCTTTTGCCTCTCAAAAATCTGACTACTCCACTCCAAGACGCCACTCCATAGAATACACAATTTTATGAGCAAAGAGCAAGCCACTCCAAAATTTGACTCCAATCCAATACTCTACTCCAAAACTCAGCTCCAAGACTCCACACCATAGAATGCACAATTTTGAAGTGGCTTCGCTCATAAAATCGTGTATTCTTTGGAGTGGAGTCCAGGAGTGGAGGAGTGCACTCCATTCTACTTTTGCCACTCCAAAATCTGACTCCACTCCAATACTCCGCCTCAAAACTCCCCTCCAAGACTCCATGCCATAGAATACATGGTGCTGGCTTTCTGCCTGAATACCCCTACCACCGGTCTGTCTGCCTTTCCGTCTGTCTACCTACATGTGAATATGTGTGTGGGTGCATGGCTTCCTGGCTGTCTGCCTGCCCACCCACCCACCTGCCCGCCCACCTGTTTGTCTTTCAGCCCTGTCCTGACCTAGCCTGGCCTGCCACAAATCTATAGATGTTCCTCTTTGGTTAAATATGACTTGATATTTAATGATTTTATATATGCTTAGCATAGAGCAAGCTTTTTGTGAAAGCTTATACTTGTTTTCTGAATGAATGGTAAACATTTTTTTCCAGCAGCATGAATAATTTACTTTGCCTTTGCAGTATTTTTTTGCTGAATGAATAATTTGCTGCAGTGTCCTGAGAAAGCTGTCAAGCTGGATATCCCATAGAGAAACTGAATTATCTCAAGCCTCTTTAGTTTAGGTCAGCCTTGGGTGAACATTTAACCGCAACCATCAAGACTCAAGATAAGAGTGCGTAATTGAAAAATTATTCGCCTTATTTCTCAACGAAAACATATGTTGTGGGTACTCAAAAGAACCGTCTCAATGAGACAGTTCTTTTGAGCACTCTCAACACATTTTGAACTGATGGGTAAGAGAATAATTACAATTTTAGGCGCAAAAAGTTTGCTCATTATCTTGACCTATGAAAAATGCTGCCTCGCCCATGCCCACCAGCCCAACAATGTGATTGGATTAGTTGCATTCAATACATAAGTGAATTGCAAACAGTGCAACCCCAGATCAGCTGACTTCTGAAGAAGCTGGCTGATCTGGGGCTGCACCATTTGTGAAGTGGTGAATGGATTTTTTTTGGATTTGGCCGGGACATGAGTTAACCACAAATATCTTGAGAATGCCCCACACCTACTCTCACTGTTAGCCAATTCATAAAACGAGTCTGGTCAAGCGAAAGAGGTAAAAGTTGCAAGTGGTCTGATCCTAATCATCCGATTAGGGCCATGTAGATATTGAGCATCATAATTTGCTCTTAATAAAAAGATTGATTTAAGCAACTAAGGGGGTGGGGTTTAAATATCAAAAACATGTTTTCTTTATCAAGATGACACTGATCAGGTCAGCCAGAGCATCTACACAGCTTGATTATTTGTTTTGCTTGAGACTGTACCGATAGTGTAGGACAGTGTAGGACGGGCTGGTTTATAATTGTCGGGATTCGCGCTGGTGCATTGACTGTTCTGTATCTTCGCTTGTGAACATGCTTTTTCTCACCTTGAAAGCAAGTATGTCTATTGATTAGCTGCATAAACAGCTCAAGCTGGTTAAGTAGCATTGACATACAATATTGTACCGCTCCAAATAAGCGGTGTTTCTTGGACAGTGCTGTTTTATTATTAACAGTTGAGAGACTTATGGATATCCATTGTGCTCATTTGTGATGGTTAACTGTTCAGTTCAATTGCAGTAAATTTTGGGCGAACTGATGTATATGTTCCAAAATGTTTGTCACAAGATGGCAACAAGGTACAGATGAATGAATGATAACATAAATCCCTATTGTGTCTTGTGTTATACATCCAGATTGCTAAACATGTGAGATCTACAGTATTTACCCGAAATATTCTGATATCTACTCGCAATTAAATTCTTTCCTTGCTACTCTAAGGGAAAAAAAGCACTGCCGCGAACAATTTTCGCGAACAGCTAGCGAATACTCTGAGATTGTTCGGTAAACATAACCTTATATGGCTGACCAGTATTCACAGAATGTTCACAAGATGTTCACTTTTCACATGCAAATTAGGTCTGCAGCGAATACTATGAGTTAACAGCCTGCGAATATTCAGCGAATATGTGGCGAACATGATTCAAGACAGCAAATTAAATATGCAGCGAATATCCTGCAAACATTCTGTGAATATGGGATGAACATGCATTTAAATATGTAAAATTAAATATGCAGCAAATATCCAGCGCTCTTTCTTCGAATATTCTGCGAACATTTTAATTAAAAGTAAAAATAGCTATTGCAAATATGTGGCGAACAATAATTGCGAATATCCTGCGAACAAGCAGCAATCAATGATTTACATATGTCAAAGCTTGTTAAACTCAAATAGTCAAAATCTATCCATTTTGCACTGACCTCAGCAAGCAACACCATTCGAGAACAATCAAAAGGTATCAACTGAAACATCATAGGAACAGAAAAACACATGAGAGGAGATTACATACCGTTAAAAGACTTCTCAACATGTTGTCATTTTTGCATCATGGCAATTATGACAGCCATTTAATTGAAGAGTTTAAAGGGGAGATAATTTTGAATCTATCTCCCCAGTAAAAAAAAAAAAGATCTTTAGACTGAGAGCTATATGAGTTGAAGTTCCTTAGATGAACTCTCCGCGAATACATAAAAAGTTAAAGTCACTGTAACAAATATACAGCAAACAGTATCCAGAATTAAAATCTTATTGCGAATTCCGGGCGAATAATACCTTGTGCTTGAAAAAGTTTAAATTTTTGCTGTTAATATGCAGCGATTATATGACAAGCTGCAAACATTCAGCGATCACTTTTTTGTCAGACCAACTTTGTTCGCTGGGTATTCGCGACAAAAAGTGAATATATAGCCAACAATTACTGTGAACAATGCAGTTCGCAGAATATTCGCAGCATATTCATGATATTCGCACAAAGACAGCTTTTCCATAAGGGTAGCGGCAACTTTTGTGGTCTGCTGATAATCTTTGCAAACAGTTCGGAAACAGATATGGATCGACAGAACTTCTATCCTGATCTGGATCCAAACTTTAACACTCTGATAGTGTTCCTGTAAGAATGTTTTGAAAAAGTTAATTTTGAAAAAAGTCAGCAGACAATAAGAAAAGCATGAAAGACTGCCCAGCATGCAAAGTTAAACAATGTTAGAAGTAGACTGGCTCCAGTCCTTAAAACAACTTTTCATCAATGTGTCATATATACTTGTAGCTTGTCTTACTCTGATGGCTCTGTTTTAAAATGGAGCCATCAGAGTAAGACTAGCTACAAGTATATGTTATGGTACATTGATGAAAAATTGTTTTAAGGACTGGAGCCAGTCTACCTTAGGAGGTGTGTGAAAGGTAGTAATTGAATGGGGAATAGGATAAACCCTGATCATACTGCTCATGAACTGGGTTTGCACTATTTCTCAAAAATAGAAATAAACAAACAATATGCTTTAGAAATTCTTGAGACTTTAATGTTGATGCTTTGTTTTGTGGTACTGTAAATTCAGAAATTTTCGTGAGAATTTTATTTTCGCGAATAGGGTTGAAAGATATATTTGGGATGTTCAAACTTCGCGACTAAGGCATGATTTACCTATATCAGTAAGTGACAGAGTGATTTTGCTCCTACGCGAGTGTTTAATTTTCACGAAACTTCAATATGCAAAGTTCGCGAAAATAAAAACCCTCGCAAAATTTCCGAATTTACAGTATCTGATTCTCCTGGAACTAACTGTTTATTGGGTTAAGTATCAAAAGGCTCCTTTTTGCATAGCATGCATGCATTGTATTGGCAATTTCTTCAGGTAGATGGTATTTTCTTATATTTCTCTTTTATCTTCTGTTTCTATGATAGCTTATATCCTTCCTGTGATTGACAGGTGAGAGGAAGCAGTGCTCATGGAGAGATCAGAAGTTTGACAGAAAAGGGGCCATAACTCTTGGAGATTGGATGATTGACAAGAAAAGAGGCTAATGCTCGCTGAGACTATAGATGGTGGACATAAAAGGGGCCATAACTCTAGGAGATGGGATGATTGACAAGAAAAGAGGCTAATGCTAGCTGAGACTATAGATGGTGAAAATAAAAGGGGCCATAACTTCAAGAGATCAGCTGCAGAACAAGGAAAGGGGTCATTATTCTCTTTGAGACCAGAAACTTGACAGAAAAAGGGGCCATAGCTCTTTGAGATCAGATGCTGACTACAGAAATGTAGGTTTTAAATCTGTCTGTCTGTCTGTCTGTGTGAGTGTCTGTCTGTCTGTCTGTCTAAATATTGGTTTAACTTTGATTCAATACTAGGTGCTTGCTGGTTGATGCCTGGATGGTTGAGCATGCAGGTCAGGGTATTCAGGGACAGAAACACAAAGGAGCAGCAGGTTCATTTCTTCCTCCAGCCTGTCAGACTAAACTTTTAAGCTGTCATCTCCTCCGAATGGCCGGCCACTAAAAAATAAACCCACCATAGTCACACAGGGTAGGCGGCAATCAAAACCGTTAATACTATTGACGAACGTAGATCAAAACTCGTTAGAAACTGAGTTTTCAATTGCCATTTGTCGCCTGACTGGCGACAAATGGCAATCAAAAACACTGTTTCTAGCGAGTTTTGATCCGCATTTGTCAATTATTAAGAGCGTTTACTATTGCTGCCTACCCGGTGTGATAGTTGTATCTGGAGGGTCATTTTATCCTTTTAATTTGGAGCTCCATAAACCAAATATTTAGAAGTCGCCCACCTTGTAGGTTAGTGACCTTTCACCTGAAGACCTGACCAGTTTATTGGATGGTATGTAAATATGTCAATCAGTCCCCTATATCAAACTGCGAGGTCTTTTAGGGACAACCAGTATCTCAGTCGGTCATTTACTGAGATACTTGAAATCATTTAACTGTGCCCTTTCTTCTTTTATTAAAGTGGACTGTGCCAATTTTAAACTTTTGCAAACCCTTTATCTGTAGAGGGCATGTTATGCAATATGTGAAGACACGTTAGAACAGTGTAGAGGCAGATGAGAAAGTCATATTCTCTTAGTAAAAAAATACATTTCAATTTTCTAACTGGTTTCTACAGCTAAGGAGACTGGTTTGAGTCTCAGTTGGAAACCCCGAAGACAGGTTTTGTCGCGAAGAGGCCCACTTGTTTTTCATTGTCCTACTTCATCAAAACTTTGCAAATACTCAAGAAACATCCTGTGCATGCAAATTGTATCCAAACATTGTCATTAAAATATGCTTTTTGACTGTTTGCAATCATAGCTTCAGATTGCAAGGTACCGTAGCAAACATTTTGGGGGACTGGCTTTTATCTAGCATACTTCATAATCACATTTTCACTTATATAATTTCTGTATGCTTGTCAAAGAATTATATCTTATTAAATGGATGACTATAACAGTATCATACTGATTCTTTGGTTGTTAAATGGCTGAAAAATGACTGAATTGAATTTCCGCCAAAGTGCGCATTTCCAGGTAAACAAGGCAGCAGAATCTAGCTACAGTTGAATACAGGGGTTGATATTTTCACAAATTTGATCTGACATAAAGCTATTCAATGATTTGTTGTTATTTGTTTATGACCGTGAATAGTTTTAAAGGGCCATAAACACATTTTGGTTAAAAAATTAAGAATGGGTGTAGCCAGGTTGTAATGTTAAATGCTAGGACTTGGGGTTAAAGTTTAACCCATATATCTTCCCTACCAGTTTATACTAGACATTTGCAATAAATACATGTCCTTTCAGGATGAAAATGGATCTTTACTACGTAAAGTTACAAATTACAACTAGCACTCAGCTCATCACAATCAGGATCTTCCCCATTAACATACAGTGTGTTTTGATTGGGTAGTTTACCACAAGGAAATGGCATGGTCCTGAAATGTAGGCCATCTCTGGTGGGTTTCATTTTCTTGTAGACTGATAAGGTATCTTCCAAAATGACACTTGTCAGTGATGGTCAGTTTTGATAAGTTTGTAGAAAAAATGTGGAGTATTTTAACCATGGGCTGCTTCATGTGAGTATTAACCAACAAAATTTGAAGCATTTTAATAATTTTTCAGAGAAAACGAGGCTTGTCATTTCATGCAAAGATTTGCATGAAATGACAATCCTTCTTTTCTCAGGAAAAGTGAGAAAATTGGCACAAAATTGTTGTCCGAGGATTTTAGAAGGGAGATTAGTAAGGTTGGATCATGGTGGGAATTTTGGTATAGACCTGTCAAGTTTATGGGAAAATGATTTTATTTTGTAAATCCAGGTACAATGACCTCACATGGGTTTTGGGTATCTTATTTTTAAGTATCCACAATACATATCATGCTTAGAAATTGTGGGTCTTTAGTTACACCCGATGAATAGACATAAATTTCAGGTGATTTGAAATGAATGCTAGGGTTATAAGATGATTTTATGGTGTCTGGGGATTCAAGTTAAGCAGAACATTCAAATAAATAAAATATGGGCCAAGTAACTTACAACATAAGTGAAAAAACTTTCTTCAAACCTGCATGAACAGCTCTGTGGTAGTGGTGGGTTTTGTGTGTGTATGATGAGAATTTGGGCTGAAGCTGCCTTCACACCTCCCAACTTAGTGTGTGCCATTAGCAAAAGCTCTGGTAAGAATGGTTAGGTGTGAATGCCTTGTCTGAGTCTTAGCTTATCACATATGCAGCAATGGACCTATCTGTCTTGGTTTGCCTTAATTTTGTAAACATTTTTGCAGAGCCTAAATTGTTTAAATTTTATGCTTACTCTGGCAAGGGCCTATATTTGCATGTAGGATTGTAGAATGTTAAAATTTACACTAATTCTCTAGAGTCTATACAACAGGTTCATTTTTACAGCTTTGAGAAAATATAGATAACTCTCGTGGAAAGAGTATATGCTTTAACTATAACTGCAGTTTAAGAATTGTATTTTCATCTGCGAGACATGTAGCAGTTTGCCTGTCTGTTGTAATTGTATTTGCTCAACTGATATTTGTAGGTGTCAAAATTTGCAGTCACACGTGTTTCTCTAGGTGGTATATCTGTGGCCTTTTACTGAGTCTTTTCAATAGATATAGAGAACTCTTACAGAAAAGAGAGCACTGCAATAACTGCAACTGCAATTAAGCAATTATTCATTTAGGCCGCATACCCAGTTCACACTGTCCAAAGTGTGCAGTCTGATCATGCTTTCATGGCCTGTGTATTCTCGTGGCCTGTGATGGCTCTTGCGAGACTGCTCTGAATTATGACCGTTTTCTTGGGTAGGCACATAAAGTTGCACGCATGCTCAAGCGCATCTTATGTCCAAAACAAGGGCTTTACCAAGCTGCCACATTGTCTGATGTCAAAATAAATGGACTACCCCAAAACGTGGTAAAATATTCAGTTTTGCTCTTGATACATATTTTTCAGATGTCATAAAACAGATGCTGAATGGATACCATATTTACTATATACTAAGAAACATTAACTGCCTACCAAAAGAATTTTAAAAAATAAATGAAAAGTACATTTGACAAACCGATAAAGTGTATAAAATTTTGTGACAGAATATAAAGCAGTGTAAATCTTGATCAGGCTGCTCCTTCAGGAGCAGCCTGATTTGGGTTTACACTGTTATCTGTTGATAATTAAGGTATTTAAATTTGCAACTGCAATTAATGACTCAGAGCTCAAAGTTTAAAACTGCAAATGCAATTAATGACACAGGGGTGAAAGTTTGGACTGATTACACATATTACTTTTTTGTGTTATTTTGGTTAAGGAATTCCACTGTATTATGTTGTGACCTATATATATTGTTGAAAAGATATATTTTGTCACATCTTTGACGCCAAAATGATATTTCAGAGTTCATTGACCCTGATTTAAACATGCTTGGAATATTTTAAAGACAGTCTAATAATCACAAACCAGCATGAAACACATGGGACAGAGGTTTTATTTGGAATGACACTTCATCTATTCAGTATTTCATGGGTGCAAGCAGTAATGGTGCTTGCTATACTGATCCCAGTAGCAGGCTCATCTGAACCTTACCTGGTCGCTTGTCACAGGTTAGACTTTCCAAATTAATTGTTTTTCTGTTTTTATCTTAGCAACCTGTAGAGGTCATGCTGCATCATCTCATCTGGTTCTATACTGTATCAGCATAGCGTTAACTCTTTCCTTGCTAGCAGAGACTTTTGTCATCTGCTGATAGCCTTTGCAAACATTTGGGACCCAGATCTGGACCGACAGAATGTCGGTCCTGATCTGGATCCAAACTGTTTGACACTGATAGTGTTCATGAAAGAACTTTTTGAATAATTTTGAAAAACATCAGCAGATGACAACAAAAACATGAAAAATTACACAGCATGCAAAAAGTTAAGAAAATAAATAGATGTGAATATGGATATTTTAACTCATTAACTGATATGGATATACATGATTCTCAAAATGGGGTTTGGATGTAGCATGGTAAGGGTTTTCAAGGCACTGCATGATGTAGTCTGCATGAGAGCTTTTGCAGCTCATCCCTTTTGCGGAAGGCAAGAAGTAAAAAAATAAACAAACCATAAAACCACAAAAATGAAACTAGAAACCAGATTATTTCAAAATCACATGAACACACATTCATGTGACTGTTTTTCTGTTTTAATTCTTTGCATGCTGGGTAATATCTCAAGTTTTAATAAATTTGGATGCTTCTCCAAACTCATATTAGGGGGCCAAATAACTCATTTATTTCCACATAAAAAAGTAAGCATTTTATTCCCAGTTTAGAATGATTAATTCGCAATAATGGTAAATCAGTTTTATTGTTTGTTTGGTTTTCATCATTTTCTGTTCATATCATCATGGTCAGTTAATCTTTCTTCTTGGACATCAGTTTTCTGTTCATATCATGATGGTCAGTAATTCTGTCACTTTCTTCTTGGACATCAGTTTTCTGTTCATATCATGATGGTCAGTAATTCTGTCACTTTCTTCTTGGACATCAGTTTTCTGTTCATATCATGATGGTCAGTAATTCTGTCACTTTCTTCTTAGACATCAGTTTTCTGTTCATATCATGATGGTCAGTTATCTGCCTTTTTCTTCTTAGGCATCAGTTTTCTGTTCATATCATGATGGTCAGTTATCTGCCACTTTCTTCTTAGGCATCAGTTTTCTGTTCATATCATGATGGTCTGTTATCTGTCACTTTCTTCCTAGGCATCAGTTTTCTGTTCATATCATGATGGTCAGTTATCTGCCACTTTCTTCTTAGGCATCAGTTTTCTGTTCATATCATGATGGTCTTTTATCTGTCACTTTCTTCTTAGACAATAGTTTTCTGTTCATATCATGATGGTCAGTTTTCTGTCACTTTCTTCTTAGGCATCAGTTTTCTGTTCATATCATGATGGTCTGTTATCTGTCACTTTCTTCCTAGGCATCAGTTTTCTGTTCATATCATGATGGTCAGTTTTCTGTCACTTTCTTCTTAGGCATCAGTTTTCTGTTCATATCATGATGGTCAGTTTTCTGTCACTTTCTTCTTAGGCATCAGTTTTCTGTTCATATCATGATGGTCTGTCATCTGCCACTTTCTTCTTAGGCATCAGTTTTCTGTTCATATCATGATGGTCTGTTATCTGCCATTTTCTTCTTAGGCATCAATTTTCTGTTCATATCATGATGGTCTGTTATCTGTCACTTTCTTCTTAGGCATCAGTTTTCTGTTCATATCATGATGGTCTGTTATCTGTCACTTTCTTCTTAGGCATCAGTTTTCTGTTCATATCATGATGGTCTGTTATCTGTCACTTTCTTCTTAGACATCAGTTTTCTGTTCATATCATGATGGTCTGTTATCTTTCACTTTCCTATTAGGCATCAGTTTTCTGTTCATATCATGATGGTCTGTTATCTGTCACTTTCTTCTTAGGCATCAGTTTTCTGTTCATATCATGATGGTCTGTTATCTGTCACTTTCTTCTTAGACATCAGTTTTCTGTTCATATCATGATGATCAGTAATTCTGTCACTTTCTTCTTGGACATCAGTTTTCTGTTCATATCATGATGGTCAGTTATCTGCCACTTTCTTCTTAGGAATCAGTTTTCTGTTCATATCATGATGGTCAGTAATTCTGTCACTTTCTTCTTAGGCATCAGTTTTCTGTTCATATCATGATGGTCTGTTATCTGTCACTTTCTTCTTAGGCATCAGTTTTCTGTTCATATCATGATGGTCTGTTATCTGTCACTTTCTTCTTAGACATCAGTTTTCTGTTCATATCATGATGGTCAGTAATTCTGTAACTTTCTTCTTAGGCATCAGTTTTGTGTTCATATCATGATGGTCAGTAATTCTGTCATTTTCTTCTTAGGCATCAGTTTTCTGTTCATATCATGATGGTCTGCTATCTGTCACTTTCTTCTTAGGCATTAGTTTTCTGTTCATATCATGATGGTCAGTTTTCTGTCACTTTCTTCTTAGGCATCAGTTTTCTGTTCATATTATGATGGTCTGTCATCTGTCACTTTCTTCTTAGACATCAGTTTTCTGTTCATATCATGATGGTCTGTCATCTGCCACTTTCTTCTTAGGCATCAGTTTTCTGTTCATATCATGATGGTCTGTTATCTGCCATTTTCTTCTTAGACATCAGTTTTCTGTTCATATCATGATGGTCTGCTATCTGTCACTTTCTTCTTAGGCATCAGTTTTCTGTTCATATCATGATGGTCTGTTATCTGTCACTTTCTTCTTAGACATCAGTTTTCTGTTCATATCATGATGGTCTGTTATCTGTCACTTTCTTCTTAGGCATCAGTTTTCTGTTCATATCATGATGGTCGGTTATCTGCCACTTTCTTCTTAGGCATCAGTTTTCTGTTCATATCATGATGGTCTGTTATCTGCAATTTTCTTCTTAGACATCAGTTTTCTGTTCATATCATGATGGTCTGTTATCTGTCACTTTCTTCTTAGGCATCAGTTTTCTGTTCATATCATGATGGTCTGTTATCTGTCACTTTCTTCTTAGACATCAGTTTTCTGTTCATATCATGATGGTCTGTTATCTGTCACTTTCTTCTTAGGCATCAGTTTTCTGTTCATATCATGATGGTCTGTTATCTGTCACTTTATTCTAAGGCATCAGTTTTCTGTTCATATCATGATGGTCAGTTTTCTGTCACTTTCTTCTTAGGCATCAGTTTTCTATCCATATCATGATGGTCAGTTATCTGTCACTTTCTTCTTAGACAATAGTTTTCTGTTCATATCATGATGGTCAGTTTTCTGTCACTTTCTTCTTAGGCATCAGTTTTCTGTTCATATCATGATGGTCTGTTATCTGTCACTTTCTTCCTAGGCATCAGTTTTCTGTTCATATCATGATGGTCTAATATCTGTCACTTTCTTCTTAGGCATCAGTTTTCTGTTCATATCATGATGGTCAGTTATCTGTCACTTTCTTCTTGGACATCAGTTTTCTGTTCATATCATGATGGTCTGTTATCTGTCACTTTCTTCTTAGGCATCAGATTTCTCTTCATATCATGATGGTCAGTTATCTGCCACCTCTTCTTAGGCATCAGTTTTCTATCCATAATCATATGATGGTCTGTTATCTGTCACTTTCTTCTAAGGCATCAGTTTTCTTTTCATATCATAATGGTCTGTTATCTGTCACTTTCTTCTTAGGCATCAGTTTTCTTTTCATATCATGATGGTCTGTCATCTGTCACTTTCTTCTAAGGCATCAGTTTTCTTTTCATATCATTATGGTCTGTTATCTGTCACTTTCTTCTTAGGCATTATTTTTCTGTTCATATCATGATGGTCTGTTATCTGTCACTTTCTTCTTAGGCATCAGTTTTCTGTTCATATCATGATGGTCTGTTATCTGTCACTTTCTTCTTAGGCATCAGTTTTCTGTTCATATCATGATGGTCTGTTATCTGTCACTTTCTTCTTAGGCATCAGTTTTCTTTTCATATCATGATGGTCTGTTATCTGTCACTTTCTTCTTAGGCATCAGTTTTCTTTTCATATCATGATGGTCTGTTATCTGTCACTTTCTTCATAGGCATTATTTTTCTGTTCATATCATGGTGGTCAGTTATTCTGTCACACTCTTCTTAGGTATCAGTTGTCTGTTCATATCATGATGGTCAGTTTATTCAGTGACACATTTCTTAGACATAAGTTTCCTTTCAAATCAGTATGGTCGGTTATTCTTTCACTTTTTGCTTGGGCATCAATTTTCTGTTCATATTATGATGATCAGTTATTCTTTCACACTCTTTCAGGACATCAGTTTTCATTCATATCATGATTGTCAGTTATACTTTCACACTCATCCAGGGCACCAATTTTCCATGCATATCATGAGGGTCAGTTATCCTGTCACACTCGTCCAGGACATCATTTTTTCATTCATATCATGAGGGTCAGTTAATCTGTTACACTCTTTCAGGGCATCAGTTTTCTGTTCATATCACAATGATCATTTATTCTGTCACACTCTTCTTGGGCATCAGTTTTCCATCATATCATGATGGTCAGTTATTCTGTCACGCTCTTCTTGGGCATCAGTTTTTGGTTCATATTATGATGGTTAGTAATTCTGTCACACTCTGCCTGTCACACTCCTTTCATGATGGTCAGTTATTCTGTCACACTCTGCCTGTCACACTTATATCATGATGGTCAGTTGTTCTGTTACACTCCGTCTGTCACACTCCTATTATGATGGTCATTTATTCTGTCACACTCTGCCTGTCACACTCATATCATTATGGTCAGTTATTCTGTCACACTTCCCCTGTCACACTCATATCATGATGGTCAGTTATTCTGTCACACTCCACCTGTCACACTCATATCAGTTATTCTGTCACACTCCACCTGTCACACTCATATCATGCTGGTCAGTGATTCTGTCACACTCCGCCTATCACACTTGTATCATGATGGTCAGTTATTCTGTCACACACTGCCTGTCACACTTGTATCATGATGGTCAGTTATTCTGTCACACTCTTTTCCACTCATATCATGTTGGTCAGTGTTTTTGCACTTGGCCTGTCACACTCATATCATGATGGTCAGTTATTCTCTCACACTCTTTTCCACTCATATCATGATGGTCAGTTGTTCTGTCACACTCTTTTCTACTTTTATCATGATGGTCAGTTATTTTGTCAAACTCTTTTCCAATCATATCACGATGGTCATTTGTTCTGTTGCACCTGCCTGTCACACTTCTATCATGATGGTCAGTTATTCTGTCACATGTCACTCTTCCTGGGCATCAGTTTACCATTCATAACATGATGGTCATTTATTGGGGTCATTTATTTTGTCTGCTTCTTCATTTAGATATAATATTAACACCTGCCCCAATTAGGATGTACAGGTGAATCTAGGTCATTGATTTGAGACTAGATACCTTTTTCTGCTACCAAAGTCTTAAATGTCTAGGTTTAATTTTAGCCGGAAATACCTAGTTGACCTGATTCTAAAATAAATGAGCCCTTCCACTGTAAAAAATAATTTCCTGACAAAGTATTCACCTTCATATTTGCACAGATGGGCTTAAGCAAAGAGTGTAAACCCAGATCAGACTGCTCCTTCAGCTCCTGAAGGAGCAGTCTGATCTTGACTAACGCTATTTGCCATTTCTTCACTGCTCCAGGTAGTAATGTATTTTCAGATAAGCCTGCTCAATGACACTGCCTACCATATTTATTCTGAAAACTTCGTTTGATGACAGAAGAGCCTGCACCAGAGTAAATCTGTATTTTTTTTTTATTTAGTAGTAAAACAGAGGACAAGAGAATCCACATCAAAAATATAACCTCGTTTTTAAAAAAAAAAAAAAAATAAATAAATAAATACCTGATCCTCAAATTTTGTCGGATGATTGCCGTCCCATTGGGGGAAAAATATAGAGGTACTAGTTTCTGAAAAACAACAACAACAACAAGAAGCAGTCAAACTGTAAAATGAGCCATGCAGATCCAGATCAGCTGGCTTTTTAAAAAACCTGAGCTTGATCTACACTATTTGCAATGCCAATTGGAGACAAATATTTCCTCAAACTGGGCAACATGACAATAGACACTGCACTGGTATGCAAATTTCAAAGGAATTTACATTCAATCTTTGCATGCTTATATTCAAAAAGATTTTTATTCAAAATTTATTTTTTGAGAGCTTCTTACAGGAATATCATCAGAGTGTCAAACAGTTTGGATCTAGATTAGGCCAGACATTTTATTTGGACTGATCTGGGTCTAAACTATTTGAGAAGATTATCAGCAGATGACAACAGTTGCCATTAGCCAGTAAAGATTTAACAATTTTGTGGGTTTTAAATCGGGATTATTTGAGATTATATTCTGTTGCAGACAAATGTTTCAATAAGACATAGACCCATACTACATGAGAATGTTGTTTGAGAGTAGTGGGCTGAAAAAATAATGCTTTGATTGGTTGCCAAATAAAGGTGTGGTCAGTAGATATTGGTGATGATGGTGTGCCAAGAAGATTGGATTCTGGGCCTTTGACAAAACTGCATAAAAGGTTTGATTCTGAGCCTTTGACAAAGCTGTGCTAAAAGGGTCAGACTCTGAACCTTTGACAAAACTGTGCAAAAAGATTGGATTCTGAGCCTTTAACAAAACTGTGCAAAAAGATTGGATTCTGAGCCTTTGACAAAACTGTGCAAAAAGATTGGATTCTGAGCCTTTGAAAAAACTGCAAAAAGGTTGGATTCTAAGCCTCTGACAGATTTGTGCAATAAGGGTTGGATTCTGGGCTTTTGACAAAGCTGCAAAAAAGGTGGATTCTGATTCTTTGACAAAACTGTGCAAAAAGATTGGAATCTGAGCCTTTCACAAAACAAGAAACTGTGCAAAAGATTGGATTCTGAACCTGTCATAAAACTGTGAAAAAAGGTTGGGTTCTGAGCCTTTTACAAAAATGTGCGAAAAGAGCAGATTCTGAGCCTCTCACAAAATCTGTGGAAAAATGATTGATTCTGAGCCTTTGACAAAACTGTGCAAAAATGTTGGATTCTGAGCCTTTGACAAAACTGTGCAAAAAGGATTGGATTCTGAGCCTTTGACAAAACTGTGCAAAAATATCAGATTCTGAGCCTTTCACAGACTGTAGAAAAATGCTGGATTCTGAGCCTCTCACAAAACTGTGCAAAAAGGTTTGATTCTGAGTCTTTGACAAAACTGTGCATGAAGGTTGGATTCTGAGCCTTTGACAACACTGTGCAAAAAGGTTGGATTCTGAACCTTTCACAAAACTTTGCAAAACATTTGGATTCTGAGCCTTTGACATTACATATAAAGGGTTGGATTCTGTGAGCCTTTGATAAAAAACTGTGCAAAAATGGTCGGATTCTGAACCTTTGACAAAACTGTGCAAAAAGTTTGATTCTGAGCCTTTTACAAAACTATTCAGGTAAGATTCTGAGCATAAGATAAAATGGTCCAGAAAAGTGGGATTCTGAATTTCTGAGCCTATGACAAATTGATGCAGAATGCCTACTGACAAAATGGTGCAGAAAACCTACGTCAAAATGATGCAAAATGCCTATGACAAAATGGTGCAGAATGCCTACTGACAAAATGGTGAAGAAAACCTATGACAAAATGATGCAAAACACCTATGACAAAATGGTGCAGAAGGGTGTAGAAAGCTTATGCGAAATGGTGCAGATAAGTTGGATTCTGAATTTCTGAGCCTATATGACAAAGTTGCAGAAAGCCTACGTCAAAATGGTGTAGAAAGCATATTAAAAAACGGTGCCGAAAGCCTACAACAAAATGGTGCAGCATGCTTGTGACACAATATCATTTTGTTGATGTCATATGCCATTTTTGCTAATCTTTAAGCACTGCAACAATGATACAATATCATTTTGATGTCATATGCCATCAGTGCTAGTCTTTAAGCACTGCAACAATGATACAATATCATTGTGATGTCATGTGCCATCTTTGCTGGTCTTAAAGACTGCAACATTAATACAAAATATTTTGATGTCATATGCCATCTTTGGTAGTCTTTAAGCACTGCAACAATGATACAATATCATTGTGATGTCATGTGCCATCTTTGCTGGTCTTAAAGACTGCAACATTATTACAAAATATTTTGATGTCATATGCCATCTTTGGTAGTCTTTAAGCACTGCAACAATGATACAATATCATTTTGATGTCATATGCCATCTTTGCTGGTCTTAAAGACTGCAACATTATTACAAAATATTTTGATGTCATATGCCATCTTTGGTAGTCTTTAAGCACTACAACAATGATACAATATCATTTTGATGTCATATGCCATCTTTGGTAGTCTTTAAGCACTGCAACAATAATACAATATCATTTTGATGTCATATGCCATCTTTGGTAGTCTTTAAGCATTGCAACAATAATACAATATCATTTTGATGTCATATGCCATTTTTTGCTAGTCATTAAGCACTGCAACAATAATACAATATCATTGTGATGTCATATGCCATCTTTGCTGCAACAATAATACAAAATATTTTGATGTCATATGCCATCTTTGCTAGTTTTTAAGCACTGCAACAATGATCGAACATCATTTTGGTGTCATGTGTCATCTTTGCTAGTCTGCAACACTGATGATAGAATGACATCTTTGATTTTTCACTATTTTGTAAGGACTGCATAATTTTTCTAAGAAATGGTATATAAATGATTTCTCTGAAAATAGTTTGTTTCTGCTTTCTTAGGGTCAAGAGAAGTGAAAAGAATTCTGTCTGCCCTTTGTTTGACACTCTGCATTGACACGAGTCCAAGAACTGACCACTGGAATTTTAAACCATGCTGACCAGGCACGATTTCATTATAAGAAATATTGTCAAAATATCCGTCCTGGGCTAATCCAAATTTCTTTAGGCTGTTTATGATAACCTCTAGCTTGGTTAATATATGTCTACATTAAACATATTTTATTACCTATTCATGGGCCGGTGAATATTTGAAATTCCTACGCTGATCTAGTTTTTAATACCAAGAGTGGGAGAGATCATAAAACTCCCATTATAGCTATACATCAGAGATCATTTTCAGTGGTGGGAGTAAAAGTAAAAACTAATTGAGTTATATTTTTTCAATATACTGGAAACTAAAAAAATAGGGTAAATATTGAGGAAAGTGGCATTTATCTCTTTGCATGCTGGGTAATTTTTTTATGCGTTTTTGTTGTCTTTAAAAATTTCTTTCAGGAATACCATCTGGGTATCAAACTGTTTGGATTCAGATCAGGCCCGACATTTTGTCGGGCCTGATTTGAATCCAAACTGTTTGCATAGGTTATCAGCAACTGACACTGGCAGATAAAGAGTTAAAAAATTTAGGTTTCTGTTTCTTCTTGGGCAAAATATATGTCTTGACATTAATTTTATATGAAACATATACCCATGAAAGGTCAAGCCTTATTCTGTTTTGTAATAATATTACAAATGAACCTACCAATGATTCTACGGTATTCTACAATAAAATGTACTCTGCGATTGGCACCTTTAAGGTTCAGTCATGCCTACCAATCTCCTTCATTGCATATGCCAATGGGGTAAAGTTTTAGAGAGTAAAATTTAGAAATCGGGCAATGTTATTCATGAGACACTCATTGAACTTTTGGAAATTGATATCGTTTTTAAAAGGATATTATGCTTGACCATTTAAAATGTTTTGTAATGAATAAAAAATGAACTTTTTGAACTTCAATCAATTTAAGCTCAAAGGCAATTTCGAAGATATGTTGAGCCATCTAATAGCATTTCCACAATTGGCTTAATTATTTTGCTATGAAGGAGATGTATTGGCAGATCCTTAATTCTTTGAGATACAACATAATGTAATGATGTCACTATGATAATGATGACATCTCTTGACATCCAATAAGGTCACAAGCCATCCATGATGATGTTCTTATGCGCCCAAGGGAGAAGGTGCGGCTGTTTGTATTTTATCCTTTACATGGTTTGGTACAGAATTGGCTCAAATGGGTAAAAACACCAGAAACCGCCATCTGGCTTGCAAGAAAAATATATCCAGCATGTTAAGGGTTAATGTTTGGTCGATATAATAAAACTATGAAAAGTCAGATTTTTTCTCAGGGTAACCCTACACCCATAAAAACAGTATTTTTTTCTATTATCACCTTGATCAAAGTGGTTGTTACTCTTATTGACATTAAATCCCTGTCAACAGTTTTAGATGACCCCTCTTTAAATCTTCAAAAAAAAAGACCATTTTTTTCTAATTTCTTTATGAAAAAATTGTTCTGGTTCTTCTCTTCAAAAGAGTCTCCACAAGACATTTCCATATAGTTCCCATAACATATATTTTCAAGAAGAAATAAAAAAAAAGATGAATTGATATTGGTCTCTTAGCTAGTCCTATGAATGATTTGTCACAAGATATCAAAACCATACTATCCGAATGACTGCGGAAGCACGCCTTGTTGATTTGTAGCAAATAAATGCCCTAAACCCTTCACCTGCTACGAATGGCATCTGAAAATGTTGTCTGCTGAAGTTGTCTGCTGCATGTAAATGCATATGTTGATGACTAATTTCGGCATACATACAAACAGTGTGGATCCAGATCAGAGTGCTGCTAGAGGAGCAGTCTGATTTGGGTCCACATTGTTTGCTACAGAGACGTTTGAAATGGACTAGCAGACGATAAAGCAGACAATATTTAGAAAAGCTAATTAAAAAGTGCTCACGTGATGAATGAGCTGCTGACTTTTTACAAAAGCCACTGTTTTGAAAAATTCTTTCAAGAACACTATCAGAGTGTCAAATGGTTTGGATCCGGGGTGAAGTTGGTAGTACTGTAAATTCAGAAATTTTCGCGAGTGTTTTGTTTTCTCAAAACTTCGCATATGCAAAGTTTCGTGAAAATAAAGTCCTCGCTAAATGGCGATATTGCTCTGCCGCTTACTGATCTGGGTAAATTATGCCCTAGTCACGAATTGTTAACGTTGCGATTATAAAAAAAAATCGCCAAAATTTCCTGATTTAAAGTATGCCAGACTTATGACCAAGAGCTTGTAGATTCAAATCCCAGTGTCATACAGTGTTGTGCTGTTGAGCAAGATTTTGTTTTTGTTTGATTTGATTCTTTACATGCCATCAACAATCTTTCAGTTATGTAGGGACGGGTCTACCTGGGTTGAACCAGTACTAAGCTAGGATTAATGTGTCTTGCTCAAGGACACAACGCAGTGACGCCAGTGAGGCTCGAACCCCCTGCCCCTCTGTCCCAAGTCAAGCACATTTGTTGAGCAAGATACTATAACTTCAGTGCTTTTATGAACTGTTTCTACCCAGGAAAATGACATCACTGAAAAATTGTTAGTTGGACATAAAATTTTTACGTTCAAGATTTTGGTTTATCTTCACTACTCGCATACACAAACAATGGATGTAGAGGTCTGAAGACTTAGACCAAAATTTAGACCTCTGACCCCACTTAAAGGAGGCTTTTGCCCTAATGCAAAAAGTACCAAGAGCATGAAAAATAGCCCCACACACAAGAAATTTTTATGGTTAACTCAGCCTACTTAGTAATATTTAATGATTTTTTGTCGTCTGCTGATTTTTTTCAAAAATCAAATTAAAAAAGAAAATTCCAGAATATATCAGAGTGTCAAACAGTTTGGGACCCAAATTAGGCCAGACGTTTCAATCTGGCCTGATCTGGGTCCGCAAACTGTATGCAAAAGTTATCAGCAGACGACACTAGTAGGTAAATATTTTGTCTCTACATTGCAGGTGAGGGGAAAACTCTTGAAAGATGCTCATGCAGATGACTCGAAAAAAAAAAAATAGCTGCTGGAATGGGGGAAAGTTGCATTTCCATGGCAACCAAATAGATACATTGTCATTTACTGTTAAAGTGTACATTCAGGTGCTCAAAGTTAGTGCCCTGGGAGAGAAATTCTGAGTAGATAATTACATATAGATGCTAGAATGTCCTGAAATTGTCTTGCGGAATGCGATTCGGCATGTTCTTGCTGAAGGCAGATGTCAAGAAAAATGCAAAAAGCTTGGATTAAGGATGCTTTAGAATTTTTTGGTTCTTTTTGTAATGAAATGCAGTGAAAATATTTTTGTGACTCGAAGATGGAACTTATTGGATACTTAATCACAGTGCCTGACAGTTCGGAACGCAATTACCCGGATTGGTGCAAGAATAACGTGGAAAGAGGAATCGGTATAGAGCCAGATCAGATACTGCATGGTGCAGCTTTGGAGCGGGATCTGCACCGATTGTAATACATATACACCATTTCCATAATGACCACAGGCCCCCAGATAAGAGTGCGTAACTGAAAATTATTTTTCTTATTTCTCCATCAAAACATATGATGTGGGTACTCAAAAGAACCGTCTCAATGAGACGGTTCTTTTGAGCACCAAAACACATGTTTAAACTGATGGATAAGGAAAAAGCAATTGTATGCAAATTATTTTTGCGAAACTGGCGCTATGTTACCACCACCAATGTGCAGCAATTTCTGTGTATCACCCCTTTTAGAAGCAACTTATGACAGGAGCCCATAGACGACTAAAATGAACAGAATAAAAATGGATTTTAAAGTTATTTCAACAGCCTTTCAGTGGCTGATTGGATAGCCGCTGGATATTATTCTTTGGGGATGATTGAAAGATGGTTGTCCACTCATTTCTGCTGCAGAGACAGAAAGACTAAAACTGACCTCAGCTGTGGGTGAACAATTACAGGGAGGCAACTCTAACAGATCTCAACATGTTGGCAGGACATCTGAGGTAAGCTGAACTTTTATGATCTTTTATCCTTTTATTTTGGGGGACATATTGAATCAAAAAGTGAAACACTTGGCTATCCTTTCATGGTTTATAATGACCCCTTAAGGAATGAGCTTTCTTCTTCCAATAAACACCAAGGGTACATGCCACATTTCCATATGAAGGAATCTAACCCTTAGAGCGCCACCTATGCAGACGACTATTTCAAATTTTGCTGCTTTTTCAAAAATAACAAATAAGGCATGATATTTCATGAGAATCGTCTGCCAGCAGACGATTCTCATGAAATATCATACCTTATTTCTTTCGAAAATTAGGAAATAAGTCACAATATTTGTCATCTGCTGCAGTCGTGATTGACGCTTTAAGGCTTAACTATTTCATTGCCTGTGGTAACTTGACGTCTGCTGATAACCTTTGCAAACAGTTTGGACCCAGATCTGGATCCAAATTGTTTGATTCTCTGATAGTGTTCGATTCCGGAGAGAAACATTTTAAAAAAAAGTTAATTTTGAAAGTAGTGGACGACATAAAAGCACCCAGCATGCAAAGAGTTTAGCCCGTTGTGGAGCGCAGTGGCTCAGTGTGCTAGTTTGAGGGTCACTGCTGGCGGAGCCTTGAACAATGCTTAGTACTTGTTCAACCCAGAGGGAGCGCAGTGGCTCAGTGGTAGAGCACTTGACTCGAGACCGAAGGGCCGTGGGTTCGAGCCTCACCAGCGTCACTGCGTTGTGTCCTTGAACAAAACACATTAATCCTTGCTTAGTACTGGTTCAACCCAGGAAGACCCGTCCCAACATAACTGAAAAATTGTTGACTGGGAGGTAAAGAATCAAATCAAACAAACAAACAAAAAGGTTCAACCCAGGAAGACATGGAATCATGAATGAAAAATTGTTGACTGAGCTGTAAAGCATCAAATAAACAAAAAAAAATAAGCTGTAATGTAGTATTTACATGAAATATACGTTGAAAACGTTTTTTTCTTATTTTGAACTGTGAGTTACTAGCTTTTTGCTGTCAGAGTCCACTCACAGCTATTCATACCAAAAATTAAATTGATGTCATTAATTACGTCACATATCGTTTATAGATGACATGTGGCTTTATGTGGCTTGCAATGCTCCAATTTAAGACAAACTGCATGAGTGCATTAGAATGGGAATAACCATATTTATTCAAAATATTCATTTGGGTATGTATATCGTTGGATATAAGGGATGGTTATTGCCTCAGGAAACTATAACGTGATATATCACGATATATGGGTTTGTATCGTGTTACGTAAAACTTATTTAATGGTTTTATGTATGAATATGGCGCTCTACTTGCACAGAGCCATAAAACATGGTTTCTGAGAGTATACCAGACAATATACCTCCCCAAATGAAAATTTTGAATACAGTTATCCCCTAATTCAGTTGCCCTTCCTTGATCCTTAAATTACATATTGAAATTACATTACAGGGAAGTGAGAGTCTATTGAATATTGATAGAAAAAAGCCTGAATTGGGTGGTTGCTATGGGGGGATCCAGAAGGGTGGGGGGCAGGGGTCCGGACCCCCTTGGAAAATCACAAGTTGCTACATGTTTCCAAAGCAATTGGAATTGGACCCCTCGGGGTTGAATTGCTTCTTGAGGGAGTCCGTATGGCCCTCTGATAAAAATAAAATATTCAGGACCCCCTTGATGGAATTTATTGGATCCCCCCATGATTGCTACTTGTGCCTCAGAGTCTGGTCTGAGTTTTAGTTGTAAATGTAGTGGGTCAGTAAGGACATAGCTTCAATGCATATTTTCATTTCGTGACACCGAAATACCATGCACCATTTATGCTATATTTAGCTTTAAGTTTGAATTGATGCCATATTTAGCTACCTAACTATCTTTTTCTTGCATGCTTGGAGGAATTAAAAATACCTATGAAAGACATTACATTATAAATATAAAGAAACTTTCTCAGTTTGATTTCACCCACTCATTAATTTGTAGTTATTCTAAAAATAGAAACCAATTAGAAGCGAATTTTTCAATTAATGCTCAGACAGTCTAAACTTGATGGAAAACAAGGTAGATCCAGATCAGGCTGCCATGAGAAGTCTGATCTGGGTCTGCAATGGTTGCATATGTTCAGTGTCGTGATTCAGTTTTAAATGCCCATAACTGTTCTACATTCCTTGGGGAGAGTAATCTTAGAAAATAATGAAGTTAAAAAACATGAAGTGTAAATTGCAAGAAGACAAATGAAATCCTTTGAGTCTGGATAGAGTGGTTAAGTTTCCATAAGGAAAAAAATAAATCTGTCCTTGAGAAAAGATATGTTACAGGAACAGACAGTCCATAATACACACCGGATAGACGGCAATAGAAAATGCTCTTAAAAATCGATGAACGCAGATCAACGACAAACGTATATAAAAAAATTGTTAGAAAAAGTGTTTTTGATTGCCATGGTGACAAATGGCAATCGAAATTCTATTTCTAACGATTTTTCATCTACGTTCGTGGATAGTATTAACCTTTGCAATTGCTGCCTATCCGGTGTATCAGATATAACACAGTCGGTAGCAACCGGCAATTGGCCTAGGTAGGGGGCGATTGCGGACACACTCATCCATATTAAAAAATTGTTTTGGATTGCCAGATCTCCAGCGTTGTCAGATCAAACTTAACTCGACTTGAGATTGACAGGGGCGTACCTATGTGTATGCAAAAACCCATGTGCATACAACTAAGCGCCGCCAGTATAGTTTCTTAAGCTACTTACTTTAATTTTTGGAAGAAAAAAATGCTACTTATAGAAGTAATATAATTATTAACTCTTTGCCCCCTGGGAAATTTTTCAAAATCAACTTTTTCGAAAAATATTTCAGGAATACATTCTGAGTGTCAAACAGATTGGATTCAGATCAGGCCCGAAGTTTTGTCAGGCCTGATCTGGGTCCAATATGTTTGCAAAGGTTATCAGCAGACGACACTGATTAGTAGGCAATGAGTTCATTGTGTGTCTTGGGAGCTAGTTTTAGCCCTGTGAATGCTCTTAAACCAGGGCTTTGACCGTGTGGAGATCCAGTGTGAGATCTGCCATGTGTGCAGCTAGCCAGCTACCTGGAAGGGAGCCCACTGATGTAGATGACGCTCCTCAGAGGCATATGATACTATCCGTCTGTCGTCCGTCCGTCAACATTTTCAAACATCTTCTCCTCTGAAACCACTGGGCCAATTGAACTCAAATTTCATATGGAGACTCCTTAGGATGGGGGAACGAAAGTTTGTTCAAATGGTCCTGGTCACCCGACCAAGATGGCCGCCATGCCCATATATGGTAAAAACCCTTTAAAAATCTTCTTCTCCAGAACCAGAAGGCCGATGACCTTGGGACTTGGTATGTAGCATCAAGGATGTGGTGCCTACCAAGTTTGTTCAAACAATGATCCTAGGTTGACCTTGACCTACTTAACGTCAAGGTCAAATTTGCTTCCTAATAGATTTAAATGGGAATTTTTTTGAAAAGTTGATTTTTTTGAACACTGTTAAAGCCAAAGTGATTATTCTTACTTGATATGTTGAATCTAATGAGACAATGGCTATAAATAAGTTTCAAAAGGTCAAGGTTGACCTTTGCCCTTTCAGCCAAGGTTGCTCATATTGTGGTCCCATCAATATATTAAAACATAGTTTCCTCACAAACCATTGGCCCAATTGAGCTCAAATTTCATATGAAGACTCCTTATGATAAGTCAGCCAAAATTTATACAAAATATTTTGGTCACATGACAAAGATGGCCGCCACGCCCATATATGGTAAAACCCTTTAAAAATCTTCTTCTCCAGAACCAGAAGGTCAGTGACCTTGAGACTTGGTATGTGGTATTGGGGACGTGGGGCCTACCAAGTTTGTTCAAATGATGATCCTAGGATGACCTTGACCTACTTTACATCAAGGTCAAGTTTGCTTCCTAATGCATTTGAATGGAAAATTGAATTGAAAAGTTGATTTTTTGAATACTGTGGAAGCCAAAGTCATTATTCTCACTTGATATGTTCAATCTAGTGGCTATAAATAAGTTTCAAAGGTCAAGGTTGATCTTTGACCTTTCAGCAAAGGTGGCTTATATTGGAGTCCCATCAACATATTAAAACATAGTTTTCTCAGACAATTCTTGGCCAATTGAAACCAAATTTCATATGACAACTCCTTATGATTGATTAGCCAAAACTTATACAAATTGTTATGGTCACATGACTAACAGGCCACCATGCCCATATATGGTAAAAACTCTTTAAATCTCTTCTTCTCTGGAACCAAAAGGTCGTTGGCTTTGGGACTTGGTATGTAGGATTGGGGATGTGGGCCCTACCAGGTTAGCACAAATGATGAATTTAGGTTGACCTTGACTTACTTGATGGTAAGGTCAAATTTGATTCCTTATGCATTTAAATGGAGAAAATCTTAAAATGTTCATTTTCTATAACTGAGCCGAATTCATCAAAGTTAAACCTATTGAGACAATGTTTAATTAAGTACCAAATGTCAAGCTGACCTGTGACCTTTTATCCAAGGCCACTCATTTGGACTGCCACATACCTATCTAAACATCTTCTGGGCTGTTTGATGGATTATTCATTAGATTGTTTAGGTCACTTGACCAAAATGTATATGGTAAAAACAAAATTTGTTCCATTATAAGCTGCAGTTAACCTTGACCTATTTTAACATTATTAAGAAGATCAGGTGAGCTCCTCAGGACCTTCAGGTCCTCTAGTCTAGTTGCTGATGATGATGCCAAAAATAAAATTTTGATTGCAAGAACTACAAGCGTTGAATGCAAATCTATTAAATGTTACTGATTTGTATTTTGGCGATCAAAAATATTTTTAACAATCAGAAATGCAGCTTTGTTTAAAAGTTTAAATTCGACGTGTTGCTGGAAGGGAGTTTGCCCTGGATATTTAGGCATAAAGGCATGAACAACCACAGATTGGTATCTGCTAGCAGTTATGGTGTTGGCTTAATTGCTTGTAATATCTGTGTTAATATGCAGCTCAGAGTACCAGTAGATTTGGAACTTATCGCATTGACGACCAGCACATCAGCACAGTCTCACCAGAGCCTTTACATCTCACACATACTAATTTGGTACTTAGAATGGTAGAATGGAGGCTCATACCAATATTTACCTATATAACCTCACTAGATAGCTGTGCACAGGTCTCAAGATTGAAATTTAATTTTCTTATTAACGAGATCTTTTGAGCACCCAAAACACATGTTTAAACACATGATGGCTAAGAAAAACACATGATGGCTAAGAAACTAATCACATTTTTACGCTCAAATAGTTCGCTTTAATAACTGGACCTGTATGTGCATGCATGTATGTTTAATCTCTCCTTGCTAGCGGGGACATTTGTAGTCTTCTGATAACCTTTGCAAGCAGTTTGGACCCAGATCAGGAGCAACAGAATGTCGGCCCTGATCTGCACCAAATTGTTTGACATCCTGAAATATTTTGTTGAAAAAGTTGATTTTGAAAAAAAAGTCTAGCATGAAGAATTACCCAGCATGCTTTACAGTAAATACTCATGTGTGATATGTACTCATGTGTGATATGTACTCATGTGTGATATGAACAAAAAATCTCATGAGTTGGTCGATGATTTCTCTTGCTGTGACCTGACATGCTGGCATATCATGAGACCTCCTTATCTTATATCAGATCTTGAAATCTACAGTTGTTGCTAATATTACTCACGCCTACGCAAATCCCATTCATGATTTTTAAACCATACCAGGCTAAAAAAGAGCTTATCACTGTTACTCCAAGCAACATTGGCGGATTTTTCCTTAGTTTAATCTGAAGACGGACAGGCATATACAAACATATAAAAACAGCAACAACAGCAACAACAACAACAACAACAACACAACTAAAAGAAATTCACAGAGTAAGTAAGGGTGCAAAGATCAGGAATAGATACAATCAAGTACAGCACTTGACCCAGGATACCAATGGGAAAGTAACAAACTCACAGTTGGACATCACAAACGACAGCCAAGAGGTCAGCATTTTCCCAGCAGTTTACCACAAGACACATATAAACAGACACATACATAGGCATAGCAAACACAGCAAGACAGAAAAAACATAAAAGTTCCAACATTGTGACATTTTACAGCTAAAATTATATCAAGCTTTAAATGTTTGCTTTCTTGAGGCACCACCAAGAGACAGATAAATCCATCCCCCCCCCCCCCCACCACCGGCTGAAAATCTGCTTATTTCGGTCTAAATGCAAGTGAGCTTGGGAAATTAGATACAAGAAAAGGTACCCTGTGTTGGGCTGTGAGGTGGAATTTAACATCCACGTAAGAAACTTGGAGTGTGCATGTGGGGGATCCTTTTTGGCTTCAAAATGTTAGAGCATCTAAGGAACTTTTGATCTGGTCACGATATCTCAAGAACCAGTAGGCAGATTTAACCCTTTACTCCATAGGCTATTTTTAGATCATGACATCATTTTCTATTTTTAGATGACATTGAAAAAAAAAATCAAGAAAAAATTAAGTTCAGTTTTGAATACTTTTGCAAATATTATGGAAAATGGAGCATTTGCTCCAATTAAAAAGAGCAAATGCTCCATTTTCCATAATATTTTAGAATATGTGATATTTCAAAGGCGTCAAAAGGAGTTATTATTGGGTTAAAGGATTAAGCCCACTCCGAATGTACTTATCTACCCTTATCAGTAGGACGAGCTGGTGTCGGTTTTTTTGTCGGTTTTTTTAATTTTAAGAGAACATTCTGTAAGCAAACACTGAAGATGCATTATATAATTATGCCGTGTCTTATCTGGGTCGGCTCAGTTTACCTATACTTACATGGCTTAAAATTTGTTTAAAAATTATCTTAGCAAACGCTCACTGCCGGCCGCCCGCACCGTACAAACCAATTTGATCTTCACTCTTGCCCATATCACATTGCTGCAATATATTACCGACTAGACCATTTCACATTGCATGGCTTTGTGCCATCACCTGTTATTCATACTGGTTGATGTAAGCTATACTTTTTTTAGGAAGATAAGTTCAAAAATATACTAAAATGTGTGGTTTCATTCACTAAAAATATCCCTGATTATCCTATAATCTTTGAATAAAGATATACTACGTCAGATGATGCATCATTTAATTGAGAAGAGAAATTCCAATTGAGACGTCACTTTCTGACTACCACCACCAGACTGAATACTAATCCGATCAGTCACTGGGATACAGAAAAATAGCAGCTCACCAGAATTATTGGGTACTCATCATTAGAACATTGGAATCCAGAACAATTTAGTGCTCATTAGAATCACATAGTTATACATAATAAAACTGTCAGCACACATCAAATCAGGTGGGTACCATGGAGAGTATGGTACTCATATAAAATCAATGCCCATATACCAAAATCTTGAGGGTGCTCACATCAGAACAATGTCTTTGGTCATTAAATCATGTCATGGTCATTAAAATCGTGTAGGTAGTTCTCATCAGTACAATGTCCGTGACTCTGTGGTCATTAAAATCATGTAGGTAGTATATACTCATCAGTAAAAATGTTCATGCTCTTTAAAATCTTGTTGGGCAATATACTCATCAGTAAAATGTCTGTGCTCATTAAAATCATGTAGGTAGTACTATGAGAACAATGTGCGTGCTCATTAAAATCATGATGGTAGTACTCATCAGAACAATGTCTTTGGTCATTAAATCATGATGGTGTACTCATCAGTACAATGTCCATGCTCATTAAAATCATGATGGTAGTACTTATCAGTACAATGTCTGTGGTCATTAAAAGAATGATGGTAGTACTCATCAGAACAACGTCTTTGGTCATTAAATCATGATGGTAGTTATCATCAGAACAACGTCTTTGGTCATTAAATCATGATGGTGTACTCATCAGAACAATGTCTATTTTCATTAAAATCATGATGGTGAACTCATCAGAACAACGTCTATGGTCATTACAATCATGAAGGTAGTACTCATCAGAATAATGTCTTTGGTCATTAAAGGGGACATATTAAAGTTCTAAATCCAATAAAATATGGAAGAAAATGTTTCTAAGAGCAAAACATATAAATTTTTGAGACAAAAATTAAGAATATCTTCGTTAATTAGACCGTTGATTAATGAGTGCAGAAAATTTATTATCCTGCTTATCTCCCTTGATTTCTGTAGCGGCGAGTCACTTCCCTTGGATTTGTGACGTCACAAGGGCAGTTCGTCAGTATCGTCGTAGTGAATAAAAGCGGCACGGGTGTCGAGCTTGATAGCGATTGTAATGGGGTAGACATTGACGAGACTGGACCAATACACACTAATCAATATTCTATCGAGTTCCTCAGCATATCGGACCTTACTGGGTCCTAGTCAGCATACATTTCGAAAGTTGAAGACCCGTTGAAAACATAGAGTCGCGGCTCACATCAGCAGTAGGCTAGGCCTTTAAGGCCTAACTTTGTTAATTTCTCTACATATCATGCTCTAGTTTATCAAAAACAAAAACGGGTGACGTTGTCGTATCACACCGGGCATGCGATAAAAGCGAACGCGTTGATTTTTACTTGTTTTTGATTGGCGACAACAACGTTTTTGATTTTCAAACGATGATCAAGTTCTGCGAATATATTGTTATAGATCCCAAAAATTGCATTTTTGCTATCGAAAATGATATTTTTGACTGTCAAAATGCACTTTTGCGGTTTTTAAGAGTTTGGAACCAGGATCGCCGGGTCAACCCTTTGAATCTGTACGAGCCTTTTAGTCAGTACCGATTGAGCACAATGACAAATCATAGCCAGCTCATTCGATTTTCATTCTTGCACCAAAGAATCAGACGAGCTTGCGCACATGCAGTCTAGAAAGAACCACCAACAACTATAGCCACTAAGTAATCCAATATCGGGCCACTATCGGCCCAATGTTATATGTGTACTGGGGACGTCAATGACGACTCATGCCACTAATCCCACTAGATGTCTGTGCAACCATGTATGAAGGAGTCCTTTAATACCAAAACTTTGTTGCTTTGAGAACTATAGATGATGCGCATGTGGACCCGAGGATTGTTCGCGAAGATCATTGTCTGTGCAGGCGCGATACGTAAGAATTAGTATTTGAAAGATGCTTCCGGGCGGAGACAATGCCGTATTGATTTTTTATTCTATCTCATTTGTTGCTGTTTCTGCACGTGCCTGACAAAATGCATGGCATATAGACTCGCCATTTAGTTTGCGAAATCAAGGGACATTTTGCGTGAGCATTTGCGATGCAATATATAACCTGTTTTATGTTGTAGTGAAAGCGTTTCGCGAGACGAGTTCCATAAACTCAGAAAAGGCGAGCTCATGAGATTTTATAATACTCTTATCTTAGAATACGCGGTAACGGTGCAAAATTTTACGAGCCGGCTTAGAACTCTCTCTCTCTCCCTCTCTCTCTCTCTCTCTCACTCTCTCTCTCTCTCTCTCTCTCTCTCTCTTTCCCTCTCTCTCTCTCTCTCTCTCTTCCAATTAACTCGGATCATGCTGTATTGAACAGTCACCTCGACGAGATATCCTACATTATCTTGATCTCGAAGCAATATACACAATGTATATTGCTTCGAGTCTTGATGCGCCATCCATGAATGTTACAGTGTTCGGGAATTAAAGCCGACTGAGCAAGTTAAGAGCCCTATGTACAGACTGATATAAATCCCCACTGGAGTTTAACCCACAATACAAATTTCGTTAGGGAGCACAGTGACTTAGTGGTAGAGTGCTTGGCTTGAGATCGAAGGGCCACGGGATCGAGTCTCACCGGCGGCACTGCGTTGTGCCCTTGCCCCTGCTAAGTACTGTTTCAACCCAGGAAGACCAACCTGACATGACTTAAAGAATGTTGACTGCGACGCAAAAAAAGAGCATTTCAAATTAACACATATGGCCTACTCAACGGAGGTTCAGATGCACAGACTGAATCATTTCGCTGCGGAATTAAAATGCCGATTTTATTGCTTGAATTGACGATAACTCCATGTTCAGGTTTACAAATCTTTTCACGACTGTTTCGTGCGCATAAACGCGTATACACACCTTTGAATGGTTCCCATTTTCTATGAGCCGATGAGCCTGCTAAAATAGGTTATCTAAGGGCATTTAGATCACTAAACACAAAAAATATATCCACAATTTCATTAAGAGCGGACCCACTGATCAGATTGCGTATTGCAGTGATATTTGCAACACATAAACCCTTCTAAATTCGGGAATATTAAAAAAAATATCGGAATCCAACACGATTCTATATTAACAGTCCTTCATAAACTGCCTCTGTGACGTCATCAGGACACTCCGATAGCAAAGGGAAGTAACTAATTCAAGGGAAGTAAGCGAGTCGATATTTTCTTGACAAAGCACACAAGCTGAATGAAAATGATGATTATACCCATTTTATCACTGAACATTGTGGAAAATGAACTGGGTTCTTAATTAATACATAAAATCCGACATATAAAAGGAATTTGCAATAAAAAATGAAAAACCTTAATATGTCCCTTTTAAAATCATGATGGTAGTGTAGTACTCATCAGAGCAACGTCTTTGGTCATTAAATCATGATGGTGTACTCATCAGAACAACGTCTTTGGTCATTAAAATCATGATGGTAGTACTCATCAGAACAATGTCTTTGGTCATTAAAACCATGATGGTAGTACTCATCAGAATAACGTCTTTGCTCATTAAATCATGTAGGTAGTACTCATCAGTACAACGTCTTTGGTCATTAAATCATGATAGTAGTACTCATCAGAACAACGTCTTTGGTCATTAAATCATGATGGTAGTACTCATCAGAACAACATCTTTGGTCATTAAATCATGATGGTAGTACTCATCAGAACAGCGTCTTTGGTCATTAAATCATGATGGTAGTACTCATCAGAACAATGCCTATGGTCATTAAAATCATGATGGTAGTACTCATCAGTACAATATCTGTGTTCATTAATATCATGTAGGTTACAGTACTCATTAGAACAATGTGCATACTCATTAAAATCATGTAGGTAGTACTCATCAGTACAATGTCCATGCTCATTAAAATGATGTAGGTAGTTCTCATCAGTACATTATCCATGCTCATTAAAATGATGTAGGTAGTTCTCATGTGAACAATGTATGTGCTCATTAAAATCATGATGGTATATATAAAGTACTCATCAGAACAATGTTTGTCATTAAATCATGAATGTTCATAAATTAATATCAGAACATTATGTCCTTTATCACATCATAATGTCTCTATTATTAACACAATGCATTGATAAGTGCACCCACTGCACAGGTGTTTGCCTTCAATAATGACCAAATGTTTTGGGTTAAGTTCAAAAATATTTTGCCATTCAGAAAAATATTTTGCCATTCAGAAAAATATTTTGCCATTCAGAAAAAGAACTGAGGGTATTACTATAAACTCTGTGCTGGTGAAAACAAGGGTGCATGCTTATCAAGGAGACCTCGGAAACTGACCTCTTTGTCTGCCATCAGTCTTTTTTTATGCAGCCATTCTGTGTTTTATGGGGAATTTTGGTGTCACGGTTTTGAAAGGAAGTTTACAGAGTTTGACATTTTAGAAAATAGTTTCTCATAACACACAGGAAGTGCTGACCCCATTCCGATGTAATTCATCTGGTACATATTATGTGGGGGTCTGGTAGGCAGTAGCAGAGTAAGAAGTACCTTTGCAATAGCATTCTTGATGCCAAATATTTCCAATGATGATATAGCACCGTTTACCAGTGTATTTATTGTTTCTTGCAGGAAAATGGGTAGTAGTGACACTTGAACTGTCTCCAAGGGGCTCTTGGACATGGGCGGATCCAGAGGGGGGGGGACAGAGGGTCCAGACCCCCCTCACAAAAATATAGGGTTTCTTAGCAAAAGTGGTCCGGATCGCCTGAAAAATCACAAAGCTACCAAGCCAGCGTTCAGTGTTGGACCATCATCAATTAGTATATTCCAAGCCATCATCCGCCGACCGGGGAAATGCCATTAAATGGCGTTTTGCCGGTGTGCCGATGATGGCTCACTGTTAGTGGTATTTGGTCCTCTATCCCTCATTATCTAAATAAAAAAACCCAAAAAAAACGTCAGAGTTGGACCTCCTCTGGCAAAACTTTCTAGATCAGCGCATATTGGCAGGGATACTTCTACAGTCTACTCTCGATACCTCGAATTTCAAGGGACTGAGCAAAATGTGTCGAGTTATCAGTAGTTTGAGATAACCATATCATGACGTGTAGCCACAATTTGGGGGGCAAAATAACTCACGTTCAACTCGTCCGTTAATAGATCGTTATTGGTAGCTATTACATTAATGAACTGAGGGATGAATTGGTCCAAGAATCAATTGACATTGTGAATTGAAATTTAAAAAAAAAACAAGAATAAAAAGGGGAAAAATATAATCGTTTTTCAGGTACCACTGCAGTCCCGCCATTATAGCCATTTTTTCACTTTCTAAGGCAAAATAGAATAAACGAAACATTTTCAGTTCGAAGTAAGTATCGGCAACTGGTCGCAGGTTTAACCCTTTTGTACGTCGTCATATGTTTAAGCCCCAACAGACAGTGTACATGCACGTTTTAATTTTCGTCAGCTTTTGTCATGACTGACCAATGTCGGAAAATAGCCTTACACGCACAACTGTCCATTGCCTGAAATGGAACGCTGCATCTGTTTTCAAAAATCAAAAAATGGCCCGAGAAACAATAAAATTATACTTTAGCCTTATTTAAAATGAGCAGTCTTCGGACAGGCGATTGCTGAAATATGACACATTAGCTCAAACCGTCACTTACAGAGATAGACATGTACACGCTTTGAAGTTGTAAACAACAGATCATTAGAATTCGCCGACCGCGGTCAACTATGTAATTTTACAACACACTAATTTACAACCGCATGTGTCGCACACGCGGACCAAGTGATCAAACAATTGATGGTTTTTAAATTAAATGGGGATAATTAACGTTCAAAACGGTGGATTAATCGGAGACACATTCAGATAAAAAGGTAAGTTAATGACTGTCTTTTTCTTTTGAAATGGAATCGAGTTAGGCGTTGTAAAATACACTAAAACTGATCAGCGGGACCAGTTTTTAGTAACGAGTTATCAGTTTTATTGACTTAGCCGTTGTCGAGATAAACGTTGTGGAATTGCAATAATATATAGGGGAAAATACCGGGACCGGGCCATCGAGTCGAGATAAGCGATAGTATTGAGTTATGCATAGTTGAGTTAACGAGAGTCGACTGTATTTTATCATAGGCAAGCCGCATTTATAACTCCCATTAAGCAGTTACCCATGCTCATAATGAAAATCATGGACATTACAGGAAAATCGCCTTTAATGTGGAATTTAACAATCCAACATGAGCGTCCATGTAGGATAGAGATATCTCACCCGAGGGGTCGGATGTTTAACCAGGGACGAGGCTTGCCGAGTCCCTGGTTAAATTCCGACCCCGAGGGTGAGATTTCTGTATCCTACATGAACAGGCTCATGATTGATCGTTTTTCTCCCACTTTTCGAAGGGTTTTTGTCAGAACATAAAAACTCCATGAAAACCTGAAAGTTCTAACATTTTACTCGTTGGGTTTACATTATTTCTGAGTTCACGAGTGTTTTTATTGGGCATTAAAATCGGTGCAAACATAGTTTGCACCTTTTTATTGCCTAGAAAACACCCTTGGAGCATTAGTTAAGTTGTAATATGCAAAATAAATTCCTGTTTGGCTCCCTGTGCCATTAGCGTAACATTGCCGTTTTCGTCACGCGGTGCATGTTCGGTGACGTCATTAACGTTATATGACGTCAGTAAGTAACGCTTAACCTTGCTTGGTGCCTTTGGGTTACCTAGGCGCAATATATTGGTCCTTTAAGTATCTTTTTTCGGGATAAAAAAATATTTAACTCTGCCCATGTAAGAAAGCAGTCACATGGTCATGTAAGAACATGGTCATGTAAGATAGAAATTTCTTACATGAGCTGACAGCCTATCTTACATGGGCAAAGGTGGGAGAAATAGGGTTTTCCATACCTTAAGGGACTGCTCTCCATGAGCAAATTCTTTCCTTTAAGAGAAGTCCCCATTTTTAAAAGGGATGCAACTGACAAGAATCATTGCTCATTTCAGTAGACTCCCTTTGTTATGTGTAACTATTTCAGCGGTCTGGCTTATAATGCCTATGTTTATAGACGTATAGATACATGTAATCTGAAAAATGTGTTCCACTGGAAATAGAAAGTTTGTAGATTTGGGTTTAATTCAGTCTGTTCATCAGATATTTTTTTTAGGTCTGTAAACACCATAACCTCTCTCAGAGACAATTAAGGTCTGTCAACACCATTAGATTATAGAAGTTTATATATTACAACAATATTCTCTTTGAGAGACTATTAAGGTCTATCTTTGAGAAACTATTAAAGTCTTTAGATACCTTAACCTCCTTGAGAGACTATTAAGGACTATAGACACTATAATCTTTGAGAGACTATTAAAGTCTATAGACACCATAATCTCTTTGAGAGACTATTAAGGTCTATAAATTGAGAGACTATTAAGGTCTATAAACACCATAATTGCATCTCTTTGAGAGACTATTAAGGTCTATAAACACCATGACCTCTTTGAGAGACTATTAAGTTCGAAAGATACCATAATCTCCTTGAGAGACTATTAAGGTCTATAAACACCATAATTGCATCTCCTTGAGAGACTATTAAGGTCTATAAACACTGTAATCTCTTTGAGAGACTATTAAGGTCTATAAACACTGTAATCTCTTTGAGAGACTATTAAGGTCTATAAACACTGTAATCTCTTTGAGAGACTATTAAGGTCTATAAACACTGTAATCTCTTTGAGAGACTATTATGGTCTATATATACCATAACCTCTTTGAGAGACTATTAAGGTATATACACACCATAACCTTTTTGAGAGACTATGATATAAAAGCCATAACCTCTTTGAGAGACTATTAAGGTCTATAAAAGCCATAACCTCTTTGAGAGACTATTAAGGTCTTTAAACACTATAATCTCTTTAGAGACTATTGAGGTCTAGACTCTGTTGGTATCTCTAAAGGGCTATTAAATCATAACCTCTAAATATAAACCCTGGTATTACATAAGAGCTGCCAACAAGAAAGGGCACTTTTTGGCTTGGTTTTTATGACATTTAAAAAAATTCCTGTCAAAGTTCATTGTACTCTGCTTTTCATTCATAAAAATATTCCAGCAGAACCAATCCTTGAACAATTACATCTTAGCAAATTGTACAATAATTACTTTTAAAGTAAAGAGGAAGGCAAAGATCAGGAATTGATACAGTAAAACTTGTCTTAAGCGGCCACACTCAGAAAGACCAAAATGGGGTTTCAAGACCAATTATCGCTTAATGCAGGTCAAAAGTATGATCTGCATTAAGCTACCACATGGCTTTAAGACCTTTGTTTTGTCTATTTTTGAGTGGCCGCTTAAGACAGGTTTCACTGTACAATCAAGTACCACACCTGACTCAGGACACCATTATAGGAAAAAGAAATCCATCGTGGGCCTGACCAAAGACAAGACATTAGACCCCCCAACCCTCTCATCTGTAGACAAGTCTTTTAATCATGGTGGTTGTTCTCTGTGAAGTTTTCCACGTCGGTCTGCCTGGCCCACTGGCCCACTTGTTCCAACAAACTGTATATCATATGTGGCTCTGACTACAGCTTGAGGGGGCCACATGTCCATACCAACAAAGCCTTCTCTCACTTAAGATCAAGTTTTGCCAGTTAAGTTCCCTCGACCTTACAGAGGCTACATTGTCTGATTTATATTGCAGACCAGCTGTCTGATCATGGCCCTGTACTGTATTTGATCAGCTGGAACTTAAATTTACTGCCCCAGGGGACAAAAATTCCACTTGTCCGCTCCTAATTACGAGTGAAATCTAGAAAGGACGAGTAATTCTTCCCAGACCACTCGTCCTGTAGGACGAGTGCTTTGGGAAGAATTACTCTTGGAAGTTATATATTACATATTACTCCCTTATGTTTTTATTGGATACTTTTTAAAGGACAAGTGCATGTGTTTGCAGGGCAAGTTAAACTGTAAGTCACTTGTCCTACAGGACAAGTGCAATATTGAAATATTTTTATCCCCTGTGCCCACCATCAAACTTGACACTCCACAGCATGCAGAGACAAGTGTCAAGCACTCATATCCCACTGCAAGAAGGCTTGAATTTTCAGTTCGAAATGCTATACAAATATTTTCTTCTAATTTCACCTGGCCTCAGTGGCCTGCAATAAAGGTCAATAATAATTATACCTGCCATATGCCACAACATAAAAAACCCTATATTTGGACGATTCAAACTAGCTTGCTCAGCTACAGAGACTAGCTTGAATCTTGAAAATTTAAATGTAGCATTAAAATTTGTAGCTATTGTATATTCCAGTCAGCAAACAACAAAGGCGCAGATCAGACTGTGCATATGCACAGTCTGATCTGCGCCTTTGTCGTTCATATATGACAAAAACAGATTTCTCTTGACCTGCCACACATATACCTGTATATATAAATTTTCTTAACAGATGAATTAAATTAAATAGGCTTAATTTTTCGTGGCATTTGGGTGTCATTTGGATAAGCCTATTATTCAAAATCTTGAGATTTTTCAAATTCTGCTGAATAAGGTGAATATTAACCCTTAAAGCCCCACCTATATAATTTGCAGGGGACCATTTCAAATTTGTCGCTTTTTCAAAAATAACCAATAAGGCATGATATTTCATGATAATCGTCTACTGGCAGATGATTCTCATGTAATATCATACCTTATTTTTGTCAAAAATTTGGGAAAATTTGGCAAATTTGTCTTCTGCTGCAGTCGTGATTGGCGCTTTAAGGGTTAACCTTTGTCCTGTTGACTTAAACCTTGTAAGCCACATATTGCATATTTGCAATGAGATACAAAGTGTTTTGATGGCATCACTGATTCAATGCATGAAATTGAAAAACATCGTGGATACTGATCAGTGGTCTTCTTCAGAAGCCATCTCATCTGGATCTATACTGTTTTCATGAAAGGATTTTATCCAGCAGAGCAAGGGTTGAATAATGTGTTAATAGTTATCAAATGGAGATGAGGTGGGGTACCTCTGGTAAGGGAGATGATGCATGTCTTACAAAATTGCTTCCCTTATCAAATTGAGTTTAGGTGCTTACACAGTCCAGTATTGAAAATGATATCATATCAAGGGACGTAATGCAGTTTAAGGTGAGTGGTTGGTGGGGACAGGTACTTGTCTGCTAAGGGAGATAATGCATGTGTTATCAAATTGCTTCCCTTATCATGGATATACAAGGTAAGGGGGCAGGGGTCAGGACTCCTGCATGTCTACAGAATTACATTCTCTATTATCCTGTGGCAGGGAAGAGGGCGGGTGGCTGGGGCATTCCAGTAAAACTATTGTATCAGAGTGGATTACAGTGTGGATCCTGATCTGATCTGGATCTACACTGTTTTTAAAAAAGGATTAATCAGATTCAGCAGGACAATGGTTAAGAGATCATCTTTTTTGGTTGTGGTATGTGAAAACCTATTAAACAGATATAAAAAAAATCCTTTTGCTTTTTGGCCCATGTCTCCATGGAATTTATTCTTGCTAAGAACAAACAATAAACGAGAAAATTAAGTTAACCTTAAAATTTCTGGATCATCTTATATTCTACACTCCCCCCTGAATATTGTATCCATTTTACAGACCTTTTAAGTAAGTTTAGTTAAGCATGTATAACAACAAAATTATTTCTCAACCAAAGCATATGTTGTGGGTACTCAAAAGAACCGTCTCATTGAGAGGGTTCTTTTGAGCACCCAAAACATATGTTAGAAACGATGGGTAAGAAAGTATTTACAATTTTGCGCAGATTTTTTTTTTGTTTATCTAAATCTGTGATTTTATTTGCAGGGGTCCAGTTACAAGCATGTATGTACAAGCAGAGTGGCAACCAGTGTGGATTCTAATCAGCTGACTTCTCAGAAAACAGGATGTATCCAGGTTTAGGGTGACAAAGGTTAATATTTCCGTTTTTACCTACAATGAAAGACACTTTGATCTGAACTAAAGCCACCTGTATGATTATCATACAGGATATAAAGCTTAACTCTTTGCAGGCTTGGAAGTTTTTCATGATTTTTTGTTGTCTGTTTTGTTGATCTTTTTCAAAATTAACTTTTTCTAAAAAAATTATTTCCATTTTTGTGCCATATATGTAGTTTGGATCGAAATCAGGTCCGTCATTATGTTGGGCCTGATCTGAATCCAGACTGTTTTCAAAGATTATCAGCAAAAGACACTAGCAGTTAAAGAATTACAATAAAGATTAATGCAAAAAAGATGAATAATAATAAAAAAAACAAGCTCTTGTTCAGTATCTGGTCAATATTGCTACATCAGACCTATAACTCTTTTCCAGCCATTCCTAACAGTTTTTTTCTTCTTTCATCTGTTCATGAACTTGGATAGGCTACTAGCCTGTCTTCAGGCCCTGTATTAAGACATCTACAGTAAAACATCTCAAGAAGAAGACCAAAAATTGGTTTAAAAGTAATTCTAATGTCATGAAATAAATAGAATCTAACATTCGTGCTCCTGTATTAGTGGATTTATTAATATCGTTGCAAAAAAGAGATAAAATGCTAGGCAAGCCTCACATGTTATCTCTTTTCCCCAACCTGTTTAATAAAATCAATAAAACATGAGCATTCATGTAAGATCTTCTATGTATACAGTTATATAGTGTAAAAAATGTGGAGGTTTTTCAGAGGGAATTGTAATATTAGTGATTTCCAACAATGTGGCATTTTGACAATAGTAGACTCAGACGAGCCTGTGCAGCCTCCTTTTAAGCTTAGAAACTCCAAATGATGTTCAGTCAGTAGCTTAACACTCATAGAATGTTCAAGCGACTAGCAAAGGCTCTGATCAGACTGTGCATATGGGGCAGGCTGATCTGAGGCTTTGCTGGTCACACATACATACCACATTGTCGGAAATCTCATGTCACGGCTCAATTTTATCAGTTTTCCAAATTTATTTCAGATGAACTGCCCAGACCAAAGCATGATGCAAGTGTCCATGGAGATTCACACTATATCCGTAGCCACATTATGATAAATTCCAGGTAGGTTGTAGAAAGTGCTTCCTGGCTAGCTGTCCATAAAATGAGCTGGTATCCAGCAGCTTCAAGTACAAGTTGGCATGTATGTAAAGCAAAAATTCAAATCAGTCTGGGCTTCATTCAGCACACTGGCAAACAGTCTGGTTAGAGCAACACATTCTTTGAGCGTAAAATTGTGAATATTTTCTTACCCATCAGTTTTAACATATGTTTTGGGTGCTCAAAAGAACTGTGTTATTGAGAGGGTTCTTTTGAGCACCCACAACATATGTTTTGGTTGAGAAATAAGAAAAATGAATTTTTGGTACACACTCTTATCTAAAGGCCTGTTAGAGTCTTAATTTTAATGCCTGAAGAAATGCTGAACCCTTACCTTGGCTACCCATAGAGCACCCATTGAAGACTGATCGGACTGTGTGGATGCACAAGCTGATCTGAGTCTTTGATGGACCCACATGCCAACTTGTACCTTTTGCTGTACACCTGCTCAAATGATGTCATATTGTCTTCATTGCAACATGATAATAACATGAAGTCTATTTATATGGTGTGAGGGTCACATGACAAGAAAGTCATTGTAACAATTTTTGATTGTTATGACATCAATTTGATGTTACACGTCTGACATGACATCACTATGACTTCATAATATGCTGGCTTTAGTGATAAGAACCTGTACACTATGATGGTATAAACTGATTTTAAAATCTTGCCAGCAATCTTGTTGTGTCCTAGTTATCCATCATTAACTAAATCATATGCAGGTGGTATGTTTGTTTAGAAGTCTCATGTCAGCCTCTTGAGACTGACCAATCAGCTGCCATTTTTATGACCAATCAGCTGCCATTTTTATTGCAACTTTCTAAACTCATACTGCAGACTCATTTATTGTTACTTGCAGATGATGAAACAAATCCTGTAATGGACATATATTTCCATCGAGAAAAAATGAATTTTAACATTGTTGGATTCTTTAAGCAACAATTCTACTGGATAAGTAGGAATTTTTTTAATCTGAGATCTGTCCAAAAAAATTGCCGTTATTGACAACAACGCTTACCTCTGGCAGTCTAAGAGGTAAGTTAAGGAGCACAATGTGCAATATATATAGGCAGTTTGAGGCTCTATGGGAAGTGCTGGGGTGTTGTCGAATGATGTCTAGACTTCAATAGATCACCATTCTTCAACAGCTGCATCCCAGGCCTGTAATTTAGTGCACTTGAATAAGTGTCTGGTCACTCTATACTTGCTAATATATTGGGAAATTTCATCCAGTTTATTGATATTTTGTACTGTCAGTAATATTCCAGACAATAGTACAAAATCATAGGTCCAGAAAATGATTCCTGTCTTTGTAATTATCCCCAAAAAGTGTCGGGGATGTTGCAATCACCTCCGTCCGTCCGTCGCGCTATCTCCTCCTAAACCATTGGAGGAAATCCAACCAAATTTGGTGTGTGAGTTGCTCACATGAATGGGGCGTGCACCGGCACATTTTTTGCCCCGCCCCCTGGGGCCCTAGGGAGGGGCTTCAAGGTAAAATATCATTAAATATCATTAAATTTCAATTACAAAGTCAACTTCAAAGATTTTTAAACCAAACTTTGTGTGTCTTCTCACACATGAAAGATATAAAACATATCAGACGGGATTTTCATTTGGCCTCCTGGGTCATGCCCCAGGAGTCCTGGGTCATGCCCCAGGAGTGGAACTTTGGGGAACCGTGGGGGGTTGGGGTGTGTGTGAGTTACTTACATGAATGGCACATGCACCGGCGCCCTTTTTTGGGTCCCCAATCCCTAGGGCCTAGGGGAGGGGCCAAAAGGTCAAATAACATTAAATCTTAATTACAAAGTCAATTTCAACAATTTTTAAACCAAACTTTGCGTATTTCTCACAAATGAAAGATATATAACATATCAAGACTGGATTTTCATTCGGCGGCGGGGTGGGACTTGGGGGTACAGTGGGGGTTAGGGGTCAAATTTTTTTTTTAATGAAATTCAACCAGATTTGGTGCATGAGTTACTCACATGAATGGCACATGCACTGGCACAATTTTTTGGGTCTCCGCCCCCTGAGGCCTTGGGAAGGGGTCAAAAAATTATTTTTCTGAACATGCTCATGTCAGGGGTAACAACCTACGTCATAGCGTGGGTGTTGTAAACACGTAGTATGACGCCATCTTTGATTTGCAAGGTTAGTTTTTCCCTTCGTAAATGTCGTATAAATTAGTGTCTGTCAAAACTAAGCAGTGCAGGCGGTGCCTAACATCACACTTGAACAGAATATACAATGGTCACGTCCAGAAATGCCGTTGCCTTTGTAAACATTCACCCACAAAAATCGAAGTGGGTGACTGCTAAAATTATCCTCGTGTCTCCCGCTTCGATTCTTGTGGGTGAATGATTACAAAGGCAACGGCATATCGGGGCGTGACCGTTATATATTCTGTTCAAGTGTGATGTTAGGCACCGCCTGCACTGCTTTGTTTGTACAGACACTCATTTGTTTAATCTTACGAAGGGGAAAACTGACCTTGTAAATCAAAGATGGCGCCGTACTACGAGTTTAAAACATCAATGCTATGACATAGGTTGTTACCCTTGCATGTGGCATATCAAATTAAAGGGGATGGAGCAGTAGACCAGGTACACTGAAAAATTTTAACCTACAATCAAACTGGTGAACTTGCAATGGAGTCAAAGGGTCAATTACCATTAGATTTTATTTCGAGAGCATGGGGATTTGCGATGGAGCGCCATCGAATATGTTCTAGTTCCATATTAAAAATAGAGGATCATATATGAGTGATCATGTTTTATTGAATTTATTAAACAAGTTGGGGAAAAGTGATAAAATGCGAGGCTTGCTGAGCATTTTATCACTTTTTCGCAAGAGTTTAATAAATTCAATAATACAATTAAGTGCACGAATGTTAGATTCTTTTTATCATATGACATAAAGATTACTTTGAAATCTCTTTTCTAGCATAAAGACGTGATTATTTTGTAATTTTGTATGCAACGTTGTTATGGACGTCATAATGTTTCCCAAAAATATATAAACCACTAGTGGTTTATTGATTTTAATGCATGACGTTATTTCAATCCCAGACGCAACATCATATGATAAGGTGAATTACATGTTTAAAAACATCTTGCTTTTTAACTACAAACCTGTAGGATTGTTTTGTTTGAGGGTTTTTCAGCTGGCTATTATTCTCAAATGACCTTATAGGGTGAAGTTTAATGTGATTTCAAATACAGGGGACCTGTCACAACATTGTGAATGTGCACAGAGTGTAAACCCTTGATTTGCAGTTGACCATGTTACAAGTTTTGATGGCTTTAAGAAACAATTAAGGCTTGCTACATGTATGTCATGTGAGTTGTTAGTAAGGGTAATTAAGGGATGAATTTTAAAACAGTTATTTGATTGGAAGAAACACAATTGATGGATAAGAGCACAAAATCATGGTGCTAAGTGTAGGGAGATACAGGACTTTAGTTAAGAGGTCATAACTGAAAAATAATTTGTGATTTTTTCGTAAGGGTAATTAAGCGGTGAATTTTAAAGCTGTAATTTGATTGTAAGAAACACACTTGTAGGATAAGAGCACAAAATCAATGTGCTAAGCAGGATGTTAGTTAAAAGAGTGCTTAACTGAAATTATTATTATTATTTCTCAACCAAAACATATGTTGTGGGTACATATGCTAAAAATTATGGGTAAGAAAATACTTACAATTCTATGCTGAACATTTATCGAATATTTATTGAAACTTGTGGAGGTAACAGAAGGAAATAAATGTATTTGTCTTTGTCAGACCATATACCATAATAGTACCCATTCATGATAAAGTTAGTGGGATTTCATCATATGTTTCACATGAAAAAAAGAAGATATTTTACAGGCACCGATATTTTGCCAAATGAAATAAAGAATTGTAGAAGCTCTAACAGGAATTGTCTGAGAATTTTACATTTTGTTGAGACTTTAACTGAGGACTTTAACCTTGGAAGTAGACTGGCCCCTGTTGTTATTTTGTTAGTTTTCTGCTTACATGTTTCTTGAGTGCATCTTTAATACAAGCTCACACTGGCTGAACAATAACTTTCTCAGCCTGTAAAATATTTATGGCTTCCCTTCATTAGAAGAAAAATGCATAAAAAATATAAAGATAGGGTCTGGGGCCAGACTACCTTGGTAGTGACTTGCAGTTCTGCATAGCTCAATAAAAGTGCTTGTGTGGTGGTTCTAGGTGGTGCTTCATATCCTGTTTGTTTTCCTTCAAAAATGTAGGAGTACACCACTGGAATAGGGCCAGGCCCCGAGGTTATAAAACTTTTTTCATACTCAGCTCAGCTGAGCACTAAATTTCAACTTCTCATAAAAACTAAAGTCCTGACAATTAAAGAAGTTTATTGCTTTAAGTCTCTCAGATATTGCATTTATCATGCTAATATATGTTAAATGCCAACAATTGTAAGCATTTTAACATTTATGAGCAAGATGAATTCCGTGCTCAGCTGAGTTGAGCATGGAAAAAGTTTTATAACTTTGGGCCCAGTATAGGAACATACATGTTCTCTGAACACTGGTACTGGACCAACCAGGCCATATTCTATTATATACATTGAAAATCATTTCCTCCTATGATTCCCAGAGGAACCCTAAAGTCCATCCATTCCCAGGATGCACCTTTCTTTTATCCTGCTGAAGTAACTAACATGGTGCCTAAACTTACTGCTCTTCATGAGTGAAATAGCATTGCATATACTGACAGAATGTAAGCAACAGTTCAGATTCTGATCAGTTGGCTTCATTAGAAGCCAGCTGATCAGAAACTGTGCTGTTTTCTCCAGCAGATTTATTGCCGCCCAGCAGCTCAAAGGCCTGGACAAGATAAACTATTTAGAGATTTGTTTGTAGAGAAAATAAAATGTAGTTCAGAATCAATCAGATGGACCTATCAGTTTCTGGTTTGAGGTCATCCAAATAGAAAATGACACAATAGCATGTGTCCAGCATTAGACCAATCAGTGACTGATGAGGATTGCAAGTGTGTTCTCAATTTTGGATACTGTATGCCATTGGATAAAAGAGGCTTTCTATTAGACATTTTACTATTGTAAGAGTATGATCTGATTATGCACAATTCACACATTTTCATACAGCAAATTCAGTATCAAAAATGGACAAAACTTTATAGAGTTATGTCCCTTTTTGTGCCTTCTCGGAATTGAATGAGCGAATTAAAAGGGGAAAATGGTAAGAATTTGATTTTTCCAGATTTAAAAGTATTGACCTTATAAGGGAAGGGCACTGTGTGAAAAACTTTTTAAAAATTAAATCAGCTGGTCCGGATTCACGCTCCATATAAATCATTTTCCCCACCTGTCATGACTTTTGTTGTCTGCTCTCTCATTTGCTTGTGTTCTTATGGTAGCCTACATTGCAAACAATATAAACTAAACCACAGTTTGTGCTTATAAGAGTATGCACATGGGTGAAAGTTTTCAGGATTATTCTTGAATTCAGGATTTTGAGGCTGACTTTCCATCGAAAGTCAGCCTCAAAATGCTGAATTAGAGACCTTATAATAGATTCTCTGATTAATTTTCTGCTTAGCTAAACACATTTAATCATTTAGGGAGCACAGTGGCTCAGTGGTACAGTGCTTGACACGAGACCGGGGAGCTGCGGGTTAGAGCCTCACCGGCGTCACTGTGTTGGTGTCCTTGAGCAAGACAAATTTTCCTTGCTTAGTACTGGTTGAATCCAAGAAGACCCATCCCAACATAACTGAAAAGTTGTTGACTGGGATGTAAAGAATCAAATCAAACAAACATTTAATCATTTAAACTTGAAATTAATAAGTTTTGTAGGCATCCTGCAGGTTTTAAATTTTGAATTTCGAAAGTTTAGGATTTTGGAAACTTTGAACTTTCACCCATGTATGTATGCTTATCAAGTTAAATTAAGTGCTGTGCAGATACCATTCTGGGCTGGGCAAGGGCTTTTCCTACTTGCCGTAGGTGCAAAAGTATGTCACTGGTGACTACAGTAGAGGAAGTGGGTGTGTCTTCTCACTGAAATATTTCTTGGCTGTTAAACTGCAATCAAGGAATGATATAGTTGTCAAGAAAATAATAGTGTATCTGGTTTCCTGGAATTACTGTGGAATTTTTGGCTACCAGACAGTCAGTAGCTGAGGTCAGGCTTATGAAGATAGTGCCTCTGAACTTGCTAGGGAAGAAATGAAACCTGAATCAGCAGGCCCAGCAAAGTCTCCGACAAGGCTGCACTCACACACAGTCTTGCCAGTAAAACTGTGCTGCAGTGTTTGGACTGCATATGCTACAGTGGGTGACTGGAAAATATTTCTTGCAGTGTACTTTTGCAAGTAAGGTCCATGAATTAGGCAAAAATTGGTTTTATGCACATGGTGTTGGCCTGTTGCCAGTCTTGTAATTTTATATCCATTAGTGATGTTAGGGCTACAGTCAAGACAGCCTTTGTAAGTCTAAACTCAGATCAGCCAGTTTCTGTAAAAACTAAAGAATTTTCAAAATCAGATGAGGGAAGAGGGAAGACTCAGATCAGCTTGCGCTGAAGCGCAAGCTGATCTGAGTCTTCCCTCTTCGACTTGCGGACAATGTTGTGTTGCTGTGCCTCTGTTTATGTGGTCATTCTGACCTGGATACAAACTGTTGGTCAGTAATGTGAACAATAGTGGCTTTTGTAAAAAGAGATAGCTGACCTGATGTGTGGGATTTTAGGATTATAATGAGAAATGTTGGTAAATAATGAGAATAGGGATTAACTCTGATAGGTATGTCTGCTATTTGTCTGTCTGTTTGTGTATGGTTATCATTATTACCATTATTATTATAGTTATTGTATTTTATTATTATGTCATGATTATTAATTTATGATCGGAGCAATTTTGCTTGCAATTGTCTGATAAATAATAACTTTGAGTCCTCTAGATAAGACCCAACATTTGTAATCTGTAGTGAAGTAATTCCAAGGGGAAAATCTTTTGGGTCCGCCAGGATTGGAACCCAGAACTCCTGCTTGACAATCGACCACTCTAACCATGTCGCTAAAGAGTTAACCCAACAGCGAGGCTATTAGGAATGGCACTGTCACTACACTCTTCCCCCTTTTATTTCCTGAGAGCCGGGCATCGACAGCCCGCTACCGCTCCCAGAGGCCGACTAAGGCGCTACCGAATTAATTCCAGTGAAGTAATTCCAAGGGGAAAATCTTTTGGGTCCGCCAGGATTCAAACCCAGCACTCCTGCGTGACAGTCGACCACTCTAACTATGTCACTAAAGCGAGGCTGTTAGGAATGGCACTGTCACTACACTAGAGAAAGCAAGGGTGTCATCATGACACCAAATTTTTGGGACACCTTTTTTCAGTTTGTGCAAAAATTAGGCTCGACTGCTGTGTAGCACAGTCGGTAGTGAGTCTGACTACAGATCCAGGGGCCGCAAGTTTGATTCAAGCCTGGTCCCATATTTCTATGTTCATTCTCCTCCTTCCGCTGATTCAAGAGGGGTTGTTGTCAGTTTAAGCAAAAGTATGTGCACAAAGTATCGGTTAACCGCTTAGTCAAGCTTTCCAAAGAAAAATATGTAGTTATGTAAACTGACCATCTCGACATGACCATAGCTGTTGACTGATATCTTTGACCATTAGTACTGCAACGATCTAGGCAGTTTATTTAGCATTTAATATACCTTGTTGAAATATCAATACTCAACTTAAGTCTACCTATACTTTAATGAGGCATTGGAATTCCGGGCCCTGGTTTACTTCCTAGTCTTTCTCACAAGAATTTGCACAAGAAGTGTTGCTTTTTGTGGTAAGTAAGGTAACCTCCAGCCAATTTGATAAATACAGAAACAAGGTCAAAGAAGACATCACCAGGTAACTTTTATTAATTATTTGACCCAGTTAATAAATCGGTCTGTTTTGGAGATAACTTTCACCTCTTGCATGGGACCATCTTTTCGTTGATCTTGGGAAGTGCCTCATTGAGGCACTTCCAAAGATCAACCAAAAGATGAGTTTTGTAAACAGATAAGAAAGTTTTCCTGAGACTATTTAGTAATTAGGCTGGTTATTATTAGTTGATCTGGACATGTGTTTTTTCATGTCAGTTTGACTTGATAGCTGACCTACACCCTGAAACTACTGACACCATTCTTGGTCTCTACATAGTGTAAAACCTGGCATGGATTGATTCAGCTGGGCATCTTCTTTACATTTAAAGATGTGCGAGTTCTTCTTTGGATAGATTCTGTGGCTGAGCATTGTGTAAAAGTTGGCCTGGATTTATGTTGTGGCTGGACAGGCAAGTTGTGATTTCTTGCATAGAGTGATTCTGCACATAAGTATCTTGTAAAAGATGGCCTGGATTTATGTTGTAGCTGGTCAGGCAAGTTGTGAGTTCTGGCATAGATTGATTCTGCACATAAGTATCGTGTAAAAGATGGCCTGGAATTATGTTGTAGCTGGTCAGGCAAGTTGTGAGTTCTGGCATAGATTGATTCTGCACATAAGTATCGTGTAAAAGATGGCCTGGAATTATGTTGTAGCTGGTCAGGCAAGTTGTGAGTTCTGGCATAGATTGATTCTGCACATAAGTATCGTGTAAAAGATGGCCTGGAATTATGTTGTAGCTGGTCAGGCAAGTTGTGAGTTCTGGCATAGATTGATTCTGCACATGAGTATCATGTAAAAGATGGCCTGGATTAATAAGGTGGCTTGTCAGGAAAGTTGTGTGTTCTGGCATTCATTGATTCTGCACATGAGTATCGTGTAAAAGATGTCCTGGATTTATGTTGTGGCTGGTCAGGCAAGTTGTGAGTTCTGGCTTTGATTGATTCTGCACATGAGCATTGTGTAAAAGATGGCCTGGATTTATGTTGTGGCTGGTCAGGCAAGTTGTGAGTTCTCTGCACATGAGATGGCCTGGATTAATATGATGTCTGGTCAGATAAGATGGATTAAATCTGTGGATGAGCATCATTTAACAGATGGCCTGGATTTATATGGTGGCCGGTCAGGTAAGATGTGAGTTTTTACATTGATGAGCTCCATGTAATAGATGGCCTGGATTATGGGGAAGCTGGTCAAGTAGTTATGGTCTCCTAACCCTTACCATGGAAAAATGCTGAAATATCATGCTTTGAAAACCATGTAAATCAAGATGAATGGGCTTCAAAGCTTCCAAGAGGTCAGCTGATGAGGACTCATACTGTTTTTCACTTTGCATGTAATATGCATGCTAATAACTGGAATCCTGCGAGAAATCCGATAAAAATTGGGACGGAGTGATGAACTTAAAAATATCCATCCAGCAAGGTTAGGTTTAAGTCAGCAGCGTACATGAGGCATCACTAAAGAGGGGTCCCAATTGGGGGGTTAAGATGGCCAAAACCCCAGTTGAAATGGCTTTAGATCATTTCACATGACTAAAACAATGCTATCAGTCGCATTTTCTTATAGCTAAAGACCATATATCTGCGGTGCTGAGTTATACGCACATGCATTTATGTGTACACCTAGGTACGCCCCTGTAAGTGGTAACCAAAGCTAATTTATCTAATTCTCTATTTGTAATGAGGGGTAGGGAGGAAAAATTATGAAGAACATTCTGACAAAAGTATTGTCTGGTGTTGCTAGGTCTGAACAGTTATAAGAAGTTTTATGGTAGAGATCACCTGTCTTTAAGGTGGCACATGATTTGTTTACAAACTCCTTGAAACCATAGGGAAACAGATTCCTAAAATATGTAGAAATTGATGTAATTCATGAAGTCTAAACTAAATTAATGAGAAATGAAATCAGGTTTTGTCTGGAGATCTTGGCACACTGTCAGTGTATGTGGAATATTTAGGCACAATCTTGGAATATAGATGATCTACTGGCCTAGCTATGTCTGCTAAGTGCTTTCATCCTTATATTTGAGCAACCTTGTCAGAAAAATCTTTTTATTGTATTGGAATAACAATGAGGTAGACCCGTCTGGGCAACAGCGCAGTCTGTATTATTGGGATTTGGGATAATATGGGCCTCAGTGCGAGAAATCCTGTCTTCGGGGTTTGCAAACATCAAAGGTGCAGACCAGCCTGCGCATCCGAGCAGACTGATCAGCTCCTTTGTTATTCTCTTTTTGGAAAGTATCTTATCTAATCTTGCTACAAGCGAAATTTCAATTATCTAGCAAGTCTCTATAGCTGAGGAGATAGGGTTGAGCCTCGCTTTGTCGGAAACCCTGAATACAGGTTTTATCACGTCTAGGCCCATATAATTGCTGCACTAACTCCATGTAAAATTTTCAAGAATCTAGCTGATCTGTGTAGCTTATCAGACTAGTTTGAGCATAATCTGCTCGCAAACCTTTAAGACAGGTTTTCTCGCAACCAGCCTCAGAAATGGCGGAAATATTTTCAGGTACTAAATGACAGCTCATATAGCTCATCTGAGCTGTAAGGCCACCAAACTTACAGGTGTTAATGGCCACATTCCAATGACCTTGAATATTGCACTAGTCAGTTGTGCTGTTTGCTTTAATAGACACTTGCTTTGTAGATCTACTAGAGATAAATGTGGATAACTCACTCGATCAGTTGTAGATCTACTATAGTGATATATGAGGATAAGTTACAGCATGTTCAGATGTAGATATTTCAGAGGTAAATGTAGATAACTTACACCATGTTCAGTTGTAGATCTACTATTGATATATGAGGATAACTTACACCATGTTCAGATGTAGATCTACTATTGATATATGAGGATAACTTACAACATGTTCAGATGTAGATCTACTAGTGATAAATGAGGATAACTCGCAGCATGTTCAGATGTAGATCTACTAGTGATAAATGAGGATAACTTACACCATGTTCAGATGTAGATCTACTATTGATATATGAGGATAACTTACAACATGTTCAGATGTAGATCTACTAGTGATAAATGAGGATAACTCACAGCATGTTCAGATGTAGATCTACTAGTGATAAATGAGGATAACTCACAGCATGTTCAGATGTAGATCTACTAGTGATAAATAAGGATAACTTACAACATGTTCAGATGTAGATCTACTAGTGATAAATGAGGATAACTCACAGCATGTTCAGATGTAGATCTACTAGTGATAAATGAGGATAACTCACAGCATGCTCAGATGTAGATCTACTAGTGATAAATGAGGATAACTCACAGTATGTTCAGATGTAGATCTACTAGTGATAAATGAGGATATTTCACAACATGTTTGAATGTAGATCACCTAGTGATAAATGAGGATAACTCACAGCATGTTCAGATGTAGATCCAAATTTGGGATAATTTGGATATTTTAGTTGACTACAGTAATCAGCAAGTATACCAATCTAAAGTGGTAGTAGACTGCATCTTATTGCAAGAGCCCAGCCTTCCAGGGAAAAAAGCTGCATACTCCCCCACAATTAATCACATGTTTCTTGAGCAATGCATAAATAGCATATAATGATTTGAGGATTTATGAAAGGTATAAGCTAAATGGAAGCCATTTGTCTTTTCCCATTTTGGTCTGGCAGACATGGGTCAATAGCTGGTCATGTCATCATTATATCATAGGTTCTAAAGTACTTTGGAGTAACCAATTATTGATGTATGGAGTCCAATTGATGATCACAGGAAAAAAGAAGTCTGGAATCAGGGTTCCAGAGGAATGGGACCAATAGCAACAAAGGTCGTCTGCTTTTCTCATCTGCTGAAATGTCTTAAAAAACCACTATGGCAAACAGTGTGGACCTAGATCAGACTGCTCCTATTGGAGCAGTCTGTTCTGGGTCCACGCTGTTTGCTTCTATACTTAATTTGTCAGTAATGTTAGACAATTATTTGCAGCAGACGACTTCAGCAGATGACATTTTCAGAATAATTTTTTTTCTTGGCACTTAAAGGGTTAAGAAAAGTGCAGCATTTGATTGGTTGGGCTATTTGTGGTAAAATTGACCAGTCATTTATTATGCAGTATCAGGGATATAGAGAGGAGGGGATCTCGAAGAGAGGATGAAAGTGAGATGATACAGGTAATAGTGGCATGTTCTCAAGTTTCCATGGCATTACTATTGCAGTTAAATGTTTTTGCTTGTTTGTTTGTTTGATTTGATTCTTTACGTCCCATCAACAATCTTTCAGTTAAACAGGGACGGGTCTTCCTGGGTTGAACCAGTACTAAGCTAGGATAAATGTGTCTTGCTCAAGGACCACAACGCAGTGACGCGGGTGAGGCTCAAACCCACGGCCTCTTGGTCTCGAGTCAAGCACTCTAACACTGAGCCACTGCGCTCCCCTCAGTTAAATGTAATTTCTAAATGCATAGAGCACTTAACAAGGACAATATGGTATGCTTTATTTCTGTCTGTCTAATGAAATGTTTTTACGTCTTGTCTATACTAAAGTACTGCGTAGTTTGTCCGAAAAATGACTCTTCTTGACTAATATTGGACTGACGTAGTTTAATCGAAATTAGTTTAGCTGGCTAGTTGACTTAATATTGATTGGGATATGAATATATAACAAGTATGACCTTTCACAAAAAATCATTATAGGAAGACAATAATTTGCCATGGAACATTTTGGTATGTGACTTAGCTGACTGTCTCTCCTGACATGACCTCTATAGTGTTGACTGGGCTGTAATGTGTTTAGAACATCAGAATCATCACAGTTTTGACTCAGATCTGTCCAGTTTCTTAGCTTCCCCAACTTGTTTGTACTTTAAGCAAAGTTCTTGAGCACTGAAGCAAAACAATAGTCTAGGTCCTGTGGAGTTGGCCTAATTCTTGTAATTCTGAAGAGATTTGTAACATTTTGCTATGTAATAAAATCACACTCTGGGTAATAATTATGTTGCTTACCATGGTGATATTGCATGGATGGTTTAGAAAACATAAGAGCCAAAGGCCTTTAGTTAAGAGTGTGTACCAAAAAATTAGTTTTCTTATTTCTCAACCAAAACATAAGTTGTGGGTACTCAAAAGAACCATCTCGATGAGACAGTTCTTTTGAGCACCCAAAACATAAGTTTAAACTTATGGCTAAGAAAATATTTACACTTTTACGCTAAAAATTTGTGTTTATCTATATGTGTGGAACCACATATGTGTTAAGTCACTCTTACGTTAAAACATGCATGTACAGCTATCTAGTGGGATTATAAGTCTAAATTCTAGTCAAAGCATTTATCTATGTCCCTACTTTGTGTGCGAGCAAGAAAGGCTTTTGTCAAAAGAATACATTATTTTTTTTAATTATAACCTGACACCCCTAGATATGTACCAAAAGAATACATTATTATTGTTTTGTTTTTTTTAAATATAACCTGACATCCCTAGATATGAACAATGGACTATCCCAAGTTTATTGAATCAAACCAGAAGGAAGAACATCTTTGACTTTACAAACACTGGAGACCTTGATGAAATGCAGCATTATGCTGCATTTCATCTGGGTCTTCACTGTTTGCAAAAGCACTCATATAGGGGTTTCCCAAATACAAAGGGTTAAAACTTTTCTTCTTTTTTTTTCTTTTTTGGTTTATACAGTATACTCTCTTTTTCATCAGAAGCCAGCTGATTAGGATCAGAAATAGTGAGTATGATCAGGAAACACCACAATCACACCCGTGGCATCGTGAGGAAGAGCCACACAAGAATCAGGAGACACCAGGAAGACAAACAAAGCACTGTTTCTTTTTTCATCCCCACAATGATTGCACAACTTGATTGAAAGTAAGTTCATATAGTGACGACTGAATGTGTAGATTTGTATCTCAAACCCGTGGCATTGTGAGGAAGAGCCACACAACAATCATGAGACACCAGGAAGACAAACAAAGCACTGTTTTTTTTTCATCCCCACAATGATTGCACAACTTGATTGAAAATAAGTTCATATAGTGAACAGGTAACTCATAATTTTCTCTACCAGCATGTGTGCTTATTAGCTTGACCCTGGAACTTAAGGGTGAACGCAGAAGATTGAAAAATTGTTTGACAGACTGAAGCCAGTCTCTAGCCCACCATGTGCCTACAGATTCCAGTCTGACATCCCTGCATACTCCGACCCATCAATCAAGGCTGCTTTGACAATTATTGTCTCTAAATGTCACACATACAATGCTTACTCCCCCTCATGTGGTCTATTTCGTTGGTTTTCTAGAAAAATGACTTTTTTCATGCATGCATCCAAACATTGAAGACCTATGCCAGCCTGTGCATTGGCACAGGCTGGCTCAGATCTGCATTGTTTGCTATTGAAGTTTTATGCTTAAACTTAAGAGAATGTTGAGACCATGCTTTCCAAGTACAGTCTACTGTTGGATTCAGGAAAAATGTTTTTTTTCAGTGCCTTACTCGCCAGAGCACTAAATAAAGGGGGTTTGGGTATATCCATATGACAAGCTTTCTAATTTTTTTAATGAAAAGACAACTGTTCCAGATACGCATTTGAAATGACTTGCTGAGGCAATTCGAATGGGTATAAAAACAAGGGATTCTGTTTGTTTAATTATCATTTTCAATTGTCGTCTTCACCCTAAAAAGGTAGCTTATCTACAGCTTTGCCCTCAATGTTGGTCTGTCCCAGAATAGTTCTTTGCATAGGGGGGATTTTTTGAGAGGGAAAATTGATAGTTTTTTTTACTGTGTAACTCAGTAAATATTAAGGGTCCTATAAATCCAGAAGATGTGCAAAATTTTTGGGCTTAAAGTTGTAATTATTTTCTTACCCATCAGTATAAACATATTTTATGTGTACTCAAAAGAATCATCTCATTGAGTAACCACAAAATTTGTTTTGGTTGAAAAAAAGAACAGAAGCCATCACAAAACTGATGGTAAAATTGTGAAAATTTTCAGGAATACTGTTTATCTCAAACAGGCATTTGATAGAGGATTGATATACTGGGTCTTTAAACAGACATGTGATGGAAAATTCATGGGCCGATCCTAAGGGGGGGGGGGGGGGGTCGGGACCCCACTGAAAAATCACAAAAATATAGGGTTTCATTTCAATACTGGTACAGATCTCCTGAACAATCACAAAGCTGCAGAGCCAGCATTCAATGTTGGGCCATCATCGGCCCGCCAGCGAAATGCCATTTCAATGCCGTTTCGCCGGCAGGCCAATGATGACCAATTTATAGCAGTATTTGGATCCTCTATCCCCTTATCAACTTATAAAAACAAAAAAAACCCATCAAATTTGGACCCCCTCTGAAAATAAATTCCAGATCTGTGCATGAAATTGACAAACCAATTACAAAATAATGTGTCTCAAACAGGCTTGACAGAGGTCTGAATTGGTAATATTAAATTTTAAACAGCATGTGATGGAAGATTGACATACTGACTCTGAAGTATTGTATCTCAAACGGACATATCAAAGTCAAAGTGAATTGTCAACCCAAATATGTTATGTTGTTTCTCAAACAGATATGTCATAGAGAATTGTCAAACCAAAGGTATAATATTGTATCTCAAACAGACATGTCATAAGGTATTGCCAAACCAAAGGTGAAATATTTTATCTCAAACAGACATGTCATAGATAATTGTCAAACCAAAGGTAAAATATTGTATTTTAAACAGACATGTCATATAGAATTGTCAAACCAAAGGTGAAATATTGTATTTCAAACAGACATGTCATAGAGAATTGTCAAACAAAAGTGAAATATTGTATCTCAAACAGATTTGTCATAGAGAATTGCCAAACCAAAGGTGAAATATTGTATTTCGAACAGACATGTCAAAGAGAATTGTCAAACCAAAGGTGAAATATTGTATCTCAAACAGACATGTCAAAGAGAATTGTCTAACCAAAGGTGAAATATTGTATCTTAAGCCGACCTGTCAAAGAGAATTGCCAAACCAAAGGTGAAATATTGTATCTCAAACAGACATGTCAAAGAGAATTGTCAAACCAAAGGTGAAATATTGTATCTCAAACAGACATGTCAAAGAGAATTGTCTAACCAAAGGTGAAATATTGTATCTTAAGCCGACCTGTCAAAGAGAATTGCCAAACCAAAGGTGAAATATTGTATCTCAAACAGACATGTCAAAGAGAATTGTCAAACCAAAGGTGAAATAGCGTATCTTAAGCCGACCTGTCAAAGAGAATTGCCAAACCAAAGGTGAAATATTGTATCTCAAACAGACATGTCATAGAGAATTGTCAAACCAAAGGTGAAATATTGTATCTTAAGCCAACCTGTCAAAGATAATTGCCAAACCAAAAGTGAAATATTGTATCTCAAACAGACATGTCATAGAGAATTGCCAAACCAAAGGTGAAATATTGTATTTCAAACAGACATGTCATAGAGAATTGTCAAACCAAAGGTGAAATATTTAATCTCAAATGGACATGACATAGAGAATTGACAAACCAAAGGTGAAATATTGTATCTCAAACAGACATGTCAAAGAGAATTGCCAAACCAAAGGTGAAATATTGTATCTCAAACAGATATGTCATAGAGAATTGTCAAACCAAAGGTGAAATATTGTATTTCAAACAAACATGTCAAAGAGAATTGTCAAACCAAAGGTGAAATATTGTATCTCAAACAGACATGTCAAAGAGAATTGCCAAACCAAAAGTGAAATATTGTATCTCAAACAGATATGTCAGAGAATTGTCAAACCAAAGGTGAAATATTGTATCTCAAACAGATTTGTCATAGAGAATTGCCAAACCAAAGGTGAAATATTGTATCTCAAACAAACATGTCATAGAGAATTGTCAAACCAAAAGTGAAATATTGTATTTCAAACAAACATGTCATATAGAATTGTCAAACCAAAGGTGAAATATTGTATGACAAACAGACATGTCATGGAGAATTGTCAAACCAAAGGTGAAATATTGTATCTCAAACAGACAAATCATAGAAAATTGTCAAACCAAAGGTGAAATATTGTATTTCAAACCGACATGTCATATAGAATTGTCAAACCAAAGGTGAAATATTGTATTTCAAACAGACATGTCATAGTGAATTGTCAAACAAAAGTGAAATATTGTATCTCAAACAGATATGTCATAGAGAATTGCCAAACCAAAGGTGAACTATTGTATTTCAAACAGACATGTCATAGAGAATTGTCAAACCAAAAGGTGAAATATTGTAGTCATAGAGAATTGCAAACCAAAGGCTAAATATTTTATCTCAAACAGACATGTCATAGTATATTGTCAAACCAAAGGTGAAATATTGTATTTCTAACAGACATGTCATATAGAATTGTCAAACCAAAGGTGAAATATTGTATTTCAAACAGACATGTCATAGAGAATTGCCAAACCAAAGGTGAAATATTGTATTTCAAACAGACATGTCATAGAGAATTGTCAAAACAAAGGTGAAATATTGTATCTCAAACAGATACGTCATAGAGCTTTGCAAACCAAAGGTGAATTATTGCATCTCAAACAGACATGTCATAGAATATTGTCAAACCAAAGGTGAAATATTGTATTACAAACAGACATGTCATATAGAATTGTCAAAGAAAAGTGAAATATTGTATTTCAAACAGACATGTCATAGAGAATTGTCAAACCAAAGGTGAAATATTTAATCTCAAATGGACATGACATAGAGAATTGACAAACCAAAGGTGAAATATTGTATCTCAAACAGACATGTCAAAGAGAATTGCCAAACCAAAGGTGAAATATTGTATCTTAAGCCGACCTGTCATAGAGAATTGCCAAACCAAAGGTGAAATATTGTATCTCAAACAGACATGTCAGAGAGAATTGTCAAACCAAAGGTGAAATATTGTATCTCAAACAGACATGTCAAAAAGAATTGCCAAACCAAAAGTGAAATATTGTATCTCAAACAGACATGTCAAAGAGAATTGCCAAACCAAAAGTGAAATATTGTATTTTAAACAGACATGTCATATAGAATTGTCAAACCAAAGGTGAAATATTGTATTTCAAACAGACATGTCATAGAGAATTGCCAAACCAAAAGTGAAATATTGTATCTCAAACAGACATGTCATGAAGAATTGTCAAACCAAAGGTGAAATATTGTATCTCAAACAGACATGTCATGAAGAATTGTCAAACCAAATTTGAAATAATGTATCTCAAACAGACATGTCATAGAGAATTGTCAACCCAAAGGTGAAATATTGTATTTCAAACAAACATGTCATATAGAATTGTCAAATCAAAGGTGAAATATTGTATCTCAAACAGATATGTCATAGAGAATTGTCAAACCAAAGGTGAAATATTGTATTTCAAACAGACATGTTATAGAGAATTGCAAACCAAAGGTGAAATATTGTATCTCAAACAGACATGTCATAGAGAATTGTCAAACCAAAGTTTAAATATAGTATCTCAAACAGACATGTCATAGAGAATTGACAAACCAAATGTGAAATATTGTATCTGAAACATGCATGTGATGGAGGATTGACATGAGCCTGAATGTGTAAAATTTTATTGGTGGGGTATTGACAGAAGGCTGAATGGGTAATTGTCAGGCATGTGATGGAGGATTTACAGACTGAAAGTATATTTCTTTTTCTCAAGCTTGTGCATGATGAAGGATTGACAGAAGGCTGTATGTGTAGATTTGTATATCAAACAAGTATTTGATGAGGTTTGACAGATGGCTGCAAGTGTAGATTTGTATCTCAAACAGGTATTTGATGAGGTTTGACAGATGGCTGAATGTGTAGATTTGTATCTCAAACAGGTATTTGATGAGGTTTGACAGAAGGCTGTATGTGTAGATTTGTATCTCAAACAGGTATTTGATGAGGTTTGACAGATGGCTGAATGTGCAGATTTGTATCTCAAACAGGCATTTGATGAGGTTTGACAGATGGCTGAATGTGTAGATTTGTATCCCAAACAGGTATTTGATGAGGTTTGACAGCTGGCTGAATGTGTAGATTTGTATCTCAAACAGGTATTTGATGAGGTTTGACAGATGGCTGCATGTGTAGATTTGTAACTCAAACAGGTATTTGATGAGGTTTGACAGATGGCTGAATGTGTAGATTTGTATCTCAAACAAGTATTGGATGAGGTTTGACAGATGGCTGAATGTGTAGATTTGTATCTCAAACAGGTATTTGATGAGGTTTGACAGATGGCTGAATGTGCAGATTTGTATCTAAAACAGGTATTTCATGAGGTTTGACAGATGGCTGAATGTGCAGATTTGTATCTCAAACAGGCATTTGATGAGGTTTGACAGATGGCTGAATGTGTAGATTTGTATCCCAAACAGGTATTTGATGAGGTTTGACAGCTGGCTGAATGTGTAGATTTGTATCTCAAACAGGTATTTGATGAGGTTTGACAGATGGCTGACTGTGTAGATTTGTATCTCAAGCAGGCATTTGATGAAGTTTGACAGATAGCTGGATGTGTAGATTTGTATCTCAATCAGGCATTTGATGAGGTTTGACAGATGGTTTGATGTGTTGATTTGTATCTCAAACAGGTATTTGATAAGGTTGTACAGACGGCAGAATAGGTCGATTTGTATCTCAAACAGGTATTTGATGAGGTTTGACAGAAGGCTGTATGTGTAAATTTTTATCTCAAACAGGTATTTGATTAGGATTGACAGATGGCTGAATGTGTAGATTTGTATCTCAAACAGGTATTTGATGAGGTTTGACAGACGGCTGAATAGGTCGATTTGTATCTCAAACAGGTATTTGATGAGGTTTGACAGACGGCTGTATGGGTAGATTTGTATCTCAAACAGGTATTTGATGAGGATTGACAGAAGGCTGAATGGGTAGATTTGTATCTCAAACAGGTATTTGATGAGGTTTGACAGACGGCTTTATGTGATGATTTGTATCTCAAACAGGTATTTGATGAGGTTTGACAGAAGGCTGAATAGGTCGATTTGTATCTCAAACAGGTATTTGATGAGGTTTGACAGACGGCTGTATGGGTAGATTTGTATCTCAAACAGGTATTTGATGAGGATTGACAGAAGGCTGAATGGGTAGATTTGTATCTCAAACAGGTATTTGATGAGGTTTGACAGACGGCTTTATGTGATGATTTGTATCTCAAACAGGTATTTGATGAGGTTTGACAGAAGGCTGAATAGGTTGATTTGTATCTCAAACAGGTATTTCATGAGGTTTGACAGATGGCTTTATGTGTAGATTGGTATCTCAAACAGGTATTTGATGAGGTTTGACAGAAGGCTGAATGTGTAGATTTGTATCTCAAACAGGCATTTGATGAGGTTTGACAGAAGGCTGAATGTGTAGATTTGTATCTCAAACAGGTATTTGATGAGGTTTGACAGATGGCTTTATGTGTAGATTGGTATCTCAAACAGGTATTTGATGAGGTTTGACAGAAGGCTGAATGTGTAGATTTGTATCTCAAACAGGTATTTGATGAGGTTTGACAGACGGCTGAATAGGTTGATTTGTATCTCAAACAGGCATTTGATGAAGTTTGACAGATAGCTGGATGTGTAGATTTGTATCTCAATCAGGCATTTGATGAGGTTTGACAGATGGTTTGATGTGTTGATTTGTATCTCAAACAGGTATTTGATGAGGTTGTACAGACGGCAGAATAGGTCGATTTGTATCTCAAACAGGTATTTGATGAGGTTTGACAGAAGGCTGTATGTGTAAATTTTTATCTCAAACAGGTATTTGATGAGGATTGACAGATGGCTGAATGTGTAGATTTGTATCTCAAACAGGTATTTGATGAGGTTTGACGGACGGCTGAATAGGTCGATTTGTATCTCAAACAGGTATTTGATGAGGTTTGACAGACGGCTGTATGGGTAGATTTGTATCTCAAACAGGTATTTGATGAGGATTGACAGAAGGCTGAATGGGTAGATTTGTATCTCAAACAGGTATTTGATGAGGTTTGACAGACGGCTTTATGTGATGATTTGTATCTCAAACAGGTATTTGATGAGGTTTGACAGAAGGCTGAATAGGTCGATTTGTATCTCAAACAGGTATTTGATGAGGTTTGACAGACGGCTGTATGGGTAGATTTGTATCTCAAACAGGTATTTGATGAGGATTGACAGAAGGCTGAATGGGTAGATTTGTATCTCAAACAGGTATTTGATGAGGTTTGACAGACGGCTTTATGTGATGATTTGTATCTCAAACAGGTATTTGATGAGGTTTGACAGAAGGCTGAATAGGTCGATTTGTATCTCAAACAGGTATTTCATGAGGTTTGACAGATGGCTTTATGTGTAGATTGGTATCTCAAACAGGTATTTGATGAGGTTTGACAGAAGGCTGAATGTGTAGATTTGTATCTCAAACAGGCATTTGATGAGGTTTGACAGAAGGCTGAATGTGTAGATTTGTATCTCAAACAGGTATTTGATGAGGTTTGACAGATGGCTTTATGTGTAGATTGGTATCTCAAACAGGTATTTGATGAGGTTTGACAGAAGGCTGAATGTGTAGATTTGTATCTCAAACAGGTATTTGATGAGGTTTGACAGACGGCTGAATAGGTCGATTTGTATCTCAAACAGGTATTTGATGAGGTATGACAGAAGGCTGAATGTGTAGATTTGTATCTCAATCAGTCATTTGATGAGGTTTGACAGAAGGCTGAATGTGTAGATTTTTATCTCAAACAGGTATTTGATGAGGTTTGACAGACGGCTGAATGTGTAGATTTGTATCTCAATCAGTCATTCGATGAGGTTTGACAGAAGGCTGAATGTGTAGATTTGTATCTCAAACAGGTATTTGATGAGGTTTGACAGAAGGCTGAATGTGTAGATTTGTATCTCAAACAGGTATTTGATGAGGTTTGACAGAAGGCTGGATGTGTAGATTTGTATCTCAAACAGGTATTCAATGAGGTAAGACAGATGGCTGAATGTGTAGATTTGTATCTCAAACAGGTAATGATGAGGTTTGACAGAAGGCTGGATGTGTAGATTTGTATCTCAAACAGGTATTCAATGAGGTAAGACAGATGGCTGAATGTGTAGATTTGTATCTCAAACAGGTATTTGATGAGGTTTGACAGAAGGCTGAATGTGTAGATTTGTATCTCAAACAGGTATTTGATGAGGTTTGACAGAAGGCTGGATGTGTAGATTTGTATCTCAAACAGGTATTTGATGAGGTTAGACAGATGGCTGAATGTGTAGATTTGTATCTCAAACAGGTATTTGGTGAGGTTTCACAGATGGCTGACTGTGTAGATTTGTATCTCAAACAGGTATTTGATGAGGTTTGACAGAAGGCTGTATGTGTAGCTTTAGCGAAAGCAGGTATAGTAGTGGGTCCACTCCATCTGTCTTTCATACATTGAACATGTGCACCTCCTATCTTGTGCATATTTGATTGATATTTTCTTAATTTTTAGGGCTGTTCAACTTAGATATTTTATCCATCTGAAATGCTTAGGGGGTGTTTGTGACACCAGCAGTTTTCATTCCTTCATATTCAAACTTGATATGTTATGATTGCACACACATTGAACATTTGCACACCCCAAAAAAAAAAACAATATTTTTAGCTCACCTGAGCCAAAGGCTCATGGGTGAGCTAATAGTATACCAGTCAATCCGTCGTCCGTCCGTCGTCCGTCCGTCCGTCCGTCCATCCATCCGTCCGTCCGTCAACATTTTCAAACATCTTCTCCTCTGAAACCACTGGGCCAATTAAACTCAAATTTCATATGGAGACTCCTTAGGATGCGGGAACGAAAGTTTGTTCAAATGGTCCTGGTCACATGACCAAGATGGCCGCCACGCCCATATATGGTAAAAACCCTTTAAAAATCTTCTCCAGAACCAGAAGGCCGATGACCTTGGGACTTGGTATGTAGCATTTGGGATGTGGGGCCTACCAAGTTTGCTCAAATGATGATCCTAGGTTGACCTTGACCTACTAAACGTCAAGGTCAAATTTGCTTCCTAATGCATTTTATTGGGAATTTTTTTGAAAAGTTGATTTTTTGAATACTGTTGAAGCCAAAGTCATTATTCTCACTTGATATGTTTAACCTAATGAGACAATGGCTATAAATAAGTTCCAAAGGTCAAGGTTGACCTTTGACCTTTCAGCTTAGTTGCTCATATTGGAAGTAATAAGGTTGCAAAGATCAGGAATCGATACAATCAAGTACCACACCTGACCCAGGATACCCATGGGAAAGTGACAAACCCACAGAAGACACCACAAACAAGAGCCAAGAGGCCAGCCCCCCCCAGCAGGCGACCACAAAGCACACACAAACAGACGCGCACAAAACACAGCAAACACAAGACAGAACAAAAACATAAAAAATCCACAAAAGAAGTACCGCCTCGGAACGGTCAGCAAAATATTCCACTGGAGGGCCTAAACCGGCCCAACGGCGCCAACCCCACCCCCAATCCAGACGCGGACCAAGACACATAAATATTCGGTCTGCACGAAAGACCCCCAACCCATCAAAGCATCATCTCCTAAAACACACAAACCAAGACACAACAAGGAAATAAAGCAAGGACAAGGACTCAACAGTAAACTAAACTGAACACCGGAGCAAAGGAAATCCAACAGGCAAACCCCGGCGGGCCCGACAAACAGCCAAAGCACCAGGCCCCCACCATCCCACCAACAGACAAGTCCCCAAGTCGGAACCATCACAGAGCTCGAAGTCCGAAGTTCAGAAATCATTGGGCTGTTTGATGGAGTATTCATTGGATTGTTTAGGTCACTTGACCAAAATGGCTGCGACCCCAATATGTGGTAAAACAAAATTTGTTTCATTATAAGCTGTAGTTGACCTTGACCTATTTTAACATTATTAAGGAGTTCAGGTGAGAGCCTCAGGACCTTCAGGAGTCTCATCTATCTATTAAATCATAGTTTTCTCACAAACCAATAGCCCAATTTAACTCAAATTTCATGTGAAGACTCCTTATTCTAAGTTAGCCAAAATTTATACAAAGTATTTTGGTCACATGACCAAGATGACCGCCATGCCCATATATGGTAAAAACCCTTTAAAAATCTTCTTCTCCAGAACCAGAATACCAGTGACCTTGGGACTTGATGTGTAGCATTGGGGATGTGGGGCCTACCAAGTTTGTTCAAATGATGATCCTAGGTTGACCTTGACCTACTTAACGTCAAGGTCAAATTTGCTTCCTAATGCATATTAATGGGATTTTTTTTGAAACGTTGATTTTTTGAATACTGTTGAAGCCAAAGTCATTATTCTCACTTGATATCTTAAACCTAATGAGACAATGGCTATAAATAAGTTTCAAAGGTCCAGGTTGACCATTTACTTTTCAGCCAAGGTCGCTCATATTGGAGTCCCATCAACACATTAAAACATAGTTTCTTTAGAAGCCACTAGGCCAATTGAACTCAAATTTCATATGAAGACTCCTCATGATAGGTTAATCAAAATTTATACCAATTGCACTTGTCACATGACCAAGATGGCCACCATGCCCATATATGGTAAAACCATTGAAATATCTTCTTCACTGGAGCCAAAAGGCCAATGGCCTTGGGACTTGGTATGTAGCATTGTGGATGTAGGCCGTATCCAATTTGCACAAATGATGAATCTAGGTTGACCTTGACCTACTTTATAGCAATGTCAAATTTGATTTTTAATGCATTTATATGGGAAAAATCTTGAAATGTTCATTTTTCTATAACTGCTTAGGCCGAAATTATAATACTTGCAAGAAATGTTTAACCTAATGAGACCTTGGTTTTATATAAGTACCAAATGTCAAGCTGACCTGTGACCTTTTATCCAAGGCCACTCATTTGGACTGCCACATACCTATCTAAACATCTTTTCTTCAGAAATCATTGGGCTGTTTGATGGAGTATTCATTGGATTGTTTAGGTCACTTGACCAAAATGGCTGTGACCCCAATATGTGGTAAAACAAATTTTGTTTCATTATAAGCTGTAGTTGACCTTGACCTATTTTAACATTATTAAGGAGTTCAGGTGAGAGCCTCAGGACCTTCAGGTCCTCTAGTTTTAAAATTATAACCCAACACCTCTAGATATATATATATCCATCCCAAGTTTATTGTATCAAGCCAGAATGAAGAATCCATTAGTATACAAAGGGTTAAAGGAAATTTTGTTGGCATCATCTGTTCAATGAAACTTTAAAAGAAAAAAAGCTATTGAACCTGATTAACATGTCTTTTATTTCTGCATTTGCTCCATCAATAATTGTCTTCAAATGTCATGGAGAGATAATTTACCTCCCCCACACAAAGATCATTCTAGACTAGGAGGAAAAATAGAAATTTGTCATTTTATAAGACTGGATTAGACACAGTTGATGGAAGAGAAAATCTCTTGTTTGGGGATTAAGTTGTGATAGGGAAAGTAAATGGATCCGTGAGCTGCATTGTCGGAAAGTGTACCTTAAAAAAGATACACAAAATCAAACCTTTCGTTATAAAAAAATTCTTATTTCTCAACCAAAACATACCGGGCCTCGTAGCGCAGTCGGTAATGTGTCTGGCAACAGATGCGAGTCGACTGCATTTCCAGGGGTCACAAGTTCGATCCTGGCCCGGTCCCATACTTTCGTGGAGATAGATCATGAAATAATTTCTACGGTCATTCTCCTCCCTTCCGCTGAATCATTCAAGAAGGGTTGTTGTCAGTTACAAGCGAAAGTATGTGCACGAAGTACTGGTTAACTGCTTGTTCAAGCTTGCCCAGGAAAAAATGTGGTTAGGTGAACTGACCGTCCCGCCATGACCACAGCTGTTGACTTGAGACGTAAAGCAACAAAACAAACAAACAAACAAACATTATGCTGTGGGTACTCAAAAGAACAGTCTCAATGAGACTGTTCTTTTGAGCACCCAAAGCATATGTTAAAACTGAGGGGTAAGAAAATATTTACAATTTTACTGTCAAACTAGAATAGCAAATACATGAGTAAAACAGCTAAAGGAAAATTTCACAACCGTTTCAAGGAAACCTATAGCCTCATGTGATTTTCCACGGGGGTGGGGTATGGGCCCCCTGTCGCTCTCTGGATCCGCCCATGTTTCATATTGTCTACCTTTAAAATAAAATGGAAGTGCATACATACTACACTGTCCTACATACTTTTACAAATATGTAAAATTTAAGTAACTTTGATAGTTCACATATGGGAAATAGCGCATGAATGCAAAATATATTTGTGAATAGAATCATTCAAATTTACATCTAGATCTACTTAAATATTAGCAAATTTACATGGATATTGTTCAAGTATACATATGCAATAATTTTTTATATACTCAAAACCAAAAGTAACTTTACACTTTTCAGTAACAACTATATCTATACTCATTTTGATTTTTCAGCAAATTAAATATTGCAATGTGTTTCCAGCACTAATGCCCTGACATAATTCTTGAAAAATGACTGACGAAAGTTAATCTTCTTTTGTTATATTTGCTTTCATTTAAAACAGAAAAATCGACCATTTTCTCTCAAAATCTTAGGTAAACAGAGAATATGAACATTGTGTTTTAAGGGTCATTGATTGCACATGCAAAGTACTGCCAGACGATTAACATAGTTTTGTCTTTGACGTTTAGTTAGTTTTTGGCAGCATCTTAAAGTTGCTTCAAGTTGAAATTATCTCCCTTTGAATTAAAACAATAGTAAAGTTTAGTCTTTTCTAAAAGCTTTATCTTTGATTACATTTGATTTTTTTTATCAGTTATTCATTGTGGACATCTGACGAGAGTATGTGACAAGATCATCTAATGAAATTTCCCATAGGTTCGGAAAAAAATGGCCATGAAAGTACTATAAAGTTACTTTTGGTTTTAAGTATAATATGTGATAATATGTGACCGTTCCAAGGCGGTACTTCTTTTGTGCATCTTTTATGGTTTTTTTCTGTCTTGTGTTTGCTATGCCTTTGTACCCGTCTGTTTATATGTGCCTTGTGGTCACCTGCTGGGAAAAGGCTGACCTCTTGGCTCTCGTTTGTGGTGTCTAACTATGAGTTTGTCACTTTCCCATTGGTATCCTGGGTCAGGTGTGGTTATTGATTGTATTGATTCCTGATCTTTGCACCCTTACTTACTTTTATTTGAACTCCAAAATAGCAGGGTTTTTTTTTCGTAATTTTCTTTTTTCTTCTTCCTTGAAAATATGGTGTGGTGCTCCCTATAAAGGTCTCTGTATCCATATAAAATGTAGGGACATATATAGCCTTTTAAGCAAGCCCAGCAAAAATATATATAAAGCAGAGATATCTGACCTTGTTACTTTACTTGTAAGATAGTGAATAACAAAGGTGCTGATCAGACTGCGCAGGCTGGTCTGCGCCTTTGTTGTTCGCAAGCAACAAAGTCAGGGTTTTTCGCCCCGAGGCTCATATGATGTTGAATCCCAGGCTTCCTGGCCTCTGCCTGGCTACGCGCCTAAAATGCTTTTATTTGTGGAAAAATCAGAGGATGGACATTCCAAAATCTAAATTTTACTCTTATCAAGGGGCCCATTACTGTAAATTTGGAAATTTTTGCTAGGGTTTTATTTTCGCGAAACTTTGCACATGGGAAGTTTCGTGAAAATAAAATCCTCGAGAAAGGGCGAAATCAATCTGTCGTTTACTGATGCAGGTAAATCATGCCATAGTCGCGATTTTTTAGTGTCGCAAATATGTCTTTTAATGCTATTCGCGAAAATAAAATTCTTGCGGAAATTTCCTGATTTACAGTAATAGCCTATCACATTGGGAAGGATATTTGACTGGGTTGAACTGAAATGCGGGTTAATTGAAGTCTTGTCCAGAGTAACCAGCTTGATCTATTTATAAGTGGTTAATGGTTGAGCATATAGGACACAAACTTCCAGCTCAAATAAAATTCCATATATGTTATGTATTTGCATATTTTGTCCATTCACAAAAGTATAGAAAACAGCTTGTAGATAACAGATGTTTTAATGCTTATACTGAATCTACCCTTTATAATAAGACAGTAAGTGTTAGGCTTCGGAAAATAGTGTCAACCCAGGTCAGACTGCTCCTGAAGGAACAAACTGATCAGGGTATATTTCCATTTCATCAAAACACATCTCAGCCATGTTTTTTATTATACTTTCATGAACAGTTTCAGGCACTTAATTCAAACTTATTTTTCTTATTTTATAACCTTAACAGTTTTGTTGTGGGTACTCAAAAGAATGTCTCAATGCGATCACTCTTTTGAGCACCCAAAACAAATGTTTAAATCGATGGATAAGAAAAATTTTACAATTTTATGCCCAAAATTTTCCTTTACCTGGTGGACCTATGAGTTTAGTCATGAGATGAGATGTCTGAAAATTTAGGGTTTTTGCTTTTACTAAAGTACTAAGCTCCACAGATGAAGTAAATTCATTCATTCATTCATTCATTCATTCATTCATTCATTTGGTGTTAGATAATACCTTTCAATTAAAGTACCATCATTTGAAGATTTATTCATTTATTCATTCATTCATTTATTCATTTGATGTTAGATAATACCTTTCAATTAAAGTACCATCATTTGAAGACCAGAAAAATCACCGCCATAAAGCAATTACATGCAAGTAAATGCATATTGATGCATGTTGATATATAAGGATTTTCATTAACACACCTGGTAAACAATTTAATGCATAATGGTGATAAAGAAAAGAAATCTGTGAGCTTACCTTTAACTTGTTTGTAATGCAACCCAATTTTTTTGCCACTCAGTAATACGACTGCTATACAATTGAGCATTGGGCCATTTTTATCAAATTTATTCTCTCCTGGAAGGTCCTGTTTGAAAATTTCAAGGTCAGCTTAAAAATCTAAGAGACAAATTTTTACTTAATTTGAAGCTAATTTTTCTCAAGACTTTTCCTTTCACATCATGTTTTAGTTCCCTCATTGCTATGTAGTTTTAAAACCACTTATGAATTATATATATATGTATTCTTATATTTTGAAAAACTAACCTCTGTATTAACCTGCCTTTTATGTACAGTAAAACCTGTCTTAAGCGGCCACTCAAAAGAAGATCAAAAATTGGTTTTCAAGGCCGATTATGGCTTAATGCAGGTCAAAAGTATTGCAGAATGCTCCAAGGGGGAACATTCTATGGCTTAATGCAGGTCCAAAGTATTGCAGAATGCTCCAAGGGGGAAGCATTCTATGGCTTAATGCAGGTCAAAAGTATTGCAGAATGCTCCAAGGGGGAGCATTCTGCAATACTTTTGACCTGCATTAAGCCATAATCAGTCTTTTAAGACCTTTGGTTGTAGATGTACCATTTTATCTAAATGCCATTTTGTCTCATAATGTCATTAATGAGTAGCAACTACATTATGGCTTAGACTAAGAGAAGTTGGAACAAGGGAAAGTATGTGCATGGAGTACTGGTTACTGTAAATTCGGAAATGTTTGAAAGTTTGTGAAACTTCGCATATGCATATGCGAAGTTTCGTGAAAATAAAACCCTCTCAAAATGGCTAATTTACTCTGTCGTTTAGTGATATAGGTAAATCATGCACTAGTCACAAATTTTTACCATCACAAATATGTCTTAGGGTCATTCATGAAAATAAAATTCTTGCGAAAATTTCCAAATTTACGTAGCTTGCCCAGGAAAAGTGGTTAGGTAATAACTGACTGTCTCAACATGACCATAGTTGTTGACTGGTAAAAACAAAAAAGTGGCAATCTGGAGTGATTCTGATTGGTAGCAAATTTTGGCTGGATTAGAGATTAATTCACTGGATTAGCAATTATTTCTCTCACCTGTTATTCTAGCTTCCTGTGGTTAATAACAATTGCCATTGGCCCTTATCACACATGTGCAGATATATAATGCTTAGATCAGACTGTGCCCCACAGTTGATCAGACTGTGCCCCACAGTCTGATATGAGTTTACTCTTGTCTGCCCTGAATTTATGATGTACAGTAAAACCTGTCTTAAACGGCCACTCAAATATAGACAAAACACAAATGGTAGCTTAATGAAGGTTGAAAGTATTGCAGAATGCTCCCATAGGAGCATTCTGCAATACTTTTGACCTGCATTAAGTGAACATCCGTCTTAAAAACAATTTTTTTGTCTTCTTTTTGAGTGGCCGCTTAAGACAGGTTTAACTGTACTGGGACATTGATTATGTCTATAATGCCTATCCTTTATACTTATGGATAAGGCCTCTTATCACCATGAAACTGATTAATTGTGTTTTCTGTGCTTATTTGATAGGGCCCTGGATCTACCAACCTCACCCTTAGAATAGGTTTTGAGTTTAGTCCCAAGGGACATAGTATTTTGGCATCTCCAGGACTTCTTTTGAAGTGCTAAGCAATGAAAACTGTTGACCTTAAAAAATGCTATTCCTGGTTTAACTACTGAAACTAGTTATTTTAAGATGCTTAACAATTCTTCTGGAGTACTGTCGGATTTTACAGTCAATTAACCCATTTCAACTTCAGCAACTGGTGAAGGTCTATTTTTAGACTACAATTTACTAAGCGGTCTTTCATGTGAAGCAGCCATTTTTCCCACCCTCAGCCATTCATGTTTACCGTACGCATTCATCTAGTGGGCCGGCCTGCTGATCTGCGTAGGAGAAGTGGTTGAAAACATAGTTATTTGGCTTCCATATGATAGAGACTTTATCAGGATTCGCTGTCTGTAGTTATTTTTTTTTGCCATATTTAATGGATATTCTGTTCATAAAAATATCTCCACGGATATAACATATTGAATTCTATTGTATTTTAATGATAAAAAGGGCTTCATCAATAAAATGGGACTTCACAATTTTATGTGAATCATCTCCTGTGAAGGAGATGATTCACATAAAATGTGGAGTCCCCAATTTATCATGAAAATTGGAAAACTGTCGAAAATCTTTTGCGGTTGTTTTGGAATTTTGATAATGAGTTTTTCTATATATCTCTTTTAGGATGCCAGTGGTTTTGTGAAAAGGATATGGATTATTATTGTACCGAAAAACCATGCTGAGATTGGATGGATGAGTTGATTGATGAAATTTCATGGTAATTGGTAAGTAGGTTATATTGTATTGATGTGTGTGCCCTGTAAATTGAACATATTTTTTCATTACAGTATGTTTTCTAAAAATATGAACACTTTTTTTTAAAAGCTTTTCAGGCTTTCGTTCATAAATACTGTAGCTTTTCAGAGCAGAGAGTGGCAATGGCCCTGCTCAGACTCAAATCAAGGGGGCTAGCACTGTTAATGTAGGCCTTTGCTAGCGGGTAACTAATGTGCACATTTTTTGGACATTTTATTAAAATACTAAAAGTTGTACAATTCACTTAAAACACAATCAATGCTATGTTGTTGTCCAGATATATTTTTGATTCACTGAGTGGAGCAAATGAAAAAAGCCGTCATGACAACATGAATCTGACTAAAAATGTTGAAAAGTTTAAACATGATGACCTTGCACTTACAGTAAATGTTCTAAAATTTTGAACACTAGTTGCCACCACAAAAAGCTGAGAAAAACAGTGAAGGCATAGATCAGACTCCTTCTGAAGAAGCAGTCTGATCAAGGTCTGCTCTGCTTGATATTCTGCAAGGCATACTATAAATTCCAGCCCTGATAAGCAATATTTTATTTGAGAACAGAAACAGTAAAGTGTTTCAAATTTTAGGACATTTACTGTAGTAGTTTTTGTTTATCATTGAAAACCATAAGAAATTTTAAATAACAGAAATAAATTACAGTTTTATTGAAAACAATCAGCAAATACCATGCAGAGATAAATTACAATTCAATTGAAAACAATCAGCAAATACCAGAGATAAACTACAATTCAATTGAAAACAATCAGCAAATACCAGAGATAAACTACAATTCTATTGAAAACAATCAGCAAATACCAGAGATAAACTACAATTCTATTGAAAACAATCAGCAAATACCAGAGATAAACTACAATTCTATTGAAAACAATCAGCAAATACCAGAGATAAATTACAATTTAATCCTACTTTCCTGCAGTTAGGGTTAAAGACAAAGATTACTGTCAAATAGAGATCATTAAAGGATTAACTGATAAGGGGCAGTTTCAGTAGCTCACAAAAGGGGCCTCAAGAGGGGACTTACCTGTATAAATCACAATTTCAATCACTAAGATAAAGATCAATATTTTATCATAAAATACCAAATCCCTTCATTGGGCCACTTTATTGCCCCTGTAAGCAAGTCATAATCACCTCATTATGACTGTCCTTTTGATCTGCCCAGTATGACCCCTGGAGAGAGTCATAATGAGTGGTACCAGTATAATTGCTCAAATATTTGTCTCTTTAAAGATATGTATTTTAAAGAGTTGTCTAGTAGTTTCTGTCCAATCAGCAAATAACAAAGATTAAATCACAATTTAATCATACTTTTCCTGCAGTTACAGATATGTCTTTTAAAGAGTTGTCTCGGCTATTTACTGTTAAAAAATGTTGTCTCTATCATTGAAAGCAATCATCAAATACCATCTAGATAAATTACAATTAAATCATACTTTTTATGCAGTTTAAGTTCTAGATATATATTTTAAAGAGTTGTCTTGGTTTTTTACTGTAGTATTTGTGTCTTTATCATTAATACCAGAGATTAATTACATTTTAAACATACTTTTCCTGCACTTACAGTTATAGATATGTATTTTAAAGAGTTGTCTCAGCTGTTTACTATGGTAGTTTCTGTCACTATCAGTGAAAATAATCAGCAAATAACCAATAAATCACAATTTAATTCTACTTTTCCTGCAGTTTCTGTTATTGATATATTAATCACAATTTAATCATACTTTCCTGCAGTTACAGTTATAGATATGTATTTTAAAGAGTTGTCTCAGCTGTTTACTATGGTAGTTTCTGTCACTATCAGTGAAAATAATCAGCAAATAACCAATAAATCACAATTTAATTCTACTTTTCGTGCAGTTACTGTTATTGATATATTAATCACAATTTAATCATACTTTCCTGCAGTTACAGTTATAGATATGTATTTTAAAGAGTTGTCTCAGCTGTTTACTATGGTAGTTTCTGTCACTATCAGTGAAAATAATCAGCAAATAACCAATAAATCACAATTTAATTCTACTTTTCCTGCAGTTTCTGTTATTGATATATTAATCACAATTTAATCATACTTTCCTGCAGTTACAGTTATAGATATGTATTTTAAAGAGTTGTCTCCGCTGTTTACTATGGTAGTTTCTGTCACTATCAGTGAAAATAATCAGCAAATAACCAATAAATCACAATTTAATTCTACTTTTCCTGCAGTTTCTGTTATTATCCCCCAACGAAGTCGGAGGGATATAGTTTTGGCGTCGTCCGTGCGTCCGTCCGTCCTTCCGTCCGTCCGTCCGTCCATTCCGTCCGTCCGTCCGTCCGGAACCATTTCTCAGTACCTATTGGTCAGATTTGATTCATTCTTGGTACAAATGATTAATACCATGGACTCTCAATATCCTATAAGTTTGGTCAAAATCGACCCCTTAACACTTGAGTTATTGCCCTTGTTTTAGTATAGGCAATTATAAGGCAAAACCTATATTAGCTTTTTTGTGTGATGATCTTCACATTTCATCAAAGCTATTATATTTAACAACTTCTCACTATTAGACCATGATTTCCAAGTGGCTGTAGATAAGCATGGCAGTGTCAAAGTTTTACCCCACCCCCTTTGACCCCACCTAAGGGGTCAAAGGTCAAATATTTAAATTTTGCAATAACTAAGGCAATTGTTAATATTTTTTGCTGAAATTTTGCATACAGGCAGAGCAGCAATAGATATGATACATTTTAAACGGGATTCTAGTTTGAAGGCCTGGGTCCGAGCCTGGTGGGTGGACTTAGGGGGTGGGGCCCGAGGTCAAAATTAAACTTTTTCAGAATATGGTCATGTTGCATATCAAATTAAAGCTGACAATGCTGGCAGCAACATGGTAGCAAATATTTTGCCCACAGACACACCCTCAACCCAGGGGATGGGGTCAAAAGGTCAAACTATATCTTTTTCTGAAAGTAGTCATGTTGCATATCAAATTAAAGCTGACGACGCTGGCAGCAACATGGTAGCAAATATTTTGCCCACAGACACACCCTCGACCCAGGGGGTGGGGTCAAAAGGTCAAACTATATCTTTTTCTGAAGGTTGTCATGTTGCATATCAAATTAAAGGGACTTGAGCACAGAGCACCATGAAAGCATATATGCTGTCATTACACACACCAACGACCCCTGGGGTGGGGTCAAAAGGTCATTTTCTTTTTTCTTTTCTAAAAGTGGTCATGTTGCATATCAAATGAAAGTGGAAGAAGTGTAGACCTAAATGCAAGGTAACACTTTGAATTTACACACACCATTGACCTCTGGGGTTGGGTTTAAAGGTCAGATATTGAAATTGTGCAGATGTAAGTATATTTTTTGTTAAACTAAGCACTAAAGCATACTTGACACGTGTTTGTTATGATCTGAATGATACTGAAGGTGAACTAAGGGTTAGATAAATTGGATTTATGTTTTGTGATTTACATGTTTCTCTCAAATAACCCTTCGTCGGGGGATATAAATTCGTCGAATTTGTCTTGTTGATATATTAATCACAATTTAATCATACTTTCCTGCAGTTACAGTTATAGATATGTATTTTAAAGAGTTGTCTCAGCTGTTTACTATGGTAGTTTCTGTCACTATCAGTGAAAATAATCAGCAAATAACGGATAAATCACAATTTAATTCTACTTTTCCTGCAGTTTCTGTTATTGATATATTAATCACAATTTAATCATTCTTTCCTGCACTTACAGTTATAGATATGTATTTTAAAGAGTTGTCGCATCTGTTTACTGTGGTAGTTTCTGTCACTATCAGCGAAAATAATAGGCAAATAACCAATAAATCACAATTTAATTCTACTTTTCCTGCAGTTTCTGTTATTGATATATTAATCACAATTTAATCATACTTTCCTGCAGTTACAGTTATAGATATGTATTTTAAAGAGTTGTCTCAGCTGTTTACTATGGTAGTTTCTGTCACTATCAGTGAAAATAATCAGCAAATAACCAATAAATCACAATTTAATTCTACTTTTCCTGCAGTTACTGTTATAGATATATAAATCACAAGTTGTCTCATCTGTTTACTGTGGTAGTTTCTCTCTCTATCAGTGAAAATAATCAGCAAATAGCCGATAAATCACAATTTAATTCTACTTTTCCTGCAGTTACAGTTGAAGATATATAAATCAGAATTTAATCATACTTTTCCTGCAGTTACAGTTATAGATATGTATTTTAAAGAGTTATCTCACCTATTTACTGTGATAGTTTCTGTCTCTATCATTGTAAACAATCAGCAAATAAAATAGATAAATCACAATTAAATCATACTTTTTATGCAGTTGCAGTTATAGATATGTATTTTAAAAAGTTGTCTCGACTATTTATCTCTATCATTGAAAACAATCAGCAAATACCAGCGATAAATTACAAATTTAATAATAATCCTACTTTTTATGCTGCTACAGTTATAGATATGTTTTTTTAAACACCAGTATTTTTATAAGTTTTCATGTAACATTTTATGCTTCCAGGTGTATGAGATATACGATTCCATCATGGGTTGAGGTGTTTAATGTTTGTTTTGCTCTAGGTTGAGTTCAAAAGTGATGCCAAGGGAAGAGCATGAACTTAGAGCATAGGGCATGACAAACACAAACACAGAAATTCCGATTATTGATTGTTATATAACATAATCTTACAATAATTTACCTGTTTCAATCTATCTCACACCGGATAGGGGGCAATCGAAAACGCTCTTAACAATCAACTAATGCAGATCAAAAATCTCTAGAAACAGTGTTTTTGATTGCCATTTGTCGCCACTGTGGCGACAAATGGCAATCAAAAACTCTGTTTCTCACTATTTTTTATCTACCTTCAACGATAGCATTAATGTTTTCAAGTGTGTATCTACTGCAGTTAATATAAAGGTGTAAAGAGATTTTGGTACTTTAACTTATCCAACAATGAGCAGCAAAAGTTTTGGCAGGACTGCGCATCTGCACAGTCTAGCCAGAACCTTTGCTGCTCCCATATATTCATGGGTGAAAGTTTTAAGGATTATTCCTGAATTCAGGATTTTGAGGATGACTTTCCACAGAAAGTCATCCTCAAAATGCTAAATAAAGGAAACTATATTAGCTTCTCTGATTTGTTTTCTGTCTGTCTAAGGGTAATTGACCATTTAATCTTGAAATTGTGGATATTTAGTGGGCATACTGCAAGTTTTAAGATTGAAATTTTGAAAGTTCGGGATCTTTGAAATTTTGTATATTAAATATGGGAGAATAATCTCTGCTAAACCAGGCTCTGAGGTTATAAAACTTTTCATTCTTGATAAACATAAAATGCTGAAAAATATACCTTTAGAATTTTCTTGTGAGATGTATTTACCCTGCTCAGATAAATGTTAAAATTGACATTTTAACGTTTATGAGCAGGACGAATGTCACTCTCAGTTGAGTTGAGCATGAAAAAGAGTTTTATAAACTCGAGGCCATGTCTCAAAATCCCTTTCTGTAATGCAAATGATAGACTTGCATTCACAGCCCTGACATCTAAAGCCCCAGTTACACATTCCCGATTCTGGCTTCGATTCATCACGGTTCTTCCCGATGTGACCTATATTGAAAAATCGGGATGGTTAAAACAGAAAATTCAGAAATCCTTATGATGTCTCACGACGTTTCTACGGTATCTCTACAAATCCTTTACGATTCATGTTGGTGCCACTATGATGTTACTACAACGCTACTACGGTGCTACTATGGCAGCGTCACGACATAACCGTAGAACAGTCGTACTGTATTCGTGGTGAATTGGGATGAATATAGATGAGTCGGGGGTGAATCGTGATGACAGATGATACCTCGATTAACCCCGAACTCCGAAGAATGACAACGAATACTACCACGGTGACACTAGGAATGATCCCGATCCCGCTACGGTAGAGCTACAATCTAGGCCACGCCCACAATCCAACGCAATTCACCCGACAAGTTTAAACAGTTTAAACTTGTCATAGCGTTGTCCTTGAGGTTCCCGAATCACCACGATTCTTCAAGAATCATTAAGGTATGACTCACGCTGGTGCATCATGGCGGCGCAACAGTGCTACTAAGAATCATGCAGATGTATCCCGATTTGACAAATCGGGTCGAATCATAGCTCTGCCTGGGCCAAAATCTTGAGTGTGTAACCAGGGTTTTATGTGCAAAAATATTAGATTTACTAGTAATGCACCAGACAATGAGGTATCAAAAAATCCATTCAATAAAATGAGTGCTGTCATTAGCTGAAAATAATTGAGAACTTATGCAGCAATTATGCAAATGGCAAGCTTTGTTGTGGTTTTAGCTAATATCCCATAAATGGGCATAATGTTTTTGCTGGACACTTTAATAGGGGGCTAAAAAAAAGCATTCTTTTTTGGTGGTAGTGGTGTGTGTGTGGTGGTGGGGGGGATGGAGGGGCTTATGTGAGCTAAACAACAGCAGAATCCAGGATGAAGATTTGGCGTCAGTAAAATCTTTTCTAGTTTTGCAATCATCTTTGATGAGGAAGAGTGAGCTGCCATGGTTGCTTTACTTCAATTGTCTTCCTGATGTCTTGTGGCTGTTAGTGTTCTGAGTGCCCTGGGTTGGTCTGGATTGTGGTATTTCCTTTTCAACCTGGATTATATTCTGCTTTGAAAACAATGTAGATCCAGATCAGCTGGCGTCTGAGAAACCAACACAGCATGATTAGAGGAATGATTTGCTATGGTACTTATTAGAAACACCTTTCTGAGATTAAACAGGATAAGTTTTCTATTAGGAAAAAAAAAGAAAAAGTAGCCTCTACTGCCAGTTTAGTATGCTGATAACTCAAAAGGAAAACAATTTTAGAATCAAAAAGTCAGACCGGGGAGAGCAGTGGCTCAGTGTTCGAGTGCTTGACTTGAGATCGAGGGGTTGCGAGTTTGAGCCTCACCGGCGTCACTGCGTTGTGTCCTTGAGCAAGACATGTTAATCCTTGCTTAGTACTGGTTCAACCCAGGAAGACCCATCCCAACATTACTGAAAAATTGTTGACTGGGGCATAAAGTATCAAACAAGCAAATCTAGTAACTGTAATATGTAATTCATTTAATGAATTTGCAATCATACACACAAAATGTGTTTTATAACAAAAAGAAGTCATAACATTTTGCCGCTTAAACTGGACCCATGTATGGATATTTGTTTTGCGATGTCAGAACAAATAGCGTGGCCCTAGAGTAAAATGGATATTTCACAATGCTAATGAAATTCCATTAATGACTGATAGACAGTCATTGTTTCCAAGTGGGAGGATGTTTCATCCATGCCAAGGAATAATTCCAGAAAACTTTGACTCATTACTGTATGTGTTTAGTCTGGTGATGTTAATGGGTACGAATAACGCCACCATGAAATGGCAGCAGACCACATTTTAAAATTGTGACACTAAATAAGGCTTGTCATTCCATGTGAATCGTCTGCTGGCAGACGATTCACATGAAATGGCAAGCTTTTTTACACAACTGCCACAAAAAATTTGCAGCAGACGACATTTTGAAATTGTGCCACTAAATAAGGCTTGTCATTTCATGTGAATTGTCTGCTGCCAGAGGATTCACATGGAATGTCAATCTTATTTTTTTTACAAAAGTGCCACAAAAAAATATGCAGCAGACAACATTTTCAAATTTCCTTACCTTTTTAAGACACCAAATAAGGCTTGTTATTTCACATGAATTGTCAGCAGATGATTCACATGAAAAATCAAGCTTTCTCAAAAAAGATGTCCCAACATTTGTTGTCTGCTGCCAGCTTGATTGGCGCTTTAAGGGTTAAAACTTCATGAATTTAGGAGGGGCTTAAAGATACACCAACAGCTGCGGTCATTCAGAGAGTGTTTAGATTAAATTTTTAAAAATCACTAAATTTTGATGGTAGGAATAATAAGTTAGTTTTCACTTTTGCAGAGAACAAAATATTAGACAGATTTTCCTTGTTTTCTACAAAAATGAAGATATCGCAAAATTTGGCGTATTGGTACTTTAAGGGTATTGATTCCTGATCTTTGCCCTCTTTCTTACTTTGAAGGTTGGATATTTTCATACCTAGACATTCCGGCCTTTTTGTTTGCTGCTTCACTTATGTTTTATTTTTTTTTCAGGTTTCATGATGCAAATGCTAGGTGAAAATACTAGGTGAGCCAATGAAATTGCTTGTACTGGTTGCAACAGCTGTTTGTGGGTTGGGTTTTAATGATGAGTGACAGATTGAGCCAGTAGGCAAAGAAAGAAAAAACTCCACCAAGCATTGAAAAGCAGGTAAGAAATGAATGTCTAAAGACTTTGAATGATATCCAGCGTGATACATTTTATAATGTGTTTCATCCAGAAGCTGTAAATGTTCTAATTCTCGGAACATTTTCTCTTAGTATTCTACACTCTAATACTTCCTTTACAAAAAGTTAATCTAAGGTATTTCCAGTCTAAAATGGTAATCACGCAATTAATGGGCTTCCAGTCTAGAATGTGTTATGGTAGCAGTTTACAAGTTTCAGGTCTATAATGTACCTAGTTCCAGTCTAAAATGGGATAATGATGCAGTTTAAGGTCCAGTCTAAAATGGGGTAAGGAGGAAGTTAACAGGTTTCAAGTCTAAAATGGGGTAATGAGGAAGTTAAGTTTCCAGTCATAAAATGTAAAAATAAAGAAGTTATCAGGTTACCAGTATAAAATGTGGTAATGGTGAAGTTAACAGGTTTCCAGTCTAAGATGGGATACTTCCAAAGTTTATGGGTTTCCAATCTAAAATGGGGGTAATGAGGAAGCTCACATGTTTCCAGTCTAAGTAAGTAAGGGTGCAAAGATCAGGAATCGATACAATCAAGTACCACACCTGACCCAGGATACCAATGGGAAAGTGACAAACTCACAGCAGACACCACAAACGAGAGCCAAGAGGTCAGCCCTTTCCCAGCAGGTGACAACAAAGCACATATAAACAGACGCGCACAAAGACATAGCAAACACAAGACAGAACAAAAACATAAAAGATCCACAAAAGAAGTACCGCCTATTTTACTGGAGGGCTTAAAAATGGGATAATGGTGAAATTTACCGGTTTCCAGTCTAAAATGGGGGTACTGAGGAAGTTAAGGTGTTTTCAGTCTAATATAAAGTTAATGAGGAAGTTACAGGTTTTCATTCTCAATTAAGTGTAATAGTTTCCAATCTGAAATGGGATAATGGGGAAGTTTAGTGGTTTTCAGTCTAGAAATGGGTAATTAGGAAGTTAACAGGTTCCAGTCTAAACTAGAATAATGAAGTTATCAGGTTTTCAGTCTAGAATAGGGTAATAGGGAATTTCACAGGTTTCCAGTCTAAAATGACATAATGGCAAAGTTTATGGGTTTCCAGTCTAAAATGGGATAACAGCAAAAGTCTAAAATGGGATAATGGCAAAGTTTACAGGTTACCAGGGTCATCCAATAAATTGCGGGATTTTCCTTATAATGTAAGAGTTTCTACCATTTAAACATCACAAATGTAACCATAAGGTGGCATGACTTGTTGAGCATGCAAGTTCATATCCAATTATCTGATGGAAAATGGGGTCGCTATTAATTATTACCTAGCAATGAAACAGTGATATTGAAGCTAACCTGGCCGGATTTTCCTCATACAAAAGCCTAATTGTCTTGATTTAACTATTATCATGTATCTGAACATAGTTTGTCATTTACTTTGTTCTAGTTTAATTGGTCTCTGTTATATATACTGTTCACAAAAAGTAGGGGATATTCGAATAGCAAAAATTATAACATTTACCAAACGAAAGTCATAAACCTGAAACAGCTAGTACTAATTAGCAAAGTCATCTCACGGCCAATTTGAATAAAATTTTCGAGGATTAATTTGGTCGCGTATTTCTGAGACAACCATATTTAGACCAGGGGTAGCCTTTCAATTTTCACATGTGAATATCACTGTGACGGATTATGCAATTGCTATGCTTTTCAAAAAGAAAATATCCATCATTCAATAGTTTTTATGTTCAGAATTTGTTTTGATCTCTTTTTTCTCAATTTCTGGAATGTGAGGCTAAAATCTGTAAATTTTTAGTAATTTTTTTCATTTTTTACATTTTTGTCACCACACTATCTCCTAGAAATAACAATTTTGGTACTTAAAATCTTAAAAATAAAGATGTCCATGATGCATCTTTAGCATGCATTATAGAAAGCGTTCCAAAAAATTTGGTACTTTTTTGTGAAATTTGGGTCTTGACCCCTAGTTTGTTTGGTATGCCCTTAAGGTCACATTACCCAATGTTCAGCTCTCAAATTAAGCAAGAAAACTGGCCTACACATTGCTCTTTGAAAATACAAAATTATTAATGCGATAAATTAGGATTTTAATTTTTAGACTTGTTTATGTCCCAATATCCCCTACTTTTTGTGGACAGTATATAAAATATGGTCATTGACATGCACAAGTTAGTTGCCTAGCAACCACATAATTATGGAAAATTGGACTATTGGTATGGTCTATATTCTTCTGTTGCTAGGCAACAAGGGACACATTTGATACTTGCTTTTTAATAATACTGTATTAAAATATAGAATATATTTAATAATTTAAGGGTGATCCAAATTTTTTATACCAACCAACAATAATTTAAGGGCCAATTCATGACCCCTGCCCCCTTATTTAACATTTTTCAAAAGAAGTCAATGAAATTTACAGAGTAGTTACTTTATGTTTTATTTTATAAAATACATCCTTTTTGAAACTGATCTGCACATGCCAGTAACCATGACAACCATTTAAAAACATGCGGCCAGGTTAGCTTTACAAACATGTTTTCATTGCTAAGCAACAAGCGACATCACTTTCCATCAAATTTTTGGGCATGTTGTTTCAAGGGCAACAAGTTATGCCACCTAATGGTTATATTAATTTTGTGATGTTTAAATTGTACGAACTCTTACATTATAAAGAAAATCCTGCTATTTATTGGATGACCCTTGTGCCATTCTAAAGGGTTGTGAGGAAATTAACAGGTTTTCGGTCTAAAATGGGATAATGAGGCAGTTTTGGGTGTTCCAGTCTAAAATGGGATAATGAGGAAGTTTAGGGTGTTCCAGTCTAAAATGGGATAATGAGGAAGTTTAGGGTGTTCCAGTCTAAAATGGGATAATGAGGAAGTTTACAGGTTTCCAGTCTCAAAGAAGTTTATTGGGTTAGAATCATGGTGTAGTGGCGCAATACCTAATGAGATACTTGCCATGATCTAGGACCACAGCAAATATTTTTAAAAAATAATTGCAAGAAACATCGAAATGGGCACATTGACAGACAGTGTAGCGCCAGATGAGATGCCACATTTTGTGGCATCTCATCTTGGGTCTACACTGTCTATGCTGTTATTAGGTCAGACATGATAAAAAAAAAATTGGGACAAAATAAATGCAATGTATTTTGGAACTTCTAATCTAGGTATCCTCAGGACCATTTATTACATTGTGAGGAGCCGCTGTGGTGTAGTGGATAAAGCGCTTGCCTTGTAAACCAGGGGTCGCAGGTTCAATTCCCAGCTTCACCAGTCTGTCCGATAAGACTAAGCCGTGGCCCCGTCTCCATATGACATTAGCTGTTTGTGGGACATTAAACACAAACACAATACAACACAACATGATTACATTGAGATGTCTCAGTCTTCAAACAAATGATCAATGAAATTTTGGTGACATTACCTCCGTCCCAGCTAAAGACATGCATGTTGTGCCAGTGACCAAAGTCTCCACTTCTCAAACTGGGTCAATTGAACAAGTTCGTTAGTATTCTAATTGAGTAACAATTTCTAAATTGGGTCTTGTGACCAAGTAAACTCTTCACATGGGAAAAGGTACTTTACCTATAAAGTCATTTGTTCAAGATTCCAATGAGAATTATTGTTTAAACTTAAGCATGCATGGGTTTTCAGGATTAATCCTGAATTCAGGATTTAGAGGCTATAGAAAGTCAGCCTCAAAATGCTGAATTAGGGAGATTATAATAGCTTCTCTGATTAATTTTCAGATTATAATAGCTTCTCTGATTAATTTTCAGATTATCTAAACATATTTAACCATTTAAACATGAAATAATAAATTTTTGTAGGCATCCTGCAAGTTTAAAAATTTGAATCTCTAAAAGTTCAGGATTTTGGAAATTTTTAAATTTCACCCATGAGCATGACATGCTTTTTTGTCTTCGGCTGATGGGAGCGCAGTTAGGCTCAGTGGTAGAGAGCTTGACTCGAGACCAAGAGGCCCCGGGTTTGAGCCTCACTGGCGTCACTACATTGTGGTCCTTGAGCACGACACATTTATCCTAGCTTAGTACTGGTTCAACCCAGGAAGACCCGTCCCTGTTTAACTGAAAGATTGTTGATGGGACGTAAAGAATCAAATCAAACAAGCAAATCTTCGGCTGATTTCTTTCAAAATTAACTTTTTCAAAAAATTCTTTCAGGACCTAGAACATTAGTGTCAAAGAGCTCAGATCCAGACCAGACCTAACAAAAGCTCAGGCCTGATCTGGGTTCAAATTGTTTGCAAAGGTTATTGGCAGACGACACTAGCAGAAAAAGAGTTGATTGGGCCGTAAGATATCTAGAAGTAATTTTTAAGGCTTTACACACTTAACCCCTTTTACCGGGCAGCGTAGCGCAGTCGGTAACGTGTCTGGCTACAGATGCGTGTCTGACTGCAGATCCAGGGGTCGCGAGTTCGATCCCGGTCCGGTCCCATACTTTCGTGGGGATTGACCATGAAATGATTTCTATGGTCATTCTCCTCCCTTCTGCTGATTCATTCAAGAAGGGTTGTTGTCAGTTACAAGCGAAAGTATGTGCACGAATTACTGGTTAACCGCTTGTTCAAGCCTGCCCAGGAAAAAGTGTGGTTAGGTGAACTGACCGTCCCGCAATGACCATAGTTGTTGATTTGGGACGTAAAGTAACAAAACAAACAAACAAACTTAACCCCTTTATGCCTAATATATTTTCCCATCCTTATCAGTTGGACGAGTCTTACAATTTCGGGGTTGTTGGGTGATTTTATAAATTCTTATTCAAATTTTAAAAGAAACGTCTGTAAGCAAACTGTGAAGAACCTGATCAGACGCTGCATTTTGCTGCGTCTGATCTGGTTTTGCACTGTTTGCCGATGTCCCACAAAATACATGCTAGGCTTATATGGGTTAATATAAATAAAGTATTGTCTTTGGAAACATTGTATCAAGAAGAAATTTAATTTTGATTTTGATTTTTCTTGTACAGGTTTATTGTACAATGTATATGATAATTTTCATCTTGAGCATCTTATTGTTCGGACAAGATCAAAACTGCACCAGTAATTCGGGAGTTGGGGATGTGATGTTTGTATTCCTTAAATGGAGCAGCGGAAATCTTCTTCAAAAAAGAATGTGTTAATTCATGCCTTCAGCACTAGGATGTTCTTAGTGAAACAGATCTCTATTGAAAATTTAATCAACAGCATGTCTTACATCGTCTTGAAAAGGTTTGCTGGGCCGTAATGATGGGCGCATTCAGCCAGGATTATTGTTAAATGCAACAATCGTGTGTTTTGTCCTGCATCTGTCGGATCCTCGGGAGGAAATGATAAGAGGGATTTTTGTGACAATTGCACAATATATCTCTCCGATTATCCTTAGACACACATATTGTTAGAACTAATTGGAATTGCCTCATTGAGGCAATTCCAATGTGTTCCAACATATGTTATTTGGATAAAAAAGCATAATTTTCCCAGTTGTCGCCTATTTCTGCCGGTAAAACTAGGCCTCTGGTTTTGTAATTGCTTTGCATATGAAGAAGGAGTGGCCATGAAACTGTTGATTTTTGCTTTAACCAGGGGCTGCAGATTCGTGAAGAAGCTTAAGGCCTTATGCAAAGTCCCACACAGTCCAGGGATCATGAGTCTCACAGCCCAATTCAAGTGCTTATGGGTAGTATAATTGCAAAAAAATCTGGTGGTTCATGCACTCATGTCTGATCAACACCCATGTTGTGACTCTCTGAAAAGTTGCTAATTAATACATCGGAAAGCTAGTCATTATAGCTGAGCAGGCTAATTTGGGTCTTATCAAATCCCAAGCTTTGGTTTAATTCTCATGACAGAGCCCGGACATACCCTTGCTACTTTCATAATTAATCTTCAAGGCTCTAGCTAGTCTCTGTAGCTAAGCAGGCTCGTCAGAAACACTAAAGACTGGTACTTTCATGACCAGGCCGATATTTTGGGTGCCTCTAAATGGCAGAGGATGGTTACCAAACTCTAAAAGTATCCTCTGCTTAGTACTGGCTCAACCCAGGAAGACAGGAAATCATATTGACATGACTGAAAATTGTTGACTGGAACATAAAGCATCAACACAAACAAGTTTCAAGTCCTTTTTCCTGACAAGATTTAACTTTTTTCTTATGGATTATGGATATTGTGCCCCCAGCATGCATGGTTTATGGAGGTTAAACCATTAGCTTTCCAGGGAAATAAAATTTAAGCCTAGTCAGGATTAAAAGGGTATCATGATGAATCATCCAGATCAGTTAGTTCTTTTCTGCAGGCTGACAAGGGGTTCACTTGTTGATATTTCATATTCATGGGTGAAAGTTTTCAGGATTAATCCTGAATTCAGGATTTTGAGGCTAACTTTCCATAGAAAGTGATATTTAGTTGGAAAAACAATATAAATATGATATTTGTTCTAGGTCACTTTACCAAAATGGCCATCATGCCCATATATGGTAAAACAAAATATGTTTAAATAATAAGACTAAGTTGACTTTGACCTATTTTAACATTATTAAGGAGATCAGGTGAGCCCTTCAGCGTTTTTGAAAATATCATCAGAGTGTCAAACAGTTTGTATCAAGATCTGGGACCAAACTGTTTGCAAAGGTTATAAGGAGACGACATTAGTAGGCAAAGATGTTTAATGTCTTGCAGTTTGGTAGTAGGTTTGTTGCTTTACCTCCCAGTCAAACAGTTTGGTCAGGACGGTCAGTTTTAACCACACTTTTTGCCTTGGCAAGCTTGAACAAGCAGTTAACCAGTACTTTGTGCCCATACTTTCGCTTGTAACTGACAACAAGCCTTCTTGAATGTATCAGCGGAAGGGAGGAGAATGACCGTAGAAATTATTTCATGATCAATCTACACGAAAGTATGGGACCGGGCCGGGATCGAACTCTTAAGTTTGTATATTTATAGCAGCTTTTTTAGCAAGTTTTGGTCGAAAGAAAATTATTTCATGATTTAGATTGGCCATAAAGGGGTAGCCTGTTCACTGATCAGACTGCTCTGTTTTGGAAATCTTTCAGGCCCTACTATATGCATCTGTATAGCCTTTTCAAAGTTTATAAATTTTCAGGGACTTTTTCACAAGTCCGGGCTGAAATTTATTCTTTCATATTGATCATAACTTCTGGACTAAATTTTCTGCCAAATCAGCAATTTTTGAAATTAGAATGAGGAAAGCATCGACCCTCTGCTATCGTCGGATCATGCTACGATGCGTAAATGTAAATGAGAGTTAACGTGGGGAAATGGTGCCTGTTAAAAGAGCAAAAAATGCAGTCATTTACAATTCTGGGCTTATGGGTCCTGGGACTCGCTGTTTCCCATATCAATGGGTCCAACTGCAAACCTACGAGTCCAGCACACTGTTTTTCATGACAAGTATGCAATACCATTGGATCCTGGGACTCACTGAAATAAAAACTTTGCATCCCAGAGACAAAATTATGAGTAAAAGATGCAGGATGCGCAGGTAAAGAAATCACTGAAATGGCCCCATCATAAGGTAAATTTGCAAAATGAATACCCCTGTACAGCGCAACCCTTTATAACCTTATGTTTGGGACCTTAGGAATGGACCGTGTTAAAAGTGAATTCAGACATAAAGGCAAAATTTTACAAAGGAATTATAGGAAAATGACCATGACATGGTCATTTTCCTATAATTCCTTTGTAAAATGAATACCCCTGTACAGCGCAACCCTTTATAACCATATGTTTGGGGTTGTTAGGAATGGACCGTATTATAAGTGAATTCAGATATTAAGGCATAATTTTACACAGGAATTATATAGGAAAATGACCATGAAATGGTCATTTTCCTATAATTCCTTTGTAAAAATCCGTTGTAGAAAAAGTTGGGAGCTCAAACATGACCGCATACTGCCAAATTCATGTTATAATGAGGTGTGTTATAAAGGGACTGCCCTGTAACACAGACAGGACTGAACAGTAAAGTATTAACACCGATCAGACCAGGTCTGCACTGCTTACAATTTTTTTTTGAAATTCTTTGAAATTCTATACCTTATTTTGAAAATAATGAAGAGTCAGATCAGCTGATCAGGATCCACACTGTCCACACAGGCCATGTTCAAATTGCTTCCATGATAAAGGTTGTCTAAAGATATAGCAGATGTAAATAAATTTTCCTTTTTAAAGGAGGGCTTGCCTAGTTGAAAAACAGCATGTGCGCCTTGTTGGGAACACCTCCAAATTTGGTTATTGTTTACACTGCACTAAAACCACGTGATAGACGAACATTAACAATAGTTATCGAGTCGGTGGGTAAGATACTCTTTTGGGAAAAGAAAAACACAAACAGTTATCTAAAGCGGCACCTAGTAACGTACACCAGTGACCTATATAATAATTATATAGGTCACTGCGTACACTGAAGGACTTTAAAAACGCAAAAAAAAAAATGAAATTAATAAAATTTTTCTTTTTTCAATGTATTATTTTTTGGGGTTTGGCAACAATGAACATCAACACGTCAGCAAAACATGTTTTAATTTCATGCCAAAATATAAATAATGTTAGGACAACAGTCTATCGAATAGCAATACCCTTAGATTCAAAAGTTGCAAATTGAAATTTGTCTAGGAATCAGACGTGATTTAAAGTAATTGTTTCAAAATACTTTTTTTATTAAAAACCTGGATACAAATTACCCTCGAAGCCCTATTATTTGTCTGGAACTGACGTTAGCCAGCCAGAACCGATATCTTTGATGCAAATATCTTTGACACACTTGACGTAAGTTGCCGTCTTAACGTCAGGTTGTCATTTTTGGTTAACCAGACCTGCCTCAATATATAACTGTCCCTGTAGCCTGATAACGATCTCTGAGGGCTGTTTAGTTGATCGCCTTTCCTAAAGGCCTATAACTTTTCAAATAGTCATTTCATGTTTCCCATATAAACATATTCCTAATTTGTTGCTAGTCTATATGCTGATGCTAAGTTCTGATAATCATACAACTCTACTGCAGACAATTACATTTATAGAGTAATGAACATAACCATTTGGAAAAGAAAGAAATATTATTACAATATTTTACGTGTATTAATGACCACTTTTATTATCAGACTGGTAGCAATTCTATATAGATTACTGATGGCAATTATAATGGCCCACTTCGAATCAAAGTTTAGTTCCTACTATAGTAACTAAAGTTCAATTCGAACATCGATAGTTGCTATTATAGTGACGTCATGAACCTACTAAAGATCAATGGTGGGTCAGAGCACCGTTACTCTAGTAGCTTATCTGGTTCCCTCCTCTAGACCTATCTAGCAAGATGGGTTCAAGATCTATCAATAGCGTCAAAATGTTTTTATTTTACAAAATGAATCCTTGATGTGTTCTATTTGCGGTCCCTCTTATTCGTAATTGTTAATTAGAGTAGTCTGTGCAGTTTATTCACACCCTTTTTGTCTATGATGAAGAATTGAGGTGGGGCATACAGGGCTATTCATTTTGTTTACTTGACAACTAATTAAAAGGGAGCAACTGTAGCCATTTAGGTGTAAACGTACACACACATCTATTGTGTAAGATCTTTAGTAGGAACTTTAGTTTGATTCGAAGTGGGCCAATATCATTCCAATTGTGCCAGATGGTTCATGTTTGGACAATCGTGGCATGATTAATAAAGTTATAAAACTAAATCTGCAGTGTTTTTTTACATGCTTATGTACAAGCTACATGTCAAATTGACCCAGAAGTGTATGCGACACGCCATGATCCCAAAATATATCCTCACACCAAAATTAGGATTCCTACCCCAAATTATATACAGAAAAGCTCTGAGCTCGACCTTGCTAGAACAGAAACCAGAGGTCAAGGTCACAGTGACCTGGAAACATTTGGTGACTCTCCAGGGTCCAAGATGTATCTACATACCAAATATGGAATGCTACCATAAATAAAATAGGCATTCTGCTGTGGGTGCATTTTTTCAATAACTGACTCCTCAGATCTAGGTCACAGTGGATGAAAACAGTGAGCGACATTCCATGACCACAGCATATATCCACAAATTGAATTTGGGGGTTAATATCGCATATAATATGAGACATGCTCTTACAGGCTCGCACAAATCTGGAAAAATTTGGCCTTGGTCCTGGAAAAAAGTACCTTTTGTCCTGGAATTGTCCTGGAATTTTGTAAAATCATCCTTGAAAATATGAATTAGTCTTTGAAAAATATAAAATACAACTTGTCCTTTCAGATTTATGGGATGCGCTAAAACACTGTGTGAAAATCGCAAAAAACTGAATGAAAATCGCTAGATACACGTCAAAGAGCGAGGTGCAACTCGTATTCTATTCTATTCAATTTGTGCGGTAGTCCCGGTTTTTATCAACGTTCACAGAACCACGACCGTTATGCTAACAGTTTGTTTATATAAATAGACAAACCAGGTAGAGGGTATCACTATTCCGACAGAAATGCTTGCGGCGAGAGCGCCGCAAGCAAAAACAGACAGCATTTTCAGTTAAAAACTATTGGCAGGATAAGGGTTAAAAAATCAAAAGTGAGAATGACTCCTAGATATTAGAGAACGCTACAAGCATTTATATTACCCTTACCAACTTTAGCACAAACTATCTCATGATGTGCAAAGTCTACACTGATGTAGGTGGTATTAAATAGTTATACCAATTGTTTGTCCACCTGTACATGGAGATAATCCACTCGCTAAAGCTTGTGGATTATCTCCACTTACAGGCAGACAACCCATGTTATAATGACTATTACTTGGCAAGTGCTTTTGATCCCAGAGTGTGTGTGTGGGAGTGAAAATGGTAAAGGGGTGATTAGTAAAACTGAATATTTAATGTTCCAAATCCCTTGGACATAATTAAAAAGTTGCTGATATTGCAGTTTTGATGTTCTTATGCCAAAAGGCTATTGATTGGGTGTATTTGTATGCATACCAAAACATGGGACGCATTATTCAGCTTGAAGCCTGTTGGCTAAAATATTACAGTGCAGATCCTTAACAGAGGTGGATCCAGGATATCCACCCCAGGATTTCTGGAAAGAGGTTCATGTGTATAAAGGTGTGGGGTTTGCTTTGCTGATTTTAATTCATTTTTCTTAAAGATTCCATAAAAATGAAATAATTTGGTCTCGCTGAGACCAAATTATTTCATTTATTTAGTATATTTAAAAACGGGGACGGGGAGGGTGTTCAAGTGAACCTACTGAACCCCCTCTAGATCCTCCACTGCTTTATAATGCCTGTTTTGGTGTTTGGAATGGACTGTGTTATAAGTGAACAGAGTAGTAAGTGGACAATTTTACAAAGCCTAAGGAATTCCTAAAAGTTGTAAAATTCCATGGTAAAAAAAATTGGGAGCCACCACATGACAGCATTATATCCCAATCAGTTTTTGTTTGTTTGATTTGATTCTTTACGTCCACTCAACAATCTTTCAGTTATGCGGGACAGTTCTTCCTGGGTTTAGCCAGTACTAAGATAGGATAAATGTGTCTTGCTCAAGGACCACAACGCAGTGACGTCGGTGAGGCTCGAACCCGCTACCCTTCGGTCTCGAGTCAAGCACTCTACCACTGAGCCACTGCGCTCCCTATATCCCAATCAGTGGTATAAGGAGGTGTGTTATAAGAGGAGAGCACTGTAATTTGTGGAGTTCCATCAATTAAATGGGCAACCATTTCTTCAGCCATAAACCTTTATAGAACAGGAAACCTAAAATGCATACTTTTAAAAACAGTGTGGAGGCCACAGACATCAACTGCTTCTAATCATGAGATTTTTGAGTTATTGCCCTTTGAATTTTTAGATTTCAATGAATTAATTAGGAGGTAACTGTATTCATAATTTTCACTTGGGTGGGGGGATGTGTATATAGTCTGATTAACAGTTGCAAATTCAGTTTTACGGCCACATCCTCAGACTTACAGTTACAGCGACATCCTCAAATTTACAGTTGCAAATTCAGTGTTACGGCGACATCCTCAGACTTACAGTTGCAAATTCAGTTTTACGGCGACACCCTCAAATTTACTGTTGCAAATTCAGTTTTACGGCAACCCTTCAGCGGAGTCGTAACTGTAAAACCTCCCCAAATACGATTTCACCTCTATGTTTGTTTACCATAAAAATTTTGTTTAGTCTCAAATTGAACGTTGCAAATTGCACGAAGCTGCACTCCATCTAAGGAAATGTGACATAACTAATAACATCAAACTCTTTCTATTTGTATATCGTGGATTAGCTGGTGCAAATTTCTAATGGCATTATCCAATCAGATGTCGCGTTGCAAAAGCTTTTGCATTAGAATTACCAATGGGATATTAATTCGTAGACAAAGTCGCATGTTCATGATTCTATGTCCTCTTGAATACGGTGTAGATCCAGTATACATAGGTCCAGATAAGGATCGTTTGTGCACTTATAATTACATTAATTTCCTTACCCTTCAATTCATACATGTGTTTTGGGTGCTCAAAAGAACTGTTTCAATGAGACGGTTCTTTTGAGTACCCACAACATATGTTTTGGTTGAGTAATAAGAAAAATAATGCTCTAGTACGCACTCTTATCTGGAGGCCTGAGTTTATCTGTTCGCTGACATGATGAATCCATATTAGTAGTGTTGTCTGCTTATTATGTCTGCTGCATATATTCAAATGCACTCTTTTATCACGGCAACACTGATCAAACTTCTGGAGCAGTCTGATCTGGGTCCATATTGTTTGCAATAAGAACAGAGAGCCGACATCACTTGTTGCGCGAAAAGGGGCGAGGTAAAATATTGCATTTTGAATGCAATAACAGTGCATCCACCTCCACTGTCATAGCTGTATGATGTTTCACACAAGTCAGGTGATCAGCTGTCATGTGATATCTCATTTATTATGGAAGAATGTTCTATTTATAGTGGAATCTGTTAACATTGATTTAGGAATAATTACAAGGCAAACAATAGTTTTTACAATGTCTAAGTGATTCTGGTATTTCACACATTCTCACCAGGTGTCACTGCACCTTCATGTAAATTACATGCATATCAGGTACAATAGTCACCATTAAAACAATACCGAATTTACACGAAATATTTGGATGCTTTGTTTCATACAGGCTGGTCTGCCTCAGGCCACTAGTTTGCCCAGGAGTCACTAGGGGGTGGATGGCAGTCCTGTCTGGACGTCACCTTCTGATACAAGTTGAAATTAATTTTTTTCTGCCAATCATGACTTTGTCATCCTTATGTTCTAAGGTAGCATACATTGCAAACAATATGGACCCAGATCTGACTGCTCCTGAGGTCCAAAGTGTTTGCTTCCATGAAAAAAATCTAGTCTGAAGTACATTTGAATATATACAGCAGACATAAATGGCAGACAACATTTTCAGGACAAATAGTAGTGGCGGTATCTATCAGAAATTGTTTGCATGCAAGTGAAAATAAATCTGTTTTTAAAGTGAAAAATTTCAGCAGAAGACTTCAGCAGACAACTTCAGCAGACGACATTTTGGCCTGTGTTTTTGTAGAAATCACAAGCTATTAAAATTAATCTGTCACTAAAGTGAAAAATTTCTGCAGATCGAGGACATGAGCAGCAGATGACATATTCAGCTGTTTTTTCCGCTGGTAATTAACATAGAAATCACAAACTTGTCATACATTCGGACATCTGTTACCATCATATCTAGAGTAGTATGTCAGATGATTGTTTTCCGTCTGCTTCAATTGTTTCTCACCTGCTTTGTTAATCATCTTTCAGAGCTCAAAATAATTAACCGTTATTCTGCTAATTTTTTTTTGTTCAGAAAATGACATGTGCTTATTACGTTTGCTGCATATATGCAAAAGCTGCTTATTACGTTTGCTGCATATATTCAAAAGCTGCTTATTACGTTTGCTGCATATATTCAAAAGCTGCTTATTACGTTTGCTGCATATATGCAAAAGCTGCTTGTTACGTTTGCTGCATATATTCAAAAGCTGCTTATTACATTTGCTGCATATATTCAAAAGCTGCTTAATACGTTTTTGCTGCTTATTACGTTTGCTGCATATATTCAAAAGCTGCTTATTACGTTTGCTGCATATATGCCAAAGCTGCTTATTACGTTTGCTGCATATAGGCAAAAGCTGCATATTACGTTTGCTGCATATATGCAAAAGCTGCATATTACGTTTGCTGCATATATTCAAAAGCACTCTTGACTAATTCTATCATGGAAGCAAACACTAAGAACCCTAGGAGCAGTTGGATCTCGGTCCATATTGTTTGCAATATAGGCCACAAAATTACATAAGCGGAAGATAGAGCAGACAACGTTTTTCGTAAATAGCATTCCTGGTTTGGATGTACTCTTCTATATAGTCATAAAGTAAGAGCCAGGTCATGAGATTTTGGTATTTATCGTATCTGCTGGCAGCTAAGGTTCAGACGAGCTTGTGCAACTGTGCAGTTTTGCGAGACACCCATAAAGTAGGGGTGTAATCAGGACTTTAGTTAAGAGTGCGTACCAAAAAATTAATTTTCTTATTTCTAAACCAAAACATATGTTGTGGGTACTCAAAAGAACCGTCTCAATGAGACGGTTCTTTTGAGCACCCAAAACATATGTTAAAACTGATGGGTAAGAAAATATTTACAATTTTAGGCTAAAAAATTATAATGTTTCGGCCTCTGGTTCCACTTCATAGCCCTGCATACCCATTTCAAAATAACTGAACACTAATATGGTAATAAGAAGGGGAGCACAGTGGCTCAGTTGAAAGAGCGATAGACTGGGGATCAAAAGGTTGCTAGTTTGAGCCTCTACGCTGACGGAGTCACTGTGATGTGTCCTTGAGTCTGCTGCTTAGTACTGGTTCAACCCAGGAAGACCTGTCCCGACATGCCAAAAAGACAATATAAGAATCAAACCAACCAGGGTTCAGCTTCAGATGCTTGGGCTTGTGCTGTTTCTCTGAAAATATTGGACTACAGTGAAATTTTTCAAAGTTAAGTCTTGAAAGTGAAAGTAATAAGATGAAAGCGAAACTGTTGTAAATAACCATGGTTTCTGAAAATGAAGTATCATAGATTTATCAATATAGTACATGGCCTGAAGCCGGCACCAAGGTTATAAAACTTTTCACGCTCAACTCAACTGAGCATGAAATTTCTATTAATCATGAAAACTAAAATGAAGAGAAATAAAGATTTTTCTTGCTTTCAAATTCTGATGTTGTATTTATCATGCACATAAATGTTAAAATGCCATATTGGCATTTTAACATTTATGAGCAGTGTAAATTTCATGCTCAGTTGAGTTTAGCATAACCTCAGGGCCTGACTACATATCAGCTCTCATGTTATTTCTGTAAGAATATTTTTTGAAAAAATCTGCTGCTGTCAGAATTTTATGAAAACTTGCCCAGCATTAAGCAAAGAGCAAACCATGAAGCAACGCAAAGAATTTTCAATTTTTTTGTTTCTACTTTCAGGAATTGTGGTCAAGATTTATCTCAGAAATCGTGAAATACATAAATTCATGCGGATTAACATCTCTCATCAGGTAAGATTTTATTTTTCTCTACAACACTGTCAACATAGACTGGCCCCAGTCCTGAAACTTTGATATATCAGGGGAAAAAACCATCATATCTTCCTAAAACTGAACTGCCATATGTTTTTGAAAAGGTCATTCCTTGAGACTATGGTCAAGGTTGACCTTTCAGCTAAGGTTGCTCTCAATATATTCAGGTATTTTTTTTCTCAGAAATCACTGGGCAGTCCCGAACATGGATGAAAGTTTTCAGGATTATTCCTGAGTTCAAGATTTTGAGGCTGACTTTCTTTGGAAAGTCAGCCTCAAAATCCTGAATTAGGCAGATTCTTATAGCTTCTTTGATTTAATTTCAGTTTATCTGAAGACTACTGACCATTTAAACTTGCAATTTTTTATATTTGTAGGCAAACTGCAAGTTTTAAGATTTGATTTTCAAAAGTTCTGTATTTTGACATTATTTAACTTTCACCCATATATTCAGGCATTTTTTTTCTCAGAAATCACTAAGCATGAATAAGCAGGTCACAGAACTATATAGCTGTGTGCACATGCTTACTGCAGAATCAAAGGGCCAATGACCAGCAGTTGACCTTGACCTTGTTAAACCTTTTTATTTAAGGAGAACTTGTGCCACAGTGTAAGGTGAGCGATTCAGGACCTTATGTTCCCCTGCTTTCTAACCTATTTCTGAAAGTATATAGCAAGTTATTGATGCTCATTGGAAATACCTCTACTAGACAGTTATAATTATAAACACCATATGTTTTCAATAAGATACAACGAGAACTAGTGAAGATTCATTTATGTAAAGACAAGCAGAATTTTGTCTGGAATTCTTGAGAATAAACTTTCCAGATGTAACATTGATGGTCCCAGAGATGAATTATGCATATTTCTGCTGAAACACCAAAAAAGGGCCGTCAGAGTAGCACCACAAGGGACCCTTTAGTTTCCTAAACTCAGCCCCTAGCAGCTTCTGTCTAAAGTCTGGCTTGGATATAGATTATTAGTGTGCGAATAGTGAGTGGTCTAGTGAGCCTGCGCATACACATACGTGTATGCGCAGCCTCACCTGACCTTCACTGTTCTGCTATGAAATTTAATACCATTTGGCGTGGGTCGGCATATTTATGGATTTTTATGCACATGATATTTTCTCTGTCATCATTGATTTTCCCCGGAATGATGCGGAAGACGCAGACAAATCAAAATAATTTTTGGAGAAAAATAATTATCTTTTTGCCAAGACCTTTATTTTTTTTGCTCCCAACCTATCTTGTGGGTTCTCAGTGAAATTTGTCCTGACTAGGCAGTTCTAAGAAGTGCCTGCAATAATAGCATTTTAAAATATTATTTTTTTATGACATAATCCCTATGCTAACCAGCTTATCATGAGCTGTGGATTATGCAATAGTGCAACAGAACGTTTAGATCTGATAAAAAGGTTAAAAACCATCTTTGGCCATATCCAATTTTTTTTTACAACAAAAATATAGTGTGGTATCTTCTATTGGATTCATCTTGTAGAGATGAGCGCTATGAGTTTTTACAAAATAGGCTTGGGGCATAATTTATGCATGCATGCATCACCAATTGTGTGTTGACTTATTTCTGCGTCTACTCTAACGGTCAGTCTGCATGGTTTTACAAAAATTGACAAAACAGGTATATGCTATAGGGCTCCTTGTGTGAAAGAATCGGGTAAAATGGATCCTTTGGAAAAAGAGAACTTTCCATAGTCTGTTCGTGAGAATTAAGGGGAAGTGCAGTATTTCTCATGTCCCCTACGCCGATTTTAGAGTAATTCTGTTTTTTGCTAGAACTCAATTATTTCTGAAGGACCAGAATATCACCACTATATCGATGTACAGGGAGACGTTCAAGCGACACCAGCTGTTGCGATCTCCATATTATCTGAAAAAAAATGTATCCTTCAGAATGAAGAGAACCTACAAAATTTGAAAACAAGATTTGGATTCTTATACAGTAAAACCTAGAAAATGTGAACTTTGATTTTTCTAGATTATCTATAATTGAAAATAAATTTGGGACACACTGGATTCAGAGAATAGGACCTATTCGTGATCTTTTTTGATAACTGTTTAAAATAACATATGTTTTGGTTACGTAAAAGAAACGTCTCCTTTAGACGTTTCTTTTATGCGGCCAAAACATATGTTTAATAGAAAAAAACTGACAATAATCATTTTTGTGGGTCATGTATTTTCATGTCTATCTACCTCCCTATAATTTGAACTCCTGACAATTTGAAATAAAACCTCTAGTCCTGAGGATTTTGAATTAACGAGGTTTGACTGTAGTATTTTAATGAGAATTAATGGAAAGTGCAGCCATCCTCATGCCCTTAAGTGGTATTCTGCTTTTAGGACAGACTGTTGCATTAAGTGTCCCAAACTGAGGAATTTTATGGTATTTCTTAATTTGTGCTAGGATTTTATTTTTGTCTCTCTCTTGTCTATTTCTGTGCTATCTTTGATCAAGACTGGATGATGAGAGATAGAGACAGAAAGGTTTTTGGCGGAGTTTTGTGTGGAAATAGAAAATACAGAAAAAATGGCTTGTGATGTCTTTGAATAGATACATAATAATAACTTTTTTGAAGTAGTAAGCATTTTAAAATGACTCAGACCTCAAGATAAGAGTGCGTAAGAATTTTTTTATTTTATTTCTCAACCAAAACATATGTTGTGGGTACTCAAAAGAACCGTCTCAATGAGATGGTTTTTTGAGCACCCAAAACAAATGTTTAAAAGAATGATTAAGAAAATATTCACAATTTTACGCTTAAATTTTTTGATTATCTTGACCTTTGTGACTCATTATAGCCTGTAGCATTTGAAGGTGGATTTAAAGATTTGATGTGCTTTCCAGTCCGTCGGTCCACCCATCCACCTGTCCAATCAGGAGAAAGTCCCCAGATGAAACCATACATCCGTTCTCAGAGGATGATTGATGAAAGATTATGGTGTCCTCTAGGATGATGATGTCTCCTACCACTATAGGGCACTTGGTAAATGAGATTTCAAAGCTGGGCACTTGGTCAACAAGATTTCAAAGATGGGCACTTGGTCAACAAGATTTCAAAGCTGGGCACTGGGTAAATGAGATTTCAAAGCTGTGCACTTAGTAAATGTGATTTTAAAGCTGGGCACTTGCCACTTGGTCAACAAGATTTCAAAGCTGGGTACTTAGTAAGTGAGATTTCAAAGTTCAAGCTTGGAACTTGGCAAATGTGATATCAAAGCTGGGCACTTGGTTAACAAGATTTTAAAGCTGTGTACATGGTAAACAGGATTTCAAGACACGCAGCTCAGTGATTTTGTTACCTGCGCATCCTGCATCTTTTGCGCATAAGTTTTTATTTCAGCGAGTCCCAGCTAGTCCCGGGATGCAATAGTATTGCAGACTTGTCATTAAAGATAGTGTTTTGGACTCGTAAGTTTGCAGTTGGGACTCATTAAAATTGGACACAGCGAGTCCAAGGACTCACAAGCCCAAAATTGTAATTGAATCACTGACGCTGAGTAAATAAGATTTCAAAGCACACTAAGTCAATGGGATAACAAAAAGCCTACTTGGTTAATGTGATATCAAAGTGCACTTTAAGAATGTGATATTAAACAAAGTCCACTGGGCAAATGAGATTTCAGAGCACACTAATTAAAATGAGATATCTATTATAAAGCCTACTCAGTAAATGAGATATCAAAGCCCACTAGGTAAATGGGATTTTAGAGCTTACTTAGTAAATTAGATATCAAAACTCACTAAGCTTACTTAGTTACTGAGATATCAAAGCAGATATCAAACACACTAAGCTTACTTATTTACTGAGATATAATAGCTGTTATCAAAACACACTAAGCTTACTAAGTTACTGAGATATCAAAGCCCACTGGGTAAATTAGATAGCTCAGTTAGTTAATGAGATATCAAAGCCTAATGGCTGAATTAGATATCAAAGATCCCTTAGTAAATGTGATATCAAAGTGCACTTGGTAAATATAATATCAAAGTGCACTGGATAAATGAGATATCAAATCAGACTGAAAATACCATGAAAAACTCAATCATGGACACTTTCCAGTACAACTGCCCTCCGCTCCTGAGGGGGTGGGTGGATAATGAACAAATTCATTAAGCTAATGAAACTCTAAATCATTAGTTTCATGAGAAAAATCAGATGAAAATGTCACAAAAATGTCACAAACTATTTCTCAGTTGGAGCTAGGAAATAATCTAGGAAAAATTCACGATTCAGGTTTCCAGGGAAACAATGGAATTTCTCAAATTTTATTTTAATTCTCAATAAAAACACATGTTGTGGTTACTCAAAAGGACCATCTCACTGAGATGGTTCTTTTGAGTACCAAAAACATGTGTTTCAGGAGCAATATAAGCTGATTATGAACGTTTTACGTGCCAGAATTTTACTTGTTTATAGCTACATGGATTTCTCCAGGGCTTTGTTAATTGTAGGATGGTGAATGTCAACAGAAGTTGGGGGCAGAGAAATGTGGTTTCGCTAGATATGATCTAGTTTTTAATTTAGCACGATTTCTGTCATGACTGCCTGCAGGGGCTGAGACAGCTATTTCTGGCACTAAGTATGACATAAGGTCATGAATCATGAATATTATTGTTATCCTTGCTTTAGTTCAGATGTCCGCAAATGAGGTGAGCAATGGACACTTTAGCTGGTTGTTGGTGTCCATTGACCTTTTGGCAGCATGTTCGGTGTCCGCTATATGCGGCAGCCATCTTCACCCAACTATTTCAATGGGCCTTTTGGCACTGTGTTCAGTGTAGGCTATAAGCGGCAGCCATCTCAATGGGCCTTTTGGTACTGTGTTCGGTGTAGGCTATAAGCAGCAGCCATCTTCACCCAACTATTTTAATGGGCCTTTTGGCACTGTGTTCGGTGTAGGCTATAAGCTGCAGCAATCTTCACCCAACTATTTCTATGGGCCTTTTAGCACTGTGTTCAGTGTAGGCTATAAGCGACAGCCATTAACACCCAACTAGTTCAATGGAGTTTTTGGCACTGTTTCGGTGTAGGCTATAAGTGGCAGCCATCTTCATTCAACAAATTCATTGGCCCTTTTGGTACTGTGTTCGGTGTAGGCTATATATAAGCGGCAGCCATCTTCACCCAACTATTTCAATGGGCCTTTTGGCACTGTGTTCGGTGTAGGCTATATATAAGCAGCAGCCATCTTCACCCAATTATTTCAATAGGCCTTTTGGCACTGTGTTCGTGTAGGCTACAAGCAGCAGCCATCTTTGCCCAGCTATTTCAATGGGCCTTTTGGCACTGTGTTCGGTGAAGGCCAACTATTTCAGTGGTCCTTTTGGCACTGTGTTCAGCGTAGGCTAAAAGCGTCAGCCATCTTCACCCAACTATTTCAATGGGCCTTTTGGTACTGTGTTCAGTGTTGGCTATAAGCGACAGCCATCTTCACCCAACTATTTCAATGGAGTTTTTGGTACTGTGTTCGGTGAAGGCTATAAGCGACCGCCATCTTCACCCAACTATTTCAATGGAGTTTTTGATACTGTGTTCGGTGTAGGCTATAAGCGACCGCCATCTTCACCCAACTATTTCAATGGAGTTTTTGGCACTGTGTTCCGTGTAGGCTATAAGCGACAGCCATCTTCACCCAACTATTTCAATGGAGTTTTGGTACTGCAGTGTAGGCTATAAGCGACAGCCATCTTCACCCAACTATTTCAATGGAGTTTTGGTACTGTGTTCCGTGTAGGCTATAAGCGACAGCCATCTTCACCCAACTATTTCAATGGAGTTTTGGTACTGTGTTCCGTGTAGGCTATAAGCGACAGCCATTTTCACCCAACTATTTCAATGGAGTTTTGGTACTGTGTTCAGTGTTGGCTATAAGCGACAGCCATTTTCACCCAACTATTTCAATGGAGTTTTTGGTACTTTGTTCAGTGTCAGCAATAACCAACAGCCATATTCACCCAAATATTTTGAGGGACCTATTGGCTCTGGCTTACTTTAACTTTCTTAGCTTAATTATTTTCATCAACTTTTTGGCACTGAGGCGAGGTGCTGACTTATTGGCAACCATCTTCACCAAACTTCATGGTGGATCTACACTGCTTCCAAAAGAAGATTTAGACAGATACAGCAGACTTAATATTAAATGAGGAGCTCAGTGGTATTGTGCTTGACTCAAGATTAAGGGGTTGCAAGTTTGAGCCTCACAAGAGGCACTGCGTTGTGTCCTTGAGCAAGACAATTTATTATCCACTAAGTACTGATCCAGGAAGACCCGTCCCGCCATGAATGAAAAACTGTTAACAGAACATATCTTTATTGACTGTGACGTAAAGAATCAACACAAACAAACAAATGAAAAGCGATTGTAGTTTTTCTATTTCTCCATATATGCTGTACTTGCCCCCAATTTTTTTTGTTAACTTTTCTGAAATGAACACACTGGGTGAAATATTGGCTATTTATGGTTTTGTCCCCAAACTGTCCTGATTGATCCTTCAGGTAGACAGACAGCTGTTCAGCTGACCCCAGTTCACCTGAAGGGGTCAGTGACCTGGTCAGTTATGATAGGGAAAATTAATAGACTTGTTGACCAGTAGGTCATCTGATAACAAGTCTGGGCTGTCACTGTCTATCATGTTTGCCTGGAACAGCTGGGGCCTGGTTAACTCTTTGCCGCTGATAACTTTTGCAAATAGTTTGGATCCAGATCAGGCCAGACAAAACGTCTGGCCAGACAAAACGTCTGGCCAGACCTGGATCCAATCTGTTTGACACTCAGATAGTATTCCTGAAAGAATTTTTTTCGAAAAAGCAGATAGTATTGCTGAAAGATTTTTCGAAAAAGTTTATTTTGAAAAAAAAATATCAGCAAACGAAAAAAAAAGCAATACAGTCTGAGACCAGTTTACACATGTGTTCCGGCTGTTCAGCACCATTGGTTTTGCAGCCTGGGTAATAATATATGTGTTGGCTTTATATGCCACTCAGTTGATTTTCAAGACTAGTCTCTGGAGCTGACTGTATTGGTTATGTAGTCTTACTTGATCACAAATCCCAAATAAAAATGGTCACAATAGAAAAACAATTTTTGTTGCAAACAGGTCTGATATCTTAGGATGCTAATAGTATGGTAAAGATTGTACAATGCTATTATCTTAGGATGCTTGTAGTATGGTGAAGATTGTACAATGCTGATATCTTAGGATGCTTGTAGTATGGTGAAGATTGTACTGTTATGATATCTTAAGATTCTGATAGTATGGTGAAGATTGTACAATGCTGATATCTTAGGATGCTTGTAGTGTGGTGAAGATTGTACAATGCTGATATCTTAGGATGCTTGTAGTATGGTGAAGATTGTACTGTTATGATATCTTAAGATTCTGATAGTATGGTGAAGATTGTACAATGCTGATATCTTAGGATGCTTGTAGTGTGGTGAAGATTGTACAATGCTATTATCTTAGGATGCTTGTAGTATGGTGAAGATTGTACAATGCTGATATCTTAGGATGCTTGTAGTATGGTGAAGATTGTACTGTTATGATATCTTAAGATTCTGATAGTATGGTGAAGATTGTACAATGCTGATATCATAGGATGCTTGTAGTGTGGTGAAGATTGTACAATGCTGATATCTTAGGATGTTTGTAGTATGGTGAAGATTGCACTGTTATGATATCTTAAGATTCTGATAGTATGGTGAAGATTGTAGATTGTACAATGCTGAAATTTGAGGATGCTTGTAGTGTGGTGAAGATTGTACAATGCTGATATCTTAGGATGCTTGTAGTATGGTTAAGATAGTACAATGCTGATATCTTAGGATGCTTGTAGTATGGTGAAGATTGTACAATTCTGATATCTTGGGATGCTTGTAGTATGGAGAAGATTGTACAATGTTGATATCTTACGATTCTGATAGTATGGTGAAGATTGTACAGTTCTGATATCTTACGATGCTTTTGGTGTGATGAAGATTGTACAAGTTTGATATCTTGGGATGCTGGTAGTATGGTGAACATTGGACAATACTGATATCTCAGGGTGCTAATAGTATGGTAAAGATTGTACAGTTCTGATATCTGAGGATGGCGGCAGTTCGGTGCAGATTGTACAGTTCTGATATGTTTGGATGCTATAATAGCATGTTGAAATTGTACAGTGTTGATATCATAGGATGCTAGTAGGATGGTGCAGATTGTACAAGGCTGATATCTAAGGATGGTAGTAATATGGTGAAGATTGTACAGTGCTGATTTCTTAGAATGCAAGCAGCATCTACATCTACATGGTACGTCAGCACAGTCACTCTTGACTTTTATGGGAAGGGTAGGATTGTACAGTTCTGATATCTTAGGATTCTAGTAGCATGGTGAAAATTGTACAGTTTGATATCTAAGGATACTAGTATTGTCCGATTTTATTAACCTGACACAGGTGCATTATTTCACGGTTAGTGCACAAGATATTTTTACCTTCCGTCGACTTTCGGCATTTACCGTAATTTTTACAGGAATTTTGCAAGTACTTATGCAGATAATGAAACGTTTTGTACCGTCCTACTGACTAGTCCAGTGGTTATGATACAGAGTTTACAACCAAAAGGTCGTGAGTTCGAGTCCACGTGTGAGTATATTTTTTACCTTTATTCGATTCGTTTAATTTCATTTAATATACATGTACCACGACCTCTGAGGAATGAAATTTTGGATCGTTCTATTTCAAAAGGTTGATGCGTAACGCGTAAAATGAGCCAGTCTTTCCGAAACATCTTCAGAGATTATTGGAAAGTATTGTTCCATATTATAGCCAAAACATATGGTTAAAATGTATTCACTATACAAGTTGTTTGAACTTAAGTTCTGTGGGAAAACATCTGAAGAAAAGTATGCAGCAAGTCTTGGCACTAAGGCAAAACAGATTTTTTTTTAAATATCTGCGATTACTTTAAAAACTATATCAAAAGCACAGAGATTCAACTTCACATATCGAGTGTACGGTAAACGTTCTCGGTGAGGATCCTACAAAAATAACAATAACAAATGCAAATATAGATAGACAAATAACTGAAGCGTGACCATATTTACAAAATTGAAAATACGGATCTAGAAATAGGGATCTCAGGCGTTTTATTACGTATACAACTATATTTTGAAGCACACAGATGTTCCAGACAGACTGGCTCAGTGTATGCGTTACGCATCAACCTTTTGAATATGATGATCCAAAGGACATTACTCAGAGTTCGTGGTAAACCTATAATAATGAAGTTAAATGTATCAATAAAGAGGTAAAATACAAAAAAAAAAACAAAAACAAAAAAAAACAAGAACTTACGTGTACTCGAACCCAGGACCTTTTGCTTGTAAACTATGTACCAAAACCGCTTGACTAGTCAGTAGTACAGTGCTAAACGTTTCATTATCTGGATTAGTACTTGCAAAACTCTCGTAAATCTTACGGTAAATACCGAAAGTCGACGGAAGGTAAAATTATCTTGTTCACTAACCGTGAAATTATGCACCTGTGTCAGGTTAATAAAATCGGACAATAGTATAGTGAAGATTATACAGTCCTCATATCATAGGAGATAAGTGCTGATATCTTATGATGCTTTTAGTATGGTGAAGATTGTACAGTGCTGATATCTTAGGATGCTTTTAGTATGGTGAAGATTGTACAGTGCTGATATCTTATGATGCTTTTAGTATGGTGAAGATTATACAGTGCTGATATCTTAGGATGCTTTTAGTATGGTGAAGATTGTACAGTGCTGATATCTTAGGATGCTTTTAGTATGGTGAAGATTGTACAGTGCTGATATCTTAGGATGCTTTTAGTATGGTGAAGATTATACAGTGCTGATATCTTAGGATGCTTTTAGTATGGTGAAGATTATACAGTGCTGATATCTTAGGATGCTTTTAGTATGGTGAAGATTGTACAGTGCTGATATCTTTGGATTCTAGTAGCATGGTGCTGAAGGCTTAGGATTTAGTCAGAAATGATGATACTCTGCAGAATAAGTTTTGTTAGTTTGTTGATGTTGCTGTAGTGACTCCTAAACAAACAGTTAAGACCCAGATGGAATGCCACATGATGCCGCACTTCATCCGGTTATACACTGATTGCTAAGTTTAGTGAAAGAACAGAACAGAACAGAACATATCTTTATTGACATAAAACTCAGAAATACAATATTATTTGGAAATTATAACCTGTAACCCCTCAATATAGATATATATACCATGGACCTTCCCAAGTTAATTTGATCAAACCAGAAGGAAGAATCCATTACATGCGCAAGTCCAGGAATTTTTGTCAGGGGGGTCCAGGTCAGGGGTTTGTTTTTTCGTTTTTGTTTTTTTTTGAGTCCTCAGCTTATTTTACAGAAGTCAAATGGTCAATTTCAAAGAAATCTATCATTTTTCAAGGTTCCAGAGGGGGGTCCAAAATTTTCCAGGGGGGGGGGGGTCCAACTTTTACCAGGGGGGGTCCAATTGCTTATTCCCTATAGAAACCCATATAACTTGTGATTTTCCAGGTGGGGTCCAGACCCCCTGTCCCCCCCCCCCCCCCCCTCTGGATCTGCACTTGCATTGGTGCATAAAGGGCTGATCTGGAGTGGATGATTTAAAGCTGCTCCACTTCTCTTAAGCTGTTGCATTCCAGACAAATTCCAGTCTCCTGTTTTACATCATTGTCGCACCGGAAGCTCGTTAGCACGAACAAACCTGTCGCCTTTCGCTCGGTGCACACTGGGATTGAGCCGCCATTTTTATTTAAAATAAATTAAACGATCACTGCTTGCATGACTCAGGGCTTTACATTCAGAAAATATTGACTAAAAGAGAAATGATAAACTGTCAAAAAAATAACCTTTTGCTATTTTTAACGCTAAATTCTGTCACTACAAGAGTGCGAGAATTGAACGAGACTAGCCAAATATCGCTAGTTACCCATGATGCAAAGGGCGAAATGCGAGAGATCTAGATGAGGTATCGTCAGGTCTCGCGAGAATGGTTTTACATACAATACCTAATTAACCCTTATCATGCTGAATATTTTTATGTACTACAATCCTCCCCAATTTTCATCCAGTTAAATTACAGCATTTCGTTGTTTTTGGCATGTGTTTACAAGCAGAGTGAAAATCAGTATAGATCCTGATCAGCTGGCTTCTGAGAAGCCAGCTGATCTGGATCTACACTGTTTCCAAAATAGGATATATTTCTGTTCGGCATGTGAGGGTTAAAGCTGACACTATCATTAATATTACTGGTACAGGGACATCTCTTAACACTATAACTGCTTGAGTTTAAAATTGAATCTGTGTTTTGATAATTTTTTGTTTGCGCATGTCAATTGTTGATAGCCTTTGCGAACAGTTCAGACCCAGAATAGACCCGACAAAATGTCTGGCCAGGTTTAGATCTAAACTGTTTGATATTCTGATGGTGATCATGCGCGGATCCAGGAATTTTCGTCAGGGGGGGTCCAGGTCAGTCTGACCAAAACAGCTCTGACGTTTTTTTTTTGTTTTTTTATTTTTTTTAGTCCTCAGCTTATTTTACAGAAGTCAAATGGTCAATTTCAAGGAAATATATCATTTTTCAAGGTTCCAGAGGGGGTCCAACATTTTCCAGGGGTGTCCAACTTTTTTCCAGGGGGGGTCTAATTGCTTATTCCCTATAGAAACCCATATAACTTGTGATTTTCCAGGAGGGGGCGGGGGGGGGGGGGGGGGGGGGGGGGGGGGGGGTCCGGATCCCCTGTCCCCCCTCTGGATCCGCACTTGGTGATTACAAAATATTCAAAATTATTTTGCATGCAAAGGGTTAATCAATTGGTAGCACACCTTATGACTCCTCATTTACCCTTTGTTTTCCCATGCAGGTACATACAATAAGATGGGATTGTTCATTATATATTATATATGTAATCACCGGAAAGGTTCCATTTTAGATATACAGCATTCACAAATGTGGATCCAGAGGGGGGGGGGGGACAAGGGGTCCGGACCCCCTCTGGAAAATCACAAGTTATATGGGTTTCTATAGGGAATAAGCAAGTGGACCCCCCTGGAAAAAGTTGGACCCCCCCCCCCCCCCCCTGGAAAATGTTGGACCCCCTCTGAAACCTTGAAAAATGATAGTTTTCTTTGAAATTAACCATTTGACTTCTGTAAAAATAAGCTCAGGACTAAAAAAACAAAAAACAAAAAAAAAAAAACGTAAAAAACAAAAAAAAAAAAAAAAAAAAAAAAACGTTGTCAGAGCTTTTTTGTGAGATTGACCTGGACCCCCCTGATGAAAATTCCTGGATCCGCGCATGATTCAGACTCCGAGTGCTGTTTGTCTTGGCCTTCTAGGGTAAAGTAGGGCATTATAGCTTTAGTCATATGCATCTACATATTTGTAATTTATTATCTTTGTAGGTTACATAGTTTTCTGACTTTTATAGCATTTGCCTTGTATATTTTGACATTTTCCTTGGTTGCATAGGCAGTTGTCTGTTTGTTGCTTTACAACCTAATGAATACTGTTCAGGTCATGATGGGCACAATATACCATCACTAGCACACTATTTTTGCATTTTGGTCATTTAAAAAATAAATAAAATGAATAAAAATTGTCCTCTTATTTTTAGCTCACCTGAGCCATAGGCTCATGGTGAGCTTTTGTGATCCTATGATGTCTGTATGTAGGTCGTCCATCTGTCCTTCTAAACCACTCAGTAGAATTTCACCAAACTTCACAGGAATGATCATTGGATGGTCCCCTTTCAAAGTTGCTAAAAGATTTCCTTTCCATGCAGAATTCCGGTTGGGAACAACTTCAAAAATCTTCTTGTCAAAACTGCTGGTCAGATTTGAAAATGATTTGATACAAATGGTTCTAGGGTGACCCTCTTCCAAAGTTGTTCAGATTTTTTTGATTGGTTTGAAATCATGGCCACCAGGGGGTGTGGCCAGTTTTTCCTATGTTAATATAGGGAGTACTAAAGAAATAATGTAAGGGAGACAAATCTTGCAGTTGTGGTTTGACGACCGTTGGTTATCCATGATTATTAGAAAAAATGATTTGCTCTAGATCCTAACATACCGTAAAAATTCTTTTGGAAGCCCATGCTCTAATTGAGACCCATTCCCAGGTTTGGATGCAAAAATATGCTGATTTTTCAATCAAATTTCCCCCAACCACGAATATAGAATATTGAAATAAAATCGGTTCTACATTATGCAGAAAAGTTTAGAATTTGTAATTAGCAACGAATTTTTAGTCCTCAAGTCCCTCTCAGGTACATTGTTTGTGACCCTACTTTCATGTTGTCCGGAAATACCGACAGTGGCTAGCAAGTTGTGAACCCCTTACTGTATTAAAGCCGATTCTTTTGCCCTGGAAAGTGCATATTTAAACTTTTATCAATACCTAGCGCGGAAAGAACCATTTGCCATGTGTACGGACTTCGTGACACTTGCATCTCAAGATGGCAACTCTTATCGATAACTTGGAGCTACAGGATGTTTTCTCACACTTGTAGCCTCTAATAAAGGCCCACCCCCATCTTGGTTAAAGGTAATGATTCTGATAAATGCCTGGGCCTCTAATAGAATTTTTACAGTATATTTTTCTTGGATTTAATTCCCCATTATTGCATGAGTTTGACCGAATTATGCCCCTGGGGCCAAAAGTGGCCCCATCCTGTGGGTCATATGTTTTACAAAGGCTTACATAGGGAAAACATAAAGAGCCTTGATATTATGTATGTAGCTTCATCTAGTGAACTTCTACCAAGTTATGTTCAAATTATACCCCTTGGGGGCCAAAAAATGGCCTCAGCAATCATATTTCACATTTTTACTTAGACTTATAAAAAGGAAAGTTGAGGTTCTACATCCTGTAAATTTTGTCAACATAATTATTGGAAAATTTTCCTTGTAAAGCTGATCTATCAAAACTGATAGCTGGACTTTTTGGAGAGCTATGCTTTCCTATACCTTTATAAACAGTCATTCTCAGGTGAGTGACCAAGTGCCTGAGTGCTCTCTTGTTACAAAAAATTATTTCAGTAATACACAGTATAGATCCAGATTGGGCTTGACTGGGTCTGAATTGTTTGCAGATGCCACAAGCACTTTAGTAGGCTTTGTGTAAAACATAGAATGGATCTGAGTGCATTAAATTGCTTGATGTCCTGTGATTTTGGGTGCTCACTAAATTTAGGCCAATTGAGAGTAATTAAAACTTTTGTTCAGTATAGCTAATTATCTAGGTCATGAGAAACTGGCTGTATATAACAGAGAAATCAGGTTAATGTAGTATTAATTATTGATGAGTGAGTAATTCTGATATCATCCTACAGAATTCTAGAAAAGGCTAAACGAAACAAATTGTGTGTTTCAGGATTTAACCGTATTTGACCTAAAAAGGGCACACAGGTTTAGATAAACAAAATATTTCAGCATAAACTTGTAAATATATTCTTACCCATTATTTTAAGCATATGTTTTGGGTGCTCAAAACAACCGTCTCATTGAGACGGTACTTTTGAGTACCCACAACGTATGTTTTGGTTGAGAAATAAGAAAATTATTTTTCTGGTACCCACTCTTCACTAAAGGCCTGTGTGCACATTACTGCCTTCAAAAGTTTCTAAGCTCTTTTGAAAACAGTGTAGATCCATATCAGCTGGCTTCTGATGAACCTAAGTGAGGGCTCAGAAGTGTGATGGCTCCAAATGATTCTATAGTTGTTCTCATCCAGACCTGTACGGTGATCATCTCAATTAAACCCAACACAGAGTTCAGGCCCCTTTTTCGCAGTTGATCACAGTTGTTGACAACCACCAGTTTCATTTTGTAGCTGCTAGCCATGACTTTTATCATCTGTTGATAACCTTTGCAAAAAGTTAAGACCCAGATCAGGACTGACAGAACGACAGTCCTGATCTGGATTCAAACCGTTTGAAACTCGATGTTCCTGAATTTTTTTTGAAAAGTTTATTTTGAAAAAAGTCAGCAGATGACAACACAAGCTTGACGAATTATGCAGCATGCAAAGTCTGCTTAGTGCCTGTGCCATCTACCTATGACTTTGGCCAATAGTTTGGACCAAGATCTGGCCTGATTAGGATCTAAGCTGTTCAACACTCTGGTAGTATTTCTGAAAGAATTCCTAGAAAATGATAATTTTGAAGAAAGAAAGGGCAGATGGCGAAAAATCATGAAAACTTTACTAGCATGCAAAGAGTTAATCAATATCTATTTTCATGAATGAAATAAATGAAAATTGATTTTGTATTTAAATGAATGTTGATTGAAATTAATTTTCACATTATATGCCAATATATCCTTTTAACATGTTTGGCTTTGATATTATAATTTTGCATTGTGAAAAAATTCCATGTTTTTCAAATTGTTATTCATAAAGTACATAGTTAAATCATTAACACTATGCCAACTAGTGTCAACCTTTGCAAGCAGTTTGTACCAAGATCAAGCCTGATGTTCTGTCAGTCTTGAACTGGATCCAAACTGCCTGACACTCTGATTTCACAAATTTTGCAATGTATAAAGTTAGGAAACTTGTTAGCTTTGTTTAAATTTTCCATTGTTTAAAAACCAAAATGCAAAATAAAGTTTCGTTATTATTTCAGTGTGTGAGGATCCCTAAAAGGAGCTGAAAGGACATGTTGCAATCCAAGATTGGCAAAACAGGTAAGTAACACCATGTTCAGCCTGCACGTAAATCTCATTGATCTTGACACAATACGTGCTGTTCAACTCAACTCAGGGGCAAACCGTTTGAATCCAGATCAGGCCCGACATTGTGTACAAACTGTTTGCAAAGGTTACAGGGTTCGCACAGGCTTGAAAAGTACTTGAATTTAGAGGGCTTTTTATACCCCGCCACTAAAGTGTGGCGAGGTATTATGTTATACCCTTCGGTGTCTGTCCGTCCGTCCGTCCGTCCGTGCTCACCATTTCCGATCGATAACTTGAGTATTTATTCACGGAATTTTTTCAAATTTTGCATACATATTGTTATCGGCGATGAGTGGTATGGGTATGTTAATGGGCAAAATCCGTCCATTTTTAACGGAGTTACTGCCCTTTTTCGTATTGGAAAAATGGTTTCTGGCCTGTTATTCCTTTACTATTCATGATATCTGAATGAAACTTCACAGATATGTTGCACATCAAAGGTTACATATTGTGACTAAGGACCATCACTCTGACCTTCCCAGTTTGTGAGTTATCTGCCCTTGATAGGTCTGAAAAAAGGTTTTTGACCTATTGTTCCTTTACTATGTGGAATATCTGAATATAACTTCACAGATATGTTTCACATCAAAGGTAACATATTGTGACTAAGAACCGTCACTCTTACCTTTCCCGTTTGTGAGTTATCCACCCTTGATTGAATTAAAAAATGTTTTTTACCCGTAGTTCCTTTACTATGTGGAATATTTAAATGAAACTTTACAGATATGTTTCACATCAAAGGTTACATACTGTGACAAAGAACCATCACTCTTACCTTTCCAGTTCATGAGTTATCTGCCCTTGATTGATCTGAAAAATGGTTTTTGACCTGTAGTTCATTTACTATATGGAATATCTGAATGAAACTTCACAGATATGTTGATCATCAAAGGTCATATTGTGACTTACAGGATCTTTACTCTTTCCTTTCCAGTTCATGAGTTATCTACCCTTGATTGATCTGAAAAATGGTTTTTGACCTGTAGTTCATTTACTATATGGAATATCTGAATGAAACTTCACAGATATGTTGAACATCAAAGGTTACATATTTTTAGTAAGGACCGTCACCCTTACCTTTCCAGTTCATGAGTTATCCGCCCTTGATTGATCTGTAAAATGGTTTTTGACCTGTAGTTCATTTACTATATGGAGTATCTGAATGAAACTTCACAGATATGTTGACCATCAAAGGTTACATATTGTGACTAAGGACGTCATATCACTGTCTATCTCAGTTCTGTTGCTATTTAGGCATTATATATCTCACAAAATAACTTTTGGTGCCCCCAGCAGTGGCGGGGTATTATGCAGTGCTTGCGGTGCTTTTATTTGTTAAGTCCTTGAAAAATAAATCTGCCGTGAAAAGTACTGGAAAATCACTCAAAAGCCTAGAAAAGTCCTTGGATTCTACTGCTTTCTGTATGACTTAGGGAGCAGTCTGATCAGGGTTCATAGAAATGCATTTGAATGGAGCAGATGTAAAGTCAGGTAAAAAATATCTACAGGATGAGGGAGGAGCGCAGTGGCTCTTGACTCAAGGCAGAGGGGCGGCGGGTTGAGCCTCACAACAACCATTTTTTCAAGAAGCCAGCTGATCTGGATCTATTTATGAAAAAAAATGTTCAACCCTTATTATTTTGTTTGTTTGGTTTGATGCTTAATGTCCCAGTCAACAGCTATGGTCATGTCGAGACGGTCAGTTCACCTAGCCAGTTCACCTAACCACACTTTTTTCCTGGGCATGCTTGGCTAAGCTTCGTGCACATACTTTCGCTTGTAACTGACAACAACCCTTTAGGGAGGAGAATGGCCACAATCTTCACGAAAGTATGGGACCAGGCCGGGATCAAACTCGCGACCCCTGGATCTGCTGTCAGACATGTTACAGACTGTGCTACGCTGCCAGGTTATGCCCTTATTAGGTCAAATACAGTAATTCATGTCAGCAGGATGGTGCAATGAAAACCTGTGAAATATTGATGAAATGGTGCATGTTGCTCTTTGTTCTTTCGCTCTTATTATCAGGTCAGAGGAAATGGCATATGTATTCAATGTCATACCGCTGTCGGCTGGCATGATTGCATATATGTGAGCCATGACATGATAAAACCAATAAAAGCAAAGTCTCAGATCAGTCTGGGCATCTGCCCAGTCTAACTCCATAATAACGCCTTTTTGACACCCGTTTGAATATCACATATTTGGAAATATTATGGTAAATGGAGCATTTGCTCTGGAACAAATGCTCCATTTTCCATATTATTTTCAAAAGTATTCAAAACTTATTTTTTTCTTGAATTTTTTCAATTTTGTCTAAAAATAGAAAATGATGTCATGATCTAAAAATAGCATATGGAGTAAAGGGTTAAAGTCATCGCTTTAAAATCAGCAGACAGCTAAAATTTGAAAATTACCATTTTTACCTATCACCATCTAAGTGGTTAAAGGCTTGTGTAACAGCAAACATTTTGCTCGCATATTGTTCTACCCTTTATTCTCTTCAATTTGATATGCAATGTGACTGACTTCTCTTGGGGGTCCCTTGCCCTACTCCCACCCTAGGGGCCAGGGGATGTGTATCAGCAAAAAGTTTCATTGCATGCTGTTCTACTCTTTATTCCCTTCAATTTGTTATGCCGTGCAACCATATTCTCTTGCTGTGCAACTAGATTCTGTCTACGCCCATGTCAATAGAAAAAAAAAGTGGCAACAGAATTATTAGACAGTGAAGATCCCTATCTACTATCCTACTATAAAACTGAACTATTGATACATAACTTTTATCATAACATGATGTCATTCATGCTTATTTCCTTTGATGTTGATAAAGGGCACCTTGTACCATCTTGTCCATTACCATGCTAAACCGGTGCAGGTTCGAGCCTCACAGGCATCACTGCGTTGTGACCTTGAGCAAGACGCATTAATACTAGCTTAGTACTGGTTCAACCCAGGAAGACCCATCCTTACATAACTGAAAGGTTGTTGATGGGACATAAAGAATCAAATCGAACAAAAATGCTGATCCGACACATATATGCTCTTTGAAAACAGTGTAGATCCTGATCATCTGGCTTCTCAGAAGCCAGCTGATCAGGATCTACATGGTTTTCCACACTACTTGTATATATATGCTAATCAGAAAGGAGATCAGGTTTGAGTTTGTTTGATTTGATTCTTTATGTCCCAGTCAACAATCTTTCAGTTACGTCAGGACGGGTCTTACTGGGTTGAACCAGTACTAAGCTAGGATAAATGTGTCTTGCTCAAGGACACAACGCAAGTGACGCCGGTGAGGATCGAACCCGGGGGCCCTCGGTCTTTAGTCAAGCACTCTACCACTGAGCCACTGCGCTCCCGATCAGGTGTGAAATCTGCTATGCATGCAGCTAACCAGCTACCTGGAAGGGGATGATGCCTCTGCACCTGCACCTAAATAAAAAATCTGATTATGATAGTCAAACATTTCATGGCTGATCTGGGTCCAAACTGATTGTACAGGTTATCAGCAGATGACAAAAGTGGCCACTTGCATTGAAATGAGATAAATATGTGTCTGGGTACTGTTGATAAGCTTTATACTATACTCAATAGTGTTCTTGGTGTTAAGCCCTGCACTTGTGTTGTCGACGTAACTCACTTATGTCTAGGTACAGTAAAACCTGTGTAAAACAGCCACTCTCAAAAAGACCCAAAATTGGTTTTTAAGACTAATTATCGCTAATGCAGGGAAAAATTATTGCAGAATGCAGAATGCTCCAAGGGGAGCATTCTGCAATACTTTCGACCTTCATTAATCTTCCATTTGTCTTTAAGATCTTTGTTTTGTTTATTTTTGAGTGGCTGTTTTACACAGGTTTTACTGTATCAATGACCTGGTTAGTCCACAATATCCTTCATCAGCTTGAAAATTGTGAGGATCATCCTGATTTTTTTACGATTTTGCTTAACCAGTGTCCTGCTGAATATTTTTATTTATCATGACATCGCGTCCCGGAGTGATATAACGCCATGTAATAAAATCAATAAACCACTAGTTGCTTACAGATTTAGTAGCATTACGTAATGATGTTCATTATAATGTTGCGTAAAAGATGGCAAAATCTTGACATTTTCACTCCAAAAATGAATTTTCGTCATTCTTGGTTGAAAAAAGGGGGTTTCTGAAAAAGTTCAATATTAAGCGGCCACTCAAAAATAGACAAAACATGGGTCTCAAAGACAAATGGTAGCTTAATGAAGGTAGAAAGTATTGCAGAATGCTCCCCTTTTGTCTTGAAACCAATTTTTTGTCTTCTTTTTGAGTGGCCCCTTAAGACAGGTTTTACTGCAGTTGTTTTCTGGAAATGTAAGCATATGTGTGTCACATGATGCGAAATGCAGTAACTTGTCTGAAAGATGAAAAAGATAAAAAAAACAACTTTTCTCCCACTTAGTTGGAGTCGCAACACTTATATACACTAGACTGTCGGAGATAAAAAGTGGAGTATTTCAAGTCATTCAATACTAACATGAATGACTATTTATAATATCGGTCAGGTGAATTTGAAATTTATCACCGTGTTCTGTTTTATGAATGAGAATCTATTGAAACGTCTTAACCCACGTAGTAGTGTTGTTTGAGGTAACTAGATAAAATTGCCGATAATCTTCTGCAGTACTGTTCCCATGATAATACGAACTTGCTATGAGCGGAATTCAGCAGGTGAAAAATTGTGATATCAATAATTTTTTTCATAAAATCGTGTTTGAGAATTTGTCAAAGGTTATTTCCTTAAGTTAAACCTTAAAGCGTCAATTACAAACTGCAGCAGACGACAAATTTTGAGACATCTTTCTCAATTTTTCAACAAAAATAAGGTATGATATTACATGAGAATCGTCTGCCAGCAGACGATTCTCATGAAATATCATGCCTTATTTTTTTTTTTTGAAAAAGCGGCAAAATTTTTAATTGTCGTCTGCTGCAAATTATAGGTGGCGCCTTAAGGGTTAAAATGTCGTCTGCTACACACAGTGAACTGAGAAGGCGTGACACCTGAGGAATGTGATGAGGATTTCATACTTTTTCCACCAAATTTTGTGAATGGATAATTTCTTATTTTCTTGAGAAGGTGCAAAAATGGATTTATAAAAAGTAGTAGAGTGCGTTCTAGGACTTAGATAGCTTTAAAGTCGAAAAAAGGGAAAAATGCGATGCTGCCATTTTCTTAACCTTAAGAATTCCCCTATATTACTTAAAAAGAGATATGAGCCATGACATGAGATTGCCAACAATGTGGTATGTTCAACCAGCAAAGGCTCAGACCAGCCTGCGCATATGCGCAGTCTGATCAGAGCCCTTGCTTGTCACTTGAATATTCTTTTACTGTTAAGCTACTGACTGAACATCATTTGGAGGTTCTAAGCTTAAAAGAAGGCTACACAGACTCATCTGAGTCTACACATGTTAAAGTACCACATTGTTGGAAATCGCATGTTAAGGTATGTGGGCGCTGGAAGAGGGGCAGGAATGGTTTAGATCAGAAAGGCCTGATATTACATGTGGATGGTCTCTTAGCCAACAATTTACATGAAATGTCAAACCTTTATATTCTCACCCTAATAAGCACACACTGAGCCAGCTGGTCTGGATCTACACTAAAGTGGCATGCATTTTTAGCTCTTCTGAGCTCCAGGTGCATAGGATGTCCGTTATCTGTTGGCCTTGCGTCTGTCTGCAATTTGCTTTAAACAACATCTCCTAAACTACTGCGTAGAATTTCACCAAAATTTACATGGTCTTCTATCAAAGTTGTTCAAAGATTTCAATTCCATGCAGAATTCTGGTTGCCATGACAACCTTTAAAAATCTTCTTGTCCAAAACTACTGGGCCAATTCGAAAAATAATTCGGCACATATGGTTCTTGGTTGTTAAAATTATATTGATCCATTGAAAAACATGGCCACCAGGGGCGTGGCCAATTTTTTCCTATGTTAGTAAAGGGAAAACTTTAAAAATCTTCTGGAAATGTGGTAAGGGAGACAACACTTGCAGTCGTGGTTGAAAATTAGAGAGTTTACTCCAAATTTTTTTTTTGTTTTATCTGAAGATCTTTTTTACCTTAACAAACAGTGTAGCCCCTGATGAAATGCTGCATAATGCAGCATTTCATCTGGGTCTTCACTGTTTGTAAAAGTACTCACTTAGGGGTTTCCCATATACAAAGGTTTACCCCACCTTATCAGGTAGTCAAATGGACTTGGTCAAATTTTGGATAAATATTGCAGAACTTAGGTAACCTAATGTATAGGGTTAATAGAAAGTGGTGGCCTGAATACCATTCTGATCAAGAGCTAGCCTGTCGTAAGTTTCTCTGGCATTTTTCTATTTCTTTTTCCAGCACATCAGGCATGTCATCCTCTACAGTATGATTGCAAGAAAAAAGAAAAGAAGCTATGATCCAAGATAAGCATACAGTATACTTCCAAGGCAAGTATATAACAGCATTGTAAGACAAGCATTTAGTATCATTGCAAGACAAGCATATATTATCATTGCAAGACAAGCATAAAGTATCATTGCAAGACAAGCGTATAGTATCATTGCCAGACAAGCATATAGTATCATTGCAAGACAAGCATAAAGTATCATTGCAAGACAAGCGTATAGTATCATTGCCAGACAAGCATATAGTATCATTGCAAGACAAGCATAAAGTATCATTGCAAGACAAGCGTATAGTATCATTGCCAGACAAGCATATAGTATCATTGCAAGACAAGCATATAGTATCATTGCAAGACAAGCATATAGTATCATTGCAAGACAAGCATATAGTATCATTGCAAGACAAGCATATAGTATCATTGCAAGACAAGTATATAGTATCATTGCAAGACAAGCAAATAGTATCCCTGCAAGACAAGCATATAGTATCATTGCAAGACAAGCATATAGTATCATTGCAAGAATATTATATAGTATCATTGCAAGACAAGCATATAGTATCATTGCAAGACACGCATATAGTATCATTGCAAGACAAGCATATATTATCCTTGCAAGACAAGCATATAGTATCATAGCAAGACAAGTATATAGTATCATTGCAAGACAAGCATATAGTACCTATCATTGCAAGACAAGCATATAGTATCATTGCAAGACAAGCGTGTAGTATTATATATATATCAGAAATATTTGCTAATATATTCAAAACAAGCATAAAATTTAATCTTCAAATGAAAGAAATATTCAGTATAAATGTTCTGTAAAAATACAGTATCATTGCTAGACAAGCATGCAGTATCATTGCAAGAGTAGCAAACTGTATCATCACATGACAAGACTTCTGTATAATTGCCAGACAATCATACAGTACCATTGCAAAATAAACATATTGTTACATGATTGCCTATTGTATAATTGCCAAACAAGCATACAGTATCATTGCAAGACAACAAGCCAGTATCATTGCCAGACAAGCATACAGTATCATTGCTAGATAAGCATACAGTACCATTGCCAAACAAACATATTGTTACATAATTGCTTATTGTATAATTGCCTGACATGCATACATTATCTTTAAAAGAAAAGCATACAGTATCTTTTCCAGACTAGCATACAGTATTATTGCCAGACTAGCATACAGTATAATTGCCAGACAAGCCTACAGTATAATTGCCAGACAACAATACAGTATAATTGCCAGACAACAATGCAGTATAATTGCCAGACAAGCATACACTTTAATTGCCATATAATTGTCAGACAAGCCTACAGTATAATTGCCAGACATGCATACAGTACAATTGCCAGACAAGCATACATTATAATTGTCAGACAAGCATACAGTATAATTGCCAAACAAGCATACAGTATCTTTTCCAGACTAGCATACAGTATTATTGCCAGACTAGCATACAGTATAATTGTCAGACAAGCATACAGTATCATTGCCAGACAAGCATACAGTATAATTGCCAGACTAGCATACAGTATAATTGCCAGACTAACATACAGTATAATTGCCAGACAAGCATACATTATAATTGCCAGACTAACATACAGTATAATTGCCAGACAAGCATACATTATAATTGCCAGACTAACATACAGTATAATTGCCAGACAAGCATACATTATAATTGCCATATTATTGCCAGAGAAGCCTACAGTAAAATTGCCAGACAAGCCAATTGTATAATTGCCAGTCAAGCATACAGTATCATTGCCAGACAAGCATACAGTATCATTGCCAGACAAGCATACAGTATCATTGCCTGATAAGCATACAGTATCATTGCCAGACAAGCATACAGTATCATTGCCTGATAAGCATACAGTATCATTGCCAGACAAGCATACAGTACAATTGTTAGACTTCTATAAAGTATAATTGCCAGACAAGCATACAGTATCATTGCCAGACAAGCATACAGTATCATTGCCAGACAAGCATACAGTATCATTGCCTGATAAGCATACAGTATCATTGCCAGACAAGCATACAGTATCATTGCCTGATAAGCATACAGTATCATTGCCAGACTAGCATACAGTATCATTGCCAGACAAGCATACAGTGTAATTGCCAGACAACAATACAGTATCAATGCTAGACAAGTTTATCATACCACTGCCAGACATGAGTATAGCATTATTTCAAGAATGTATACAGTATAAATATAGGACAAGCATACAGTATAAGACAAGACAAGGCTATATTATCATTACAGGACAAGACTACAGTATCATGTAAGACAAGCATGCAGCAGAATTGCCAGATAAGCATACAGTGTCATGCAAGATAAGACTACAGCATCATTGCACGATAAGCATACAGTATCATTGCAAGATAAGCAAACAATATCATTGCAGGACAAGACTACAGTATCATTGCAAGATAAGCGTACAATATCATTGCAAGACAAGCATACAGTATCATGCAAGACAAGACTACAGCATCATTGCACGATAAGCATACAGTATCATGCAGGACAAGACTACAGCATCATTGCACGATAAGCATACAGTATCATTGCAAGATAAGCATACAATATCATTGCAAGACAAGCCTACAGTATCATGCAAGACAAGACTACAGCATCATTGCACAATAAGCATACAGTATCATTGCAAGATAAGCATACAATGTCATTGTAACACAAGACTACAGCATCATTACACGATAACAATACAGTATCATTGCAAGATATGCATACAATATCATTGAAAGACCAGACTACAGTATCATTACAGGACAAGCATACGACCAGGATACAGTATACTTGCAAGAGAAGATTACATTATCATTGCCTAATAAACATACATCATCATTGCAAGATAAGCATACAGTATCATTGCTAGATAAGCATACAGTATCATTGCTAGATAAGCATACAGTATCATTGCAAGATAAGCATACAGTATCATTGCTAGATAAGCATACAGTATCATTGCAAGAAAAGCATACAGTATCATTGCAAGATGAGCATACACCAGCATTGCCAGACAAGCATACACTACAGTATCATTGCCAGACAAGTATACTGTATAATTGCCAGACAATCATACTGTATCATTGCCAGACAAGCATATAGTATCATTGCCAGAAAAGCATACAGTATCATTGCCAGAAAAGCATACAGCATCATTTCCAGACAAGCATTCAGTATCATTGCAAGACAAGCATTCAGTATCATTGCCAGGCAAGGGTACAGTTTCAATGTAACACAAACATGCAGCCCAGTGACAGAAGCCTGAAAATTTGGGTGATCAACACGATTTAGCCAATGTTGTTACCAGAGAGTGAGTAACCAAGGTGCTGATCAGACTGCTCAGATGAAGTGTAACCTGATCTTCACCTTTGTTGTTGGCATACAACAGATTAAATTTTTCTCATGACCTATTTTATATTGGAACAGTTGAGGTAATGCAGCTCAACAAAATTTGATTGTAAAATTGTAAATATGTTCTTACTAATCAGTTTTAACAATGAGACGGTTCTTTTGGTTACCCAAAACATATATTTTGGTTGAGAAATAAGAAAATTAAATTTTTGGTACACACTCTAACTAAAGGCCTGATGCAGCTATTCTTACAGGTTTTCTGAGGCTCTGGATCAGACCCCTTTTCCACAAAAATTGACAATTTTTTTCCATTATTTTCTTTTTTGGGTGGTGCTCATTTGATGCAACTCCTTTCCAATGAGGACCATATAATATGTTTTCGCAGAGATATAAGAAATACCTCTTATCTGGGGGTATAATTACGGCAATTAACACTGTTTTTTGTTAATTACAGTAATTTACCTGCTTTTTAAAAAATGGTGATGGCATTCTTAAGACCGTTTTAGCAAAGCTAAGGGAAATATTTTCTTTGCAGCTAATGTAAATTATATAATTATGGCTAGTAATGTAGCACAAAGCGCTTATTATTTTCTTGTTCTCTGAGTACAAGTATTTCTTTTATTCTAATGGTAAAAATAGCTCTCCCACCTAGTCATCAAGTTATTAAAGAAAAATGAAAACAACACAAAAAGGTAGCAATCTAAGTTAGCATAATTTGTAGTGTGTCAGGTTTCATCCAGGAGGAGACGTGACAAAAAAGTGAACATTACATTTTGTTATCTCCCGACGAAGTCGGAGGGATATAGTTTTGGCGTCGTCCGTGCGTGCGTCCGTCCGTCCGTCTGTCCGTCCATTCCGTCCGTCCGTCCGTCCGGAACCATATCTCAGTACCTATTGGTCAGATTTGATTCATTCTTGGTACAAATGATAAGTACCATGGACTCTCAAACATCCAATAAGTTTGGTCAAAATCAACCCCTTAACACTTGAGTTATTGCCCTTGTTTTAGTATAGGCAATTATAAGGCAAAACCTATATTAGCTTTTTTGTGTGATGATCTTCACATTTTATCAAAGCTATTATATTTAACAACTTCTCACTATTAGACCATGATTGCCAAGTGCCTGTAGATAAGCATGGCAGTGTCAAAGTTTTACCCCACCCCCTTTAACCCCACTTAAGGGGTCAAAGGTCAAATATTTAAATTTCGCAATAACTAAGGCAATTGTTAATATCTTTTGCTGAAATTTTGCATACAGGCAGAGCAGCAATAGATATGAAACATATCAAACGGGATTTCAGTTTGAAGGCCTGGGTCCGAGCCTGTTGGGTGGACTCAGGGGGTGGGGCCGAGGTCAAAATTAAACTTTTTCAGAATATTGTCATGTTGCATATCAAATTAAAGCTGACGACGCTGGCAGCAACATGGTAGCAAATATTTTGCCCACAGACACACCCTCGACCCAGGGGGTGGGGTCAAAAGGTCAAACTATATCTTTTTTCTGAAAGTAGTCATGTTGCATATCAAATTAAAGCTGACAACGCTGGTAGCAACATGGTAGCAAATATTTTGCCCACAGACACACCCTCGACCCAGGGGGTAGGGTCAAAAGGTCAAACTATATCTTTTTCTGAAAGTAGTCATGTTGCATGTCAAATTAAAGGGAATTGATCACAGAGCACCATGAAAGCAAATATGCTGTCATTACACACACCAACAACCCAGTGGGGTGGGGTCAAAAGGTCATTTTCTTTTTCTTTTCTAAAAGTGGTCATGTTGCATATCAAATGAAAGTGGAAGAAGTGTAGACCTACATGCAAGGTAACACTTTGAATTTACACACACCCTTGACCTCTGGGGTTGGGTTTAAAGGTCAGATATTGAAATTGTGCCGATGTAAGTATATTTTTTATTAAACTAAGCACTAAAGCATACTTGACAGGTGTTTGTTATGATCTGAATGATACTGAAGGTGAACTAAGACTTAGATAAATGGGATTTATGTTTTGTGATTAACATGTTTCTCTCAAATAACCCTTCGTCGGGGGATATAAATTCGTCGAATTTGTCTTGTTTATTGTGGGATATATCCATGTGTCCCTATCTTTTGATATCATGTTTTGATCAATGAAACTTAGAACCTTTTTACTGTAAGAAGAAGAAAATAAAATTGATAATCTTGTCAAGACAATGTGAACAGCTTATGCTTCCTTGTTCTTTGTATTTCTAGGTCTGCATGACATTTCTCAAATATTTCAAAAATTGCAAAAATCTATCCCAAGCAAATTATTATTGACCTACATTCAGGACTTTTGTTAAGAGTGCATATCGAAAAACTAATTTTCTTATTTCTCAACCAAAACATATGTTGTGGGTACTTAAAAGAACCGTCTCATCGATATGTTAAAACTGATGGGTAAGAAAATATTTACAATTATACACTCAAAATTTTTGTTTATCTAAACCTGTGCACATTCATAAACAATGAAAAACAAATTGACCTAATAGATGTTGACATTTAAAAAGTATGTGAAGTGTTGAAAATCTGGGCTATTAGGCCCAGATTTTCAACACTTCACATACTTTTTAGTGTCCAGGGGGAGCCAACTCTGCTCTTATTGCTGCTAGAAATAGCTTGTATGACTGATTTGAACGTGCAACCTGAAGAAATAGCTTGTATGACTGATTTGAACGTGCAACCTGAAGTTCTATTAATAGATGGGATATAAAATGTACAACATTTGTGGTATTTATCATCAGTCAAAGGTTTAGGGGCATCTGTTTTCATCTCACAGGTGTAATATCAACCTTATGAATACTACATCACAGTGAAGCAGAAAATATACTTTGTCATATTTCAAGTTTAAATGAGGCTTAACATTTTTGCATTCTTAACTGGGCCACAAGCCCAGATAAGGTACAGGCAATTAAAATCATCCCAAAAACAATTTGAATTACTGTGACTGTGGGTGTAATGATAGCGATATTACTGCATATACCATATGGCTCTTTCTCCGGGCCCTGTAGTGAAATTGTTAGCTAGTCCGAATGAGTATGATCCCTGCCAGGCCCCACACTTTCGTGGGGATTGATCATGACTATTTTCTATGGCCATTCTCCTCCTGCTGATTCAAGAATGCTTGTTGTCAGTTACAAGCCTAAGTATGTGCAACCGCTTAGTCTAAGCTTGCCCAGAAAAAAGTGTGATTAGGTTAACTGTCTTGGCATGAACGTTAAACCAAAATCAAACAAAAAAGTAAGGCTTTTTCCTATCTGGCACAGGACATTTGAGCAGAAAATCAGAAGGTCATAATGGACATTTGAGCGAAAAAGAAATTACAGGTACATATAAATTGTACAGGTAAATAGTGTTCACCTTTACAATTATACGAAGCAAAATCCAGGCTGTTGGTGAAGAAGCGCTACAGCCTCGTGATTTAATGAGCAACTGAGCAATCTTTGTTCTGGCTAACAGATGGGGCGCAGGTATACAGGGAATCCGCTCAAAAGGGTTATTTTCCTTTTTGCTCAAATGTCCACTTTTTTGCTGCTCAAGTGTCCGTTTATTTCCGCTCATCTGTTCTCTCAATCCACTCAAACATCCTTCGCCGCTCCTTTCCTGTGAGTAATTAATATGCAGTTGACAGTCTTTATTGGTGTTAAAAATGTTCTGAAAATACATGGGTGATAGTTTCGGGATTATTCCTGAATTCAGGATTTTAAGGCTGCAAATTACTGAGTTACTGAGTTACTCTGTTTATAATAGCTTCTCTGATTTATATTTAGTATATCTATAAGACAATTGGCCATTTAAACTTGAAATTTTTAATATATCTTAGACATAAGTTTGAAGATTTGAAGTTAGAAATTTGAACTTTTCCCCATGCTTCTAGATTTTTTTAATTGTTTTGGAAGAGAGAAAGAAACCCCATCTTGTGCCCTAAAAGTTTTACCACATTGTAATGCATCTGGGAGTGATATAACAAAATGTATTAAAATCGATAAACTGCTAGTGATTTATATATTTAATATCATTACGTAATGATGTCAATAGCAATACTTGTGTAGATAATGACAAAATCCAAACATATTCATGCCAAAAAATGCAATTTCAAAGTAATTTTAATGTCATCTAACATTCATGCTCTTGTATTTGAATTTATTAAATTTGTTGCGAGAAAACGATAAAATGCTTGTCAAGCCTTGCACTTTATCTCTTTTCCTCGACTTGTTTAATAAATTCAATAATACATAACATGTAAGATGATCCTCTATGAATGCGGAAGTGAATATTGTAAATAGTGGGTGCTTTGTCACTGTGAGGTGGCAATACTAGGCTGAAAGAAAAAATGTATATCAGACATAGATCATATTAATGCTTCATTCAAAAAAAAACAAATGGGCTAGCACATGAGTTTCGGACTTCCTTGAGCATCCTCCCCAGTATAGCTAAAGCCTTCACTGCTTTCACACTCATAGTATGGAAGTATAGCATGCTTCATGCCAAAAACTGGATATCTAGCGGCACTAGATAGCTCTGCATATTCCTTTTAAAAAGTATATTGCTTTATGCTTGTAATAATCTTATGTAATCATGCCTTCAATTAAGAGTGCATAACAGAAAAATATTTTTCTCAATTCTCAACCAAAACATATGTTGTGGGTACTCAAAAGAACCATCTCAGTGAGACTGTTCTTTTGAGCACCCAAAACATATGCTAAAATTTATGGGTAAGAAAATATTTGCAATTTTTTGCTGAAAAGTTTTGTTTGCAATGTAAGTTTCATTTTCGCATGGGTTTGTCACAATATCATATGAAGTATCATTTGGTCATTGTTTTTCAATGAGTGTGATATGGTATTATTAAAAGATCAGAGATCTGGTCTGGTTCATTACTGTTTTCAAGTTTTATGACCCCAGTATCTAAGTATTGGGTTCTTTAGTCTGTGTGTGAGTGCAACAAACTTAAATTCTAACTACTGTTGAATCACATTGTGTTCTGGCAGGCCTCCAGATAAGAATGTAACTGAAAATTATTTTCTTATTTCTCAACCAAAACATATGTTGTGGGTGCTCAAAAGAACCATCTCAATGAGACAGTTCTTTTGAGCACCCAAAAACACATGTTTAGACTGATGAATAAGAAAATAATCCCAATTTTATGCTTTAGAATTTTGCTTAACTGGCCCTATAGTGCTACTGGGTATTTGTGCCTCACAAACACATCACTTGCTTTAATTTGAAAAAAAAATTGCATGTTATATTATTAGGGCAAATACAGTACTATATTTATGAGATAGATTTGGTGCCAAATTGATGTTCATCAGCATCTTACAATAAAATCTGATCTTTTTCAGAATTCAGATGTACTGGAGGACCTCAAAGAAATAAAGTCCAAGTTCAAGAGCTGGATATACTCTATAGTTCACTAGGTAAATGCCCACCTGTGCAGTTGAGCTATATTTCTAGGTTTTGGTCACTATCATACTTTGTTGAGTGAGCAGTAAAGACTCTGGTGTGATTATGTGGATGTGCATGCTATAATTAGCCTTGCCTGGTCCAGGACTTTAGTTAAGAGTGCGTACCAAAAAATAATTTTCTTACGTCTCAACCAAAGCATATTTTGTAGGTACTCCAAAAACCGTCTAAATGAGACGGTTCTTTTGAGCACCCAAAACACATGTTAAAACTGATGAGTAAGAAAATATTTACAATTTTACGCTCAAAAATTTTGTTTATCTAAACCTATGCTGGTCACATGTGCCAGCTTATTTTACTTTTTCAATGAACAAAATTTAATGTTTTGGGTTCAGTCAACAGCATTATACCCGGCCGCCTTAGCTCAGTCGGTAATTTGTCTGACTGCAGATCCAGGGGTAGCGAGTTCGATCCCGGCCCGGTCCCATACTTTCATGGAGATTGATCATGAAATAATCTCTACGCTATTCTCCTCCCTTTCGCTGATTCAAGAAGGGTTGTTGTCAGTTACAAGCGAAGGTATGTGCACAAAGTACTGGTTAGCTCGCCCAGGAAAAAGTGTGGTTTGGTGAACTGACGATCCCGACATGACCATAGCTGTTGACTGGGACATAAAGCATCAAACCAAACAAACAAAAGCATTAATCAAATGGTCTACAGAATTAAACAGTCTACAGCATTATAGTATCAATCTACAACATCAAACAATCTACATCATCAAACAAACAGTCTACATTATAAAACAAGCAGTATACAGCATCAAACAGTATACAGCACTAAACAATCTACAACATTAAACACTCTACAACATCAAATAAAGACAGTCTACAGCATTAAACAATCTACAGCATGAAACCAACATTATACAGCATTTAATTGTCTACAGCATGAAACCAACATTATACAGTATCAAACATTCTACAGCATAAACAATTCTACAGCATCAAAGATTCTAAACACCAAACAGTCTACATAATCAAACATTCTACAGTATCAGTCCACAGAATCAAGCAGTCTACAGCATTGTTCATTCAAAAGTCTACATCAAACATTTTGCTGTACCATCATACATTCTACAATAAGAAACAGTCTACAGCAACAAACATGTAACTATAAACATATCAAACAGTCTACAGCAACAGTCAATAGCAACAAACAGTCTACAGCAACAAACAGTCAATAGCACCAAACAGCCTACAGCAACAAACATGTAAATATTAACATATCAAACAGTCTACAGCAACAGTCAATAGCAACAAAAAGTGTACAGCAACAAACATGTAACTACAAACATATGAGACAGTCATTGCATCAATCGGATTACAGTATCAAACAGTCTATAGCAACAAACAGTCTACAGCAAGCAACAGTCTACAGCTACAAACATGTAACTACAAACATACCAGACAGTCTACAGCAACAAACATACCAGACAGTCTACAGCAACAAACATACCAGACAGTCTACAGCAACAAACATATCAAACAGTCTACAGCAACAAACAGTCAATAGCAACAAACAGTCAATAGCAACAAATAGTCTACAGCAACAAACAGTCTACAGCAACAAACAGTCAATAGCAACAAACAGTCTACAGCAACAAACAGTCAATAGCAACAAACAGTCTACAGCAACAAACAGTCTACAGCAACAAACAGTCTATAGCAGCAAACAGTCTATAGCAGCAAACAGTTTACAGCAACAAACAGTCTATAGCAGCAAACAGTTTACAGCAACAAACATATGAAACAGTCTATAGCAACAAACAGGCAATAGCAACAAACAGTCTACAGCAACAAACAGTCTACAGGAACAAACAGTCTACAGCAACAAACAGTCTATAGCAGCAAACAGTTTACAGCAACAAACATATGAAACAGTCTATAGCAACAAACAGGCAATAGCAACAAACAGCCTACAGCAACAAACATGTAACTACAAACATATGAGACAGTCATTGCATCAATCAGATTACAGTATCAAACAGTCTATAGCAACAAACAGTCTACAGCAAGCAACAGTCTACAGCTACAAACATGTAACTACAAACATACCAGACAGTCTACAGCAACAAACATACCAGACAGTCTACAGCAACAAACATACCAGACAGTCTACAGCAACAAACATATCAAACAGTCTACAGCAACAAACAGTCAATAGCAACAAACAGTCAATAGCAACAAACAGTCTACAGCAACAAACAGTCTACAGCAACAAACAGTCAATAGCAACAAACAGACTACTGCAACAAACAGTCTACACCAACAAACAGTCTACAGCAACAAACAGTCTACAGCAACAAACAGTCTACAGCAACAAACAGTCTACAGCAACAAACAGTCTATAGCAGCAAACAGTCTATAGCAGCAAACAGTTTACAGCAACAAACATATGAAACAGTCAATAGCAACAAAAAGGCAATAGCAACAAACAGTCTACAGCAACAAACAGTCTACAGCAACAAACAGTCTACAGCAACAAACATGTAACTACAAACATATCAAACAGTCTACAGCAACAAACAGTCTACAGCAGCAAACAGTCAATAGCAACAAACAGTTCACAGCAACAAACAGTCTACAGCAAACAAACAGTCTACAGCAACAAACAGTCAATAGCAACAAACAGTTTACAGCAACAAACAGTCTATAGCAGCAAACAGTTTACAGCAACAAACATATGAAACAGTCTATAGCAACAAACAGGCAATAGCAACAAACAGCCTACAGCAACAAACATGTAACTACAAACATATCAGTCTACAGCAACAAACAGTCAATAGCAACAGACAGTCTACAGCAACAGTCAATAGCAGCAAACAGTCTACAATAACAAACAGTCAATAGCAACACACAGTCCACAGCAACAAACAGTCAATAGCAACAAACATGTAACTACAAACATATGAAACAGTCTACAGCAACAAACAGTCAATAGCAACAAACAGCCTACAGCAACAAACAGTCAAAAGCAACAAACAGTCTACAGCAACAAACAGTCAATAGCAACAAACAGTCAATTGCAACAAACAGTCAATAGCAACAAACAGTCAATAGCAACAAACATGTAACTACAAACATATGAAACAGTCTACAGCAACAAACAGTCAATAGCAACAAACAGTCTACAGCAACAAACTGTCAATAGCAACAAACAGTCAATAGCAACAAACATGTAACTACAAACATATGAAACAGTCTACAGCAACAAACAGTCAATAGCAACAAACGGTCAATAGCAACAAAAATTCAATAGCAACAAACAGTCAATAGCAACAAACATGTAACTACAAACATATGAAACAGTCTACAGCAACAAACAGTCAATAGCAACAAACAGTCAATAGCAACAAACAGCCTACAGCAACAAACATGTAACTACAAACATATGAAACAGTCTACAGCAACAAACAGTCTACAGCAACAAACAGTCCACAGCAACAAACAGTCCACAGCAACAAACATGTAACTACAAACATATGAAACAGTCTACAGCAACAAACAGTCTACAGCAACAAACAGTCCACAGCAACAAACAGCCTACAGCAACAAACATGTAACTACAAACATATGAAACAGTCTACAGCAACAAACAGTCAATAGCAACAAACAGTCAATAGCAACAAACAGCCTACAGCAACAAACATGTAACTACAAACATATGAAACAGTCAGCTGCATCAAACAGACTACAGTATCAAACAGCCTACAAAATCATACATTATGCTGCATCAAATATTCTGCAAATTGAATGGTGGTGCAAGGCCATAATAATCAAATGATCCCTGCAAACTTCTTTATTCTGTCAGTGCTCTAGATGAGTGAAATGTTGATGCAGCAGAATAGACTACAGCTGAGAGAGATAGATATATTCTGTTACAGATTCTTTAAATCATTGGAAAGGTTACTATGTCATGCCAGTACAGTCTCATAGAGCTCTGCCTTCAGCCAGAATGTCTGAAAAGAGCCCCTATATCAATATAAGGTGATAACTGAAGGCACTTAACCCTTAAAACGCCCCCCCAAAAAATGCATCTGAAAATGTCGTCTGCTGCAAAAACTTGCCTAACATTACTGACCAATTAAGTATAGAAGCAATCAGTGTGGACCTAGAACAGACTGCTCCTATAGGAGCAGTCTGATCTGGGTCCACACTGTTTGCCATAGAGGCTTCTTAAACATTACAGCAGACGAGAAAAGCAGATGACTTTTGTTGCGATTGGGGCTTTAAGGGTTAACTCTATTCTTGCAAGCACAACTTTTGTTGTCTGCTGATAACCTTTGCAAACAGTTTAAACCCAGATCAGGACCAACAGAATGTTGGTCCTGATATGGATCCAAACCGTTTGACACTCTTGTAGTGTTCCTGAAAGAATTTTTTTGAAAAGGATAACTTTGAAAAAATGTCAGCAGACGACAACAAAAGCATGAAAAATAACCCAGCATGCAAAGAGTTAAAAAAAATCATGATTTTTTTTTGTCCTCTATTATTTTTTTTCGAAAAATTCTTTCAGAAATATCAACAGAGTGTCAGACAGTTTGGATCCGGATCAGCCTGGGTGCAAACTGTTTTCCAAGGTTATCAACAGCAGGGCTCAATATGTCACTGGCAGGTGGGTTAATTATCAATATTTCAACAAAATGTCAAAGTTTAATTTGGCAGCTTCTTATGTCTGTTGGGTATTTATAATTTTGAAGAAATTTTCAGCAAAATTCTTGTTGTAATATATTCTGTCTTGCACTTTGACTCTTTGAATGCTTGGAAAATTTCACATGCCTTTTTTGTTGTCTGCTGATTTTTTTCAAATTATTTTTCAAAAAATTCTGTCACGAATACCATCAGAGTGTCAAACATTAGACTTGACATTTTATCTGGCCTGATCCGAGTCCAAACTGTTTTCAAAAAGTAAGTGAGTATGATCGGGAAATACCACAATCACACACTGCAGACCAACCCACATGCCGTGAGGAAGTCACAGAATATTTACAGTAACAAAACAAAGCAACCAGCTCTCTCTTCCTCTTCAAGATGATTGCAAAACTGGAAAGGACACAAAGTAATGCACAACAAAACAAAGACAAACATAGAACCCCCACAACCAATGGGAAGCACACCAAACAACATATCAACAACAACAGAATCATCGTCTTAGAACGGACAGCAGCCTAAGCCACCGGGGGGCTTAAATGCATTTTACTGGTACCAAATCTTTGCCCTAGACTCTGTTGTTGTTAAAACACAAAATTGTTTAGCCCACATGGAGGCTTCATGGACTGGTATCCTGGGTCAGGTTGTATCGATTCCTGATCTTTGCCCTCCTTCTTTCTTTCTTAACTAAACAGTGTATCATCACAGAGAAACAATCAAATCAAAATAACACACTATTATGAAACAAAGAAAAGGGCTCATGACTCGCAGATAGTCAGAGCTAAAGGAAACCTCAAGTTGAGCTACAGTGGGCCCAGCCAACGACAAGCATTAGGCACCAACCAACCAAAGTTTATTCTAATGCACTTGCAAATGCAATGCGACGTCTGATTGGATAGGGTCATAAATTTGCGACAGTATATTATGCGATATACTGTTGCAAACCCAACGTCATTACATAACGTCGCTTTTCATTGGTTGACAAGTGAATATATGCAGCTGGCAAGCGGTTTTATGCAGCTGGACGTAGGCCCAACAAAGTACATTTTCACTGTCTTTTTGAAGGGAAAATGTTAATTGTGCATTAGAATGGGGATAACCATATTCAAAATTTTCATTTGGGGAGGTATATCGTTGGATATATGTTTATCCAGTCGGGGTGACAAATCGCAATCAAAAACCCTGTTTCTAAAGATTATTGATCTAAGTTCATTGATAGTATTAACGTTTTGATTGATGCCTATCCGATGTGAAGATAATCAGATAAAATTTGGGGAAGGATTGTAGTATGTCATAAAATCCCGTCCCTACATAACTGAAAGATTGTTGATGGGACATAAAGAATTAAATCAAACAAACAAACATGTCATAAAAATATCGAGCTTGATAAGGGTTATTAGGGCAGAAAACTGTTGCTGTATTATTAACCTTTTTATCCAGCTGATAAATTCACCTGACTCACCTGTACTTTAACTTGTTTCTCCCTTGTTGCGCTGATCACTTTTGCAAACAGTTTAGACCCAGATCAGGCCTGGCAGAATGTCAGGCCTGATCTGGAACTAAATTGTTTGACACTAATGGTATTCCCAAATTATTATTTTTTAAAAGTTTATTTTGAAAAAAATCAGCCGACTACAAATTATCATGAAACATTTCCCTACATGCAAAGAGTTAAATTGCAAGATCAGATAGTTCCGTCAGAAGCAGAATGATCGGTATCACGCTTCAGAGCCAGCATGTGATTTGCAGTGGCAGATCCAAATGCGAACCCCCTTTGAGACAATTATTCCATTTTCATAGAGAATTTTAGAAAAATTAGGAAAAATTAAAAATTCAATTAACAAATCTAAACCCCCTTTGTAAATTTCAACGGCTTATCAAGAAATCTTGTGATTTGGTACCTATTGCATCGGCCAGCAGCCAAGGCTCCGATCAGCCTGCTCACCTGATATATGCATAGTATAGAAGTTATGAAAGATAACAATTCTCAGAACTAAGACCCCACTGGTTGGCTGTGCACGCAACATATATCTAACCCTAATGGATTCTTCCTTCTGGTTTCTTACAATAAACTTGGGATGGTCCATTGTAAATATTGAGGGGTCACAGTGTATAGTTTCTTAACAGCATTGTATTTTCCTTTAAGTTTGATACAATTAGGTATTCTTGGTTAAATGTATATATTGAAGGGTCACAGGTTATAATTCCCCCCCCCCCCCCCCAAAAAAAAAGGAAGTATTTTTTTCTCTAAAGATCTAAAGATCAGTTTTGTCTTAGCAAACAGTGCAGACCGTGAAGAAATGCCGCATATTGCGGCATCTCATCTGGTCTTCACTGTTTACTAAAGTACCCATTAGTGGGTATCCAGAAGTACCCAGACTACAAATGGTTTATTAGATAGACTTGTGTATAGTTTCAGGGATAATCAGGGTATCACTGGAAATAAGAAGAAAAGAGCTGACGCAATGTCCAAATTGCTGGTAGGTTTTGGATGCCGTTGAGATCAACAGTTGTTGTGGTGCTCTTTTTGAAGCATCTCTTTGAGGCACTTGCAATAAGAACCCACTAGATGTTTTTGTATTGAGAATTAAAAAAAGATGTGCATGGGTGAATGTTTTCAGGATTAGTCCTGAATTTAGGATTTTGAGGCTGACTTTCCACAGAAAGTCAGCCTCAAAATGCTGAATTAGGGGGATCATAACAGCTTCTCAGATTAATTTCAGAGATTTGGAAGTTCAGGATTTTGGACATTTTGAACTTTCACCCATGGATGTGTATCCCCTCATCTAGAGCTACCCTATTCGACCTAGTAAGTGCACTGTGCCCAAAACATTTTCAAAATTCTATAATTTGAAAAAAAAAATGTAGATCCGGATCAGCTGGCTTCTGATAAAGCCAGCAGATTAGGAATGACACTTTTTCATTTCATGATGAATCCATATTTATTATTTTATTATAACACCCTTGGATTAGGAGCCGCTGTGCTGTAGTGCATAAACACCACTAAACTTGTAAACCAGGGGTCGCGGGCTCGATCCCCGACTTCACCAGTCTGTCGGATGAGACTTGAAGCTGTGGCCTCCTCTCCATATGACCTTAGCTGTTTTTGGGATGTTAAACATAAACACATACATACGTGCACCATTTGATTGACTTTCATTAAGTGCAAAAAAAACAACGGCACAACGTACAGTAAATAATCTAAAATTTAAACAGGTGTTGCCTGCCATAAAGGCTTAGACAAACAGAGCAGGCCCAGATCAGACTGCTCATCAGGGTCTTCCCTGTTTGCTTTTCCGTGAGTTCCAGCACTGATAACCTACATTTCATTTGAGATATGAAAGAGAAAAGTGTTCAGAACTTTAAAACATTTACCGTAAATGGTGTCATGGGTGAAAGTTTTCAGGATTATTCCTGAATTCAGGATTTTGAGGCTGACTTTCCATAGAAAGTCAGCCTCAAAATGCTGAATTAAGCGGATTATAATGGCTTCTCTGATTTATATTCAGGTTATATAAAGACAAATTACAATGATATTGTTAATCTTTTCTGGTCATACTGCATGTATTAAAATTTAATATTTTAAGTTCAGTATTTTGGAAATTTTGTACTTTCACCCATGTGGTGTGTGTTGTGCCCTCATATGAGCATGTGTGTTTATTAGGGCAAATACAGTATCTTACAAAATGTTCGTAGTATCTTACAAAATGTTCAATGTCTATAGAGGTTCTCTGTACTTTTGTCAGCAGAAAAATGAATAATTCATTGGAAGGAATAATTGGATATTTGAAACTGTATCATTTTTCCCCCATCAAACTATAAAGGTTAGTGCTTTTTTGAATCATCTCACTTAGTGGATTCATTTTTATACCCATAAGATAGGTTTGATTGGAAAGGATCAAGAATTATCATTAATACATAGGTTGAGATCAACTAAATTTTTTGGCATAAAATTGTGAATATTTTCTTAACCATTAGTTTTAACCTAGTTTTTGGGTGCTCAAAAGAACCGTCTTATTGAGACGGTTCTTTTGAGTACCCACAACATATGTTTTGGTTGAAAAATAAGGAAATTGAATGGTAGTTATGCGGTCTTATCTAGGGACGCTGGTTCTGTTGATGTCCTCCAGACACATTAGCACCAGTGTGAACTTTAAATAGCTTGAGTATATGCCCACTTTAATGTTGATGGATTGCCGCCTACATCATATTTGTGACCCTTTCATTACTGGTGGAATCTAATGTTCAGATCAAAACAACAGCTGTGTGTTTGGGTTCGAGCCTCACCGGCGTCACTGCGTTGTGGTCCTTGAGCAAGACACATTATAAATTTTATCCTAGCTTAGTACTGGTTCAACCCAGGAAGACCCGTCCCTATATAACTGAAAGATTGTTGATGGGACGTAAAGAACAGCTGTGATGGTCTATAATACATTCTTAGGGGTCACATTTTGGAAGTTATATGTTATATTGATCAGTGATTACATGCCAAAATTGCAGTAAAACCTGTGTAAAACGGCCACTCTCAAAAAGTCCGAAAATTGGTTTTCAAGACCAATTATCGCTTAATGCAGGTCAAAAGTATTGCAGAATGCTTCAGAGGGAGCATTTTTCAATACTTTAGCCTGTCATTAAGCTACCATTTGTCATTAAGATCTTGGTTTTGTCTATTTTTGAGTGGCCGTTTTGTGTTAACCAGACAGTAAAAAAAAAAAAAAAGTTTGGTTTCCGTTACCCTACTGATCCTTATAATTTGGGGCCTACTCAAACTACTTCTTTGGAGATTGTTCTTGAAATATTTTTTACAGTCATTCTCCTCCTTCCACTGAATCAAGAAGGGCTGTTGTCAGTTACAAGCAAAAGTGTTTGCACTAAGTACTTGTTAACCGCTTAGTCTAAGCTTGCCCAGGCAAAGTGTTGTCAGGATAACAGACCATCTTGACAACAAAACGATGAAACTTATGCCAGTCCATTGCAAACCACCAATCCATTCCATATGCTGTAGAAAGGCATTCAGTTCACCTGTACTATTTACCTTAAGAATGTAACCTGTGACCTTTATTTTTTTCCATGCTGGAGAAAAATGTGACAGAGATAATAAAATATTAATGAATTCACTGAAATTTTCAGAATCACTATGCAACAAATTGTCACCAAATTGCATAGAATATCTGTTCACTGGTTGGCTTGGCAAGGATGGGAGTGTGACCTCACATGGTACCAGAGATTTTTTTCCTTACAAAGCCCCCCCCCCCCCCCTTAAAAAACTCATTCCGAATTCCAAGCCTTACAATACATCCAATGCCTGATACTATTATTGAGCAGAGGATTTTCAAATGCTTTGGGGGAGATGTGATACATAATTAAAAAATATTTTTTCTTATACCTCAACCAAAATACATGTTGTGGGTGTAAACATATGTTTAAATTGATGGATAAAAAATTGTGTGTTAGGGGAAAGTGATCTTTTCAGATCATTAATAGATCTAGTGATGTCAAGAATAGACCATAATTTGTCACATAGTTCATATCTTCTCCGATTGGTTAGGTCATGTGTTTCTGGAGGGCTTAAAGAGCTTATAAAATATCTTTTTTGCGGTTTGGCATTTAGCAAAGCAAGCTGCAGAAAATGTCAAAACCTGGATACGAGACAAAGCACGTCTCCTTATATAGTCTTGTTCTTGAGAAGGGTAGGCATATTCACATGGGTGAAAGTTTTTATGATTAATTTTTAGGCCAACAAAATCCTGAATTAGATAGATTATTCCAGTTTCTCTGATTTACTTTCAATGTATCTTGAGACAATTTAATATCCATTTAAACTTGAATTTGGCAATATTTTATTAGTATTTTATTTTAAAGGCATACTGCAAGTTTTAAGATTTAAATTTCTAAACCTCCGGATTTTGGAGATTTTTTAATTTTCACCCATGAATAAATCATCATGTGATTTTGGATATATGTGGTAAAAGGACTATCAGCAAATTATTTTTGATAACTAAGATAAGATTTCTGAACTTTTTGGAATATTTACAATATATATTAATTACATCTCCAGGACTTAAGTTAAGAGTGCGTATCGAAAAACTCATTTTCTTTTTTCTCAACCAAAACATATGTTGTGGGTACTCAAAAGAACCGTCTCAATGAGACGGTTCTTTTGAGCACCCAAAACATATGTTAAAACTGATGGGTAAGAAAGAAAATATTATAATTTTATGCTCAAAAATTTTGTTTTTCTAAACCTGTGATCTCTTTGCAGGGTTGTAAGCTATGGTGACTTGGATGAGGACAAGAGCTCCTTGTTTCTCTTTATGGAATTGGTTTCAGCGTTGAAAATTTGTAACAACTCCCATGTCAAATCCATCTCCCAATCAACCAACCAGCTAATCAGTGACTGTCAACTGTCTAAGTATAGGGAGGCAGCTTCATATTCTAGTTTCCAGTGATCTTGCAGGTGAGTTTTGTGGTATATAAAAAAATGGTCATTTTAGATCAGTGGACTAGGCCAAATAAAAAAAATACCTGTGTTTAGGGTAACCCGACCCTACCTAAATTCACCGGTGAAATCTAGAATTTTTTACAGGTTTTCTGGAAAAAATATTATTTTTATGTGCATATTTTTTTCCAGAAAAAAATGTGTAACTACACTACCTAAATTTTCAGACCCATCACCCGAAACACACTTATTTTTTTTATTTGGCCCTATTTAAGAAGATTGTTGCAGAAAATTGACCTTTAGATTGGCTAAGCGAAAAAGGACAAAAAACGCATGAGTAAGGAAGGTTTTTTAAGTAAAAAAATCCATGCATCTAAATGTTTCATTCTTGCATGCAAATTACATTGGCATTTTGGTAAGTTAATATTCTATTATTGTTGTTTACATGTGAATTCATACTTTTGTTATGTGACCATATGGATGTGACAACTGCTTTAAACATTTCATGTTCTGACACGTAATTTTATACCCCCCGCAAACTTTGTTTGTGGTGGGTATACTGTTTTCACGTTGTCCGTATGTCCGTCCGTAACGTTTTGTTTCCTTAATAACTCGAAGAGTCACTGCTGGATTTTCAGCAAACCTTGCAAACATGTTCATATATGCAAGACAAATACTTTAGACAAAAAAGTAAGGGCTAGAAGCCAATTCTATTAGAGTTATTTCCCTTTGTAGTTCTAAATGGCTTTTAATATAGGGTTTTATGCTTATGCTATTATAGGCCATACACGGGCCGATCACCTCCTACCACAGCTTTTGATGGAACAATTTGATACTTTGCCTATACAATGTTGACACATTGAACATATGCATGAAGGAGTTTGGTTCAGAAAAAATAATTTTTGACAAAATGACAGCTGTGGGAACTTAGACAATTTTTCTCTGATAAGGTGTTTGTATATGCATAGATGGTGTCTTTATGGGCCAATCAACTCCTACCACAGCTTTTGATGGAGCAATTTGATACTTTGCCTATACAATGTAGACACATTGAACATATGCATGAAGGAGTTTGGTTCAGAAAAAATAATTTTTGACAAAATGACAGCTGTGGGAACTTAGACAATTTTTCCCTAATTAAGCTTTTGTATATGCATAGATGGTGCCTTCATGGGCCGATCAACTCCTACTACAGCTTTTGATGGAACAATTTGATACTTTGCCTATACAATATAGACACATTGAACATATGCATGAAGGAGTCTGGTTGAAAAAAAAAAAATTTTGACAAAATGACAGCTGTGAGACAATTATTCCCTTATATGGCTTTTGTATATGCATTGATAGTGCCTTTATGGGCCGATCAACTCCTACCACAGCTTTTGATGAAGCAATTTGAAACTTTGTCAATACAATGTATAAACATTGAACATATGCATGAAGGAGTTTATAATTTTTGTTTGCACAGATTCTACTGAAATCATCTTTTCAAAACTAAGGTCTGCTGATTTGAACTATAACTTGCCAAGTTTTTTCACTGTATCTTACTGTGCGGGGGGTATCTAATAAGCATTGCTTATTGACTATTTTCATTTTCATGGTGAGCTTTAATTACAAGTTTTAAGGAGTCAAAAATCTAGCAATGAGTACAGGTCCACAACTTAAGTTTTACTTGGGATATACAAAGAATGTATTCAACAGCTTGTGGACCAATATAGCGTGAAGAGAAGTCTGCATGAAATGACTGTCCTACATTATTCAAGCACTGTTCACTTGATTGTATACCAGCGGGGGCGAAGGGGATATTTTGATATTGTATATTATATATCTTTCCAACATTTTAAAAGAAAGCTTATTTCATTATTCATGAACAAAATAATGTTTATCTTATCGGAGCTCGTTGATTAACAAATTAAACACTAGGGTATATTCTACAAGGTACTTTTTACCCCTTCACCGTATCATCACGGAAAATTCTGATGTTATGAATATGCTAGTAAGAGTGATCTCCCGTGTATAGTAATTTGCGCAAGAAAAATGACTGGTATCCAACTTGCATTATGCATCATGCCTAGTGCCTTATTGTACATTGTATTTATATTACAAAATCAGAATATTATATTTGGTTTACTTCTTATGTTTTATAGGAAAGAATCGCAAGTTGAATGCTTATTGGCTGCATGCAGAAAAGAGTATGAAATATGAATTATAAATATATTTTAGAAGGATATGTTTAAGGATGTTTCTAATAAGATGCTTGCAGAAAGCAGTGAGAAATATGAATAGTACATGCGAAAGCAATCAGTAGCAACTATACAAGAACACACAGCCATGTGAAGAGTGACAAATAGTCAAGCAATATGCAATAAACTCAGCTCATACATACTAGCAATGAGCAGTTGTCACGTAGCAAAAGTGTGAATTCACAATGTAAATAACAATGATAGGATATATTTTATCATAGCGTCAATGTAATTTGCATGCAAAAATGAATCATTTTTATGAATGGATTTTTTTACTTAAAAACCCTTCCTTACGGGAACATGAAAGGAATGGATTGAAATTTTACTACCTTTACACATTTGTTTATGCTATCAGGTAAGGTGTGACAGGGACTCAAAATTTTGTGCATGTGGGGATACTGTTACCAGAATATATAATTGGATAACCATAATTATGAAATGATTATGTTTTGGACTTCTGATGCTCTCCTGTCGTGGTGTTTGAATTAACAAGTATTGGCTATATTTAGATGGGGAAACCAAGTATGCTGTATTAATTTTGCATGCATTTTTGTCAGCAAAATAAATGTTTTCCAAAACATCCTCCGGGAATACCATTTGAGTGTCAAACAGTTTGGATCCAGATAAGGACTGACATTTTGTTTGGCCTGATCTGGGTACTAACTGTTAGCAAAACAATGGCGCAGCCAGAACACTGTAAATGTTGCGCACATCAAAGGGAGACTACTGGAGCAAGCAATGCTTCCTTTAATTGCATCCCTTTTCATAATGGGAACTTCTCTTAAAGGAAAGAATTTGCTACAGGGAGCAAATTCTTTCCTTTAAGAGCAGTTCCTTTTGGTATAGAAAATCACTTACCACATTAGGTGAGCTCCTTTGAGTGTTACTATTTTTTACGCACATGCGTATACTGCGTAAAAGGCGCTACGCCAATGGCAAGAGTTATCAGCAGATGACAATAGCACCTGGCAAAGAATTAACCCCAAATCTTGTTAGAACTGCTGACTCACTGTCATCATAATTGAGCCGCTACATGTGATTTCCAACAATGTGGCATTTTGACAAGTGTAGACTCAGACCAGCCTGTGCAGCCTCCTTTTAAGCTCAGAAATTCCAAATGGTATTGGGTCAGTAGCTTAATATTCATAGAATATTCAAGCGACTAGCAAAGGCTCTGATCAAACTGCGCGTATGCGCAGGCTGGTCTGAAGCTTTGCTGGGCGCACATAGCATGTTGTTTGAAATCTCATGTCACGGCTCATATGTGTTTTTCTGCTCATCTTGATAGATTCTGCAGGCGTAACAAAACTTAAGATAACCGAAATAATCTAAAAACAGAAATATTGTACTCCAAATGTTTTTTACCCCAAGATCGATAATGCAACTGCAAAAATTATTACCCCTTTATGTGCCAATCACTGCTGCATCAGACGACAAAATGAGGACATGATTTCATTTGTGCATATAAGATAATTCACCTGGAGTATTGAGTCTTCTTTGTTTTGAGAAGAAACCGGAAAATTTGAAAATGTTGTCTGTTGCAAATTTAAAATAAAAGTGTAAATCGAGCTTCAGTAGTTGACAAATTTTGTGTCATAGTCTTGGTCTTTCATGTGAATGGTCTGCCAGCAGACGATTTACACAAAATATCAAGCTAGATTTATTTACTTAGATATAAGAAGTAAGCACTTCAAGTTGTCGTCTGCAGCAAGTGACGGTGCTTTAAGATTTGAAGCACTTTCCATTCAAAATTACAGCAGATGAATTTGTATGCATTGCAGAAGATGACATTTTAAATATTCATATTTTTCGTACAAAACACTGACAGGGTGTTAAAAATGATAGCAGACCATTTTTACACGGAATTTTAAAGCTAAAAAGCAACAAAAAAGAAAAATGATTAAAGTTTAGCCTTAAAGCGCCAAGAAAAAAATGCATCTGAAAATGTCATCTGCTGAAGTCGTCTGCTGCAAATAATTGCCTAACATTACTGATTATTTTAAGTATAGAAGCAAACAGTGTGGACCCAGATCAAACTGCTCCTAGGAGCAGTCTGATCTGGGTCCACACTGTTTGTCATAGAGGCTTCTTAAACATTTCAGCAGACGAGAAAAGCAGACAACTTTTGTTGCGATTGGGTTAGGATTTTCACAATTACAGCAGATGACTTTGTTTGCATTGCAGCAGACGACATCTTTAATATTCATATTTTTCATCGAGGATATTAAGAACGATAGCAGACTATTTTTACATGAAATTTTGAAGCAAAAAACCAAAAAAAAACCTAAAGCTTAAAAAATTTATCACCCATACACCATAAACCGTTTTTGCCATGAAATGGCTGGTATGCACTTCTGCTCAATAAATTGAGAGTTATTTTGAGTTATTGTTGAGCTCCTGTTTTTCTAATAATGAGCTAAATTCCAGAAATGAGCGATAGCATATCAAAAGTAAGGGATCAGTGGAGGAACAAGATAGGCCCTGGGTGGAGGCAGGGCGGAGTATCCACTAAATCCATTGAAAATCACTTAACCATGTTTTCTATTCTTATGATAAAATGTTCTATTTTCGACACCTCCCTTCTGTTGTGGCAACACTGCATATTTAAGCTCACCTGAGTCAAAGGTTCACATTCTTTGCCATCAGTCAATATTTTTGAATATCTTTGACGCTTTGCCTACAGTGCTGTCTACACATAACCTTTGCAAACAGATTGGACCCAGATCAGGCCTGACAATATGTCAGGCCTGATCTGGATTCAATTTGTTTGACACTCAGATAGTATTCCTGAAAGAATTTTTCGTAAAAGTTGATTTTTAAAAAAATCAGCAGACAACAAAAATGTATGAAAAATTTCCCAAGGGGCAACTGAACGAAAGAAAGAGAAATTGCAGGGGCCACCTTGAGATATACAGCTTAAGCAGACTGGTTTGTGTGTTACCTGATTGCAAAACCCAAACATGGCATTGTAATATGGGCCTCAACGCAAGAAATCTGTACTTTGGATTTGCATTTAAACAAAGGCACAGAGCAGCCCTCTGATCAACGCCTTTGTTATTCGCTTATTAGAAAAAATATCTAAACTTGCAAGCTGCAAGCGAAATTTCTTCTTTTTTTTGCTAGTCTCTGTAGCTAAGGAGACTGGTTTGAGTCTGGCTTTGTCGGAAACCCCAAAGAGAGGTTTTGTCGTGTTGATGCCCATATGACAATTGGGCCCTTTTCCTGTCATTAACACGCAATTGTCGTCTGCTCTCTACTCTTATGTATTTTGGTAGCCTATATTACAAAGCAAAAAAGTGAGCGCAGTGACTCAGTGGTAGAGTGCTTGACTCGAGACCGAGGGGCCGCGGGTTCGAGCCTCACCGGCGTCACTGCGTTGTGGTCCTTGAGCAAGACACATTTATCCTAGCTTAGTACTGGTTCAACCCAGGAAGACCCGTCCCTGTTTAACTGAAAGATTGTTGATGGGACGTAAAGAATCAAATCAAACAAAACAAACAAAGCAAAAAAAAAAAATTGTCAGGATAAGAGTAAACCAAAAGACCATCAGGTCATCAATATTCACTATGAATGCCTTGTCAGCCATCTTCTCGCTGTGATAATTTTTTTCTTCTGTGTTATGTAGATCTAAATGCTTTTCTTTAGACAGAAAAAAGGCATGTCAATACATATTTTGTTTTCTTCAGTGGAATGTAATTTCTAGCTATTAAGTCATTTTACAGCCATTAGATAAGTAAAGTTCTTGTTGTTTCAAGTCAATAATTATGTGATGTCTGTTCGATTACAGGCAGACTGATATGATAGAATTACATATTCAACCCTCGGCCCGCTGAAAAAAGTTATACCTGCTGGTTTCGACTGCTGATAACCTTTGCAAACAGTTTGGTCCCAGATCAGGCCAGACAAAATGTCTGGCCTGATCTGGAACCAAACTGTCTGACACTCTGATGGTAGTCCTGAAAGATTTTTTTTGAAAAAGTAAATTTTGAAAAAAAATCAGCAGAAGTTATACAATTTCCCAACATCCAAAGAGTCAACAGGCCTCATCTGCCGATGTGCATGATTCCAGTTATTGTCTCCCATATTTTCGAACAAAAACGTAGGACGTAGTTATTCAGCATTCCGTCCTTCTGCACTATATCTGTCCCCACTGAAGTAGTATGTACCCCTTGTACAGTTTAATGCTGATTCTTTTGAAACTTTACATGTGTCTTGGTCTGCTAGATGCAAACAAAGACTCTGGCAAGACTTAGTGTACGTGCAGGTTTACCTTAGCATTTGCTGCTCCAGCACTGAAGTAGTAGGTACCCCTTGTACAGTTTAATGCTGATTCTTTTGAAACTTTACATGTGTCTTGGTCTGCTAGATGCAAACAAAGACTCTGGCAAGACTTAGTGTACGTGCAGGTTTACCTTAGCATTTGCTGCTCGCCGATACAATAAATGCAAAATATTGTGTGCTAGCCCATTTAAATGGACAAAAACCCTTGGTATTAATTATTAACCCTTTGGATACTAATGGATTCTTCCTTCTGGTTTGATACAATAAACTGAGGATTATTCATTGTACAGATCTAGGGGTGTCAAGTTATAACTTTTTTAAATATTGTATTTTTTGTTTCAAGATCATTTTTACCTTTACAAACAGTGTAGACTCCGATGAAATGTCGCATTATGTGGCATTTCATATGGGACTTCACTGTTTGTAGATGTACCCATTTAGGGGCTTCCCATATACAAAGGGTTGAAGTCCTCGATTTCTTCTTACAGATTCAATATGCTGTAGAGCAAAACATATAACCTGTTCCCTCTTGGTATCGAGGATGGGCTGCTGGATCTACAGACAAACACCAACCTGTTCCCCCTGGGTATCAAGGATGGGCTGCTGGATCTACAGACAAACACCACTGCATTGCTAAAAAACCCAGAAGTTGAAGTGAATTGTGTACCTAGACATGGTGACAACTGTATTATCTATATGTTGAACAAGGCCTCCATAGATAACGGATAAACTTTGTGACCCAATCAGGCCTCCTTAGATCACAGTCAACTTTAGGGCTTCCATAGATCACAATGGAATGAGGTATGTTATGACTACAGTAAAACCTGTCTATAGTGGCCACTCAAAAGGACCCAAAATTGGTTTTAAAGACCAATTATCGCTTTATACAGGCCAAGGGGAGCATTCTGCAAGTCTTGAGACCTTCATTAAGCTTCCATTTATCATTAATATCTTTGTTTTGTCTAGTTTTGAGTGGCTGCTTAAGACAGGTTTTACTGTATTTCTACATGTATAAATACCATATGAACTATTTACGAGCTTCAGATTTGAAGATGATCCTTGGGCGAGCCTCTACCAAAAATGCTCAAATCATATAGATCCATTGAAAAATATGGCTGCCAGGGTTTTGTATCCCGTTAGCCTTTGATCAGATTTGATTCACTTTGGTTTAAATGATAATTATATCTCCCTCTGTCAGGGTCAGGAGACATATTGTTTTCCCCTGTGGATCTGTCTTTCTGTCCGTTTGTCTTGCTGTCCATCACAAATTGTGTCCAGTTTTGTGAACATGACTCCTACAGATTTGGCTGAATAAATTCAGTTTGAACATGGTCATTTTTGGCTCAACTTCTACCAATTAAAGCATATAGACACTGGGTATCTTGTGAATGCAACTCCTCCTACAGTTTTAGCTGGATCTTTTTGAAACTTTGAAGGTGTTTTTGACAAGTTCTGAAGATGTGCATGAGCTTTGCCTGTAAGTCCTCAGATTAATTTTTATCATTTTTTTGGCAGTTTGAACTTAGTCATTTTTTTTGCATGACTTCTACCGAAGCATGTAGGCACTGGGTACAAAGATCGCAACTCCTCCTACAATTTTACCCATGTCTTTTTTGAAACGTTGCAAGTGTTGTTTTTTGTCTAGGTCTGAAGATGTGCATGTGGTTTAGATGTAGCATGGATTTTCCATTATAATGGAAACAATATATGATGATTAACTTTTTTCCCAAATGATGGTTGTGCAATAGTTTACTGCATTAGCAAGATTTCTTTGCTGGATATGAAATCTATTTTTTGCTAAAAAAATCACCTTTATTTCAGTTTGAAATTGTGGATCTTTCTGATGCCAAAAAAATCACCTCTATTTCAGTTTGAAATTGTGGATCTTTCTGATGCCAAAAAAAATCACCTTTATTTCGGTTTGAAATTGTGGATCTTTCTGACACCAAAGGGCGGTGGCAGGAAAGGGGAAATCTGTTTTATGCAGAAAAGCCAATTCTAGTTTCCATTTGCATTCTTCATTCTTTTATTTTGCTCAACTTAAACTTTTTCATGTTAAGTCTTGTTAAAAAAAGTGCGGATCCATCAAAGATTGATAGCTGGAGGGTGGGCTGGACAATGCTTACCCCTGATCTTATAAACAGTCATTCTCAGGTGAGCTGTCCAGAGCCCGAGCTCTCTTGTTGATACATTGATGCACAGCTTCACATTTTCTGCAAGTGGTCTTGTATATATCAAACATCTGCTAATTTTTTAAAAGTTGCGTATTATGTGTTAATGAACAGCGATGAGGTTTGTGGAAATATAAGAAAATGATTGCATGAACAGATTCCAGATGTTGCTCTGTCGAGTCCAAATGTGTTTTTCCCTTCCAAACAGTATAGATCTTGATCAGCCGGCTTCTGGAGAAGCCAGCTGATCAAGATCTACACTGTTTGTCAATCAGGTTGTGAATATACAGCAATTCATGGCTAACAACAGATTGATTTATCGTTAGTTAGAGGCGAGCCTTGTTGATTATTTGACTCGGCGGGACTACGGGTAAATGATACCTGATGCTAGTGTCATTTTATCAATATGAGAAAAATAGAAGAAAATAGATCTAATATTTTTAGATGATTATTAGAAAAAATGTAATATGTTCTGCTTGCAAAATTTACCATTGATCCTGGCTATTAATTAACCCATATTAGACTAATGTCCTTTTTTTGCGGGATATAAGCAAAAAGGGAAGAGCCAGAACAGATGCAGCGGAATGCAGCGTCTGATCAGGGTCTCCACTGTTTACTTACAGAATGTTCGATTAAGATTTAAATAAAATGAAAAACACCACCCAACAGCCCTTAAAAGGTAAATGGACTTGTCTAAGGACCTCGGACAGTCTTAATGAAGGATTCACCATAAAAATGGCCAGAAAAAAGTTTCAAAGAAACCGATAGTTTTTCCATCAAAAAGATAGTAGGTTCAACTCTCGAATTATCTGCAAAAGTGTTTTTCTCATTGGACAAGTACAAATTTCAAAATATGGGTTGAAAACCCCGTCTTTGCTATTCAACATATAGAAAATAGAAAAAGTTTTACTGAAGTGCTTTCCCCTCCGTGACCAAACGTGTGGGGGGGGGTATTAATTGTCTTATTTCGCAACCAAAACATATGTTGTGGGTACTCAAAAGAGCCGTGGCAATGAGACAGTTCTTTTAAGCACCAAATTATAGGTTAAAGCTAATGATTTAAAAAAAATATTTATAATTTTAAGCTCAAAAATTGTGTTTATCTAGACTATGACTTATACAGTATGAAGGTATGATACACCTGAGTGAACATGTCAAACTGGCTGCACTCATACACAACAGTTGATTGTCAAAAGTTATGGACAGCATACTTATTTAGAAGCTATGAAATCTTCTCAACCTGAATTTTATGCAAACGCATTACTTTAGTCACAAGTTTAATGCCCCAAACATTATATTTCCATCTATTTAGGTGAATACCCGGCGAAACTTTAATTTTCTGTGAAATAAGATTTGGTCACAAAAAATACCCCCACCCCCTAAACCCTAATGTCCTGGCATAATCATGCATTATTTTCAAAATATTTTTATTTTGCTAGGTACACTAAATGTCAGGGTTTTATTCAAGCACAAAAATATAGTTGTCAAATATGCATTATCCTAGCAACAGGGTGTCAAAATTTGGGCAGATTGAATAGGAGACTGTCCGAGGTCCTTGATAAGAGTGGGACATTCCCTTCAGGGAGTTAAAGATATGTACAATGGGGATATTATGTTTTTGCAACATATACATACTCCTGTGTTTAATAATGTTAATTTTGAGACATGGGTCTAAATTCTGGTCTTCATTTACATCCATACTCTATGTATGTGAGCAGCGAATATTTGGCTCTGGCGAAATGTGCAGACTCGCCTGGGCCTTCATTGCTTGACAATGCGATAAATACCAAAATCTCATGTGCTGCCTTGCCTTTTTCGTCTGCTGATAACCTTTGCAAACAGTTCACACCCAGATCAGGACCGACATGATATCGGTCCTGATCTGGATCCAAATTGTTTTACACTCTGGTAGTGTCAGTGAAAGAATTTTTTGAAAAAGTTAATTTTGAAAAATGTCAGCAGATGAAAATTACCCAGCATGCAAAGAGTTATTAATGAGTACCCCCAACATATGTTTGTAGCCAGAAATAAATGAATTAGCAATTTGGAAACCCTCTGTTGTATGGCCAGTATGATTGTTTTCCTTCCTGAAGATCTTTGTCAATCAATATTATGAGGGGGAGGTTCTCTGAAATAGACTTTCCAATTGTGACAACTAATTTAACCCTTCAAGCGCCAATCCTGTCTGCAGCAGACAACATAGTTGCTGCTATCTTCCTAGATTTTGCGAGAAATAAGGCTTGATATTTCATATGAGGCAGAAGTTGCCAGCAGACGATTCACGCAAAGCATCAAGCCGTATTGGGTTTCTTAAAGCAGTGACAAAATTTGAAAATGTCGTCTAACGTGACGTTTTAAGGGTGGAGTCTTGTAGACATGGGATTGAATTAAGTCTTTCATAGAAATTCTAAATATCCGGAGACGTCAACTCCTACTGTTGTTGTTGTTGATGTTGTAGTTAACTCTTCTCTTGCTAGTAGGGACGTCTTAAGTCGTCTGCTGATAGGCTTTGCAAACAGTTTGGACCCAGATCAGGCCCGACATAATGTCGGGCCTGATCTGGATCCAAGCTGTTTGACACTCATGGATTTCTGAATTAAAAAAAATTGCAGACAAAAAAGCATGTACAATTACCCAGCATGCATATAATTAAATAGATACCAGCTACAATAGGTATTTATACCATGTCGCATTATGCACACTAGCATAGATAATGATGCACACTGTGTATGGGGATACTTGTCAGCCATATGATAGATATCCACCATCATAAGTGACGGACAAGTTTTTATTATTTTGGGATTAACAATTTTTAAGTCAAATCAGTCTGTCAGTTATCTTATCGTGTGCTTATTCTGTGCAGGTTTTTCAGCAGTCAACCAATCTTTGCTTGTTCTCATCAGGACTTTAGTTAAGAGTGCGTAACAGAAAAATAATTTTCTTGTTTCTCAACCAAAACATATGTTGGAGGTACTCAATGAGACAGTTTGTTTGAGCACCCAAAACATATGCTAAAATTTATGGAAATATTTAAAATTTTATGTTAAAAATGTTTGTTTAATCTTAACCTGTGTCTTAGATAAATAACTGACCATTGCCCTACATGATTCCAAGGTAGGGAGAGAATAATCTCTGCCATTGAAATTCAAGACCCCCCTATTACAGATTTTGGCCATTTTTTCCCCGTTTCAAGTTTTGTTAGGTCTTTCTAAGTTTTTTCATGGAGTATCATGGTATTCGCGACTGTTGACCATCCCTGTCATTGCTTTATTTTTTATGTACCAAGGGAAACAACCTTAGAAAAAACTATAGAATTTGTTAGATTACATTATTTCCCTTATTATATATTGTGGTTTGCTAGCTTTAACATGCCAGAAACCCCTGAAATTTAAAATACACCAGTCCTGCCAATATATCAGATAGAAGGGGATCTACAAGATGATAGGTAAATCATTTGGAAAATTAAGTACTTTAGCAAAAGTAAAAGCTCACCACAGTTGACCCTCAAGAAAGGAGCACCTGGAGATCAGGTGTGAGATCTGCTATGCGTGCAGCTAGCCAGTTACCTGGAAAGGGGCCCACTGATGTGGAAGATGCCCCTGCACCTGCACGTTAATCAAAAATCCGATTTTGATATGATATGATATGAGCAACTAGTGTAGACTCATTTGAGGTACAACAGAGGGATGCATCTTATGAAGTTGACACTGTTTTGCTTTTCAGGGTGAATTCTGTTTGACCCAGCTCACAAGATTTTTCTGAACCAAAATATATCCTCATAGAGACGCCGCCTTAAACACTTGCAAACAGAGAAGACCCAGATAAGAGCTGCCTGATCAGGATCTACTCTGTTTGTTTATGGAAATATGATTAGATATGACCCTATACTTGTGAACCTGACAAGTAATCTCTTTGTTCAGTGGGTTGAATTTAGCATGAATATTCATGAAGGAAAGGGTTAAACTGGTGTTGATCCAACTAGATTGAAGATTCAATCAGACTACTAAGAACTCGGGCCTCTAGATAAGAGTGCGTAATCAGAAATTTTCTTATTTCTCAACCAAAACATAATGGGTGCTCATAAGAACAGTTTCATTGAGACGGTTCTTTTGAGCACCCAAAACAAATGTTAAAACTGATGGATAATAAAATATTTGCCAATTTACGCTGAATGGACCTATGAGAAATTAAGTTCACCCCCACCCCCTGCACTGCCAGGGTAAGTCAAATATTATTACCGAGCACCTTAGCTCTGCTATCCACCATCCTTCCACCAAAGGTGATGTGTGGGGAGGGGTGTTTGGTCATTTCAAATGACTTAAGCAATACAGGTCAGTTTGCATTTTCATATCACTACTGAAGATTTAACATGAAATTTAAAAAAAAATACATTGGAAGGTTTTTCTGTCCCTTTTGGGTGTATGTGAATGTGTAGAGACAAGGGACATAACCATCAACTGGTATATTCCAGATAGTTGTTCTTTAGTTATTTCCCTTAGACCAATATTTGTACATGCCTCTTGGCAAACTGAACAGATTTTTCCACCTGATCAGGGTCTACATTGTTTTACTATATTTTCAATGAAAATGTTTTTACTTTCATCATTAACTGCTAAAATGATTTTAAAAAATAGCTGAATTTTTCATGTTACATTACTCTAGATAAAGTCTCAGGTCACGTACTTATAAATTAATTTTCTTAATTCTCAACCAAAACATTGGTTGTGGGTACTCAAAAGAACCGTCACAATAAGAGGGTTCTTTTGAGCACCCAAAACAAGCGTTTAGAAGGATAAATAAGAAATTATCATTTTTTGGCCGAAAAATTATTTCTTATCTATTTACCTATGTGTTTGAAAGGGGATTTTTTGCTTTGTTCACGTTTTTGCGTCATTTGATTTTTATTGAGATATTATGAATGAAAGCTAGATCATGTTTACCTGAGATAAAAAGTTTTTTCTCAGGAAGTTTATAGTTATCAAAAGCATTTAATTATGATTTCGTGATTGATTTACGGCAAAAATTTCAACTTGGTTTCATCAGTTCTTGAAATCTGTAAACTTTAACAAACAAACAAGAACCATTTTTGGAATTTCATGCCACTGGATCATCTCAAGCTGTCGTTATAATAACATAAAAATGATGTCTATTATTATACTGTCATCTAGCTAGGTGCATACAAAACTACATAAAAACTTGTTCATTTCTACAACATTTGTCCTGCTGAATAAAGTCAAAGTTTATTACACATATTACAATGGATTTTGAAAGTCCCACCCATTAACTTCGGAGCATGAAAGTCCCACCCATAATAACTCTGCCTGCCAGCGGCAAATTTTGTCATCTGTTGCTGAACTTTGCAATCAGTTTGGACCCAGATCAGGCCCAACAGAATGTCTGCCTGATCTGGATCCGAACTGTTTAACACTCTGATAGTGTTCCTTAACTAATTTTTTGAAATGGTTAATTCTGAAAAAAAGTCAACTGATGACAAAAATCATGAAAATTTACCCAGTTTGCAAAGAGTTAAAATTGCAGGGATAAGGAATCATTTTGTGAGAAAAAAAAGCTTACTTGACTTTGTACCTGTTTTCATTTTTTTTTTTGCCCCAGCTTAATCTCAGACAAGAAAAACTTTTTTTTAGAAGCCCCAATATTTTTAGAAGCCCAAATTAAAAATTATCACAAAATTCCAAGTAATTTCTGAGTTAAACTGATAATAATGATTATATATTGTGTAGTGCACACCGAATCAGTTTCAGGTCGAGCAATATATTTGAGATAGTCAAACTCAGTTGAGCCTTTCAGGGACGTCAAGTCCTCTTGTTTTTTCCATCATAAAAGCAATTAAAATTTATAATGGAATTTCATAATTAGGGTGTGGTCCTTTCAAAAACTTATTTGAAGGTTGTAATGAAATATTTCTGAATATTGAATAATGCAATTAAAAGAACAGAGACATTTTAAGCCTTTAATTTTGAATATAATTAATGGTGCCATGGATAAGTAAAAAGGAATTATTTGATGGCTTTTTTGATCAGAAGAAGGTAATTTTCCAAAATTTCAAATGCTAAAACACATGTTTAGATAAATAAAAACATTCAGCATAAAATTGTAAATATTTTCTTACCCATTGTTTTTATCATATGTTTTTTAGGTACTCAAAAGAACCGTCTCATTGAGACAGTTCTCTTGAGTACCCACAACATACGTTTTGGTTGTGAAATAAGAAAATGATTTATTCTTTACGTCCCCTCAACAATCTTTCAGTTCAACAGGGACGGGTCTTCCTGGGTTGAACAGTACTAAGCTAATAGGATAAATGTGTCTAGCTCAAGGACCACAACACAGTAACGCATGTGAGGCTCCAACCCACGGCCTCTCGGTCTCGAATCAAGCACTCTACCACTGAGCTACTGCGCTCCCTGATTTTACTGTTACACACTCTTAACTAAAGTCCTGCTAAACCAAACATAGTTTTCTGACTAAAGGTGTCAAAAGACAACAACACCCAGGTCAACAGTACATTCTTTTGAAGAATCCTGACCAATACTCAAGAAGAAGAAGCAAGACAGTGCAGACCCATATTGGAGTGTGCCAGAGAGGATTAATCTGATCAGGGTCTTCACTGTTTGTTATTCTATAGCAAGTTTTTAATGAATTTGTTTGTTTGGGGACGGATCTTCCTGGGTTGAACCAGAAATGTGTCTTGCTCAAGGACCACAACGCAGTGACCCCGGTGAGGCTCGAACTTGCAGCCCCTTGGTCTAGAGTCAAGCACTCTACCACTGAGCATCTGCTCTGAAAAGAAAATTTTGAGAATTTTCGAATGCTTTTTAAAATATGTCTGGTTCTGAATTTCTGGTTTGCCAGTATAAAAAAAAATACCATATTCAACCTGTGAATAACTTTTCAGGGTTAAACATTTCTATAACACTGTGAATCCATATCACCTGGCTTCATCAGCAGCCCCTGATCTAGACTAGTCACTAGTCATATAAGTATTCTGATTTTTTTCTGTAAATGTTAGAAACTGTATGACCATTTGTAGTAGCTAAGTAAGTAGGGGTGCAAAGATCAGGAATCGATACAATCAAGTACCACACCTGACCCAGGATACCAATGGGAAAGTGACAAACTCACAGTTAGACACCATAAACGAGAGCCAAGAGGTCAGCCCTTTCCTACAGGTGACCACAAAGCACATATAAACAGATGCGCACAAAGACATACCAAACACAAGACAGAACAAAAACATAAAAGATCCACAAAAGAAGTACCGCCTTGGAACGGTCAGTAAAATATTTTACTGGAGGGCTTAAACCGGTTAACGGCACCAACCTCACCCTTAATTCAGATGTGGATCAAGACACATAGATGTTTGGTTTGCATGAAAGACCCCTAACTTATCAATGCATCGTCTCCTAGAACATATAAATCAAGATATAAGAAGGAGATAAAGCAAAGATAAGGACTCAACAGTAAATGAAATTGAATACTGGAGCAAAAGAAATCCAACAGGTAAACCCTGGTGGGCCTGACAAACAGCCATAGCATCAGGCCCCTACCATCTCATCAATAGACAAGTCTTTAAGTCGAAACCATCATAGAGTCTGAAGCCCGACCCACCGGCGTCTACTTTTCATTGCATCTAGGCTTAGATTTAACTAACATTAAGAATGAGACAGAGGAGAAGACTAGCCATATGTAGCTTAGATTTACAGATTTTATCCCAATGTAGAAAATTCATTATGACGTCTGGAGGACAGTCTACCCCTGACCAGGATCCACACTGTTTTTCATCCATATGATAAATAAAGTAATTTCACCACTTGTCAGAGGTTTGCATCTTGGGCGAATTACTTGGTGTGCGCTTATAGGAGTAAGTGCGCTTATCAGGACGAATAGAGTAAAAAAATTTTAGAGAATTATATCTGATGTCTGAGACCAGCAGAAATAAAGTCAACCGGTGCAAGATTAAGAAAATTGTTACTAAATGGCAAAAAACAATTTGGATGACTAATTATCTGTGTCAGTTTACAACGTAAGATTTCTAATATATTATTTCGGTGATTATGAATTTCGGGCTGACAAGTCCGTTTATCCAGATAATTCAATTATTATCACGATAATGAAGGATATGAATCAATGCTTTTTCCATTAAAACATAGATTTTGGGTACCCAATGGAATTGCCTCAAGGAGGCAATTCCATTGGGTACTCACAATCTATGATTTTATTCAGAAATGCGTATTAATATTATGAAGTGGTCTTATATCAAAACTTGTGCATAAAACTGCAGCGATTAAAATTCTTTTGTTTGATATTTGCCTATAAGGTGCAAAAACTGCAGTTGGTTGAAGTTTTATTTCCGATTTACAGCCCGTCGTCTCGACAAGATTTTATGTACGTAGCAGTTTCTGGTACATGTTCCATTAATATCGGAGGTTTTCCCAATCCCGGTCGGTGTTTGTTACGTTAAGCACTTTTTAATAGAATATTCTGAATAGAAATTCTAAACTTCTGAAATTAATATGTCACTATTTTGTTGAATTGCATTATTTCAATTACTTTTTGCAGAAGAATTATTTTTTTTCCAAGTTTATTTCGGTGCACACATAGAATTGAACTGGGAGTAAGGTGATATTTTGTTGAAACTGCAAGTAATTAAATGTTATGTCTACTTATACTGTCAATAACGACATTATATGTGCCGGTCCATGTAGCACAGTCGGTAGCGAATTGCATCAGGTAGTAATCGGACTTCTATGGACTGCAATAGTGGGGTCTTGAGTTTGAACCCAGGTCCGGCAACATACTTTCTGGAGATTGTTTTCTCTGCCACTAGTTCATGAAGGGCATTTGTCTGTTACGACTGTTTAACACTAAACTAGGGTATGTTTAACACTAAGTACTGGTAAACCAATGAAAGGACAGCCTGCCCAGAAACTGGTGTATTGTGTTAACTGAAAATTGTGGTGCGAAAGTGATTTTAAACACAACAACAAATAATATTAATGCCATTTTGTTATATTGTTAATTTGCATGCATCTTTAGCTCGCCTGAGTGCAATTACACTCAAGCTTTTATGATCGTTGGATGTTGGACGTCAGTCCATCCTAATTCTGACATCCATCCAATCAGTCTTCTCATTCAGGAGTATTCTGATCTTGGCTTTGACTGTTTGCTCAGAATGAATGTTCAGGCTAAATAAGTTACTAATTATCTCCAATTTAGAATATGATTTTTTGTCACAGGAAAAAGAAAGAAAAAAATGTTCACTTTGTTTGGCTTATTATAACAGAGAAACATTACCAGTTTTCCCAATGTTTTATCTGCTAAAAACCCCTCACTTAATTTACTAAAGATGGGTTTACACGTTACTGATGAACATTATTAAAGGACAGTGCCCTTGCATATTATGCTAATTAAAGTTTCAAATTTCACTAGTTGATGTTTAATTTAATGTTCTTGCAAATGACATGTTAAAACGTTTTAGTAATTTTGATTGATTTTTTCATAAGGAAGCTAAAAAATTTGAAAGAAAAATATCTAAGTCAAAAGAGTATCGTATTCTAGTCAGATTGAGACTGACTAATTTTAGAAAATAGTTCCTTCAGTTGCGTTAATAGTTGAAACCTCACCCCAATTAAAATATGTTTATCTGTTTGACTGCACTTATTAAGCTAAATACTTTATGCTTCTTTTGACATGGCCTCATCATAATTTTTGACCTACAGTTCTTCTCATTTCAAATAGTGCATTTTAGTTCAACAGTTATTTTACCACCTTTTTAAGACATAATTGTTACATATATATATCATACCTCAAGATTAAAGGGTGGAATTAAAATCTCAACCAAAACAAATGTAGTAGGTACTCAAAAGAAATATCTCAATGAGACCAGAACAAATGTAAAAACCGATTGACAAGGAAATATACATAATTTTACAATCAAAAATTATGTTCTTTATACCACCCTTACCAACCTTAGCACAAAATATCTTGTGATGTGCAATGTCTACACTGATGTAGGTGGTATCAAATAGTTATACCATGTTTGTCCACCTGTATGCAGTGTTACCGCGAGAGTGCGTTTCTTGCGTTTTTGACGCAATAAATTGATTACTGACGCACTGACAGTTTGTCTGTGCGTTTTTCGTGACGCACACAAAAGCAGCAGCAAGAACTAAACTCTGTCGTCTTTATGTGCCGAGATTTGAGGACTTCCAAGTTTACTTCGATGATAATGCTTCTAAAAATATTTCCTGTGGAAAAGAGACCTGCGCACAAATATCTTTTCTGGGTATTTCCATGATGTATCGGATTTATTTCAAAAATGACGACTGCGCATGTCAAAAGTCATTGGCGATTCGCACAGATTGGGGTTCGTTCCAAATAATTTTGGCTTGTTTCACTTTCACTGCTATTTTGGGGAATTATACAGCATAAATTTGAAAGAAGTAGTCTAGAAAAGAAAGTTTTCTTTGCTCCAATACACCAAAATATATTAAGACATTAATTTAAAACAAATGAAACTAATGCATCACATCTATTTTTAGACTGACCATCTGCGCATGGGTAAAGCGCTCAACTATTAAATAACAATGGCTGACCGTTATGAAGTTGGTGAACAGACGCTTTTATTTCTTGTCCTATGAAGGATAGGACTTTAACTACAAGCAACACAACATTGCATAATTCCCATGAAACAGAAAATGTAACAAAAGCCGTCGACCACAAGCCTACCGATAGTAAAATATGCACCGAATTTCGAGACGACCATTATCTTACAATAGGGGACATTCTTCAAATACCTTTTATATTGATGCATGCGCAGTCAAATTAAAAGTTATTATTACATAAAAAAAGTTCTGACCCTCTAAATTTGCCAATGACCCCCAAATTTTCAAACAAGGGGTCATCAATGACCCCCAAAAATTATGGTCTTGCAGAAACACTGTGTATGTAAGATAATCCACTTGATCGCTAAAGCTGGTGGGTTATCCCCAAGGACAGATTAGCGCGGAGGCAAAGCAGAATGCGTGGGCAGAACATTATGAAAGGCTTCTCAAGGTTGAATTTGACTGGGACCCTGATCACCTGTCCAACGAAGCCCGTTAGAAGACCCGCCTATCCCAATCACTATTGACATGGTGAAGAAGGCCATCTCAAAGATGAAGCGGGGCAAAGCTGCAGGTCCATCAGGCATAGTGGCGGAGATGATTAAGGCAGCAGGTGATACAGATGCCACCATGATCGGAGATCTTGTAACTGCGATTATCCCTGATGGCAAGGTCCCAACTGATTGGGAGGAAAGTTTCATTGTCTGCCTTTACAAGGGCAAAGGTGTGCTTTGGATAGAGGCAACTATCGAGGCTTCAAGCTGACCGAGCAGGCCATGAAGATCCTAGAGAGGATTGTTGATGGTCTCATAAGACAGGTGGTGTCTATTGACGACTCCCAGTTTGGCTTTGTCCCAGGAAGAGGCACTACAGATGCAATCTTTGTGGTCGGGCAGCTGCAGGAGAAATACCTAGCAGTGAGCAAGTGGCTTTATATGGCCTTGTTGGACCTAGAGAAAGCATTTGACTGTGTCCCTCGGAAGGTTATCTGGTGGGCCCTGAGAAAGCTAGGTGTTGAGGAATGGATTGTGTGGTTAGTCCAGGGAATGTACGCTAATGCGCGAAGCCGGGTTCGTGTTGGCGAGGGTTTCATCAAAGAGTTTGAGGTGAAGGTCTGGGTCCACCAGGGATCCGTACTCAGTTCCTTGCTCTTCATCATTGTCTTGGAGGCCTTGTCACGTGAGTTTAGGGCTGGAGTTCCCTGGGAGGACCTATATGCAGGTGATCTTGTCATCATTGCTGACTCCCTAGAGGAATGTGCCAGGAGGCTCTTGATATGGAAGGAAGCCATGGAGAAGAAGGGATTGAGGTTAAATGCAGGATAGACAAAGGTCATGATCTGTGGTACAGGCCTGGACCTCTTGCAGAGTTCAGGCGAATACCCATGTGCTGTCTGTGACAGTCTGTCATACAGGAGTAGGCAACAAGAGCATCTACTGCAATGGCTGCAAACTTTGGGTGCATAAGAAATGTAGCAGGCTACAACGACTGACACCAAATCCTGATTATAGGTGTGCACCGTGCATGGGAAATGCCCGCCCTATTGACTGCAGACCACAGAGTGAAGTCAAGGTCAGACCTGATAAGCTGGAGGTGCTGGTGGAGGCTGTGAAATAACGGTCACTACTCATGTGAAAACCGTCTGGAAGAAGTTCAGGGACCAACTACCAGTTCTCACAACCCGCCACCTGTCTTACAAGACCTGTGGCCATGTATACAGCTCTTGCGTGCGGAGTGCCATGCTCCATGCCAGTGAAACTTGGCCACTTACCAAGACGAACCTGCAGCGCTTGCAACGCAATGATAGGGCCATGATTAGACAGAGCTGCAGTATCAAGCAAGAGGATGTGGCCACGGTAAGGTCAATGGAACTACTGGCAAAGCTTCAGCTTGAGGACCTCAACCTCATTTTGAGAGAGATTGAGAGAGAGAAGGCTTCGCTGGTTTGGGCATGTGGCGTGTTCTAGTGGTGCAATCAGAACAGCATGTGATATACAGACTGAAGGCAGGGGGGGGGGGGGGGGGGGGGGTTGGGGGGGGGGGGGGGCAGGGAGGCCCAAGCAAACATGGACGAAACTGATAGAGAAAGACTGCCGTGAGTGGAAGCTCACAACAGTTGACCATCAAGAAAGGAGCACCTGGAGATAAGGTGTGAATCTGCTTTGTGTGCAGCTAGCCAGTTACCTGGAAAGGGGCCCACTGATGTGGATGATGCCCCTGCACCTGCACGTTAATCAAAAATCAGATTATGATGATTATGAAGGCAGATGGACAAGCCATTGTATAACTATTACTTAGCCCATGTTATCTTACCCAGGCTGTCACATGAGGGCTGTACATTGGTTGTATTGGAACTCATGCATATTGTCGTCAAGTGACATCATTGTTGTGTCAAAGTGACATCATCGTGTAATATAGCATCTCAGCGCCTTCCGGAACATATGAATAAAAATGTGGAATTCAATGGTGAGCAAGAAATGTTTGAGGATGGAATAGAAAAATCTGTCCCTCTGAATTAGGGTTTGTCATCACTCTGCAAGCCTCATGATACCAAAGAGTGATCCACAGGACGTAATTTTCTATCCCACCCTCACACTCATATATGGCCTCCTGCAATTCTTGCTTTCCCAAAATGCCTATTTAAAGGATGGCGTCTGTAAATTCGTGGTTTCATTTGCCTAAGATCCTGTTCTTGTCATTGCAATTGAAATTGTTCGATATTGCACAAAGATGTGCACAAAAAGATGCGAATCATAAACAAAATTGCTAAACTTATTGTGCATAGTATATATCACCAACTTCTGATTTCATAAACTATCCATTTGCTAACTTGCGCAATTTTAACAAGAAAAAAGGTTTAAGATTGATTGATTAATAGCAATTTTTCATTCATTTCAGGTACATGTTGTGAAGAAATGACAAGATAAGAAGCTAATTCACCTGAACAAAAGAAGATATTTGAAAAATGATAAAATCCAATAGAATCGGGACTAAGAGGGCCCCCCCAAAAAATGGTAGGTGAATTACTAGCTTTAATTTGGTTTCGTTATTGTAATAGATAAGCTAAAAATTACATTGTGATTAAGACTTAGAATGTTAACACACTGGGCATGCAGCAATCCAAAACGCTACTACTATCGAGGAACGTAGATAAAAAATCATTAGAAACAGAGTTTTTGATTGCCATTTGTCACCACACTGACAACAAGTGGCAATGAAAAACACTGTTTCTATCGATTTTTGATCCGCATTCGTCAATTGTTGATAGCATTTTCGATTGCCACCTACCCGGTGTGGTTAAGCTTCATATATTAATTAAATAAAACAAGGTATATCAAAGAGATGACTGTTTATCTGTTAGCAATTTTCATCAGGCATTTTAAAATTAACCCTTCTATACTAGTGACTCCTAAATGAGTACTTTGCCAAACACAATCTTCAATGAAAGAAATACAATTTTATTTGGCAATTATAACCTGTGACCCCTCAATATATACAATGGACCATCCAAAGCTTATAGTATCAAACTGAATGGAAGAATCCATTAGTACATAAGGGTTAAGCTGGAGTTAGAGAGCATGCAGAGGGATGGGGCATGTTCCAATATCTCTCTTGAACAGACACGTTCAGACCAAGTCTTTTGTTTTCCATTTGTGTTCTTTCTACGTTTAAAAAAGTACCGAAAAACTTTGTAATTGAATATGTAACTAAGTATAATCACACCCTGTGGCTGCATTGAATGAAGCTTTCCACCCAAGTGTCTACATAGTTAGACTTGGATTTTGTTCCCAAAAAGGTCGAAACTAAGTCACGCAGCAGTTTTGAACTTCCATCGTCAGAAATCACCTAACCACAATCATTCAAATCATCGTGTTACATAAGTCAAAATATTGGGCATACCTTCTTTTTGTAGTTTCTTATACTAGTTAGGTGATTTTTTATGCTAAATATACATTTGTATTTTTAAAAAAAGAAAAAAGAAAAAAATATATATCGGTAAATGTTTTAAAATTTGAACACTAGTTGCCTGTCAAAACAGTGTAGACCCAGATCAGACTGCTTCTGAAGAAGCAGTCTGATCAGGGTCTGCACTGTTTGCTATTCTGACTAACACATTGTGAATAAGAGCCCTGATAACCAACATTTTATCTGAGAATCGAAAGAGAAAAGTGTGAAATTTTAGAACATTTACCATAAAGTTTGGGATTTTAGAAATTTTTAACTTTCTCAAATGTAGCAAAGGGTATGGTGAAAGTTGGAGACTATCAATGCACAGACTTCTGGGTAAAAGTCAGAATTCAGAATTTCCTTGTATTAAGGACCAGCTTACAGAATGCATCCTATTTTCAAACATTAGTAAAAAATTATTCACCAAACGGTACATGTATGTGAAAAATAAACTATTTGGAAAAAAAATGTTCTCGGCCAAACAACTTTATTAATAAACCTAGTGTTTAGTACCTTGGGGGCATTTGAGCCATACTCTTCCAAAGAAATAGTAAAAAAGAACTGCCAGCTTTTTTTTCATCATCTTGAAAATGTGACTCACAGATTGTCATCACTAGATGTCCTATGCTGTAAGCTGAAGATCAAATTCAACCACTTTATCATAGTTGACACACTTCATAGATGTTACTCATCCGATTACGATGGGTAAAAGATGACAAATTTCTCATCTTGTAATTTACATTTTAATTGCAGGTAAAAATGGTTAGAAATTATGAAAATATAAAGACATAATTCTTCAGATCTCGACAAAAAAGTACCTGAAGTCTTGGACACCAACAGAAGAAAATGGCCTTTTTGAATATAAAAAGTATGTGGACATGGAAGGACCTGATCAGCCTGCACATATGTGCATGCTGATCAGGTCCTTCAATGTCTGTCCCTCAAAGCAAGTATATTGCAATGTTAATGAACCTGTCCACAAAAACTCTGATTTTGGAGTTAACCATCATTTTCAAGGATCTTTCAGTAATATAACAATGGTCAGTTGAGAAGCACAATGTCGGTTAAGTAGTAGTTTGCTCAACATACGATCAAGTGGTTCTTGGTTTGAGTCAAGTCTGAGGCATTGTGTTGTGTACTTCGCTAAGGCAAGACACTTTAACCTCACCTTAGTACTGGTCCAACCCAGCAAAATTCCAACATGAAAAATTGTTGACTGGATGTATAGCATTAGCTCAAACAAACAATGGCTCTGTCCACGGGCCAGGGCAAGCTTTTTAAGAGTTCACCAGTATTTCTGTTAGGTAGTGTCTTTTGATGGTAACTTTGGCCGGACCAAGGTTCAAACTTGCAACCCAGCTCGTTAGAATTGTTACTTTGTATAAGCTTGACAACACCTTTTCTCTCAGTCCAAGAAAAGCAAATAAACAAAATTGAAAAATTTAGAAAAAAAATTGCTTATTTTTTTGAATGAAACCTATCTTGTAGGATGCTAATTTATCTTTTAAAGATTCAGCAGGCAGATTTTGAGTCATAAAAGTCGGATCCTATTGCATAATAATAACAAAAGTAAGCAAAATCAAAAGAAAACTAAGCAAAAATGAGGCTCAAACCAGCCTGCTCAGCTGCTGTGAGAGACTAGCTAAAGTATTGAGAATTTTGAATAAGCAGGTATAGCTGTTCGGCTATCTTGTCAGCGAATAACTATGGTGCTGCATAGATGAGCTGGCTGATCTACATCTGATACGGCAAAACAGATTTTGCGAAGATGCTTCTCAATGATTGTCTTACACAATTTGACATTGCGGTTGATAGTTACATCTTGATATGTTGGCATGATGTATCATGAAAATTAAAGTTTAAACAACTGTAAAAAATAAAATTATTAATGATATGGGGAGTTTTGAATGAATCAGAGATTTGAATTATTATCTATGAATGAAATTTGAACATCAAAGTGAAACTATACCTGTCTTACAGCCTTTGTCTGCTGGTCAGGAAATTAGCAGGCAAAACTTGTTTGCCGTTTCAAATATTTTGCTAGTAGAACAGGACTTTTCATTTCATGTGAAACGTCTCCACAGAGACGTTTCGCATGTAATGTTAAGCCCTGGTTCCTCGATAAAGAAGGGAAAACTGTGAAAAGAATTAATTTTAGTTCTGTGAAATTCATCATGCAGGTATGTAAGATAATTGAAATGAATGTGGTTGACAAGATACCTACTGGGGTGCTCATGTTTGGCATACATTTGTAAAAGGGACCATTCTAGGGTCTGTTACAGAGTGACAGACAGTCACATGGGTGAAAGTTTTCAGGATTAATCCTGAATTCAGGATTTTGAGGCTGACTTTCCATAGAAAGTCAGCCTCAAAATGCTGAATTAGGCAGATTATAATAGCTTCTCTGATCTGATTAGTTTTCAGATTATCTTAACACAATTTATCATTTAAACTTGAAATTATTCATTTTTATAGACATCCTTCATGTTTTAAAATTTGAATTTCTAAAGTTCAGGATTTCGGAAATTTTGAACTTTCACCCTTGCAGTCATATGACAGTGGAAACATACTGGTGGGGTACCGAAAATTCTTTCTGCATTTCCATTAAGACTTCCACCGTGAGAGTTTGGTACTTATGGCATTGTTGAGCAACGACAGTTCTAGCCAGCCTACGTAGGGATGTAGATGAAGACTGACCAAAATTTAAACCTCTAGCCCTGCTGGATATGTCAGCATGGACGTTTAAAGGAGTAATTAGCACATATATGCGATAAGCACCAAGGCACATATATTTAAGAAATGAATAAGATTTTCGGAAATCTTCACTAACTTTGCAAGAGACCCAAAGTATTCATGATTCCATGAACATTCAAAAAATTGAATTAATTGCTTAAATTTAAATTGTATTATAAATATCTAAAAAATAGAAATTAATTATAATTTAGGAAACAAAACAGTTTTTATTAAAATGTAAAAAGTGTATTTATTGTATGAAAAGCGAAACAGCCAGTATGAACATGGACCCCCAAGAAGGTTGTTTTTCACGTGCGACTCAGGTGTGGCATGCGGTCGATCACACCACCAGTGTCACTTCTGGTGTTTGAATTCAATGTTCGAAGCATTCTGCACGGGCAAGTGAGCTTCAATGAGGCAGCTGTCAATCAAATTTATGTCATCCATGAGGCTATGATGGTTGCAAAAATCTAAAGATTCATTAAAGGCTTGCTTTGAAAATGTAAATAATGGCATTTTAACACATGAGGTGCATGTCTGTGTTAGCAGAGTTATGGCCCTTTGATTTACAGAAAATGAAATTCCAGGTTCTGTATCAAAACACCCTCGGTTCTCTGTTTTCTTTTCTTTGGTTAAAAATCTTGATCTTGCCATTGCAATAATTATATTAAAATTCTATAAAAGTCAAAATTAGCAAGAAGTGAGGTTAAAGTATATTCTAACTGCTGCGATGTTTTGAATGTGGCATCAAATTTTATGATGAAATGATATTTTAGTAATCATAAATACATATTTTATAGAGACGTTGGGGTATCATCTTCGGGTGATGTCTCTATTTTGTCACAGTTTGTTTGGTGCGATGTAGTAAATTTAATATGAGTAAATCTAAAAGAATTTGTTTATTTCCATATTGTATTACCCCATGAACAATTATACCCAATATCATATCTCTAAAATGAGATATTATTTTTTTACAGACCTTTAATGGTTAAAGAGTGTGAAATTGAAAAATTATTTTTTCTCAACCAAAACATATGTTGTGAGTGCTCAAAAAAACAGTCTCAGTGGGACAGTCATTGCCTGTACTCATTACCTCTTTCTGTGCTGGGAAATTTTTCATGATTTTTATACCCTGCCACTTTAAAAAGTGCGGGGTATTATGTTATACCCTCCATTCAAAAAAGTACGTTTGAGTGTCCATCCATCTGTCTGTCCTCGGTCTGTACATACCTCCGTCAGCGCATCGTTTTCACTCTCTGCTGGGAGCATTTTTTAACCAATTTTCTTCAAACTTGCTATGAGAGTTGATATTGGGAAGGAGTGTCCGGGGATAGCAGATAGGTAAATTTTGGCAAATAAGTACAGAGCTACGGCCCTTGATTGACATTAGAAATTGTTTTTTCACTCTATTGTTGGCATTCCTTTACCGATTTTCTTCAAACTTGCTATAAGAGTTGATATTGGGAAGGAGTGTCCTGGGATTGCAGATGGGTAAATTTTGGCAAATAAGTACTGAGTTAGGGCCCTTGATTGACATTAGAAATTGGTTTTCACTCTCTATCTTTGGCATTCCTTTACCGATTTTCTTCAAACTTGGTATGAGAGTCGATATTGCGAAGGAGTGTTCTGGGATTGCAGATGGGTTAATTTTGACAAATAAGTACAGAGTTATAGTCCTTGATTGACATTAGAAATTTGTTTTCACTCTCTATCTTTAGCATTTTTTACCGATTTTCTTCAAACTGGGTATAAGAGTTGATATTGAAAAGCAGTGTCTTGGTATTGCAGATGGATAAATTTCAACAAATAATTACAGAGTTATGGCCCTTGATTGACGTTATAAATTGGTTTTTCACTCTCTATCTTTGGCATTTCTTTACAGATTTTCTTCAAACTTTGCATGAAAAGGTCTAGTTTCAAAATGATTTTCTTTGCATTGAAAATATCTGGTGGCGGGGTATGTTACATGCCTGCAGCGCTTTTATTTGTCATCTGCAGAAATATTTTTTTTTCAAAATAAACTTTTTTGAAAATTTTATCAAAATCCAGATCAGGCCCAACTTTTTGTCAGCACTGATCTGGGTCCAATCTGTTTGCAAAGGTTATTAGCAGACAACACTAGCAGATGTAGAGTCAATGTAACGAAAAAGTTAAAGATCAACACCGCCAAATCTTACCTATATAACACGCCCATATTATATCAATAAACTTCCCCAAAATTTGGCTCAGGTTTCGATTTGTACTTGAATAAAGTTCAAATTTTAAATGAGATTTCTTAAATTCTGAAACATTGACACCTTAGGGTAAATATTTCTCTAGATAGCTTAATTCTTTGCATGCTGGGATATTGTACTTCTCTAAAAGCAATTTTTCAAAAAAATTGTTCAGGAAAATCATCAGCGTGTCAAATAGTTTGGATCCAGATCAGGCCCATTCTGTCGGGCCTGGTCTGAGTCCAAACTGTTTGCAAAGGTTATCAGCAAATTACAAACATGTCACTGGCTGTTAAAGAGTTTTGCTTTAATTGACAAAAAGTTAGTGTGCTTTTCATTCTTTCCAATATATAGCTGTCATTTTGTTCGGCAAGATTGGTTTTGACAGCCATTGAAGTAGTCAGCCCCGCAAAAATATGCAGGCTGATCTGTTTCTCTGTCCTTAAAACCATTTTTCGTGCATTAAGGACAGTTATGCTCAATGTGAAAAAAAATCTTTGCTTTTTATAGGTGTTTTTTCCCCTCATTGATTCTTTGAGTTCAAATTTTCTGCCAACTTGCCCAAGTTATGAACTGAGAAGTCAAGGTCATTTGAAGATAAAGCTAAGCAATAGTTATACCATGGGTTGTCCGCCTGTACGTGGAGATAATCCATGAGATTTAGCGAGTGGATTATCTTACGTACAGGTGGACAGACATGGTATAACTATTTTATACCACATCCATCAGTGTAGACCATGCACATCACGAGACATTTCGCGCTTAAGTTGGTAAGGGTGGTAAAAATGTGGACATATCACATCCTACTACCTGTACATAAAAGTGATCACCTTTACAGTCCTGTATGCAAGAAAAGACCCTCTTTCACCTGGGTTAGCTGTCATTCAAGGTATAGTTCAACCATTCCTTACCTCTTACAAGTCCCAGTGATCAGTAATTAAAACATTGGAAAAATTCCCCGAAGGGACAGCTTTATCGGTGCAGATAAGATGACAAAAAGATAAAACTTTACAAACATTTTCGTTCTTTTTGATCCAAAGCATATCTTGTGGGGGGTTACTTGGAACTGCCTCATAGAGGCAGTTCCAAGTAGCCCCCACAAGATATGTTTCTGGGTAAAAATAACCATGATAGTTTGCGAAATACTTCTTAAAGTGGAACTCCGCATCTCTGTCAATTTGGTCTCTTCACATTGACAAACTATGCAAGTTATGATTAAACACATCTATTTGATATATTATGTGTAATTTAGCGAAAAGATGGAATTTTCTATAAACTGATCTGTCTGAGTATCGCTATATATTTAGGAAAATTGTATCGTGTACGCAGTGTCAGCCTTTAAATGTTAAAAAAAGTACTTATTGACCATGTTTCGGACTGTAAAAAGATGTAAGATTTAAGGTAAAAAAATGTTTTATTTATTGAAAGAGGAAAGTTTGGAACTTATGCAAATTGTTATGTTTTTAGTGATTAAAATATTACACACAAATCAAAATGTGAATTAAAAGGAAATGAAATACATTTAGTATTTTTATTATTACATTGGTGAAAGTTTAAAGGAATATTCCTGAATTCAGGATTTTGAGGCTGACTTTCCACAGAAAGTCAGCCTCAAAATGCTGAATTAGGCAGGTTTCAATAGCTTCTCTGATTTGTTTTTAGATCATCTTTGGACAATTGACTATTTAAACTTGACATTTAACACCTTGTAGGCATACAGTAAGTTTTAAGATTAGGATTTTAGAAATTTTTAACTTTCACCCATGTTATTATTTTATAAGTATAAAAGTTGTTATACTATGATATTCACAAAAAATGCATTTACCAAATGATAGTGGTTTAAGATGTAAAATGATATTGGCAGTTTCCAATTTTCCAAAGGTTGAAACATAATTTGTTTTATATCTGGACAGCATTTGACATTGTGGAGCACTCATTTCATTGTATAATTCATGATAGTGCATGCATCCAAAGCGTGAAGTTAAGCCTGTTTCACATCAGCCTTGCGGCAGCGGTACACCTCTCTATGACAACAAAATTTCTGGTTTCATGTGGCAGTCTTACGTGTTATGCAACAGAACTACCTTACAATATCGTAGGGTCGCAAGGCTGCTGCAACAACAAAACTAAATTATCGACATGTTCATTTTCTTTGCAATTCCGATGCTGCAAGACACGCAAGGTGTATGTTCCACTTATCTAAGGGCTCGCACTCGCATATTTGGCTTGACCTTGGGCTTTATGGCACGGCTGCAACAAAAATGCTGCGAAATGTATGACTACCGATGAAGTTTGCACAACTGTTACTCAGCCTCACTTGCGACAGTCTTGCAAATCTGCTTGACCATCTTACGACAGCCTTGCATGTGACTGTAAGACAATCGTGAGGACATCTTACTGCTGCCTTTTATAGGTATCATGAAAATCCACATGAGCTATGCAATTTTGTCTGTGATCTGCTATACAGCCTGACACCTGCAGAAAATCTCATTGCAAAGCAATCCTAGGATTGATGTGAATAACATTTTATCTATGCAATGAGTACCATATTGTATTGTTAGCTCACCTGAGCCATAGCCTCAAGGTAAGCTATTGTGATCATAGGATGTCGTCCATCTGTCAACAATTTCCTTTAAATAACATCTCCTAAACCACCTGATAGAATTTTACCAAACTTTACAGGAATGATCCTTGGGTGGTCCTCTTTCAAAGTTGTTCAAAGATTTCCATTCCATGCAGAATTCTGGTTGTCATGGCAACGAAAATGAAAAACTTAAAAATCTTCTTGTCAAAATGTACTGGGCTGATTTCAAAAAATGGTCATTGGGTGACCCTCTACCAAGATTGTTCAAATTATATTGATCCATCGAAAAACATGGCTGCCAGGAGGCGTTGCCAGTTTTTCCTATGTTAATAAAGGGAAAAGTTTTCAAAAAAGAATAAATTCAGATTTAGCAGGAAAATGGTTTTTATCATTATTTATTCAAATTCAGAATTTAATTGCCTCATTTGCATAAATTTGCATAACGAGCCGATGAAGGTGATTAAAATTAGACATGTGTCATTTCTGTATGGTGCAGTGTCTTAAAAGTGACAAATTTTATTTGAAATTTAATGAATACTTACCGCGATTTACACAGTTTCACCTTGCCCCGTGCCACTGTGGTTTAATAAATACATCATTACGTTCATGATTGTTGCATAAATACCGGTGCTGGCTGGTTTAATAGCTAGGTTCTAAACATTTGTTTACTGACGCAGGGTTCGCTCAAACGTGGAAAAATCTCAGATTTTGACCTTTGAAAACTTCTTGAATTTTCAAAATGAGAAATTTATCCTGGAATTGTCTTGGACTGCCAGTCCAAATTTATTTCCATCTATCGCACAAAAAGATTAAAAATATGAAAGAATCCTTCGTCATAGTCTATAACGATTGTGCCATCTTGAACTGACTCAGAGTTTCCCGTAACTCTTGTGTAGACTGAAAGGCATATTTTTACGTATGTTTTTGAACGCCCAACAGTTGTAAAAACGACGTTACGCCGTCTATTGTCAAGGTTGCAATGCTGTATGTGATAGGTGACGTCATGAAAATCAAACTGGCAACGGAATGACGTCACGCCGGTCCATGCCCAGTCGGTGCATTGATTTAGCAACCAATAAATCACTGAGTTTAACCATTGACCATATAGGGGTGGTGTGTTAGAATATGATTTCGTAGAGAAAGTTCTACCATAGAAAAGCTTGCAGTGCCAACACCATGGGGTCCCTTGTAATTGTACTGATCAAGGGGGTAGCCAGAATGCTACAATGTGTACACATGGCAAATCAAAGAGAGGCTGCTGAAATGAGCAGTGATTCTCTTCAATTGAATCCCTACCTATAATTCAGTAGGTGAACTTGATTTGCAAAATGGAGGTCACACCTCTGCTGTTACTTCTGGACTAATATTTAAGTCTATGCTAGATAAATCAAGTGCAGCCACTTTCAGCTGCTTTCAGGACTTTTGACCAGATAAAGATTAAACTATAGCTCGAGTTGTTCATAAATCACTCCCACTATAGGTCAGAGATCACAGGCTCTGTCCCGGCTTCTCCAGTCGGATGTGTGAGACTTTAAGCCTCAGCCCTGGCCCATATCGACCTTGACTGTTGGTAAATAACAAGAATTTTGAAAAATTTTGATGTTGCAAGTAAACCTAAAATACTAATTAGGTAGCAACTAAAAAGGGGCAGATCTGCCTGCACAAGTGTGCAGGCAGATCTGCACTTTTGTTGTTCACGTTATTAAGGCATCAACATGATGTGGCTCGAATGACAACTTTTTTGAGGGATACCTTAAGATGATTTTGGCAGGTCCAATGATTTACATAATGCTAATGATTAAATTTTTTTGATGTTTTCATAAGAAAAAAAAATGAATTACAAATTACTTCTTTTACATAATTTCATTTATGGCTGTGTTAAGCTTTGATCGCATCCATCCCCTCATAACACCAGATATATTTCGTTAAAAACGACGTTTTTATGGCTACAAAATCATCTTAATTTAAGCAATTGCTTAATTTAACCATTATAGTCCATATGTAACATTTTATAGTTGTCAACAATAGTGTTAAAAATATCAAAACTTAAATTATGAGACATAAATACTGAATTATTGTTTTTAATTAGGTAGAAAATGTTTTTGCAGCCATAAAAAATAAGAAGAAATATTTCTGCAGTTAGAATATTTGTTGCCATATGTCCTAAGGCGAGCATAATGCAAACTCAGTTAATTAATTGTCAGTTTTTCAGTGTCTATTTCTATGTAATAAAAAACTTAAAAAAAGAAAAAAGCAACCTGACGTGCCTCAAAAACTAGGCCCATTACCAGGGATTCAGTTTGGTGTCAGCCCTCATACATAGTCCAGATGTCTGAGACCTTACAAGCCAGGTAGGAAAGTTCGCGATTGCTACCTACCCAATTTACATCAATTGACTGATATGGGTATCTGAAGTAGACAGGAGTGGACTATAAAAGGCGAAATAAGCTTATGTTTTATCACTTTCTAAATTGCCATCAAGCTGTACACATCTACAGGAGCTCATGAGGGAGCGCAGTGGCTCAGTGGTAGAGTGCTTGACTTGAGAACGAGGGGCCCCGGGTTCGAGCCTCACCGGCATCACTGTGTTGTGGTCCTTGAGCAAGACACATTTATCTTAGCTTAGTACTGGTCCAACCCAGGAAGACCCGTCCCTGTTTAACTGAAAGATTGTTGATGGGACATAAAGAATCCAAACAAGCAAACAGGAGCTCATGGCTTTATCTTCTAATTGGCTCTCTCGAAAATACCTGGGAAATAATTGACAGCCCTTATCGGCTCAGCGACCGTAGGTAGGCTCTGTCCTCTAACTGCCTCATGAAGAAGCCACATCCCTGCAGGGGTGGGGGGGGGGGGGGGGGTCCAGAAATCCTGAAATTAATTAAGTGGTTGTAAATGACAACCTAAATAAGTTAATGTAGGAAGACAACTGTCATACCTATGTTTACAGTAAAACCTGTCTTAAGCGGCCACTCAAAAATAGACAATACAAAGATCTTAATGACAAACTGTACCTTAATGAAGGTCGAACGTTTTGCAGAATGCTCCCCTTGAGCATTCTGCATTACATTTGACCTGCATTTAGCTATAATTGGTCTTCAAGACCAATTTTTGGTCTTTTTGAGAGTTGCCGTTTTAGACAGGTTTTACTGTATACTCACCCCTTGAGAAAGGCAGACAACAAAAAAGCTTGCAAAATTACCTAGCATGCAAAGAGTTACGGTTATTGCATTAGGCGTGTCATCAGATAACCTGTTAACTAACTTGTTACCTTCAGTCATAGTTTGTTAGTTGTCCTATTTGGGCCTACAAAGTTGCAGACCTTTGAATCTGTTATCATATGATAATTATAAAAGCAGTTTATACCCAAAGACATTGTTTTCTTTTGACCTGGCATAAATCTTCACTGTGTGCCATCGTCCTTTGACCGTTGAAGCACGGCGACAGTTAGTGATCTTGTTATGCATCAAATCGGTGACCTGGAAAGTCTACTTGGGAAAATACGCAATTCGCTTTTAGCTTAGCTTGCAGATTTTCATATTTCTATAGACACTTTCAAGTGGCGGGACCAATCTTTACATGTTAACATACTTTTTGTGAAAGTTTGAATGGGAGCGATATATCCAAACCATGTCAGTTTCAAAATCTTGTCAGTATCGGCGTCTCCAAACAGGAGAGTTTATTTCTGATTAATCTCCCTTGTCACTCAACCAATATATTTTGTGGGTTCTCAAAAGAACAATCTCACTGAGACGGTTCTTTTGAGTATCCACAACATTTGATTTGGTTGAGAATGGAAAATATAATCAAAATATTTTGCTGAAAATTTTGAATAAACTAAAGCTGTGAGAATAAAAGTATTTGTCAATGAGTTTTAAACTTGCGACATTCTGCAGTTAGCAGAATACCGGAATTGGCTGCAACAAAAAGAAAAGACAGTACCTCTCAGTGTCAACATCAGCTGTCATGTATTGTAAGCAAGGGTGTAGATCTGTTTAGTTACCATCTAAACCCATGTACAAGCCAAAGAACCAACACACTATAATGTTGCAGTCTGTCCCAGCCACAGCCAGCTGTCTAGATGATCTTGAGTGACACTGTCCATGTTTGTAGTCTGTTGTTACCTGCCATGTCACTTGTTGAGAGTATCCATTGACCATTAGCTCTGTCTGAGAGAATCACTGTATTCTCAGATTGCAGTAGTTTAGGTCGGTACCAGTCAAGATCGAGTTCTGTATGCTTTTGGGTTTAATTGTCTGGATGATCATGACACTATATATATACCATTTTAACTGAGCACCACTGTACTCTGAATTGCAGCAGTTTAGGTCTGTCCCAGTCAGTTGGGGTTCTGTATGCTATAGGTTTTAATTGTCTGGATGATCAATGTCACTATACCATTTTAATCTTGTAACACACCAGAGAACCACTGTACTCTGAAATTGCTGTAGTTTAGATCTGTCCCAGTCTGAATGTGTCTGTATGCTATACGGTTTAGTAGTCTGGATGATCAATGGCACTATATGATTTTAACCCTTGTACACTCTAGAGAGCCACTGTATCCTGAAATTGCAGTAGTTTAGATCTGTCTCAGTCAATGTGTTCTGTATATAATAGGTTTTAATTGTCAGGATAATCAATGGCACTATACCACTTTAACCTTGTACACTTCAGAGAACAACTGTACCCTGAAATTGCAGTAGTTTAGATCTGTCTCAGTCAATGCCTTCTGTATATAATAGGTTTAAATTGTTAGGATAATCAATGGCACTATACCACTTTAACTTTGTACACTCCAGAGAACCACTGTATTCTGCAGAGAGTTAACTTGTCCTAATATTTAGAGTAAATATGGTAGTCACTTTTTTATATTATGGTAGCGCTTAAGTTGATTAGTTTTGAGATGGAAGAATTATGCTCCTATTTGTATTGTTATATATGTTTCAAAGGTATTAAGTATAATATTATTGTGCCATGATTAAGTGTCGCTTTTAAGCGTTGACGCTTTTGTATCACAGAAAAGATGGTATCTTTGGAAAAAATGGAAACTGTCAACGTGAAATTATGGTATTATTAATGTTCTTGATTGAATTGTATGTTTGACTGAAATCGATTTTCACTTTGAAAGTACTTCTTAGATTATAATTATTGTATTATTGAAAAGATGATGTACTAATTAAAAAGCATTTTTGTTAAGGATCAAGATTTATTAACAGAGTATGAATTAAAATTTATGCAATTAGAATCAACAAGACAACAATCAACCCATATTCTGTTGAACAAAGAAATTATGAGCATAGTACTAAGGCCTCTACACAGGAGTGGGTAATCATAAATATATGTTGTGGGTACTCTAAAGAACCGTCTCGATGAGACGGTTTTTCTGAGCACCCAAAAACATGTGTTACAACTTATGGATAAGAAAATATTAACATTTTTACACTAGACCTATGGTGCCCATTATACACTACAGGAAGTCGATATAAATGAAAAAAAAAACAAACCATATTCGACCTAATAAATGCACATGCTCTCAGAAGTTCCTAAGGTGTACTTTTATGGAAAGTTTACACTGTATGAAGATCTGGTTTTCAGTCAATCAAATAGTTTTATTTAATGATATGAATTCAACGTGTTGATGAAACTGCATCCTTATAATCACCGTTGATTTGGATCAAAATTTGGGCTTATTTGGGAGAATATGGTAGCATAGAATTGTTGTCCTCACATGATTACTACTAACCCCTCTCTCTTTTTGTCTAAATTAGCAAATGCTAACTTTTGTTGTCTCCCTTTGACTGAAAAAAATTAAGAGGCATGACCACTCAGCAGAGGGTCTCTTATTTATAAAGACATAATTTACCAGTCTCCTCTCAAAAAAGTTTCATGCTGAAAAAACTAGACTGGAATGCTGTCCATGCACATGTGGGCCGCAACACAAGAAAACCTGTCTTCAGGATTTCCGACCCTGTCATACCCAAACCAGCCTGCTCAACTACAGAGACTACCTAGAATCTTGTATTTTTGTGTGCAGTGAGTGTAGGTATTATGCTTTCCAGAGAGGGAATTACAAAGGCGCTGATCAGACTGTGCATGTACCCAGGCTGGTCTGCCCCTTTGTTGTTGGCACACTCCAGCAGACGGGTTTTCTCGCGTTGGGACAGCTATGAGATTTTGATACTTATCGCATAGAGGAAAAACACCTCTTACTGATCTACCCAGCTGAGCTAGAGGTCTAAATTTTGGTCTGAGCCTTCATCTACTTCCACTATGTGTATACAAGCAGCAAAGGCTCTGGCATGTCTGCAAAACCTGAGCCTTTGTTGCTAGACAGTGTGATAAGTTCCAAAATCTCATGGCTTTAAAGTGGGCAGGTTTTTTGTATATTTTAACAAAAGAAGTAGATTAACCCTGTCATCTGTTTGTATATGTAACCAGCAAGTTAAGATTAATGTCAAAATTATATTTTATCTTTTTCAGAAACTGGTACACAAGGGTATCTGGTGTCCCCATGGATCTCAAGTCAGGGCCACACTAATTTCTCATGTGTAATTAAAAGGTAATCTTTTTTACCCGTCTTTAATCCTTTTGACCAGTAAAGTTTAAGAGGGGAGGAGTGTGGGTGTTGTAATAATTCAATATTTTTTCATGAGCAAGTGTTGTTAAAAAACAAAATTAATATGGGCACAGCAAAATTAATATGGGCACAGCACACAGCTCACAATGGTGAGCAGAGCACACAGCTCACAACAGTGAGCAGTGAAGGTCAGATGAGCATGTGCATCCTCACAGTCTCGTGAGAGCCTTAACTGCTTGTATGTTCAAAGACTACTAGAGACATAAATAAAGGTTCACACCAAACATCAGGCCTCAGGCTTGTTTTGCACATGCATACCCTGGTGCAAACTAGGTTTGACTCGACCGTTTGAAGTGCCTTTCATGTGCAAAGGAGCAAAGAATCAGCTGTCAGTCACATTTCTGTTGTTCATGAGGTTTTGAATGGTTGCAAAAGTTAATATAACAAAATGATTAAAATATTCATGAAAAACCTTATCATCTCCAAATTTAGTTTCACTAATGCAGCTACTTCAAGCTAGCAGAGTTTTGAACTTTTGAGTCATCAAAGTTGTACTGTTCCTCAATGAAGTTGCATTTTCAAAAAAGATAAAAAAAAAAGTTTTTGTTCACTCGTGGGTTTATCAAAGAGTTAAGACAAATCACTTAAATTAGTCATCAATGAGTAAATGATCGAAAATCTTCTTGCTCAGACTGTTCATGTAGAAATACAATTTAAAGTATCGTTAAAGAAAAATTCGGGTTATTAAGGTGTAATTGAATCTTTTAATTTAATGTGGCTAAGTAAATAGCGTAAGATTATTGAAATATCTTCTTGACGGTTACTCAAGCAGGTGGCTGAAGATGAACAAACCAATCCAATGCCATTTTAAAGCTGTCATTATCGAAACGTTCAAACGGGTCACGCAACCTCCGATCCCCGGCCGGTGAACCTCAGTGACACAACAAATAACCAGGATGTCAAATTGGGTTGTTCTTTATAGTGCTAGATCTGATATGGAGCCGAAGCTGATTGAACCCCCCTAAGAAAAATGGACCAGCTTAGAAATAAAATGTTGACCTGAGTTAAATAAGGTGATCTAGGTCTTAATTGTAGGGTATTTTATATTGTTGCTCCTTTTTGCTGCATCCATGAGAGATCAACCAAACAATGTGTTCTAAACAAAATGCTCATCCCCCAGCCTGGTAATAAAATAAATTTATTATATAGCTGCCAAATGTGGTGTTATACAGTGGTGGTCAGGGGTTTCACTTGGAACCCCCTCTGTCTCCCATTTTTAAATACATAATGATAATGAAATAATTTGGTCTCAGTGAGACCAAATTATTTCATTTTCATGGGATATTTAAGAAAAATGAGATAAATCAGCAAAGCTAACCCCCCACACCTTTATAAGTATGAACCCCCTTTCCAGAAATCCTGCTATAGATAAAAGTAATGTATGCTCAAAGGGCCTTTTTCTTGTGCAGTAGCTAATTCTTTTTGAGACATGCAATCAGATACAGCGTTGACATGAAAAAATGCTTCAAATTTATTTTCCAAAAAGCTGAAAAATTCTACCGAAATGAGTAACTATGACTTTGTATACAATCAGTCAATCAGCATCTCTCAGCTGATGTCTTATTCACAAACTGAACATTGTTACCATTTAGTGAAAAAATCTGAAAACATTTACCTCGAAACTGAGGTATGAGGTTATCAATAGAGTAACATGCATTGACTTGCGTGTCTTTCACCTTAGTTAAAAGTGTTTGAATGAATGAAATTTCCGTAAAAGAATTGCAATTTACGTCAATCAGAGCCTGGGAAAAAAGCTACCTGACAAATTGCATGGGAGGATATCATCTGAGCCAGTGCATGAGATTTCCAACATTTTGGTATGTGCGACCAGCAAAGCCTTAGATCAGCCTGCGCATACGCACAGTCTGATCAGAGCCTTTGCTAGTAGCTTGAGTATTCTATGAGTGTTAGGCTTCTGACTGAACACCATTTTGAGTTTCTAAGCTAAAAGGGAGGCTGCACAAGCTCTTCTGATTCTACACTTGTCAAAATGTCAAATTGTTGGAAATATCATGCAGCGGCTCAATTATTCTGTAAAATCATATTTCTTTGTCCAGCTTAGCTAGGATCATTTCCTCTTTTGAAAACAGTGTAGATATAGACCAGCTGGCTTCTATGATACATGTCTAAACATGATCGGTAATAAATGGGGGATCAATGGAATGAATATACGAGTTAAAAAGATGCATTTTCAACCAAAAAAGAGGGTCTAAATGTATAAATATGGATCCAGGTTAGATGACTCTCACGGCAGTTTTAGATTTCTCCCATCCAGTGCGTCTTTTGTTCATCTTTCGTTAATTTGGCTATCATAGCATTATATTTCCCTAACAATATTCATGTGAACTAATGAGTAAGAGCTAATATCGTGAGCTGTTTGCATGCACGTATTTCGATCTGAAAATAATAGGCGTTGCTCTTTCTGACTTGGCATATTTCTTACTCCCATACTACCTGATACAAAATATGAACTTTCTGACACCAGCATTTGCACTAATGGTGAAAATTCTCACATTTTGTGTATATTTATACCTTTACCACAAAGGCTGTACAAAAGTTCAGTGAAATCAGATCAGTTTAGGTGGTGACAATAGTCCGCGTACTTGATAACTTAATACTCGATATTTCCATGTTTCAGATGTTTTTGTGCAGTTGAATTAATTGAATAATAAGCCACACCCATTTATAAGGTTGAACCAGTCCTGTTTTACAGGACTGGTTCAACCTTATAAATAGGTGTGGCTTGTTATTCAAGGTTGAATTAGGACTGGTTCGACCTAATAAATGGGTGTGGCTAGCATTCATTTATGCAAATTATCCTAAGCTGATCTCTGTACTTGGAAGCTTTTGTGGTAATATATGATCATGAACAAACAAGGAGCAGATCTCCAGGTACCGTACTTGTCCTAAATATTTGGACAGCAGTGCCAGAGAAAACAGTGTAAACCTATCTCTTTTGCAACAAGTTTTATAAATTTAACTAGAGGAGCAATCATACACCATCGTAAATACACGCTTTTATGCATTTTACCATTATCTTGGGGTCAAGGTCACACAAAATGTTTCCCAGTACCCTCTACGTCATCTCTCCTATGTACCTGCAAAGTTTGTAGTTGCTACGTCCAACGGCTTAGGAGATGCACTGTGATTTCATGGCATTCGTACTGCGCTGACTGCGTGTTGAAGAAGCAGTGACATCTCAAAGAATGCCATACACCATACAATCTTCATGCAAATGCCAAGGACGACCGCGGCGTTTGCACGACGACCCTTGTTCACATCAGCTGAGCTCCTATTAAATTGTATGAGACCTTACTGCACGGCTGTTGAGACCTTACTGCGACCCCACTACACTCCAATAAGAATGCCGAGTGACCTCGTTTGTTTTGAGCATGCTCAACGTGCATGCCGTCATTCGTCGTTCTATGCGATCCCACAGTGTCTACTGGCGATGCCATCTTATTTCTGCGGTGATGCTTGCAATCATACTGTGCTGCGTGCACCTCAGTGTTCTGCATTTTTCTTGGACACCATGGGATCGCCGTCAGAACGCTGGGCTGGTGTGACAGGGGTTTAAAATTCCCTTGTAGATACAAACAAACGAGACAAAACTGCGGTTGTATCACTCATCCAGATATCCTTACAAAAAATTAATTAACATGCAAAAAATTAAATGCACATTTTTAAAACATAATTTTTTATATTTATATCATTAAGATGAATTGTGGTGCTCTGAATTTGACATCTACACTGTGTTTTAACTAAGTAACAAAAACAGTAATAATATTTACATATTATGCGTCTGTTTATGACTTTTTTCTTTCCCTTTTAAGATGCAGTTAAAGATCCAAGTTAAAAGGGGAGCTAAAAGATAATGTAAATCATTTTGATAATTCAATATAATAATTCCATAATTGTATTGAAGCATTTTTATGGGAACTCGATGGAATTGCCTCATTAAGGCAATTCCACAGAGTTCCCACAAAATATGGTAAATGTATTGATACAAAATAAAAATGTTTTGATTGCCGTTAATTATTGCTATTTTTACATTGCATACTTGACGTGTGTCCCGGCTAAGCGGTTGCGGTAATCAATCTTCATATCTCAAATTACTCATCCCCATAATAGCAGCAATTTGTCATATTTTCTTGAAGCGTTAGTTAAGATTTAAACTCGTAATTAATTCATCATTTTTTTGCACCTGATTACTCTGGTCTGAGCTACATAACATGAACCCTGTATACCTCCAATGGAGTTTCTAGGGATAAAGGTCTAAGGAGGGGGAACCATGCCACCCTCTTTATCTGAGTAATGAAATGCAATCGTTTGCTTACATAAAAACAATCTTCAGGTCATCCTCTTCATTTGCATAATGAAATGCAGTCGTTTGCTTACATAAAGACAATCTTCAGGTTCAGAAATACAGTAAAATTTAGAATGACCGCTTTGAATGTTTAAATCAACTAGTAAAACTAGGATATAGAGATATTTTTAAGCTATTGTGCTTTTAAAAAATCTGTTAAAAGTTTTGTCTGAAAAGTTAGCAGCGAAAATTCCAAGAATTCCAAAGCGATCTATTTATGATTGTGATGATTTTGATATTATGGTGTTAAAAATGGACTGATTAGATTATTTAACCCTTATTCTACCTGAAAATGTCTGCAACATCTGCTACATATATTCCATGGGTGAAAGTTTTCAGGATTATTCCTGAATTAAGCAGATTCTAATAGCTCCTTTGATTTATTTTCAGTTTATCTAATGACTGTGACCATTTAAACTTGAAACTGTTGATATTTGTAGAAATACTGCAAGTTTTAAGATTTAATTTTTAAAAGTTCAGGATTTTGGAAATTTTGAAATATCACCCATGATATTCACGTGCACTTCAGATCAGACTGCTACCTTTGGCTTGGGGCAGTCTGATTGGGGTTCATATTGTTATAGGCTACCTAAGAAACTGGTGGAGATTCATTATATGCTGATGGATGGTTTATGCCTATGTATAGTTATCCCAACCCAACCAACCCCGCCCCAGGGATATGGTTTTGGCATTGTCCATGCATCCCTCCCTCCCTCCATCTAGAAACATGGAATTTTCTAAATCAACCAATTATCAGGGGCTAAAAATTCAACAAATTTGTTTTAATTTTTTTTTTACTGATTTTGTTTTATTTAAAAAAAACTTAATTCCCATCTATCCTTCTACTTCCAGGTTGAATTGAAACTCCAAGAATGTGGCAGTATATAATATGTTGAGATCATTGGAACCAGATGATGTAACTGATGATGTCTCAAAGTAAAAGGTGAGAAACTGACATCATATGTCCAGATAACAAAATTTTTTGCTCATAAAATCGTTGATATTTTCTTACCCACCAGTTAAAACATGTGTTTTGGGTGCTCAAAAGAACTGTCTCATTGAGACACAACATATGTTTTCATTGAGAAATAAGAAAAATATTTTTCAATATCTGGAGGCCTGGGACATGTGTGTTTTTGTCCAGCGTTTTAGAACCGGGAAATATTTTTGGTGGTAATGAAGCACAGTCCTTTCATAAAAAGGTGCAATCTTAATATAGCTTTTTTTAATGGGACCCATTTTGTCTTTTTTCTTGCAACTATAAAATACTACATTTTTTTTTAAATTTTCAGTATAATGATACAACAACTTTGCAAGGGTACTGATTCCATTCCTGCCCCATTACCCACTTTTGCTGTTTGTAAATTGATAATTTCTTCAGCCCTGCCATATCTGTGGTGAGAACATTGTTGCATGTGAGGAACAAAAGTAACATGATCTCCTGCTTCTCTGACAATCTCAGATACAGATAGTGGTTATGCAGGAGAAGTGTGAAAGGGAAAGCCTGAGCTTTACTATCCTTGACTTCCTTCCATAAAGGTCTTTCCTCAGGGTCTTTCCAATCCCAGTAAAAGTTTTGAAAATCTTGGATGTGACTACAGAATATTGAGTTTTGAGTGTGCCTAAATAACTTAGTGCTTTTGAAGGGTTTGCAAATTCAGACAAAAATGATAGTACAGTTTTATTATATCTGGCGACAAAATTGTTTTGTCTATCCTATATTTTACAAAATTAACATCTACCTCATTAAGATGTGACTTTGATGATACACCAATTTACATATATAGTTTGTAAACAAACATTGTTCTAAGTACATACATCAAGATAAACACAAATTTTGAGCATAAAATTGTGAATATTTTCCTATCCATTCATTTTCACATATATTTTGGGTGTTCAAAAGAACCATCTCGTTGAGACGGTTCGTTTGAGTACCCACAACATATGTTTTGATTGAGAAATAAGAAATTTGATTTTAATTACACACTCTTATCTAGGTTAGTTATGAATATGTTATCGAAACTTTTATTATCAAGTTTTAACTGTTACAATATTGCTCAAGACAAAATAACAATTACCGTCATTCTAACCGTTTAAGTGAATGAACCGAACTACTCACACAGAAAAGGAATGCCTGTGCAAACAAAGTAGTCCCAGGTCAGTCTTACTCCATAGAGCAGTCTGATGAGGACTTTTTGTTAGCTATCTTTGATTAATTTGGTTTCAAGCATATAGATAGATTAGCCCAAATAATGAAATGGAAGATTCTATTTTATAGCTTACATTTTAAAGGTTTTGAGATATAATTGCCTAGATTTTATCAGTTCCACGTTGCAGAAGAGTGGTTCTGCTAAATGACTGAACTGGGTTACCTTTCAGATGGCAAAATGGTATCTATAAATTTCAGAAGACGGTTATGATATTTTTTTCGATCATAATAGGAGTATCATATGTATTTTTTTTTAAAGATTTGATATGATTCTTTTATACATTGTCTTTTATGAAGATCTTGACTTGGGGAGGGCAGTAATCACAAATTATTTAAGATATTAATTTTGCTTTTAAATTTGAATCAGTAATCAGCAATTAAAAACGCAGTTTTTTTCTTTCAAAAAAGTCTAGGAGTTTGAAATTTTACAAAAACACCATCACAAAAGAAATATGGCCATAAATCTTAAAACTAATAATAATTGTAATTGCTATTTCAGTAAAAATAATCTATACTTACTTGTGTCTCACTCTAATTGAAGTTTTCATTTTTTGTTTAAAAGCAAAAAAAACAACAAAAAAACAATCAGTATGAAATAAAAATGAAATAACCCTCTCTTGAATGGAATATATGTAAAATGCTATGTTCATAGTCATATAGGGATGAGGTGCCAAAAACATAGCATCTCGTTAGGGTCTGCACTATTTGCTCGGAGGATAAAAACAATTTTCATGGGACAGGAGTACATCCTAGTTCAAAAATAGTAACCTATGGCCCCTCAAAATATGAAAAAAACCTTCCAAACTTGCATCAAACTTTATAAGACAATTCCATCAATCAAGAATGGGTTTAAAGTTATGAGTATTATTATCTGTGACCTTGACTGTGACTGTGACGCCCTGCCCTCATTGGGGTAACTTTGGTTAAAATGATGACATAGTTGACATGTCTTTAGATTGCATTGACAACACTAAAAAGTAATTAAATATCCTTAATTACTAATTGGCAAAGAGCCCAGATGTTGATCAAATACATTCAGTTGACAAGTTAAAACAAAACGTTGAAAAATCTATTGAAAACTACCGCAGTATCAACTTCGATGAATAACTCGGAGTTGACACGCAATACCCAGTGCTTCAATAATCTTGTTTTAGTTACAACATCGAGTCAGCCCTTACCATGCTAAATCCTGCTTTGTAAACAGTGTAGATCCAGATCAGCTAGCTGATCAGGATCCACACTGTTTTCCACTTGACTTGTAAATACATGGCAATGACTGGAATACTGAAAGTTAATTGGACAATAATTGGGTAGGAGTGTGGTACATTAAAGTATCCAGCATGATAAGGCTTAATGAGTACACAGGTTTAGATAAACAAAAACAAAAAAAATCTGAGTAAAATTGTAAATATTTTCTTATCTATAATTTTTTGCATATATTTTGGGTGCTCAAAAGAACCGTCTCATTGAGACGGTTCTTTTGAGTACCCACAACATATGTTTTGGTTGAGAAATAAGAAAATTATTTTCCTGCTACCCACTCTTAACTAAAGGCCTGGAGTACAATGTTAAATTGTAGTTTTCTAGACAAATTTGTAGCATGACAAAATCATATCATGATAGCTTTCATATAGGATGGTTTTGGAAAATTATGATTTAGTAATGAAATTTAATTCCTGTAGTAGCTGTGTGGTCAATAGAGGTTTTAAAATAGGTTAGATAAAGTAGAACTGTACTGGGTTGGATTTCAGAGAAAGATTGTTGCAAACTTAACCCTTTTCCCTCACCAGTCATGACTTTTATGGTTTGCTCTCTCATGACTTTTATGGTTTGCTCTCTCATGACTTTTATGGTTTGCTCTCTCATGACTTTTATGGTTTGCTCTCTCATGACTTTTATAGTTTGCTCTCATGACTTTTATGGTTTGCTCTCTCATGACTTTTATAGTTTGCTCTCATGACTTTTATGGTTTGCTCTCTCATGACTTTTATAGTTTGCTCTCTCATGACTTTTATGGTTTGCTCTCTCATGACTTTTATGGTTTGCTCTCTCATCTGCTTATGTTCTAGGTAGCCCATATTGCAAACAATATGGACCCAGATCATCTTTTGATGACCTTTAACCTGTTCTTGAAAATAATAAAGTTAAGTAATACAGTAAAACCTGTGTAAAACGGCCACTGAAAAATAGACATAACAAAGACCTTAGTGACAAATGGTAGCTTAATGAGATCGATAGTATTGCAGTATGCTCCCCTTGGAGCATTCTGCAATACTTTTGACCTGCATTTAGCCATAATTGGTCTTGAAAACCAATTTTCGGTCTTTGAGAGTGGCCCTTATACACATGGTTTACTGTAGTTCATTATAGCTATACCGTGAATTACTTATATTTACTGTCCAGGAGGTGGGTGGGACATCGTCACCTTAGCCCAAAAAAGTCAATAGCACTGAGGGGAAGACATAGAGATTTTTCATTTTGAACTTTTAAAAGTGGGATAAAAGTTGAAGAGGATGGCTATCATCTATTTCTGTTGTGCTATGAGATGTTTCGCGCCCGTATTTTTACCACAGACACATTTTTGCATCAAAGTTGAGATGTAATGCTGTGTGCCCACTTAGTAGATTCGGATGATTCATGAGAGCACAGTTTAATTGTTTGTAAAATTTAATTACAATATAAAATTACCTTTTATTTAAATCTGACTAAACAGAGTACATGATACACATGATGTCTCTACTAAATGATTTCTGTCTGTTTTAAGTCATTATTCAGTAAGTTTGAAAAACATCCATCTTATCTTACTGAGTGCAGCAAGACTATCAAATGTATAACACCTGATAGGGTTGATTTGCATGGTTAAGAAGTTCATCTTATTGTTTAAACACACCTGTAACTTATCATATCGGGAGAAAATGGCTCTTAATCCCCTTTTAGATGGAGATGGAATCCTTCAATAGAGTTGAGATGGTCCGTTATTGTCATAGGCGACAGATGTGAATTCATATGTATTTATTCTGAATGACTTTTCAGCACACTTAGTCTTTCTAAATTTTATTTCTATCTTTCTGAAACTTTGCATTCTGTATTTCCATAATGTAGAATGGATCTGACCAAAGATACAATTTTGGTCACTTTCTGTTTTGGCAACTAATCCAATTTTCAATCTGGATGTTTTTACATAAGAGCGAAAAAAAGACTAGGCAAAAGAAACAGTTCAAACAAAATATCCTATTCTCTCTGAATATTGGACAGCTTAGGCCTAATAAAACAATATAAACCCAATTCAGCATGCTCCTCCATGCACGAATCCAATTTAACAGAGGACCCTTATATTGGACCTCCCTCAAGAAGCAATTCTCGAGGGGGGTCCGTACCAGTATTTCTGAGAAAACCTATAGCCACTTATGATTTTTCAGGGGTGGGTGGGGCCGGCCCGGGCGCCCTGTCCCCCTCTGGACCTGTGCATTACAATTAACTCTATATACCAGGTAGCCTATTGGACTTGTTCAAATATTGGGATGGGTATGGTGTCCAAAGGTTTAGGTTTAAAAGGGTAGATGAATTTGAAGTTAAATTCACCCCACTCCTAGTTGCACTCACTGCAAAAAAATATTGGTTAGTATAAGTAGCAGGTACCATCTTGTGAAACACCCCTTTTTCACTGGGCATGTGATTTAATAAGTTGTGCACCTGTTTCAATGATTTTGTAACCATAATTAAATAGAGCAATGCAAATGAGCAATCACATAGCATTTCATTTATTAAAACTGTTCACATGAAATTTTGCATTTGGAGAGTTTATAATTATTTGCTCACCTCCAGAAAGACCCTGTTTGCTCCAAGTCTGGGCATCTGCTGGCATAATGGAGATTCAGAATTTCTAAAATTGTTCCATTCTGATATGTTGAAATTCTTCAAATGACATCTCTTGCAGAGCCATGTCATATTGAACAGAAACTTGGTGGGAGGTATTGGGGCAACACATGGAGATTCTGATTTGCTAAAATTGTCTCATTCAGTACTACACACTGCGCAGATAAACTTCCAGAAGATGGGTTTTGTCGCAACGAGGTACAATTGGCCTGCCCATGGACATCTAATGGTCTCTAACATTGTCACAGGAAATAATTAACTGGCTTGGCAGCTGAGGTTCATCAGTTTTAAGAAGGTTTGAGACTCATTTTGTAAGGAAGATTTGTATTCCAGCTCAATGTCATTTTGGGTTGACTAGTAATTGCAGTGCTTTGATCACTGATCTTTAAACAAGACACATTTTAAGAATAAATGTTGACCAAAACAAAGAAAGAAGCACTTAAGATGTTTATCTAAAACAGTAAGAAGTAAATCCTACTCAATGAGACATGATCACTTTAAGTATCTCGTTTCATAGGGGTTAATCGTCCATGGGTGCATCTTTGTGACAAACTCATGATTTTTAATGTAGGTAAGGAGGGGTGAAGAGTTAAGTAGCAATTAGGGGTCCTCGGCTTCCTGGATGACTTAATTGTTAGTATTGAGGTTCAGGGGTGGGGTCAGTACATTTTGGGGTTCTTTGGCGGATGAAATTTGATAGTTCAGATGGATAGTTACCATAAAAGATAAATTTGCATTTCTCCTACTTTGTTTTTTTTCTTGTATTTTTTTCTCCACAATTTTCACTGCCCTGAAGTTTGTCTCGCCGAGAGAAAACCTGTCTTAAGGATTGTGACCAGGTGCCACTTGAAACTTCCCTACTCCCCCTCTACCCTTTAACATCCAAGTCAAGAATTTTTCAGTCATGTCCAGATGCTTCCCTGTGTTGAACCAGTACTAAATTTTACCCTTTGTGCACTGAAAAACCTTAAATGTGTACTTTGGCAGACAGTGAAGACCCAGAGTGAAGGTACATCTTAATTTGGAATTTTTAACCTGTGAACCTTTGTTTGGACAATGGACCTTATTTGTGGATCCAGAGCTGAAGACAGGGGGTCCAGATTCACACCATCATCGGCCTGCCAGTGAAACACCGACTGGGGGTCCAGATTCACACCATCATTGGCTCGCCAGCAAAACGCCATTGAAATGGCGTTTTGCTGGCTGGCCAATGGTGGTTGGACCCGCCTGACAAAACTTTCTGGATCCGGGCATGTGCTTAGTACTGGTTTAACCCAGGAAACATCCTGACATGATGTAAGGCATCAACTCAAACAGACAGAAATCAGAGATCTATAATAAGAAAATGTCACATTTTTTGTCAGTCTGAAATTTTCATCTCCGTCATCTTAGAGCCAAAATCCTTGATCAAACCAGATTATTGTGCTTGAGTCACTGAAAAAGTATTGCAGGCTTGTTGAAACATGAAAATGAAATTATTTTCTGATAAAATACAAAATATAAAACAAAAAAACAAGCAACATTCCATCATTTTGACAGCTTCCCACATGAATTGACAACAATCTTCAAAAATTTGTCCTTCTGTCAAAGTTTTGAATTACTTCTGCTATCTGTTTCCTGTCAACATTCTTCCCCCCTATTTAAAGCCATGTTTATATAAATAGTGTAGATACAGATCTGTTGGCTTCTGCAGAAATCAGGTGATCTGGATCTACACTGCCACCTGCTGATCAATGATAGAACAGTGCTTAACAGAATAATGGTTTAACGAACTTCACTCCAATAAAATCAGCCTTATGATGGCTCTCACGAGAAGTGTACTTCGAGTCCAGAATTACTCTGTGTTTCACTTTGTCAAACTTGGTCAGTCAGTTCTGTGCATATTGTCATCTCTTACCGGTCAGGTATACTTTGGTAATTTTGATGCTTGATTCTTTCAGATTACATTAAAACCATGATATATATAAGACTCATTTTCCCCATTAATATTGCTCCAATTTGACAGATGTTTATTTAATTCATAGGTGGTCTTTTCAAGTGCGGGACCTTTTGTTTAAAATTTTACTCCCAAGTTCTCTTCTTTTTAATTTCGATGAACCTTTACGATTTTACCTCTATGAGTTTTCATGGCGATAGTTTCTTTTACACTGTACCTGTCGCCCAAGTTGACCCCAATCAAGAAATCGCTCAAGAACAATGCCGAAACTTAATCGAGTGTTTGAATCGAAAGCAACTAAGTTTCACTCATAGATTTTATGGAATTTGTTCGCATTAAACAGTAATTGTATCTTGCATGTTTTATTAATATCTGATATAGCGGTTGGTACTTTCACCTGTGTCAAAATAGAGAAAAAAAAAAAGAAAGATGTTGAGTGACACAAACCGAGATAAGGCATTTTTTAACCCCCCAAAATGGTGATAATTTGTCAGATTTTTGCTCATGTGCAGAACATGACATTTCACCAAGATCTAAGCGAGCATTCTTCTGGGACAGGCAATATTCACTAATCAATTGCAGAGAGTCCTGGCGAATTTTATGCAAATTTTAGGCCTGCAATATACAAGGTGTATGTGTGACACTTCTGCAACATATCTATGGCATTTGCATGATGAATGTGCGGCGTACTGCTATATGCCAATGATAAAAATAATAGGGCATTCAATTGCATCAGTATAGCTATGGATAAGAAAGGTATGCCATGACAGCGCTTTAAACGCTGAACATACAAGGTATCTAGAATTACAAAGAACACCATGGCATCACAACAGCATCGAAAGCTTACGTAGGTGTTCGCGATGGCCTCGTTAGCCTAGAAACAGTTTTAAAAATCGCCCCTACGAAACAGTTTTAAAAAAAATCGCGGCACTTTCGTAGCAGCTTTGATTGGTCATTTACGTCACATGTACGTAGTAGAACAAAAGTAAACAGTGGGAAGGTAGTCTGATCATAGCTTAATCGCTTGATACAGATACCCTTACTGTGTTGCCGTTGCGTATCAGGGGACCAAGCTAGGATCATACTATATTAAGGCTGCGATACTTTTGTTCTTACGAAGTACGTGTGGCGTATGTATGGTGAATGGAAGCTGCTAAGAACGTGCTGTGATTTTTTTAAACTGTTTAAAAAGCGAAGGAGGCAATCGTGTAGCGTAACACAGCTATGTAAGCTTTCTATATTGTGGCGTTCTTAGCTTTACTGATATGCCCTAAGCTAGCAAGCCGATTCGTACATGTGTAAGAGTATCATTATGCACATGATGAACTCTTTCTGTGTGCTAGTGTCATCTGCTGATAACCTGAACAAACAGTTTGGACACAAAAAGTCTGGCCTTATGTGGATCCAAACTGTTTGACACTTTGATGGTAATCCTGAAATAATTTTACAAAAAAATTGATTTTGAAAAAAATCAGCAGAGGACAAAAGAGCAAAAATAAATTGCCCAGCATGTAAAGACGTAACTTCATTGTATCAAATTGGATGGAAGATTTCATCAATTAAAACATAAAACATTCAAAATAAAGCAAGAGGGTATTACTTGACTGTTTGCTTACTGTAAAGGCAGCGCCTCATGAATGCGTAATTAGGACTTGTCAACCTTAGGCATAGGTAAAAGCTGAAAAGGAGGCGTGGTTTTATTCAAAAGTAACTGTATCATCTTGTGCCACCACCTCAGTCATTTTTTAGTCCTTAAAACGCCAGCAAAATTACTGCATCTGAATATGTCTATTTAACATATGCAGGGAGGCAAACATTGTGGACCCAGATCAGACTGCTCCTGCAGGAGCAGTCTGATCTGGATTCACACTGTTTATCTATGAGGCTTTAAGTAGTTTAGTGGACGACAAAACATACATTTTGTGATTATGCGCTTTAAGGGTTAATAAATGTGAGTTCGGTGTGTATACGCTTATGATTTTCATGAAATGCACGCATGTTTATGCGGCTCAAAAAGCTTATTAACTCTTTACCACATTATAAATAAACCCTGATTTCCCTTACTCAGCAGATGAAATAGCCGAACCACGCCCAGATATGAATATTAAAGTTGCCACCTTTACAGTAAGCGAAAAGTCAAGTAATACATAGGATTTAATTTTGGCCTTTAGTTAAGAGTGCGTAACAGAAAACTATTTTTCTTAAATCTCAACCAAAACATTTTAAGGACCCAAAACATATGCTAAAAATTATGGGTAAGAAATTATTTACAATTTTACGTTGAAAATTTTTGTTTATCTAAACCTGTGTATCTTAACTCTCTCCCTATTGACCCCTCAATTTTATCCAGTGTATTATTATTATTATGGACCATCCAAGTATGATACCAGTGGTTACATATATATGAAGAAAGTCATTTACAATGGAAGTACCGGTTAGGTATATATGCAGAAACTCATTAACAATGGAAGTACCGGAGTAACAGTCAGTTTTTTCACCAGCATCCCCCTCCCTCGGAAAAGAATGGGCCAGATTGGGGGATATTCCACCCTATTACATTGATAATAATATCTAATTATAATACAGTTTGTTTTGGGGAACTAAAAATTTTTGACCCATTTTTCACCCAGCAATCCCTGTGAGTCAGCTTCATAACAAGGTCCAGATAGAGATCATTAACCCCAACCACATTATATTGTTGTAGGGTGACCTAGCAAAAGTACAATCTTGCATGTAGTAAATCTCTTACAAATAAAATTTAGTGATATTTCATGTTTTAATAACCATCCTTTTGGTCACAGCAGGGGGGCCCCAAACTGTGTCATGATGACCAGTACTTATTGACCTTCTGTAAAATGGACCATGTGACCAATACCAGGGTTGGAATTCGAGAGCCCACTAGCAATCCATTGCAGCCAAAGTCAGATTACCAAACTGACTGGCTACATACAAGTTGCACTAAGTGACCTGGCACTGTCTAATAATTAACACCATCCTTTGCCATCGAGTCACCCCACTCTCAGCCCATTGAAGTCAGCCTACTTACGCCGTGAAGCAAACCTCTTACCCAGGTTAAGCATTCTAATAGGCACTACACTTTAACTATATAAACCATTTACGGTTGAACTTAGAAAAAAGATCTGCCGTGAAATCTTAATTTGAATCAGATTGCTTTTAAATGCCACAGATGCTTGAATTTAATGACTGAATCAGAATAATATAAATATAATTTGTTATCAATGTTTCAGCATAGATTTCTATTGAATTGTTACACGACATGGGTAAAAGTTATTTATACGAGTGACTGGTTTTATTAACCCACAAGAAGAAAAAGATGTAGATTTTCAACCGCGATAAGGTTTCTTATTATTACGGAGTTTGGTATGGTTGGATAACAGAGCGATATGAAATGAAAATGAGACACGTCATGAGAAATACTTTTTATGCTATATGTGAAAAACAAAGGTGCAGATCAGACTGTGCATCAGCACATTCTGATCAGCACCTTTGTTTTTCACTGCCCAGATCATGTAAAAGCTACCTTTGCATTGTCCAATTTTTCAAGGCCCTCGCTAATGTCATTCGCTGAACTGGCTGGCTTGAGCCAAACCCAAGAAGGTAGACTTACTTCTGATCAGATTAAAATGTCAAAAAAGCTCAAGATTATAGACATGCCCAGATCAGCATACAGGATATGTCTGAACAGGCCTAAGGAGCGTCTAAAATTCATTCTACATTGCATGATCATGAAATCGTATAATTCAAATCATATGGAATTGTAACTGTGTTACAACTATATATACTACAGGGATTTTCGTTTACTAAGGCCTAATTTTTGACCAAATATTGGCCCCTTCCGAATTTTAAAATGAGCAAATTTTTCCAAAATGGAACAGAAAAATTCTTATTTCCTATTAGTTCTACAATTTTGGTGAAAATTGCGTGAAAATCTCACCAAAAATAACAAAGTTAAAGATTTTAACACACATGCATATCACTTTTGCCTCTATACTAATGACACATAACTACTACTAAAGACAAATCACGTTTGCAACAGCTAAAGACCTATGGCACTAGCGAAAGTGCTAGCATTAACAAGATGCTTCACTTTTGCCACTGCTGTAAACCTATGGTGCTGCACATCACTTTTGTTGTTTCTGATGACCTTTGGCATTATCAAGACTACTAAAGATATATGGCATTATCAAAGACACATCATTTTTGCCACTACTAAAGACCTATGGCATTATCAAAGACAAATCACTTTTGCCACTACTTAAGATATATGGCATCAAAGACATATCACTTTTCCACTACTATTTAAGATGTTTGGGATTATAAAAGTTCTACTACTAAAGACCTTTGGGATTATCAAAGATACATCACTTTTGCCACTATTAAAGATATATGGGATTATCAAATATACATCACTTTTTAACTACTAAAGACCGATGGGATTGTCAAAGTTCCACTACTAAAGACCTATGAGATTATCAAAGATGCACCACATTTGCCACTACTAAAGATCTATAGCATTATCTAAGACACATCACATTTGCCACTACTAAAGATACTAATATATGGCAATATCAAAGATGCATCACTTTTGCCACATGACAGACCTATGGCATTACTAACGACACATCATATTTACCACTGCTAAAGATATATAGCATTATCAAAGATGCATCACTTTTGTCACAACTAAAGATCTATGGCATTACCAAAGTAACATAACTGTTGCCACTACTATAAATTTGTAGTATTACCAAAGATGCATCACTTTATGGCATAATCAAAACCCTATGGCATTATCAAAGGCACATCACATGTGTCACTATTAAAGATATGGCATTATCAAAGATGCATCACTTTTGCCACTACTAAAGATCTATGGCATTACCAAAGTAACATAACTGTTGCCACTACTATAAATTTGTAGTATTACCAAAGATGCATCACTTTTGCCACTACTAAAGATCTGTTGCATTACCTTTGCCAAGATATATGGTATTACCAAAGCAGATGAATCACTGTTGCCACAACTAAACACCTATGGAATAACCAGAGTGAAGACTTCATATTTTTGGGCAACTACTAAAGATCTATTGCTTCACCAAAGATGTATCACTGTTGCCACAACTAAACACCTACATGGAATAACCAGAGTGAAGATGTCATTTTTGTCACTCTTCAAGATCTAAAGCATTATCAAAGATACATATTGTTTCCACTACTAAAGATTTATGGCATTACCAAATAAGCATCACATTTGCCACACTACAGACCTGTGGCATTATCAAAGACACATCACATTTGCCACTACTAAAGATGTATGACATTATCAAAGACACATCACATTTGCCACTACTAAAGATGTATGGCATTATCAAAGACACATCACATTTGCCACTACTAAAGATGTATGGCATTATCAAAGACACATCACATTTGCCACTACTAAAGATGTATGGCATTATCAAAGACACATCACATTTGCCACTACTAAAGATATATGACATTACCAAAGACACATCACATTTGCCACTGCTAAAGATATATGACATTACCATATGGCTTAAATGCATTTTCTGGTGCCAAATCTTCGCCCTAGGTTCTGTTGTTTTTAATACACAAAAATTGTTTAGCAGTCACATGGAGGCTTCCTAACTAATGCAATGCATCATCACAGAGAAACAATCTAATCAAATTAACACACTATGATGAAACAAAGAAAAGGGCTCAAAATATTGACTCACAGATAGTCAGAGCTAAAGAAACCTCAAGTTGAGCTACTGTGGACCCAGCCAAAGACAACCTTCAGGCACCAACTAACGGAATAAATTTTTATTTCAGGGCGGTCATTGAGTCTCCTGACCTAAAGTTTTTAATGCATTACCAGACATGTTTGGTCAGGTCTTTACTGTTTCACTGTTTCCAACTACCAATAAGTGCTTGGTAAGCTAAATGCACATTAGAAGTGGGAAAAATACAGTTAATATCAGGTTTAGTACTTGACATTTAAATGACAGGTATTTGGTTTCTTGAGCTATTGACTGGTTCTTACAACTGACACATGAAACAACATGGTAAATTGCCTCTTAGATTGATTTCTCTGCAAAACACTGTTATTAAGCATGTCTTTTCTTGTCTTTTGTTGATATGCACATTGAATGCTTCAATTGAGCAGTTTAGGCCCCACCTTCAGTGATAGTTGCATCTTCTGTAAGCAAAATCGTGAGATAACCATTTCATGCCATACACAAACTGAGACACATTGATCAGGCAGGCAAGTATGTAACAGAAAATATTTTTCTTATTTCTCAACCAAAACATATGTTGTGGGTACTCAAAAGAACCGTCTCAATGAGAGGGTCCTTTTGAGCACCCAAAACATATGCTAAAAATTATTGGTAAGAACTTTTTTTCAATTTTACGCTGGCATTTTTTGTTTATCTAAACCTGTGATTGATGCAGTCTGATCAGCACAGACCCCTTTCCCCCCACCATACCCCCCACCTCTGGATCCGCCCCTATAGATTCTAGCTTAAATTGTTTCCATAACTGAGCATGCAGGCTGGTTTGAATCATACATGGTTGCAAACTTGGTAGACAGAACAGTCAGGCACTGGAAGGAAAACCTTCCAAGCCAAAAGTATGCCTTTTTGGAAGGAATAGCCTTCCAACTTAACAATTTCACTATGGATGGATTTTCCTTCCAATTAGTTTTTTCACTGAAAATTGGAAGGTCTTACCATCCATCTTAATGACAAGTTTTGGATGGAACACCCTTCCAAAACATCCTTTTCATTGCAAATTTGGCCCTTCCAGTGCCTGACTGTGTACACTGGCTAATGTTTGCCAATACCTTTGCGGTTCACCTGAGCACAAAATGCTCAATGTGAGATTATGACTGTCCAGTGTTAGAATCTGACTGTCCAATGTGAGATTATGACTGTCCAGTGTGAGATTATGACTGTCCAGTGTGAGATTATGACTGTCCAGCATCCTGCTCCTAATTTCATTCACTTACATACATCACCTTAACCACAAACCCATTTTGAAATATCTTCACTATACTGCTCTCTACAGAAATTATTGAGCTTCACTCTGTAAAATGGCTTCTAGAGCTAAATAACGAACATCTGAGCCACTGGCCCAAATTCAGAATAATATCAATAAAAATATCCCCCATTTTTCCCGCTATACCAATCTGAAAATGAAAAAGATGAGTTGAAACTTTTGGATATAAATTTAACATGGAGGAACCTTTTCTTCTAGACTTTACTTGTCGGAAAGTTGATTTTTTAGGGCAATTTTGTCTCTTTTTAACCTTTAATTGGTACTAATTAAACACCTGAGTGCAGTGAACTGGGTCCTCCATTCAGATGTATGCAGTGGAAAAAGGGGCTGTGGGTACCTTTAGGTTGACTGCATGTCTTAATTAAGGGGGCTAGAATTTCTATACCTTGTGGGTGGTAGTGGGCAAGTCATACACTTTGAAAAGACTGCCACTGGCTAATGGTAAACCTGTTCTACCTGGCCAGAAGTCATTAGGAGCAGTCTGATCAGTACCATCTCTGTTTGCTATTCTGACGAGCGTTTGGTGAAGCAAAGACCTAAATAAAAAGTTAAGTTGAGATCTGTTGTAAGAGAAAAAAATGTTCAAGTATTTAGAACTTTACCAAAATGTTAATCTGAGCCTTCTCTGATGTTTAAGTGGCTTTTGTTGTTAGCTGTCATTTTTGCAAATTTGTAAGAGTTATGGCCCTTGATTGATGTCAGAATTACGTTTCCACGCAATATCCTGAGAAACTCTGGCCTTTTACTGCATGCAGAGCAATGCAGCGGGGCTGTAGTCAGATTCTCTGACAATTCTAGTTATGTCAAATTTTATATGAAAAGTGATCAGATTCAGTTTTAAAGGCACTCTTTCTGGCATGCCATGGCACTTTACTTTCATTCCGGAGTTGCTTGAGTTGACTCCCCATGCAATCTTTAAATATAAGGAGTGCAGGAGGTGACAGCAGCTCTCCGCACTAGGCGTTTGAGATGATATGGACATGTTGCACACTCCTCTTCATGCATAAACTCCATCACAAGTATGACGATTCCTAGCGCCAGAAGAAGAGGGAGACCTAAAAAGACCTGGTCTGAATGTGTTAAGACTGACATGAAAATGTGCAGCCTTGGCAGCATCGATCCACTGAACAGAGAGGCGTGGAGATTGGGTGTTAGACACTCTAGCCACCTGCTGCCTACCCCAGTACCTGGGACACCCGCAGCAGTAGAAAAATAAACTCAGGATCAAGTCAAGTCAAGTCAATCCATTGTCTGGAAAAGGGACATTATATAAGCAAAATATAGAACAGAGAAGATTTTTTACGAAAACTTTCATTTAAAACGAAGCTCCTTTTTATGTGGATTGACACAATTGATATTGCGGTTCAATTTTGATTTTACAGTAATATAATTGGGTAACCTGTCTAATGACAGTGCGCCGCTTAAAAATTTTTATGTGAATTTAATGTTGCATTGGTCATGATTGTGGTTTAAAAAAATTAAAATGCGAAGGATGGCAAATTTTTTTGAATGGTTTGAAAATTTATTATTAGGGATATTGAAAATTTAATGTTCTGGTGCAATAACATTATTGTTACATCATGGGAAATGTGTTCTTGTTTCAAATTTGGTCATTGAAGGCCCTGATCAGACTGTGCGCACAGTCTGATCAGGTCCTTCAGTGCCCATACTCTGAATTATTAGCTTCTGAATGTGAATTCAGAGTTTCCAGAATGACCGCTCTGATCATACGACGTATGCAGACAGGTTGATCAAGACCTGTGAAGACCTTTTAACCCTTTTCAAAAAGGGTGGATTTTTTTCTTGAACAAAAAAAAATAAATTGAGAAATAACTATGTTCATCAGAAAGTAACAAATTGATTAGTTCATGCAGAAAAAGATACCGTGTCATGAACTGACTAAGGCCCCATTCACATGCACAAAATTTACACCTGTAAGTATTTCGCTTCATGGAGCAAACATACATACGTAAGTAAAAGGATATTTAATCTGCGTTCACATGCTAATAGTGTCCACATAAGTATTTTAAAAGGTACACACACTTGTTGTACAGCAGACATGTAGAGACTGTTGATGACAGCTGCCATGTTATTTGTGCACTGGTCTTACACTTAGGTTGCATCATGAAAAACTATTGGGACGAAAGAGCAATCTCATGAGTGGTGGACGGGTGTTGTTAAAGTGGCATTTACTTATGATCAATGATGGTACAGAATAAAGGAAATTGTTTAAAAGAACTAAAAGTCATGAACTGTTCTGAACCTATGTTTGTTCTAAAATTCTTGTCCAACCCATTTTTATTATTTGTTATTACTCTGAAAGTGTTCTTGAAATGGTCTAGAACAGTTTACAACATTTCAAGAACCTGTAGGTTCTACACATGTTCGAATAATGTTTTAGCAGTCAGTCATCTTTCCCTCCTATTCTTCCCCAATTTTGGGGTCTGCTGGCAAAAGCCGTTTTAACTTGATTATGATCAACAAATGGTAGCATCTGAGAGAAATATCTCCCTGACCTGTCTGCTGAACTCCACTGGGACTCAAATAAGCTCATTTTATTGCTCCTCTGGATAGTAGAATGACTTGTTTTGAGTCAGCAAAGTGGCTGTAAACCAGCCTGTTCAACTGTTGAATAAGAACATTCTTGATATTTGTATGTTCTACACTCCTTCCTAGTTCTTTATAATTAATTTACTAGATTTCAGTACTAAATAAAACAAGTTTTTAGAAGCAGAATGGAACCAATGAAAACCCAGATCAGCTTGCTTAGAAGCCTGATCTGGATTTCCACTGTATCCTGATTTAAAATAGTAAGGATCGAAGGTTTAGCTAGAACTTTCAGAATATTAATCTGTATATGCAGCGAATATCAATGACACTAATAAATCAAATAATATTAATAATAATAATAATAATATATAGAGTTTATTAATCATTCTATTTAAAATATGGGATTTATAAACCGAGGGAGGTGAAAAATCCGATAAAGAAACGAGTGCGCAAGCACGATTTTCTTTATTTGATTTTTCAACTCCCGAATTAATAAATCCGATATTTTAAATAGAATGATTCAATAAACTGTATATTACATGTAATCTGCTTGAACTGCTTGCTCAAATCAAGAAAATACTACGGTATGTGATGTGTCAAAACTAGCGGGAACACGACATGTCTACTTTTAACCCGAGTAGTAATACATCACCTGGTCCCTGCTGAAAAAAATTGAAGTCCCCCATTTTGGAAATCTTGTTCATCGAGTCCACCTCAGATTTTCAAACGTCTGTAACTTTTTAATTAGTGAACGAAAACATAAAGTGTGGGTAGTCATTTTCTTAGTTAGATCGTAACGAACATTTTGGTACTAAATTTATTGTGCTTTTCTAGAATTTTTAGTTTTTGTATTCTTCAATCCTCCAGTTTCAGCGTTGGATGACAGAAACGTTATGCAACGTCATCGCATGTGTAAATGACGTCATTTGTTAATGCGTGTGACGTCATAAGTGCAGAGAAGCGTCATGTTTGTTAAATTGTAAATTATAAAACAAATATGAATATGTCATGCATTTCATCTCTTGAATGCCTTGGATCACTTGTATTCAGGAAAAAGGAGTTCCGGCTAAAGAGATTTATTTTATTCTTAGCAGTGAAATCAATGTATATAAATAACAAATAAAAGTGATATCAATCACTAGTGAAATGATGATATAAGCCTATATTTTCACTGTAGCGTTTATTGGATCACCTGACTATTCCATTTACTTAATTAATGCAGCTCACTTCGAAAGTTCAAACGCCTATAACTTTCTTATTTGTGAACAAAATCATCAAGTGTGGGTAGTCATTTTCTTAGTTAGAACATGAGGAACATTTTGGTACCAAAATAATTCAGATTTGCTGAAATTTTTCAATTTTGAATTTTCGACACCTCCCGCTTCAGTGAGTGAGGCCTATGCTGCGCAACGTCATCAACAAATTATGACGTCGCTTATGACATCACTTGTCTCGCACTTTGACTCTGAATAAATTTCTTTTTATCTGTAAGTCCTGATGACTATAGCTCATGTAGATTGATCCAGGTATTCTGTCACAAATACTCCTTTGTCTTTTTTTACATTAATGTGATTCGGCTTGAAGCATGGTTAACAAATTGATTAAATGTAAATCTTCAAAAAAGTATAAAATAAAAAGAAAATTTACTTTTTATTAGTAAATACCAAATATATTTCATCATGCGAGTTGAAAACATCGAAATTTTTCATTCGTGCTGCGCACTTATGAAAATTCTGATGTTTTCAACACACTCGATGAAATATATTTGGTATTCACCTCAAAAAAGTAAATATCCTCTATTTATTTCCCTAGAGGAAATAATTCTTTCTAGCCAAAAACAAAATTACCGCTTTTATTTATTTGATAAATCATGGAATTTCTCTGTCAAACATGTAATAATAATAATAATAATAATAATAATAATAAGAAGAAGAAGAAGAAGAAGAAAAAAAAAAAGCAGTAGATTGAGATAAAAATGAATGTCTCTCCACTTCATTTGGGTCCTGTAGCTGCTAACTACCTATGATCATTAAAAAGATTGACATTAATGTGTTTTCTCTGAAATAGCTGGCTGGACGAAACCTTTTGAAAATCTAAGATCTAACAGATAATGCTGTCAGAATGGAGAAGAGCCGCTGCTAGTAAAAAACGGATAAATGGACATAACTAGCAGAGAGTTGGAGGTGAAATAACTTGGGAAAGATACTGGTCTGTTAGTACATTTTTAGAACTTTTCGAGTAAAAAATTTTATAAAAAGTGATTCAAATTAAGTTCTAGAACATTTCTCTCACTATTTTAGAACTAGTGAATTCTACAAATCAAGAACATTTTGAGGTTTGTCAAGGACAAAATAAATTTACATTTACTCTTTAAACTATGTTCTAGAACTTATTTAGTACTTTAGTAAGTTCTGCAAATGTTCAAAAGTTATTCTGGAGTTTGTTTAGAACACATCGAGAACAAGCATATTATATTTCAAAACATTTATACGGCATTACTTTATGGCAAATTTGATAGTATTATTGTCCAAGACAGTGAGTAGACTTGAAGCACAGTTTCTAAGGTTTCAAAGGGTTGCTGTTTTTGTTGTTGTTTTTTTTTTCGAACAAATGTAAGACAATAATTTGAAATCGGTCGGGTATGGTAACTTGGTGGCAATAACTGACAGTATTCAGACCAGCTAGGGTCTCTGTTTGGTTTCTTCAATAGTAATGCTTCTTCAGTTTATATTTTACCAGCACGAACATGGAAGACACTTTGGGATTACTTTTTTGGGTTTAATGCCATGTCAACAGTATTTCAGATATATAAAGGTGACATATCATAGAATTGTACTTCCTGTGCGATCGCTGGGGCTAGGGAAAATTTGTGGTATGAGAGGTGTTCTACGATTGTTCCAAAACAAGTCCATTTTTTGGAAATGCAGAACAAACCACTAGAACATTTATGGAATGTTCTGAAACTGTCATAAAATATTCTAGCATAATTCAGGGACATTTATAGAGCATTATATGGGACATATTTTGGAGAGGTGTTCTACAGTTGTTCTAGAAAAATTTAAAGGTCTGTTCTATAATAGCTCTTACAAACCATTTAAACATTTCTGGAAATATTCTAAAACATTGCAAAATGTTCTAGAATAATTCAGGAACATTTAAAGAATGTTATATGGGACATTTTTATAAGAGGTATTCTACAATAGTTCCAGAAGGTTCTTAAGGTTTGTTCTAGAACTATTTTAGGACAATTCTTTATTTTTTTCTGGAACTGTTCCAGAAGTGTTCTAAAGGTATGTTCTAGAACTTTTCAAGGTCTAGATTTTTTCTAGAACAAATCTTTAAGACCTTCACTAGAACAATTGTAAAACAAAATAGTGTTCCATATAAGGTTCTACAACCGTCCCATAAATATTCAAGAACATACCTAGTATAGTTTCAGAGTAGTTCTTGAGCACTGTTCTATAAAATTCTAGAGCTATTCTAGAATTGTTCAAGACCATTTTACAGGGGCGCCGAAATACTCAAGAAACATAAATTTGCTTACATATGTAAATCTGAGGCCTGTTCACATGACATACTTTGCTCATGGAGTATAATTACTTATAAGTAAATATACTGTTGCATGACCTTCAGAGGTGGTGCAAATATACTTTTACTTATCCCAGTTTACTCCAGGAGTATCTATACTCACGTGAGTAAGTGCGTTCACATGCACCGTAAGTAAATTTGCTTACGTAAGTAACTTTACTTACTTACGTAAGTAACTTAACTTACGTAATTAAATGTGTGCATGTGAACGGGGCCTAAAATTTCCCTAAAAATTACCATCTACATTTAAATTAAATTGATTTATACAACTCCTAGACAACATTGCTCTAAAAAATCATTTTTGAGGTTGAAAATTACATCGTATACCTGGAAGACAAGACTTTTTTTTAGCAGACAACAAAAGAGTACAGTGTCTTATGGTCTGTCTCATGTTCCCGCAACCCAAGGGGGAGGGGGACATACGTTAAATGTTCTAAAATTTCATTAACTTTTCTCTAAAAATCTTTTCTCAAGTTTTGGTGACCATGACCCAATTTTCAATGTCACTGTTGGACGTAAAATGCCAGATTAAGCCCAAACTTGCATGTATGAACTGTATCTCCTGAACTGTGGAACAAACATGGTCCTGGTTGGCAGGGAGGGTGGGCATTGTTTTTCTCAAAAAACACAGTTTTAGATAGAATTAAAAATTAATTTCATTTAGACACATGACCATGATGGCGTCTTGTTTTCTTGAATGCTGTTTCACCTTTGGGCTTATCAGTTCAGGAGGGTAATGGGGCTTCTGCTTTGGCGCCTTCAGTTGCTTTGTTTGCTGCGTTCGCGATGGACGAATTTTAATTCCCACCCTAAATTTTCCCACCCTAAATGATATGCTGTTTATTTTGTGTATTTTTTTTAAATTCTACTTTTGGCCATAGGCGTATATTTTTGCAGTTGGTATGCCAACTAGTTAATCTAATTCCTTTCAATCTACATTGTTCATCAAAAGATTGTACAGGCTGCATATTCACTCAGGGTGTTGTTTATGTCGTTGCATAACGTTTTTATGCAACGACATGTATTTTTGCATATACATGTATTTATAATTATTATGTAAGTGCGCTGCTTGTAGTTGGAGCTGTAGTTAGGTTATGTAATAAAGCTCCCTTGTTCCCCCTGAACTGTGTTGGTTGTTTGTTTAATTATGTCTTTATTTTTTTCTTTTTCAGATAAAATGTTTAGAAGAGACTTATAGTACAGTGAAGCACTGGATCCATTTTTGGTAAGAAATTTTGTGAATCTTGTTCAAAAAAGTCTTAAACCTTACCACTCTTAACTAACTTGATCCAGTTTACTCTTAATATATTGACTCAATGTTGGGCCATCATCAGCCCGCCAGCAAAATGCCATTAAAATCGCTGGCAGGCAGATGATGGTCCATGCTTTTTTAAGTGGTAATTGGATCCCCTCATCAACTGAAATTTAAAAAAAAGATGTTAACAAAGTTGAGTTGGACCCACTCTGACAAAACTTTCTGGATCAGTGCATGTTTAAACTACCAAATTTGGTATGTGGTAGAACATGGCATCTATGTGTTGTTAAAAGAACTAACCCCAGTTCTATGTCCTATGGTATGTTGCATGTTGATCTGTAAAGAAACCCTTAACAAAATGAAAAAAAAAATGGAAAGAAAAAAGTAAACTGAGATTTCATTAAAAATGTCTTGAATTGTGTCCAAAAATTGAATAGGTTTCCATATGCTAAATTACATAGTCTGAAGGGTGTGACAGGGAAGATTAATTCTGTCATAAAATGTACCATTTTAGTGTTAATTTCAGTCTGAAAGAAATCTAAATAAATGTTAATAACATGTGCTTGTAAACAAATATTTACATGCGCCAAAATATCAGGTGCGCTTTTGCTTTTTATACTTTTTGTGTATAAATCATAAAATAAATATTGAAAATCCTGCTCATCTTCGTATTTCAATCAGATTTTAAGAAATAAATCAACATTGATTTTTTAAACATTCCAAAATTGAGTATTTAAGTAGATCAAAGTCAACATAATTAGTTTTATATTTCTCAATTTGCACTGAAAATGGTAGGTAATATAGGGGTATTGCCAGATTAAAGAGTTTATAGAAATGTGTAAATACTAGGAAATTATAACTTACGGATATTTTTTAAATTGTGGAGAGTGTTTTGAATTAAATGATAACACCTTCCACGCTTTTGAAATATCTGAAGTTTTTAATTGCTTCCAATAGGTATCCAGATTTAAATCTATTATGCCCCCAACTTTGGGTAATTTTTTTATGGTCAACTAATTTTAGAATTTGTATTAAATTTGTACAGTTTTCATTATTACTTTAACATTCTGTAAAAAGGTAATTTTGCACAAACAGTGAATACCCAGATGAAATGCCACCTCCTGTGGCATTTCGTCTGGGTCTTCACTGTTTGAAAAGACAAAAATGATATTTAGCGAAAGAAATACAATATTATTTAAACTTATAACCTGTTGACCCCTCTATATACAATGGTCCATCACAAGATGGATACCCATATTAAAATGGGTAATTTGGCAATCGATGAAGACCCAGATGAAATGCCACAGAATTTTTTATCAGGGTCTTCACTGTTTGCTAAGACAAAAATAATCATCAGTAAAAAGAAATACAATACTATTTGGAACCTCTCAATATATTCAATGGTCCATCCCAAGGAATATTCCATTCATTTACAAAGGTTTATGCGAATGATTTTTTTGTCAAAATCTGAACACTGCAAAAACAAGAAATGTTGCACCCACTTCAGAATCTTTTATACACCCATAGTTTTTAAAAAATCACATTTTCATGGTTTAATTGAATGACATGGTTTGTAATTAAAATTAGTCTGAGTGACAGCTGATGGTCAAGCCAGCATTTAGCAAGTACTTGTGAAAGCCTAAAATGGCTTATAAGTCCCAGGGGGACCATTCTAATTAATCTTGTTTACAGTTTTATTTGAGAGACCTCCTCTGCAATAAATAACATGAGTACCATAGTGGTTCCAATTATTTTGGAAACTCCAACAGATCCAGATCAGCTGGCTTGATCATTCTGAGTTGACATAAAAATCAGAAATGGGCATTTTTGTGTGGAAGGAAAGACCCTGGTTCTATCAGCCAGTGATAAGCAAAAAAAAACTTTAGTGTTAAATTGTAATTATTTTCTTATCTATCAGTTTTTACCCTTAAAGCGCCAAGAAAAAATGCATCTTAAAATGTCGTCTGCTGAAGTCGTCTGCTGCAAATAATTGCCTAACATTTCCGACAAATTAACTATAGAAGCAAACAGTGTGGATCCAGAACAGAGTGCTCCTATAGGAGCAGTCTGATTTTGGTCCACACTGTTTGCCATAGAGGCTTCTTAAACATTTCAGCAGGCGAGAAAAGCAGATGACTTTTGTTGTGATTGGCGCATTAAGGAAAATATGTTTTGGGTGCTCAAAAGAACTCTTTGAGTACCTATGTTATGGTTGAGAAATAAGAAAAAAATTAAAATGCAGTACACTCTTATGGTATCTGGAAGCCTGAAGTTAGCTATTTCTGTTTACAAAGGGTTGAAGGACAATAAGACTGGGCAGCAACATCTAAAACAAACCCAACCCCACAGATAGCTGCGGCTCTTTTCCCTGTCATGTATATATTAAGTCTGTAGTGTGTGAAAATGTAACTGGATCTTCCATCTTTGATGACTAAATATAAAATTATTTTTATGAATTTTCAAATTTGAATGCTGGAAAAACTGCCTTTTATTTCTGGGTGTGTGGTTAATCAACCATAATCGTAAACCTAGTTGTTTATATTCGGATCGGTTTCAACGGCAAATTACTAATTGTAAAAGTTGAAACGTCATGTAGTCATTTGCATTTCACACACAATTGAACGTCAACAGCCACTTGGAATACGATCACCTTTGCGGACATTTTGAATATTCAAATTCATTTATCGTTGCTTATCTAAATGATTAGGTTTGTTTGGATGACCTTTTCATGCATACTCAGGTTAAAGGAACATGCCACGCTCCTGCGATTGACCATATATTTATTGATACACTTAAAATGTGATAAGCAATCGCTTCTGATAAAATACATATTTTGACAGTTTCAAACGAAATTTAATACACCAAAATTTAGATATTTAGATAAATTGTCCCTGATAAATATTATTAAGCAATATCAGATGATATTAATACAGTATCCAAATCATGTCATAAACATTAGATCAGTTTCTATTTTTTTGTTGTTCAGTAATAATTGAGATGTTATCTTTATTCAAATGACTAGATGTGTCAGTAGTTTGTCTCAAGTTGTTGTAAAATGTTGTTATTTACTTCATAGAAGGCAGACAGGAGTACTGAAAACGTACCTTGCTGAATATACAAACTTTTCAGACCAGAATCGTATATATGACACAGGCTAGGCTATATGTACGTCACAACACAATCAGAAAGACACAAACCAGTAAACTCAGTGCTTAAGAGACCAAGAATCAAGAAATGAGCCAGTACATATGATTTCCAACAAAGTGGGATTTTGACAAGTGTAGACTCAGATGAACCTGTGCAGCCTCCTTTTAAGCTTAGAAACTCCAAATGATGTTCAGTTAGTAGCATAACAATAATAAAATACTCAAGTGACTAGCAAATGCTCTGATCAGACTGCACATATGCGTAGGCTGATCTGAGGGTTTGCTGGTCGCACCTACCACATTGTTGGAAATCTCATGCACTGGCTCAAATGTTATAATTATACTCTCACTCCAGAGCGAACAATTATTAGCATGTCTTGTCTATAAAATCATTTATAATCAACTTTGTAATTGAAGAATTGCTGAATTTCTAAACTGGAATCTTCCAGTTGATGACCTGAACTTCAAAGAATCCTTGCTGAAGAAGGCAAACAAATAGTCCCTTATCAGACTGCTCCTCAAGGAGCAGTCTGATCTGGCACTATTTTGTTTGCACATGCTTTTCTCTCCGAGTTGTTTGGTTCTTGCACTTGAACTGCAGTCACCAGGTTACCTTTTTGGCTTGAAAAGGCTGATGTTTTTTCCTCCCTGGGTGGGCAAGATTTCAAGATGAGGCTTGCTGATTTCATACCTGTCAACAACACAGAAACTGTATGATTGACTGATTGGTACAGAAGAAACTGGTTGGCTGACTGCAGAAAATCTAAGCATTCTCTGAGTGGCCAGTGGCTGTTGCAGTTTCCTACGACACCTTTTTGTCATAGAATTATTGTATGCAATTTCATTGGACACATTTTTGTCACAGAATTATTTTATACAATATCATTGGACACCTTTTTGTCACAGAATTATGTTATGCAATTTCATTGGACATCTTTTTGTCGCAGTTATTTTATACATTTTCATTGTACACCTTTTTGTCGCTGAATTATTTTATGCAGTTTCATTAAACATCTTTTGTCACAGAATTATTTTATGCAACTAATTAGACACCTTTTTGTCACGTAATTATTTTATGCAACTGAATTGGACTTCTTTTTGTCACGTAATTATTTTATGCAACTTCATTAGACATATTTTTGTCACAGAATTATTTTATGCAATTTCATTGGACATCTTTTGTCACAGAATTATTTTATGCATTTTCATTGGACATCTTTTGTCACAGAATTATTTTATGCATTTTCTTTGGACATCTTTTTGTCACAGAATTATTTTATGCAATTTCATTTGACACTTTTTTGTCACAGAAATATTTTATACCATTTCATTGGACACCATTTTGTCACAGAATTATTTTATGCAATTTCATTGACTCTTTTTTGTCACAGAATTTTTTCATGCATTTTCATTGGACACCATTTTGTCACAGAATTATTTTATGCAAATTTCATTGGACACCTTTTTGTCACAGAGTTAAATTTATGCAATTTCATTGGACACCTTTTTGTCACAGAACTATTTAATTTTCATTAAAGATATGCATTGTGAATATATGGTTGAAAAAGTCAAACAGTGGACCATATTTCATAATATTTTACGGGCAGAATTGTGTTGTTTTCTAATTATAGAATGCATTGTTCATATTTGCATAACACTGGTTTCCATTTAAATGGTAGATTTGCCGTACTAAACAATTGAGCAATCTTACATCCAGATGCATTTTTCCTTCTTTCCTTTCTTTTGTATGTTAATTTTCAAATAAATTTCGAAATAGTACCGCAAGGTGTCATTTTTGGTTTCCAAAGGTAACATACATCATAACAACCCATCAGCGCAGATCTTGTCAATTTGTGTTGCTTGTCAAATCTTTGTCAATTTGATGAATTTTACCTGTCTCTATTTTATAATTTATATACCATTCTTCATTTCGTTTACATAATTGAGGTATGCATGCTGAAATAATAGCCAAGATATGCAGTCACATATATATGGGTGAAAGTTTTCAGGATTAATCCTGAATTCAGGATTTTGAGGCTGACTTTCCATAGAAAGTCAGCCTCAAAACGCTGAATTAGGGAGATTATAGTAGCTTCTCTGATTAATTTTTAGATTATCTAAACACAATTAACCATTTAAACATGAAATTTTTTATTTTTGTAGGCATCTAGCATGTTTAAAAATTAGATTTTCTTAAGTTCAGGATTTTGGAAATTTTGAACTTTCACCCATGCATTTAACTAGTACATGAGAGTTTGGTACTTATTTCATAACGGCAGTCATTCTTTCAACATGTATGCTCAGTTAGCCAGTGGAGCTAGAGATCTAAATTTTGGTCTGAGCCTTCATCTACTTCCGTACTTTGTGATTGCGAGAAGCAAATGCTCCTGCAAGACTGCACATTTGATCCATATCACCCCATGGCTGCAAGAGTTTGTTCCCTTTCAGTTGATAAAAATATGCCATTTTTGGCTTTGTTCATTATGAGAAATAAACCATTTGTTTTGCAACAATGGGCTGGACACATTTCTAGTTTTTGATATGAATTTATTAATTTTGCTGGGTCTACCCTGTTTTCAAAAACTGGTATAAAATTTTGAAAGGTATGCACTTAGTACACTTATTTAGGATGAATATGGTTTGAAGATTATTAGATTTGAGCCAGTGCATGAGATTTCCAACAATGTAGTATGTGCGACCAGCAAAGCCTCAGATCAGCCTGCGCATACGCGCAGTCTGATCAGAGCCTTTGCTAGTCGCTTGAGTATTCTATGATTGTTAAGCTACTGACTGAACACCATTTGGAGTTTCTAAGCTTAAAAGGAGGCTGCAGAGGCCTGTCCGAGTCTACACATGTCAAAATGCCACATTGTTGGAAATCTCATGTCACGGCTCAATTATGATGAATAAGGTATGAAAATAAGGATCAATTATCTCTCATGGCACACTCCAATAAGCTTATCAGCAATGCTGGCTGTCAGATCTAATTAAGGGGCTAGTTACTGATATCTACATCTTTCTACATGCAAGGTGGTTTAGCACCAATATATCCATGTAAATTTCTTAATTAGCTCATTAATAGTGTGACACCTGTGTAATTGAGATCAGTGACAGAATTCATCTTGCCCTCTGGACATTAAGATGCTGGCATAATAAGATTTTGAAAACCATAATCAACCAAATGATCACACTGACTATGCACGCAACTTCTATCAAAAATCTTTTCCTCCTTTTGAAAACAGTGTAGATCCAGTTCACATGCCCATAATGCGACCAATGCCCTAAGTTCTCAAGGTTGGGGCAGAAGCAGCCATGGTGTAGAAGACATTTTGGCTCATCTTGCCTGCCTTGGCAGCAAATTAAGTATCTCATAAAATTGTAAGAGCTACAGGCATGAAGCTTGGATGGTTATTGGAGACAGGTGGCAACTTTTGACGCAATTGCAAAAAATAATCTTGTTTGTTTGAAGAAAAGCAGTGGTCCACACTGATGGACTAAGCTAGCTTATGGTGAGGGTATACAATTTTATTATATAATTTCTATTAGTCAACTTGGACTTGTTCAAATTTTAGATTAAGTATGGTACAACTGTATTAAATTTATATGTCCAAATATTCAGGGTAAATAATATTGGTATACATTATGATAGCCTTGAAAAACAACTTTTTAGGTCAAAAGTCGTATCTTTTCTGTCTATACCCCTTAAACTATTAGACTGAGTTCAAGAAGCCTAATATAAATATAATTGTTATCAACTATCTTAATAACTTCATATTCACTGTAAAAGATGACACTTCTGATATAATTGAAATTTCCGAATAATGCGGGTAGAAAATTTAACACCTTTCAGAGTACAACATTTGGCAAACATTTGAAAAGTTTCAACTTGAAAGGCTATGATTGAAGAAGATCATCTTCATAATACGAAAGTTGATTACCTAAATGACCCATATCATGATAAAGGGCCAGTCTGTAGAAAATGTTCATAAATTTCGAACATTTTTCAGTTTCAACTAAAATTTTGGTATCAGTTCTTTGGAGTCACAAAAAAGATTGTGGGAAAAGCTAACAACGAAGATCCTGATGATGCAGAAAAGCACTTTGATCTGAGTCTGCACTGTTTGTTTTTGCCAGGTAGTATAAGTCTACCTTATTTTAGACCATGTATGGCCAATATCTAGATGAGTCTTATGTGTGTCATCGCAATTGAAGCAAACATTCATTCTACAGAACATATCAACTCTTATTATAGATAATGATGACAAAGATCAGCCTGAGCAAAATCCAGGCTGATCCTTTGTCTTCATTATCTACCATGCTGAAAGAACCCTTTTCCCTGAATGGGGGCAGGAATGAGTTAAACATCAAACAAGATAGTAAAATGATTCTAATGAATCTTTATTGTATTTTTATGATGTTGAAAAAATGTAGTAGCATTTTGGGTTTAAAGTGCAAACATAAAATTATAGGAGTATGATATTGACTTAGTAAAGTGTTTACCTTATGTCAATGTTGGTTTTATAATGTATCATAATGAGTCCAAATATTGAGATGTATTCCCTACTTGTTGCAGTTATTATCAGGGTAAAATGGCTGCCGTTTTCCTCTACTTCACGGTATAAAAAGTCCAAAAATTTTAAAACTTTTCTCTTTCTGGTTTCAAATAAACCGTTGGTTATCAGGGTTTGAATCCAGATTAGCAAACAAGGAAGACCCTGATCAGACTGCTTCTTCAGAAGGATCTGGGTCTGCTCTGTGAAAACCTTCTGGGCTGGCTGAGTTGGTGTTCAAAATTCTTGAACATCTACCATACAATAGACTTTTTCCAATCATGCTGGAATCAATTGGGGACAAGCTACAGTGACTATTGATTGAAAGATTCATTTTCTTGTGGGTTTAAAGTGTTGTCATCCCCACCCCAAAACCTCAACCCACCCATCATTTAGCGGAAAGCTTCAAGTGAAACAGCTCCAAAATAAGGAAATTACACCAGTTTGTCTTATAATAATTATGATGTATTCCTGATTCAGGGACCTCGATCGGGAGTTACCTGACAAGTCAGTATCATATGCTGTACGGTTATGCAATTTTTGTGTATGCCTGTTCATCATGCAACTTTATTGTACAAAATACCATTAGAGGAGCGCAACAGCCCACTGGTAGAAGGCTCAACTTGAGATTGAGAGGTTCCTGGTTGTAGCTACACTGGACTGCACAGTGTGTTGTATCCTTGAGCAAGACACTTCATCCTAAAGTATTATAATATAGTATTTGAAACATTTATGGTAACTTATATAACAGAATCGTATAAATATGATGAGGTTGTTACTAGAGATGTGTCTGTAATTAAAACAGTAATTAACTAATTTACCCTAGTTCTGTTGAACTGGCATAGATATATTTACATTTAGAAACAGTGTCAATTCCGATCAGATGGCTTCTTCAGAAGCCAGCTGATCAGGATTCACACTGTTTTCCATCAAGACTGTAATTCAGTTGAAATAAATAAATATCTTGCAACTGTATTTGCTGGAAAACAGACATTAAATATGGCATATAAGTAAGTCGGCTGCTTTGAAAATGAAAAAACAAATTAGGAAGATTCATTAAGGAAATAATCACTTAAACTGTCATAAAACATGTATGCATCCTCAAGATTTTTTCAAGATTTTAGTGTCAGTCTTAAAATGTTGTACATCAGCTGTCAAGTAAATTAGTTAATCTTTTTGTAATTTACAGAACTGTGAATTAATGTCCAAGCTCATTTTGGTAACTGTCTAAGTTTTAAAATATAATTTTGTATGCAAAAGTTTCGGGTTCTTTCAAATTTATATGGCCCCATTGCGGATAAAAATCATGATTCCTTTTCAAAATATTTGAGTAACCATGCAATCAAAAACTTGATCACGCAAAAAATAGCAACAAAAACAAGTGGCCAAGTCTACTTTCAAAGTCAAATTGTTGAGTGATAGATCCACATAACATAATGCCTAAATTAAGGGGTTTCTGTAGCCTGAAAGAACCTTCCCCCATCCCCATCCTCCATTTCTTTACCTTTTAATTTTTGAGATTATATAGCCTTAACCCATGATAGAGAAAATTTTTTGTATCTTCTATTATATCTAACGTTTATGAACTATTATTGCAGGACCATGAAAGCTTGGCATTTCTATCAAATCTGATTTTTTATAGTTTCGAAAATGTATGCTCTAAACAATTTTGGTCCTGATCAATTGTATTTAAAGAAAACAGCTAATCTGAGTCTACCTTGTTTGCAAAGGGGTCCATACCTCAGGGGTGTTCAAGAGAAATTGTACTAACCCTTGTCCTGCTGAATATGTTTACATACTCATCGATCCCCTCAATTTTTATCCTGTTAACCGCAGCATTTCAGTTGTTAGCATGCATTTTCAATCAGAGTGGCAAGAGGGGCGGCGTGTTCGAGCCTCATTGGCGTCACTGTGTTGTGTCCTTGAGCAAGACACATTATTACTAGCTTAGTACTGGTTTCAACACAGGAAGACCTGTTCCTTTATAACTGAGAGATTGTTGATGGGACGTAAAGAATAAAATTGAACAAAAAAACAAAATCAGAGTGGAAAGCGAGGGAAAGCAGTGTGGATCCTGATCAGATGGCTTCTGATGAAGCCATCTGATCAGGATCCACACTGTTTTCCAAAAAGGGATCAAGCTGGGTTCAGCACTACACAGGTTAAAATTGAACCAGAACAAGACCCATATTGTCTGAAGACCCTACAGACTCTTTGGCACTCATAAATATTTCACCCTTAATTTGGTGTAGAATAAGAATTTGACCAGTTAAAATTAACAGCCATTCACTAATTGCCTGTAACCAATTGGAATTTTTGGAGAGTCTATGATGTCTAGAAGTCAATCTATTTGCTTGTCATTTTCATTTTTCATTTCTGATGCTTACCTATTATCTTGGCCAGTATTTTTGCTTCATTAATTTTAAGGTTACTTTCTCTTATTTTTTTTTTATTTTAGATAAATTATATTTTGTTTTGGATAATATTGAAAGACTGATACTTTGCATTGGAATTTCCTGAAATTCTCTAATTGATTTTCATGAGAAATCATGATTTGAACATCAGGGTCTGTGTTTGTTCCATCTTATGTTTCTTAAGACATTTTGTCGCAAAATGTGATGTCTCTTCTGCTTTTGGACAGAGAGGAGTAACAAAAATATTATAATTTTTTTATCAATTTAATGTAGGTGGTATACCCTAAAGTCTATTCTGAACCATGGAAATTGAATAGTATCGTCAGTGTAGAGAGGGTTAAAAAAAAAGAGAGGGCTACAAATCTTTGGACTCTTTAACCCTTTGCTCCATAATAACGCCTTTGAACACCCTTTGAAATATCATACATTTGAAAATATTATGAAAAATGGAACATTTGCTCTTTTGGAGCAAATGCTCCATTTTCCATAATATTTTCAAAAGTGTTTAAACATAGCTTAAATTTTCTTGATTTTTTTCAATGTTGTCTAAAAATAGAAAATGATGTCATGATCTAAAAATAGCCTATGGAGTAAAGGATTAATTAAGTAAAGTAAATTTTTCTATTTGCAGAATGCTCCAGTTCAAGAGCAGAGTATGACAGGTAAACCATATTGGGTTCATGATCATCCATCTCTGTCCCTGTGGTGTTGAGAGCTACCTGTTAATGAGTTGGATCAGATATGCAGGTAGGGGGTAGGTATCAGCTGGGTAAGTTATCTTTCCAATTGCTTATGATGACATATCCTTGCTATAACAAGGTGTTAACTCCTTAATTTTATGGCTAATGAAGAACTATCAGGTCTTTGATTAAAGATAACTGATTAATATGCACTGAGGGAGTGGATCTCCTTGGGGTACCCCAGCATGGCTATGATTATATACTATACGTGGACTGGAAACCTTTAAGTTTTACAACAGTGAAGACTCATATCAGATATTTACTATGATATTGATAATCTACTGTGACTGAAATAGAAATATAACTTAATCGTAGGGCCAGTTAAGCAACATTTTCTGGCGTAAAATTCACAATTATTTACTTATCTATTGGTTTAAACATGTGTTTTGAGGACTCAAAGGAACCGTCTCATTGAGACGGTTCTTTTGAGTACCCACAACATATGTTTTGGTTGAGGAATAAAAAAAATAAATCAGTTACATACTCTTATCTGGGGGCCTGCTTAATGGGAATGCAGGTTCGATCTCTGGCTTCACCAGTCTGTCGGATGAGAAACACACACAAACTTAATTTAAATTTTAACCTCTGACCCCTTGATATGTTATGTAAATGAACCATCCCAAGTTTATTATATCAAACCAGATAGAATGATCCATAAGTATAAAAAGCGTAATTCAGTGCCAAAAAAGAAAATTGAAATCCATTGCCCTCAGAATATAGTAATGGTCATTCTGGTTTTCACCCTAGGTTGTTTGAAATTTAACATCACTTTAGGTGGAGCACAGTGGATCAGTTGGTAAAGCATAAAATACAGGGGATTTAAGGGTTGCATATCACACTCATCTGCTAAGCAGTTTACTACATGCTTTCATCAGTAACTGAAAACTGGCACACTTGAATCAGCAACAGGGAGAGAATAATATCTATGAAAATGTGACATGACTGGGGTTTGAACTCAGAACCCAGCTTTCAATCCAAAAGTTATTTTAGCTTCAAATTACTACCTGCTATTATCCTATGTAGGTAGATTTAAGTTTGTAATATATAAACCACCTAACCATCATTGGGAGCCTGCTCAGCTACAGAGACTAGCTGGCATCTTAAAAATTTGGATGCATCAAGGCTTACTTTTATAGTCTCCAAATATAAGCAGTCAACAACAAAGATGCTAATCAGACTGTGCTGAAGTGCAGGCTGAGCTGCGTCTTTGGTATATTGAATATGTCATAACATTTTTTTGCAAGCTTTAGTTAATCTATATCTCAGTGATTCTGACTGATTTTTAAAATATGGTAAATGTTCTAAAATATGTTTGCTATTCTGACAGGTATTTTGTAAATTCCAGTCCTGATCACCCTCATTTTCTTTGAGAACAGAAAGTGAAAGGTGTTCAAAATTTTAGAACAATTACTGTAAAATTCACAAATCAGGCAACACATAAATATTTTGTCAGGTTTCTGTAGAATTATGAGAAATTTCTTCATTTGTTACTTTCTCATGCTTTTACCCAGGTGTCTTGCGTCATATTTTATAAGATCAAAAAACTGATTTTAAATTAATTATATTCATAAATTTTTGGCATATGTCAGGTCAGTGTTATATCTGCCTTCATTTGCATTCAAAAGTCTTGCATATATGCTTGAGATTTTTGGCGAACAGCTAAGATTCAGGCAGGCCTGTGCTTTTGTGCGCCTGCTTGTTTTAACATTTCTACTGATGGAATTGGCAATGCAACAGGGGTATATATTTTATTGGGTCAAAGCAAACACATTTTGTCAATCCTGATCAGGGTCCAAACTGTTTGCAACAGGTTATCAGCGGACTACAAAAGTCACCGCCATCAATTAAGGAAAGAGTTATTATTTGTTATTTGTTACTTTTCTGTCAACTCTGTTGTTCAAGACATTTCAGGCAACACAAGCAGCGTTTTCGTATTGAAACCTTCAACTAGAGTCAACAAGCATTTAGATGTCTTTCCAAGCCCAAGAAGACATAAAAAGGAGTAGTCCAACTCTTTATGTATACTTCAGCCAACATCTAACAAACTTTCAGGCAAACAGTTGGTATGGAAGCTCTGAAAGATAGTGTTAAAAAGTAAGAGTTTTTGATACAAAGTTGTATTTTTTTAGAACTATTTCTATTTTTGGGGCATGTAAGTAAGAGATAGTCCAGTGGCGGATCCAGAGGGGTTCAGGTGGTTTGCTCGAATGATTCCGACACATGATATATCTGAGTTCAGCATAGTAAGAGTTAAATAATGAGCGATTACAGGTAGTACTGTATATATGAATTGGTTTAATACACTGTTGAGGATTTGCCACCCAAACTATAAAATTAATGCACTACATGGAATTTCTGACATTTCATTCATTTTTTCTCTTTTTTGATTCTATAGGTCTGTGAACGAACATTTTCCTACTGATAAAACAATCTGAATAATGGCACACACAACATGCTAACTTTTGTCCTGTTTACTGAATTGTACTGTAGTATTAAATGAGCCAGTGCATGAGATTTCCAACAATGTGGTATGTGCGACCAGCAAAGCCTCAGATCAGCCTGGGCATAGGCACAAACTGATCAGAGCCTTTGCTAGTCGCTTGGGTATTCTATGATTGTTAAGCTACTGACTGAACACCATTTGGAGTTTCTAAGCTTAAAAGGAGGCTGCAGAGGCTTGTCCGAGTCTACACTTGTCAAAATACCACTTTGTTTGAATTCACATGCACTTACCTCTATCGGCAAAATGCTCCAGTTTTATGAAGAAACTATTTGATCAGGATCAAGACAATTTGTTTTAAAAAAAATTAAGTTCTATGATTTAACTTTTAAAAAATGAATATTAATATGTAATCAGGAACTTATCAATTAAATGCTTGAATGAATCATGTTTTAAATATATTATAGAGCCCAGCTGTTCAAATCATTTTAGTTCACCCAAATTATTAAAGTTTAAAGCAGTATATTTGTTTTTTAAAAAAGATGCAAAATTGTTATTTGGAAATACCTGATAAGATGCTGCTTTCTGTGCTACTGATATGTGTCTGCACTGTTCACATAATGTCCTGCAAAAAAGGACACTAAACTTATATGGGTTAATGGTATCAAATTTAAATTCTGAGGAAAAAAAACTAATTTTCAACAGATTTATAATTTTAGATTTTAAGAAAAATGTTGGTCAAAAGATAAGGTCCCTCTAAGGCTATGATGAAGTACCACAAGGCAAAACTAGCTTGCATGAAAAATAATAATCAACCATAATTACAGCTTTTTCACAGGGGTTTACTAGGTACGATCTTCAGAGAAACAACCTTGAAAAACTCATAAAATTTTGCAATTTTTGTTTGAGATAGTAATCTTTGCCAGATAAAATTGAACATGTTACAAATTGAGTGTGAAATATCATCAAAAAGACATCAATGCCATTGCAACCAGATTATCAAAGACTTGTAAATGATATCTACAACTTTATAATATAGTTTCAATTTGCATATAAATAATATTGGTTACATTAACTATTACCATGCTTAAACCAGATATCTCTGGTTTTGAAAACACTGTAGATCCTGATCAGCTGGCTTCAGAAGCCAGCTGATCAGAATCTACAGTGTTTTCCACTTTCGGTGTAATTTGCTTATCACTGGAATCCAAAAATTATAATTAGGAAGGAGTCTAGTATATACAATATACAGCATGGTAAGGGTTACTTTAGCCAAGTCTTTTGATTGGTTATGTAATCTATAGGGACACATTTTAACCATTCTGCATAGCTACAGAGACTAGCTAGAATCTTGAATTATTTTAGGATGTTGCGAATTTAGCTAACTGTATTATTTAACCAGCACAGTTTTTTTTGTCAACAGTGATGCAGATCAGACAATGCTGATCAGCATCTTTGTTCCCCACATATGAAGTAAGTAGGTTCTCTAATGAAGAGGCGGAAATGATGTTAATAATGCAGAAATATTTTTCACTTTAGTGTTATGTATATGCAGCTAAAATATTCATAATAACTAAAAACAGCATTATGATACTCTTTTCGGATTCACTTTTTAGATTCGACTGGTGTCTAAATGGACACAAATGTGTTGTCTTAAATTTAATCCAACAAGAAATTATATTTGTGAAATACAGTGCCTCCAACCATATATTTCCTCCATGGGCTGATCCAGAGGGGGAGACAGTGGGTCTGGACCCCCTCCCCCTGAAAAATCACAAAACTACTAAGCCATCATTCAATGTTGGGTCATCATCAAGCTTTCAAAATACATGTTTAATCTGATGGATATGAAAATAATGGCAATTTTACGCTGAAAAATTTTGCTTAACTGGCCCTATGATTATACAAAATTGGCCTTTTTCTTTAGTCTAGTCCCGATCCAGTGCTGTCCATGAATTCTCTCAAAGCTGATACAAATGATTCTTTGAATCTAACTTGGTGTCCTGAGAAAGGTGCCGACAATTTTTTCAAGATGACAATCTCTGCAAGCGCAAGAACATGCACCTGGATCCAATCAGAGCATCGGTTAAAGTAAGATTTTGGTGCAAAATTATCGCTAATTTCTTACTGAAAGCATGTTCTGGGGTTTCATCAGAATGGTCTCTGCGAGACCATTCTGATGAGACCCCAGGACATGCTGTCACATAGATGTGATCGATCATGTGGTTAGTTTTGTCATCAAAGTAAACCAGTTTGTGGGGAGGTTTAACATCTGTAGTTTTAAATAAATACATATGCATGACATCAGTGATAAACTACCTGTTCATGATTTTTCTTGGCTCAGTTTGCTATTTCAGTACTTTCGAAAGCATGGCCACTGATAAGACCAATTTTTTTCAAACGTTATAATCTAAGGCATTTTTCTTTTACTCCCTGAAAACACTTGTTGTGGTTCTCGTAAGACGTGTGTCAATGAGACACTTCTAATGACTACCCACAACCTATGTTTTCGGTAAGCAATAAGAAAACTATGAATTCTGATACTCATCTTAACTCGGGCTAAAGGAAAGCAAAGCAGAAATTAAAGAACTTCTATAGTAGTAGTACCAGCATTTAACTTAGATGTGCCTCAGGTTCCATGAATCTTTATATAAGTCCTTTTCAGTTCCTCATTCAGAGAGGGGTTGAGTCTCACCCGCATCACTGCGTTGTGTCCTTGAGCAAGACACATTAATCCTAGCTTAGTACTGGTTCAATCCAGGAAGACCCGTCCTTACATAACTGAAAGAGTGTTGATGGGACGTAAAGAATCAAATCAAACAATCATTCAGAGTTCTCAATTGCCAAAGCAATGATTGAGAGAATTACATAAATTGATCCAAATGAAGCCTTATACAGAGTTGTGCACCTGTGGTTTTGGTGTGGTACTTTTTTTCTAGGAATTTGTTGGATCATTGAGAAGTTTTCATCTGAAGTAGAAGGTATGATAAGGTTGTTGACAGTTCACAGTCATTAACTTATCCTTTCAGCAGATTGAGATAGAAATCCCATGCATTGCTGCTGCATTTTGGTTGGCAGCATTTTTTCCTCCCAAGATGTGAAATTTAACCTGATGATGGTGGAGATTAGCTGCTGGATTTTTAAGGCCAGAATTTTTTTTATTAGTTGATTTACTGTAATTTTCGGGAAAGTAGGAAAAAGAAAAAAAAAAAAATTCTAAATTTTATTTTTACTTTATCTGGCGACTCTAAATATTATTTGTTTCATTGAAAAATAATAATATATTTTTGAGGTTCTGTCTGTGTATTTTTGAGAGTGACACCTTACTAGTTTTACTGTTTGTTCTGGAGATATAAAAAAAAATCTAAAAAAAAGCTCTAAAAATGACGTCATCCCTCTGACCCAAAATCTGAAAAAATGTACCTGTAAATTAACTAATGAAAAAATTTGCCTTAAGATGATGTACTCCCAGAATGGTTAAACTGATAGGAATAGCATAGAAAATTGATAGATTTGGGTCTGTTTTAGCTCCTATATCAAGAAATAATATAGAATATATAATATGAGCAATCTAGAAGGTAAACACGGTAGCAGTACCTCATTTTGAAGGAGAGTGTCTATAAAATCCATAGCAGATGCTTATCAGGGAATGGGTTTCTCCCTAGTGTGAACTTATATAGATTTTTTTCCTGCAGTTTGTCCCGAAAAAAATATCATATTCAACGTCTTACATGTGCACTTGCTCTTATAAACTCGCACTGAGCTCTTTTTGAGTTACTAAATGATCCTATCAGTGTTGCAAATTTCATAAATAATATGGATTGATTTTGTGGATGTAAAACATTGTGGATCCTGATCAGCTGGCTTCAACCGAAGCCAGCTGATCTGGACCTACACTGTTTTCAAAAGATGGTCTACAATACTGAAACTAAATGGAAAGTGCACAATCTGCTTATTAGGTTAAATATGATAGTATTTTCATTCATTGAATACTATTATGGTGGTAACTTGGCCGAGTGGTTTGTACATTGGACTACGAAGCTGGTGACCCAGGTTCAATTCCGGGTAGTAGTGGGACTACCGACAGGTTATTCAGTGCTGGGTGGTAACCTAACCAGGTAATGTTACCCACAGTATTAACCTAGACTGAATAGCTGGGGAGGTAATTGACACGCACCGGGTGCTCTGATGGAATTAAGTTGTTCCGTCCGTACCAGGTGGGGACTTTAATAGACAAGAGACCTTTACCTTTTAGTGGAAAACTATGGTAAATACAATCATTGCTAGACAGTCTGCATTTTCAAATGCACTTTTTAACATCATGAATACTGTCCCAGTCTGGCTGAGAAACTCGTGTCACTTTAAGCACCGGGCTTATCAGCAGTAATGGTAATAGAGGAAGTGCATTCCTCTTCAGACACAGCAGCTCTACTCCTCCCTGATATTACCCCTCTCATTATCAACTTAACACATCAGCAAATCACATCGAAAAATTATGTGCATTTCTTTTTAAAATGGCCGCAACCTGTCAGTTTGCACTTGCCGACACACGTGGCAGCTTCAAACTTTGTACCTGAAGTAGAGGGTACTGGGCAACATTTAGTTTGACCTTGACCCCAAGGTGAAGGTCAAAGGTTAAATAATTATTTTCTTGTAAATACATCTCCCCCTAAACCATTAGAGGTAGCAACATTTGGTCTGACCTCAACTCTAAGGTCAAGGTCAAAAAATGTATTTTCTTGTAATTGCATCTCCTAAACCGTCAGATGTAGCAACTTGCAACTTTGTACCTGAATAGGTCACATGAAGTAGAGGGTACTGGGCAACATTTAGTGTGACCTTGACCCCAAGGTGAAGGTCAAAGGTTAAATGATTATTTTCTTGTAAATGCATCTCCTAAACCATTAGACGTAGCAACATTTGGTCTGACCTCAACTCCAAAGTCAAGGTCAAATAATGTATTTTCTTGTTATTGCTTCTCCTAAACGGTTAGATGTAGCAACCTTAAACTTTGTACCTGAATAGGTCACATGAAGTAGAGGGTATTGGCAAGTTTTTGTGTGAATAATTTATTGTAAATGCGTCTCCTCCTAAACTGTTAGACGTAGCATTTTCAAACTTTGTACATGACTAGGTCACATGAAGTAGAGGGTACTGGGCAACATTTAGTGTGAACTTGACCCCAATAGTCAAATAATGTATATTCTTGTAAATGCATCTCCTCCTAAACCGTTAGATGTACCAACTTCAAACTTACCAGATTCATGGGTCATATGATGTGAAGGGTACTCAGCAACATTTTGTGTAACCATGACTCCAAGGTCAAAAGTGAAAAAGCGGGTATTTGTAATGGTGTACCATTGACTGCAGTCTAGTTCTATATTTAAAATTAGAGTAATTTCCTTCAATATTCATTTCTTGTTGCATCTTGACTTGTAGCATAAAATGTGCACCTTTGATTTTTCCATTAAACATGTATATTTTAAGGGCTTAAAGAACTTTGAAATTGCATGTCTTTTCTGTCCCTGAAGATTATTTTAAACCTTGCAAACAAACAGTGCAGTCCCTGATGAGATGACATATTCTGGAGGACCCTGGTGGCTCAGTGGTAGAGTGCTTGACTCGAGATGGAGGGGTTGTGTGTTGGAGCCTCACCAGAGGCACTGCATTAAGTGTCTTTGAGCAAGACACTTTATCCCTTGCTTATTACTGGTCAAACCCAGGAAGTCCCATCCTGACATGACTGGAAAATTGTTAACTGGGATGTAAAGAATCAAACCAAACAAAAACAAACAATAGATGAAATATTCTGCATCATCTCATATATTAGAATATCCATGGATCCTTGATGTAAGAATAAAATAGGAACCAACCAAAAACGTGACACAGACCTACATGCTGTTATATAACTCATTTAGTGTTGTAACTGTCAAATCTCTCTATCTGGTAAGTGTTCCCACTGGGGTGCACCACACCACTCAATAACACTATCAGACTTTACCCCTCCCTACTTACATAATCTGTTCCATCAACTATGTTATATATGTCTATGCGTGACAAATTATGGAGTTTGTCAAACCACATACTGTAGTGTTTAGCAAAAAAAGATTTAAATATTTTTCCAATCACTGAATCAAAGCATAAGTAGTGAAAGTGTGTTCCAATGAGTACCCACTTTGAGAAATGAGGCCGAACATGTGATTTCCAAAAATATGGCATTTTGACAAGTGTAGTTTTAGACGAGCCTGTGCAGCCTCCTGTTAAGCTTAGAAACTCTAAAATGATGTTTGGTCAGTAGCTTAATATTTACAGAATATTTAAGCGACAAGCAAAAGCTCTGATCAGACTGCACATATGCGCAGGCTGATCTGAGGCTTTGCTGGTTACACATATCACATTGTTGGAAATCTCATGTTGCGGCTCAAATAACCAAAAAAAGCGGTCGGGATGCCCTTCTTAACTGAAGGCTGTACGCATGACGATATCTAGGTGAAGGTCATATCAGCCGTGACTATCTTGAACTGATTAATATTACTGACAGGTAAACACCAAAATATCATAAAAAATTAAACAGACATGATTGAATGAGTAGTATCTCGATGGTTGAGTTTCATTCATAATTTTAATGCTTTTATGTCAGTACGACGAGGATCTCCGCTTCACCGAGTCTAATCATTTACATAAGTAAAACATGAATTATTTAATTTGATGAATCAAATTATTCTTGATGGTGAAAGTTTGTCAGTTTGATGGATAGAATATTAATTCCATAAATCAAAGTTTTGAAAGCGGGATTTAAATATTCAATATTTTTGCCGACTGTGTTTTAATTGCAGTAATTGTATATTTAATATGGTTCTTTCATTGACGTTAAATATGCACACATGGGTGGTACGCATATCTGCAGTTATCACTGATATGTGCCGCTGCTTTCATAATGCAGAAAAAAAGTTGGAAATTTTTGGTAGTTGCATATATACTTAAAATGAAATGCACATGGAGTTTCTGAAAATTTAGATTCGCCTTAACCCTGTAAATGCTAATGAATTCTTTCATCTGCTTTGGTACAACGAGCCTGGCATTGAGTAGGATTACAAGTTTTAGTCTGCAAGTATTTAGAATGCCTCTCAAACATTTATGTCATGGAGGAAAAAATTACCATATTTGTATTGAAAAAAACAAACAAACAAAAAAAACTCCTTCAAAATTAGCCATCTTGTCAAGGCCATATTTTTCTATTTTTCTCATTGGCTGAAATTCAGTTTCAATTTGTTTAGCAGGAGAATGGTTAACAGGGTTCGCATAGCCTTGAAAAGTACTTGAATTTTAGAGGGCTTTCTTGAAAAGTCCTTGAAAATTAAATCTGCCTTGAAAAGTAGTGGAAAAAGCCTTGAAAAGTCCTTGAATTCTACTATTTTCTGTAGGACTTAGCACTGTTGATAGAGACCTAAATCAGTATAAAATTGTTGTGCCTTTATTTGGTGCAGCATATGCTGCACCAAATATAGACACAACAATTTTATGCTAATTTTCCAGTACTGATGTCTCCATTATCTCAGTCTAGCTCTTCTGAAGTAGAATTTTAACACTTAGATCAGTATTTTTGATTAACTTAAGTCCTTGAAAACTGTTGGGGAGGCTTTTATAAGTCCTTGAAAAGTCCTTGAATTTTACTCATGCTTGCCTGTATGAACCCTGGTTAATGAGCAACTAATTATTCCATTGTACAGTAAACAACATGTAAAATAGTTTATTCTAGGTTCAAGATGACATGTCTGAAGGTTAAAATTTATTGAAAGAAAGTTGTTACTAATAACACATTAATTAAACTTAAAGCGCCAATCACGACTGCAGCAGACGACAAATTTTGCAACATCTTTCTTAATTTTCGAAAAAAATAAGGTATGATATTTCATGAGAATCGTCTGCTAGCAGACGATTCTCATGAAATATCATGCCTTATTCGTTATTTTTTAAAAAGCAGCAAAATTTTAAATTGTCGTCTGCTGCAAAATATAGGTGGCGCTTTAAGTGTTAAAATGTATTGAAAGAAAGTTGTCACTAATTACACATTAATTAATAATATAAGAAAGGTAAAAAACATTTATTAGAGCAAAAAAAAAGGAAACACAATTTAAGAAACTCACGACTTAAGTTGACATGGGCCAGTGTGTGTATTCACAATCAAGTAATTGCCTCTCTGCAAGCAGTTTGAACCCAGCCGCAATAAAATGTCTGGCCAAAGACAGGTTTTCTCGCCTTGAAGGCCCATACGTGACTTGATATGTCTACAAAACTTCAATATATTGATTGTAATTTTGAAACATTTGTGGTTTTAAAAGTATATAGATCGCAAGATTGAAGTGTAAATTTATTCTAAAAAGACTTGACATACTTTTTGATGAAAAACGTCAAGATTCTTATTGACACAGCAGACACACCCTTAGAATGTCAAACAAAATCAAATAATTGCATTTTGCTGAAAGTAAATTGCATAACCCGCTCTTCCTGTTAAAAAAATGGTATGTAAATATTACCTACTTCTTTTTAATTTGTGGAAATGAATCACTGAATTTAAATTCAATTCAGCAACTTGCGCTGCAGATTTGTTTATTAATCCTTAAAGTGCAAAATCACAACTGCAGCAGACGACAAATTTTGCGACATCTTTCCCAATTTTCGACAAAAATAAGGTACGATATTACGTGAGAATCGTCTGCCAGCAGACGATTCTCATGAAATATCATGCCTTATTTGTTATTTTTGAAAAAGCGGCAAAATTTGCACTTGTCGTCTGCAAATTATAGGTGGCTCTTTATGGGTTAACACTTTACCTGCCAGTGTGAGTAAGTCTGCTGAAAAATTTTGCAAACAGTTTGGCTCCAACTCAGGCCCAACAAGTGAATGGGTACGAGGTTGATCCAGATTGTTTGACATTCTGATGGTATTTTCCTGTCAAATGAATATTTAAAAAAGTTACTATATATAGAACAAAATTAGCAGTCAACAAAAAATACCCAGCATGGAAGGGGTTAAAGTGCATTCACAGCAAAGCATGGCTTGTCTGGTGAATCTATGGGTATCCTTACCCATTGCAATGTACCTGTATCTACCAGATTTAGCATGAATCAAAGTTTCTGATGTTATCAGGGATGTGCCTGAATTTACCACTTTTGGGTAAACTTGTCTTTGAGTGTCTGAATTGTAGGCTAATTACCGTATCCTCATATGATTACAGCTTTATTTTCCAAGTTCTTTGTACATTAGTATTTTCTTGTATTCAGTATATTGCAGCACAATCAGGGTCATGTGAGAGGGCATATATTTAAAAATGAATTTGACATGTATTTTTTAGCAGGCCCATGCAAGAATGGTACTTATTGCATATGTATTCAGTCATTCTTTTAAGCATATACAGTTATCCAGAATGTATAAAGATCTAGTTTTGGGTCTATATCTTGGTATATTCCTATACTTTGTGTCTGCAAGCCAAGAAGGCTCAGGTGAGACTGCCCAAATGCGCAGTCTCACCTGAGCCTTCGCTGCTTGCCTGTGCGATAAGTACAGAAATCTCCTGAGATGTCTTGGTTGACCTTTATTTTCTTTTTTCATTTATATTATCACCTGAACTTGAACTGAAATAAAGACGATATTACTTTCAAATCAAATTGAAATTAGACTGGTATATCAGTACCAATCAGCAGAAAATTAATCCGGATGACTGAATGCTTGAGAACCAGTCTCCACAACCTGAGCAGTATACATGCAACATTACCATGGTCTGAAATACTCGGAGCATGGGAAAGTTTGCATTGAGTGCATATGATATTACAATGCATATCAAGATTCATGCTGGCTCACTTGAGAACTTTTTAAAATTTTGAAAAAAATAAAATGAGTAAATTTAAAACAAGGCTTTTCAACACCGGTGCTTATCTTAATCAGAACATTTGAATATCAGAGCTGATAATGCCAAATTGACAGAAATACAGTTCAAGCATGACATTAAAAGTCACTACTTACATTTAACTTTTTACCTACTAGTATCGTCTGCTGATAACTTTTGCAAGCAGGTTGGACCCAGATCAGGACAGACAAATTGTCGGGCCAGATATGTGACCAAACTGTTTGACACTCAAATGGTATGCCTGAAAGACTTTTTTGAATATGTTAATTTTGAAGAAGAAAAATCAGCAGACATAATAAGCATGCAAAATTATCTGGAATGCAAAGAGTAAGATAAAGAATTTCTTAGAAAATATTTTCATAGCCCAGAATAGTGAACTGTTTTCTTCAACCAAAAATTGTCCAAAATATTTCATTTGTTAGCTATTAAAGCGGTTGTTGTAGTGCTAAATGAACACGTCTTGATGAGACCATTCAAATGAGTACCAACAACATACATTTTGTTGGAAGAAATAAGAAAACTAGAAATCAGATTACCACCCTTCACTAGGGCTATGCTTTTGCACCAAAATGTTTCCTAGGGATGCCTATCAGAATTGTCCCTAAACTCTTTGAATGCTGGGTAATTTTTCATGATTTTTTATCTGATGATGATTATTTTCTAATAAAAATCTTTCAGGAATACCATCAGAGTGTCAGAGTTTGGACCCAGATTAGACCTGACTATTGTCGAGTCTAATATGGGTCCAAACTTTTTGAAGAGGGTAACAGCACCAGCAGATAAAGGGGTGTTTGCTTGATGGTGCTTGGTTAACACAGTTGACTTATTGAGAAATTACTTGGTAAAATTTGCCCTCAAAGACACTTGGGTTATTGCTTCGTTCAAAACCAAATCATCGAAATGGCCTTGAAAACTGATTGGACTGTAATGATAGATTTTAATTTGACCAGAAAAAATTTAGCATACTATATTGACTCATTGTTAGATTTTTATCCTGAAATATTGAAATGTTGCATAATATATTTACCTTATATACTTATATTTCTTTGATTTAAGTACTGTATCTTGATTACACATGGTGTTCCTCCAGAAACCATGCCATGCATCTTCGCTATACAAGTGAACTAAACAGGGAAAACAGCCTGACTGAAGATAAATTTGGCAGAGTCCCTAAGACTGGAAGGATACTGATTGGAACATTGTAAATGATGAGGATGTAAAAACAGCTTGATTTGACAGTCAAAATAACAACGAGAAGTGGGGAGTTTGATGATGAGGATGGCCATGATTATGTAAAACCCATCATCATCTGAAAGTCATTGAGAAATGATGAGGAGGATGTAAAACCAGCTTGATTTGATGGTCATTGGAACATAGGGAAATAATGAGTTTAATGATGATGATAATCTAATGAACTGATGGAAAAGGAAAAAAGTCAATAGTGACTGAATAAATGATGCTGCTGATGATGATCACATTATTGATCTGGTGAACTGTTGGAGAAAAGAAAGGGGAAAAAGGAGATAAATAAGTGATGAACAGTCCTAAATGTTTTCCTGGATGAAGAATGTACCAAATGTTCTGATTTCCAGCCACTTCAGTAACACAGTTCCATCCCATGGTTTCTAAAGCTGCATGAAAAACAATGTAGATATTGATCAGTTGGCTTCCACGGATCGAGATCTACAAGTACTTTTGTTTTAGTTTGGGTCATCAGGACAGTGGTTAAGCTTTAGAAGGTGAGATTGATGGCATATAGGACAGTGATGATGCCAATGGATCCAGAGGAGGAAACTATCAACTGGAAATTTAAAAAATATGGCAGATATGGTTTTCATATTGGTCTTGAAGGGATATTTAATTCTTTGAGATCATTGTGAAAACTGGTCTGAAATGTTTAATATCTCCAAAAACTGTTCAACAAGGCACAAGTGGATTAATTCTACTCATTCATGGATGCTAAAATAAAGATCCTGGGTTGTTTTGTTGTCAGAGACAAGCTCTTATTTAAGAAATAGAGCTTTTGATCATACTTTTGCTAGAGAGGCAGGAGAGGTCATGTGTGTGTCAATGTATCGATGTACATTTGTAGTATAGTACATGTATTCAGCATTAAAATAAAGGTTTCCTAAATGTCCCAAATATGACACCCATCTTCATGTAATTCAGTTATAAAATGTATATTCTCTTCCACAACAATCCCAAAACTCTAGATCTGTCTTGTAGACAGATCTAGAGTTTTGTGATTTGTTTGCAGTCCCTTGTTTAACTCCCATCTTAAAGTGGGACAATATGATGTCTGTTAAATGTATGGTGTACAACTGTTTTAAGCTTTGTTCTGGAAATGTATCGAGTCAATGTGCTCCATAGAAGCCCATAATCATAATTTGTCATTCATTTGAACGGGACTAAGAAACATAATGGTGGAAAGAGTGCAGTGGTTTGATGAGGATAGAAAGGCGAACTCGGTTTTCCCTTTGGTCTGTCAGATTGTATTTTATTCTGAGATCATTGTGAAAACTGATTTAGTCCAAATAACATCATTCATCCACAAACAAATCCTACAATATTCATATAAGAACCAAGGGAGTTTTCATAAAGAAGCACAAGAATAATTAAAATGTGCCAAAACGTTATCAACATTGTTTATCTTTTGTGTTTTGCAAAATATTCACTTTCAGATTTCTTTAATGTAAATTGTGTAGCTCAAAAGGTAAGAGTGCCCAACTCGAGACCTAGTCCGAATTTTCTCTGACGTTTTAGTGGCTTTTCTTTATTTTGATATTTGCCACTACCGTCAGAGCAGCTTAGCTATTGAAAATCCAGAATTCTCCCAGCCAGTCGTGGCTGGGCACTTTCATTGAAAAATATGGTAATTGAATGAAAGATCGGTGACGTAAAAAATAAAAAAGGGGTCAAGTTATGATTTATCTCTGAAATAAAACGATATTTTTCGTTTAAATCTTACAAAGATGGAAATTATCCACACCTATTGTAGCCTACCCTCTGTACACATATAGTTGGTGATTAAGCTATATTCATTACCCATCATTTCCCATTAATCGCTTAAAAAGTGAAACTACTTTTATTTTCAGTTATATATCCTTTAGTTTTATCATTTTAAGCAGTTATCTAACGAATACATCATTCAGTTGTCAACATTTTTGGTAAAAATACCTAATTTTTGATAGGTGAAGAAAATTCTGGATTTTTGTAATAGGAGTAACTCTGATGTTAGTGGCAAAATCAGAATATGGAAAAGCCACTTAAACATCAGAGAAGGCTCGGATTACTCGTGACCAAGAGCCAAAGAGGTTGAATCCCACTGTCCGCTCTTTGTATCCATGACCAAGACAATCTATTCCCATGCCCAATACTGGTTTAACCAACGAAAACGTCCCCATATGATTGAAAATTGTTGACTGGGATGTAAAGCATCAACTTGGAACAAACATGTCAATATAAGGTTTAACACTATTTCTGGTACATGTATTCCTGCATAAGTTTTAGCATAACAACATGATGACAAATGATCTAAACACTGAGGAGCTATACAAGGAAGCGGGTATTGCTGATCTTGGTAAGGCTTGTGATGCTGATCTTCTGTCAGTTTTGGTGAGAGGCCTGTGATGCTGGTCTTGATGAAACTGACATAATTGCAGGTTGTAATACATGTCACGTGGATGTTTATATTGCTGATCTTGGTAAGGCTTGTGATGCTGATTTTCATGCAGTTTGTAAATTAAATCCTAATTTTGGTGAGAGGCCTGTGATGCTGGTGTTGATAAAACTGATATTGCAGGTCGTTATACATGTCTCGTTGATGCTTTTAATGCTGATCTTGGTAAGGTTTTCTAAAAGTAAGTATGACCAGGTCCAAAGGTTATAAAAAAAAATTCACGCTCAAGTGCAAAGAAAGACTAAAATGCTGACAATGTACTTCTTGCTTTCAAACTTTCGGATGTTGTATTTATTACGCTAATAAATGTTGGCATTTTAACATTAATGAACATAATAAATTTATGCTCAGTTGAGTTGAGCATGAAAAAAAGTTTTATAATGGGCCAGGAAATGCCACAATCACAGATCAAAGACCAACCCATGACACCATGTGGAAAAGACTAAAGAACACAAATACACGCATGAAAGGAAGAATACAATTAAAATAAAGTATCAAGCTCTCTAAGGACACCGAGAACTGTATCACAAAATCAGAACTAAACACAAAACCCCTCACACAATGCCTGCAACAACGCAATGGACTAACAGCAACAGAATCACCTTGCTGCAGCAACCAGGGGCATAGATCACAACTAAAATTAAGCAACCAGCTCTGTCTTCATCAGTGATAACTAGATAGCATACTAAGTACAGCATTATATTACAAGGCCAAAACACAAAACCCACACAAACACTGAGCAACAATAAACAACGAATAAAAAACAACAGAACCACCGCCTTAAAATGGACATCAGCTGAAGCCACCAGGGATTGGGGAGGGCTTAAATTAATATTACCGGCCAAAAATTCGCCCTAGATTTTGCTGTTGGCAAAGCACAAAAATTGTTTAGCCTGCATGGTGTCTACCTAACTTATAAAATGTATCATCACAGGGAAACAATCAAACAAAATTCTAATGCACTTGCTTTTGTAACGTAATGCCTGATTGGATAACGTCAAAAATTTGTGACAGCATATCCTGCGATATATTGTCTGAAATAGAATGATGACATTAATCACGTCACATTTCGTTGGATGTGGCTTGCAACACTCCAATTTGAGACAAATCTGTAGAAGTGCATTAGAATGGGGATAACCATATGCAAAAAATTCATTGGGGGAGGTATATCATCGGATATATGGTCTGAAATCAGGTTTTGCGGCTCCACTCACGCGTCGCCGTAAAACTAAGTTTGGGACCGTATATCAAAGATATACCTCTCCAAATGAAAATTTTGAATACAATTATCACCGAAATTAAATCATGTGATGAAACAAAATAAATGACTGACGCTGATGTTTAGTAAGCCTGTACATTCATTCTACGTTAACTTGGCCAATTGTGAAATTAGAAAAGTTGAAAATCGAATACTTTAGATTTGATATATGAAGTTTGTATCTGACAAAATAACGTTATAATATACGGAAACAAACTTCAGTGTACCCAAATAAAGCTTTTTTGAAAGAAAAATATTGACGTAAACAGGTGTGCTATCTACACAACGTAAGATACGTTACAGTATATATAAGGATAACATACTCAGTGTAGATTGATATTAGAGCATGCAAACTATGTGTTTTAAATACCCTCAGGAATAATGTAAAGCTATATAATAAGTGTTTAACAGTAGTGGTCTTCATCATGTGGTACTGCGCAAGAAGATTCAATGTCAAATTGAAAGAAATCGTTTTTATTAACAGTATCTCTTATTTTAATCGATAAAAATCAAATATCCCTTTTAACACATGACATTTTCGTATAATTTCTAAGCTGCAATGTTATATGATTATATCAATTTGGTTTCATACACACTATGTATTCTATATAACCACAATAAGCATTCTGAAAACAGAGCATTTTGTAACGTATCTTACACATATGGAGTCTCATCTGTTTATACAATGTACATCCACTTTATGACATACCCTGAATGATCCTGTTTGATTAAATTGACTAGTAGTGAGTCTAGTACAATAACTAATGAGAAATGTTTATCCTATATATATTATAATAATCAATTTAAAACCAGCAGAGCACACAATACAGATAGGGAGCATTATTGCAGAGTAAAAGCGGTATTTATAGAAAATGATGTAAAATATTATCAGTTATCCTTGTGGATCAGAACAAACACAAACTAATTCATAAGCTATTATTAAACTATCCAAAGTCAAATAATTAAACCAATCATTCCAACTGTTATTCCAGCAAGTGTCTACAAAGGGATTGTAACGTATCTTATGCTTTTAGCTAAAATGTCACTTTGATTATTTCAATATCAGATTTTGATACCCCAAACTGACGCTGACGCTTTCCAGTTGCAACATGTTTGACAATGTAACACATAACTTCACCATGAGTCACAAATTAAGGCCAATATCTAGACAGATCTTGAGTTACATTTGCAATAACATTTAAATAGCCTATTTTACACTCTTTAAAAACTAACATGAACTACAAAAGATTCATATGAAGAACTTGGTTTATTTTCATTTCATTAACAAGGAAATATTGTGACAAAAGACAACATCACTTTTAACCAGCCATGACATCTTTTGCGTCAATATTTTCTTAAGGTGTGACTTCAGATGACAGGAAGCGCTGATTTCATAATATACGTTACAAAAACATAAGATACGTTATGCAAAATAATCTGAATTCATAGAGCCCAGTATACTATTTTTCGAAATAAAATATTCACATGTGCTGTTAATTCAATTTTATAACAAAATATGACTGATTAATTCTTGCTTTGACAAAATATTTCATTTTTGTTTTCAATAAGATACGTGACTTTTCATAAGATACGTAACGCTGAAAGGATCTGTTGTAGGCAATGTTTTCTTTTTTCAAATTGACCAAAAGGTCATTTGTTTGCCTAATTGTTTTTTTAGAATTTCATATTTCAAATAGTTTCAAATGCTTTATATTGTACAATATAATATTTTCAACGATATTGTACCTTTGTTTCTCAAAGATCTGTGATTTTGTAAAATTCAAAAGTTCCAAATTGTCACGCTTCATAACCTTAAGCTATGAGTAAAAAATAGTGCCTAGTGCTTCGCTGACAATATAAATAACATAGCACATGTGAATACAGGGGTACACTTAATTTATCAGCATAGAGATGCAGCCTTCTAATCGAGCGTTACGTATCTTATTTTAACGTATCTTATTCCATTAAAATGTTTTAGTCCATTTTAGCTAGGTTTAACTAGCATTCTACGAATGTTTTATTTCTTTCCATTAAGTAAACATTCGGCAGTATTGTGCGGGCAAGGGTTAGGGTAAAGCTTTATAATAGACTGAAGTGCACTCGAAAAACACTGTCACGTATCTTACCAAAAAATTTGGGGTTTTTGTATCCCGGTTTAAACCTTGTATTTGTTTTTATTAAGATAAATCACAGTACGGTTTTGTGGTTTAAATCTTTTATACTGATATATTTGAATCTAAAATAAGCAGTTGCATACTAAAAATAAACAAAAATTAGAAATGCTAAGACCAAGAAAAAGACTGTAACGTATCTTACTTTAAAAATAGGGACAAGTTATTATAATTTTTTATAAAAATTTCTACATCTGAAACAGGTAAAGAGTATCGACAGTCTATTTAATCGTATCTTAGGTTTACACAAAAAATTTTTTTTTGGATAAAATACATGTAAATGGGCCTATAAAATAACTACTTTTGAAGAACGTAAACCAGGGACACGAGAATTTGGTAGGTTTAGAAGCATTGTCTATTCAAAAATTACATTTTTATATTCATAATCTAAACTTTTTTATGTAAGAAGTAAGTAAAGTTGCAAAGATCAGGAATCGATACAATCAAGTACCACACCTGACCCAGGATACCAATGGGAAAGTGACAAACTCACAGAAGACACCACAAACGAGAGCCAAGAGGTCAGCCCTTTCCCAGCAGGTGACCACGAAGCGCATATAAACAGACGCGCACAAAACATAGCAAACACAAGACAGAACAAAAACATAAAAGATCCACAAAAGAAGTACCGCCTTGGAACGGTCAGTAAAATATTTTACTGGAGGGCTTAAACCGGTTTAACGGCGCCAACCTCACACAGGTACTAGATGAGTTATACAAAACCCAATGCCTTAACATATCATGCAATAAGAATATTTTACAAGCGTGGGACAGTGTATTTTCATATTTTGACCATTTAACGTAGAATGAATGTGTAGTGCTAATCTTAGCCTGGGTTTCAGTCTGATCATTTTTTCTTCTTTTTTTATTTTTCCGTTCCTTGGTCAAAAATGACAGCCTGGGGAACTTCGATTTCAATCGACAGTGCCACCTGGATTTTTCCTCAAATTTTGAGGGGTAATGCCAAGAACGATAACGCTATCGGATAACTCTATTGTGCTATAAATAGCAACAGGAATCCCAGTGAAAAGATAGATAGAAAGGCAAACATAACCACTCTGTCCTATCATCAAATGCACTTTGTGGACGATGATTTAAATTGAAACAGCGTTTTCCGACTTTGGGGTATTTGTTAAGTAGGTGTTTTTGCCTTTGCGAGACACGCATTTAATTACGGGCTCGAACGAAAATACACATTGTAGCTTCGAGACACGGTCGAGATAAACACAATACATCCGAGAAAAACGTCATCTCCTTTGAATTTTCGCTATATTTTTGACACTTTGGTTTCATCTCTGTGTCCTTTGTTTTGGATCAATCGGTCTCGAACCAAGTAAACAAATACCATCTTTATTCACGTTTTTTTCGCGCAGTTTCAATGATCAGCTGTTTGATAATGGCACCCCTATTATCGGATCGGTGTCTCGTTATCATCTTTATTACGTCACACTAAAGCAGCAGGCTATAATTAGATTAATCGGCTGATCGGATTATCAAAAGGAAATACCACCGATGTTCCCAGGCGTCAATATTAATCGAAATCAATAACAAACAACCGATACCTTTGATGTGGTATATTTTTATTCTCTTATCATTTTAGAATATTAGCATTAGAAAATATTGCCAAAATATTGACGACTGGACCCAGGCTATGCTGATCTTGGTGGTGTTTGTAATTCTTAACTTGACGGAAAAGGTTTAGTTGATCCAGATGGCACGCTGAGGTTTCTGAAGCGTCCAATGCTGATCTTGGTGAATCTTGTAATTCTGAACTTGGTGAAGCTGGTAATGCTGAACTTGATATCAAAGATTATATCGATGAAGATGACACGTTTAATGCTGATATTTAATGCTCATTATTGTGTTATTGATCTTGATGAAGCTTTCAACGGTAATCTTGATAGCATGGGTTATATTGATAGAGATGACATGTTGAATGTTAATATTTAGTAAATATATAAATTAAATGCTGCTCTTGATAAAGCTGGTAATGCTGATCTTGATGGCGCATGTAATAACGATCTAGCTGGCTTGCTTTATGCCAATATTTAGTAAGCTTTTAACACTGATCTTGATGGCTCTGATAATGTCTAGATGACACATTTAATGCTGAAATTTCTGAAACTTGTACTGCTGATCTTGGTAAATCTAATACATGCAATGTTGATCATGGTATCAAGGGATAAGTTGATCTAGTTTGTAATGCTGATCTTCAGTAGCTGTCAGTAAAGTACAGGCAAAATGAAAGTGACAACGTCGCATGTAATTTATATTCATTTTGAGTGACTATGTAGCACTAGATGCAAATGGACAGACGTCTTCTCAGCTGATATACAATTTGATCGCATCTAGAGGTATCTTTTAATTATAGCAAGCAAGGGACGAGTCCGAATATCCCAAGAGCTGCTCTGGATAGGCTATCATTTTTTTTATTTTTTTTGTAATGTTGTTTTTAACTTTGTTATTGATAGAAATTAAAATAAAACCACACATAATAGGATCAATAACATATTATAGCATAAACTCAGCTACTTATTGAACGCCTGGTTGCCATGACAGTTGTTTAATTGTACTAGATAGGCCAAATGTGTCCTAGCAACACATCCAGTATGAAATGTGTTGATAGGGATGATAATGATGTATCCTAACATAATCTTAATTCTGTAAATCTTTTCTTTGAGATTTATAGTATGCTCCTCAAAATAATTGAAGGACCAATACTATCAATTATAATATTGATGCATTTTGTGTAGACGGATTTTACGATCTAGTCTAAAAGCAAATCGAACATTTTTGAGGCCCCATTGCCAAAGAAAATGGTAGAAAATGTTATTGACACGAATTTAGTATTATTTTAAAACTTGACCTAACTGTATTCGAATGTCATTTTTTGTGTCACAAAACTGCATAAAATTAAAAATGCTGATTTCTCCGTTTTCACATAATTCCATCGTCAATACCACTCGCCTCTTCCTGTGGGAGAAAATGAACTGTGAAGGAATGACAGTTTGTTTTAGCGTTTTTCTGTGAAGTCTTTGTACAATTTGTTGGGATATTTTTCTAACACTCAAAAACACGTTGAGACACAGCTGTGGCAGGAGAATTAGGCATGAAAATCAGTAACGTGTATTCTTGATCTATGGGCATAAACAGTAGAGAGACTTGGGAATTACACTATACCCTTGTTCAAAAGGCTTGGTCCTTCAATTATTTTGAGAAGTATATTATAAATTTTGAAAATAAGTATACTTTTTTGCTTTGAAATTCACTTTGTGAACTTCAATTCGGCACATGACTGTGCAATTCCAATGACGCCCTAGTCTGACGCATAAAAATACTTGGCACGTACATAATTCTAAGCTGCACAGACCATTGCATCGTTGTGAATTATCCGTGGTTCACGTGGGTAAGGATAAACAGATGCACTGGGGCTAAAATCTCAGGACTAACATTGGGAAAAAGATAGTATGGTCGCAAACACAAACTGAATTAGAAGCTAAATCGTGCTCCGAAAGGAGAATAATTTCTTCGAAAACCAACGTGCAAATATTTACTACCTGATGCACGAGCTGCAAGAAAGACTGGTCGATTTGCACAAACCTCGTTTAGTTGTAACATCTTCCTAGTTTGGCATTTCTGTTCTTGGTACGTCCAACTACGTTGACACTCTGTCCTATAACAACATATTATTTTGAACATGACCAGCGTTCTAGAATCCCTTCCCATAAAAATCGTAATCAGACGGTTAAACATTGCCATTACGTCCAATCCGTTCACATACATTTTGACCTCATTCGGTCACATTTTGCAGAACGTACAGATGATTGGTGTAAAGGGTACAAATTAGCATATTCTTGAATCGCAAATATTACCAGTGAGGGCGAATGTGATCATACGCAGTCTGGAATGCTTGACTGGCGAGAGGGGTCATTTTCCCACTCTCGTAGAATGATTCAATAGCTCCAGTACAAAGGTACATCTTCAGAAGCTAGACTCAGTCTCAGAATCAAAATAAAGCGCAATGATTGGCTGCTTGCGGACACATGTCCGCAAGCAGCCAATCACTGCGCTTTGTTTTAAATCTGAGAATGAACTCAAGTTTTTTTAACCTAGAGGCCTGGTCTAGCTGTGCCTGTGCACCATAAATTGAGCCTACTAATTCAGTGATATGTTTTTGTCACCGTTTCTGATGGACCAAGGACGGAGAGGTTGTTAATCTGTCACATGCTCATCTTGGCACAGGGCCGCTGTCCTTTTCATGATGGGCACTTATCATAATAAAATAGACGGATCTTCCCTTCCATGAGCCTGAGCCACTGAAAACCTCTCTTTTTGCTCTGTGACTGGACGATGATCAATCCTATAATTGCCCAGCTACACAAAACACAGAGAACCTCATGAATATGAATTTTTTATTTTTTAATTTTTGCCCTCCGAAAAGCAAAAAACTAGATGTATATAGGACTGCGCAAATTCGCAGTCTGATCTGCATCTATGTTGTTCGCATGCAAACAAAACTAGGATTTCTCATGATGCGGCTAACCCTGAAAATAGCGATGGTCAGCTTCCGCGAAAACTGGAGACGAGGGCAGCTTTCAGTGTGCTGATCTGTTAAAACGCTCATGGTTTGCGAGTGCGTTAGTTGAACAGTGAACCTGGTCAGATCGGTGATGTAGGTCTTTTCTACCACCAATGGTACTGATCCGACACAATGGTAATCCGACTGGTGTCAAAATGATCTACGATCGCGTCTATATCAAACGGTTTGTTTTCTGCTTTGATAGTTTTATTGGGTTTGGGTTTTTTTCATTGCTGTTGTATGGAGATATTTCTCGAAACCTCGTAAGATGGTGGTTAAGTCATCGGACCACTAACCTAGGTTCAAAGGTTCATTCCCTCATCTTCTCACACAGAGAAGACCTAACTAAACCGTCCAATGTTGTGTTTCAGGCATTCTTTCAAGCCGGACCAGACATGACGGATGATATAATTATGAGGCTTTTCAGCATTCGGTTGGACTTGGAAGAATCACGTTTGACCAAAGCAAATATAAAGTTTAGCATGCTTGTTTACTGCATCCAGTTGTTGATACCCCTCGTTTCTAAAGCATATATATTGAAAGTATTGAACCAACGAACACAGAATATGTATAAATCATGCAAATGGAAACGCGTTGCACAAAAATTTTCCAAAGACTTGCATTCTCATGACATTATTCATTTTACCTCTAAATTGCCCAAAACGATTGCAACAGACAACTTTATTTTTTCAGATATACTCGTTGGTTGTCAGGGAACATAAGGCTTTAAATTTCATGTGAATCGTATTTTGCACTGACGACTGTCATGAACTATCAAGTCTAAGCAGGGCTAAATTTGAAAATGTTTGCTGCAATTTTTTGGTTGTTTTTTCAGGATTAATGGATGGTTTGTCCCCACTTGTATTTTTATTTTTGTGCTGGGTCATTGTAGATGACTTGTGATATTGTGACTGGTCATTTTGTAAACCGCACTCATTTATTATATACGGGAGGCTGTAATTTGAAACTTTTGCGGGAGCAACGGGGCTACATCTGACCTAAACCACAATTCACGCAAACCGTTATGTTTTATTGTGTTGCGTGGCCTAAAAAAGTCATAAAGCTTTACTTCCGAAGTGAGCCCCTTTAATCCAACGAGGAATTTGTGGAAAACTGAAAGCGAGAGGTCCGTGATTTGATCCCACCGAAACGCCTATTTTTTTCTTCTTTCTCAATTAAATGTATACCAGCAATGATATGCACTAGGTTCACTGAACTCCCATTTTTAAAATCTTTATTATTTTTTTTTATTACTACTACTATTATTATTAATTATAATGCGTCTGGCAAGTGAGTGATTTCATATTGAATAAAATGAAGCAACAGCTTTAAGAAATCCATCGAATTCTGATCAGTTCTTCTATCTACGATATCTTCACCGCGCCAAAATTCACGCGAAAGTACTTAATTCAAAAGATGCAAGTAACAATACATGTACGTGTCAAACATATGCATCTAGCGCTCAAATTCCTCGATAGAAACTTACACGATTCTTTTAAAGTGGCGGCACATGATTTGATTTCGACATCTGCGCTATACATAACGTAGGCTGTGAATAAGTTCCACCTACCAAAGTTAACGCTCCCTAATGCGGTTGGGTGACTTGTTTCTTTGCCATGGCTATGATTCATCTACGAAAACTCGAGTCATCGGGTGGCACGCGATAAAGTTCTCCCCAGGTTCACAACGCAATATGAGCTCGTTTTACATTATATCACTTAGTGAAAAACGAAAAGCAAAACAGGGAGGCAGATCTCTTTTTCCTTCAGTGATGGGAATTCTATAAAATATTTACTTTTGCTAAATAGAATGTAACAGGTTTTGATCATGCAAAGTTTGCATGATCAAAATCCGTTACATTATATTTAGCAAAAGTAATGATTCAATATACCGTCTCCTTTACTAAATTGCAAAAAGAAACATGCTCTGGCCATCTGACGTTGTCCTATTCACACAGCTTATGATTCTTTAAATCTTATGCACCCACTGTCCTCTGAAGGAATCTTTGCTTCTAGCGATAGCTGATCGTTCTTAGAAGTTGCACAGCCTTGTCTGAATCATGGGGACGAGTTACATATTTTTGTCCTGACTAAAACATTTCAATATCTTCAGTATCGCTCATCGCTTTATGTCAGTTTCATCGAAATGTCTCATATTTGAGCCAAGAATGACTCGTGTCAGCCTCAGATACGGACATCTCGCATGCAATGTCAAAATTTGTCACCATATTGATTGATGTGTGGTCCAGTTTAATATCTTTTTAACAGGGAGCAATGAAATTGACTACATTCTTGAAATATACTCTAAATCGTTAATTCTCTTTCACTGAAACAAGTTTACGAATAATATATATACTCCAATTTTCATTTGTGCATGAAAGTTCAAAAAATCTGAACTGCCACAACCCATAGCTCCTGCGCTCTACCTGATTTGTTACCAAAAACTGTACAAAAATGATCAAATTTGACACGAATTTTATTATATGTGTATTTATGGAAAATGATAGTTCTTTGAACTTTCGTTTGCCCATTTAGTAACTTGAAGCCATGATATTTTGTCACAACTGTGCACATACAAAAAGATAATGAAATCGATCACCTATGTCATTTTTTTATCACATACAGTCTGTACATTTATTCAAAATGAGTGTTACTAATGCTTAGTATAGCGAAAAAGGCACCATTTGAACTCTTGTATTTTTATATTTTTGTATAGATACTTTGATGCACGCCTTCGGTGGCAGATCCAGAGGGGGTTCAGGGGGTTCGCTCGAACCCCCTCCATCCCCCCCCCTCAAAGTTTTTTTTAAATATCCTATGAAAATGAAATAATTTGGTCTCAATGAAACCAAATTATTTCATTTTCATTGGATATTTGAGAAAGATGAGATATAATCAGCTAAGCGAACCCCCGCACTTTTATACATAAGAACCCTCTTTCCAGAAATCCTGGCCTTCAACATCAGCAGAAGTCTAAAATATAGCCACTAAACATATAGAAATCATTTTGAAATATGTTAATTGCTCAGAATTATTAAATGATTTTTATTAAATTTTGAATATCAACTAATGTTTTAAAATAACTTTCATTGCCTAGAATCATAGAATGAAAATAGGTATGTAAACATAAACTTAACCCTAACCTGTAACCATAATCTTGTAGTGCATTGTATCCTTGTATTGCATGCCCAATCATATTCTTCCAATGGACACAACAAATCGTGGCGGTCAGATTCTAAAGCACTATTTTACCTAGAAATATTGATAATTTTATTTGAATTCTGGTTGACTGAGGTTATACTAAAAAATGGGTTCTAAATTTATGTTCGCCATTTTTGTTGTTATTTTTCTAAACACTCATCATATCTATTAGCGTTATGAAAGGACTGTCCTGAACTTGTAACCACGTGATGCAGTCGTCGGGCTGGTGAAAAGATCTGTGCGGTATCATATTGCTGTTTGATGAGCATTTATGCTAATTGGGCCATGATTTCGTGACATAGTTTGAGTTATACGTCAAAGCAAGATGATAGAGATATGATGCGGCGACTAATTTATATTAATTATGCCCACAAAAAAGGCACACAGGTTGTCATAATAACATCTATTTTTGAAAACCCTTTGTACGCTAAAACCCCACGAACGGGTACCCCGGCTAGCAAACAGTTTTGGCCTACCATAGCGTTTCACTGGCGAGTAGATAGTGGTGTGTATGCTGCTTTGGACATTGGCAACTTGAAACGGTGAAGGCCCAGATGGGATGCCGTAGAGCGCAGCATCTCAAGGGTCTGTGCTGTTAAGTGCGATAATAACAACGTTCAGGACCGGCATACAACAAACGAAAGGAAATTATAAATCCTGACCCCTCAAAATGTATAAAGGAACATACAAGCAGCATGAAATAATTCATCAGAAGAGTAATATCAGCTCTTTCTGGATTGCAAGCGTTATCAATGATGCTGCTCTGATCCCATTTGTATGCTATTTTGTGTTCTTACTGTACAACTGTATATTAGATATACAAATAAAATGCTGCTGCTGCTGTTGTTGCTACTGCTGATGATTTAACCCATTTAAGCCGAAATGAATTTTCCGTCCTTATCATTTGGACGAATCCATTTCCAACTTTAGGGTTGTTGGGTGGTAAATTTCAGTTTCATTCCAATTTTAAAAGTACATTTTGTAAGCAAACAGTGCAAAACCTGACCAGACATATAATCTGGGTCTTTATTGTTTACAGATGTCCCATAAAAAGGACACTAGGCTTAAATGGGTTAAAGACCATTTACGACTATTTCACCTATTTCGAGCTGAAAAGAGAAGAAATTGATAATACATATTACAGCTTTATTGTTAAGCTTTAGTTCCCATGAAGTTGTTTTATCCTTATAATGCGGATAAAGGTTCATCATAGACCTAGCTAACAAGAAACTGATGAAAAATGGCACATATTTTCATAGGCTCTTTTCTCATAAATCACCATTACGGACTGAAATAAACACCTCTGCATGTCAAGTGCATATTCTAATAGTCTTTCTGACGTCACCATAAACGTCAATCAAAACAGGAATTTATCTTATTGCGGAGTTATATAGGTGTCTTTAATATTCAATTAGCGTTTTTATGATAATATAATCAGCTACGTTTACTTGTTTTATCGTATTTTCATCATATTCTGTCGTACCTCCCTTTACGCTATTTTTCTGTGTTGTGATGCGGGGCGAACGCTTAAAATATGTATCATTTTTGCACCTTTTTCGATATTTCAATGTTTATCACCAAATATCTCGCAATGCGCAAAGACCAAATGCATTCTGGTGCAATATGCAAGTTATTGTATGCAAGTTATTTGATAGCTTGCGTCTGTACGGAAGATAATTCACTCTTTAAAGCTCGTGCATTATCTTTTATACGTACAGATGCACGAACCACAATACATATATTATATCAGACATTGCAGAACCTGATCATTCTAGTCAACGCCATGAGGCACTCTTAGAAACATGTATTAAATAACCCATCAATGCTTAATTAAATTATGTCAAAACAAAACCTTAAAACATTCAGTCAAATATATTTTAATTCATACATTCTTTGCTGTAAACAAGCTCTGTTCAAAAAGTAAGTGAGTTTGATTAGGAAATACCACACTCACATACCGCAGACCAACCCTCGCGGCACCGCGAGAAAGAGTCACCGAACATTTACAGTAACAAGACATCCGTAAGACAATAAAAGCAAAGCAACTACCAGCTCCCTCTTCCTCTTCAAGATGGTTGCAAAACTAGAAAGGACACAAAGTAATGCAAAACAGAACAAAGACAAACACAGAACCCCCACAAACAATGGGAAGCACATCAAACAACAGATCAACAACAACAACAACAACAACAGAACCACCGCCTTAGAAGGGACAGCAGCCTAAGCCACCGGGGGGTGGGGGGGGGGGGCTTAAATGCATTTCACTGGTACCAAATCTTCGCCCTAGATTCTGTTGTTGTTAAAACACAAACTTGTTTAGCTCGCAAGGAGGCTTCTTAACTAATACGAGAAACAATCAAATCAAATTAACAAACTATGATGAAACAAAGAAAATGCCTCACAGACAGTCATAGCTAAAGGAAAAACGATGGGCCCAGCCAAGGACAAGTTCAGGCACCAACCAACGGATCAAAGCTTTACGCCAGGGCCGTCATTATGTCAAAGTTCCATCCTCCACCAAGATACCATTGTTGTACCGTATATGCCCACCTTCGAATAGAGCAACTCCTGCATTCGATGGAAGCCTGCGAAAACAGCCTACGAATACAGCTACTAAGCCAATTTCGCCACACGTCATTCTTATATAATTGCCTTTATATACGATTCCCATATGAGTCTTATATAATTCTCATATGTAAACCTGAATATATGATTTTCATATGTGCAGTTTCATATGAATTTTATATAATATGATTTATATGATATTTACATGTTCACAAAATCATATAATTTTTTTATGTAATTAATATCATATGAAACCCATGTAAGTTTTATATGATCATTATATGTGTACTATATCATATAATTATGACATAAATTAATTTATATGAATTGATGATAAAAATAAGATCATATAAGTTTTATATGTAAATTAATATATGTGATAATCATGTGTGTTGAATTTAGTTTTGTAACATTTTTATAATTTTCAAATACAGTGCATTACACATCATCCTCATGTGACTGCCTTTTTATGTAAATTTTATATACTGCTTTTTTATATAAATTTTATATAAAGGCACTCATATCATATTTATATAAAAGGGCAATCATATGATTTTCATATAATTATTATATGATTATTATGTAAAAATGCTTATCAGTATCATATGATTATTATATGTATTTCAGTTTACGTAAAAATCATATCATTTTCATATGAAAATTATATAATCTGTTTTATATGATCCACATGCGGCTGCCTTTTTTAACGAGTATTATATAAAAGTTTTTATATAAGAATCATATGATTATTATATGATTTTTATGTGTGGCGAAATTTGTAGTGTACTCTATCGGACAGTAGCTATATTCGAAGCATGCCATGTTTTTCGCCGGATATAGCTATCCTTGCTTACCGACCCTAACTCTAACTCTAACCTAACATCAATCATAGCAGCTATTCTATGGTACGATGTTGCCTTTGTTACAGAATTCCCCATAGCAATAGAATATATAATAGCTACGTATGCCGTCTTCTTCGAATATAGCTGCTCAAACCCAGTTAATCGCAATAAATTGTGTACGCCCAGATGCTTAAGTATGACACATGTAACATGCATGTAACGGGCGACAAGCGACTAGCGAAGGTTTCAGCTACAAGCATCCGCGCAGCCTCGCCAGATCGCACAGACCGTATCAGATGCTGATTGGCACTTACGGATATACTTCTTTTGGCCAAATATGTGCCAAATCACATACATACTCAAAAGCGCTCATCTTTACAAAATATATACATTACAATGTCACCTACATGCGTGACATAAAACAGGTTCAAGATCCTGAAAAGCCAAGGTCTCGTTTTCAAAATAGCTCGGATGCGTTCATCATAGGGACATAAAAGAGACTTTAATTGCAAAATAAATGGTGTGAAAGTTTAGTTTAAAAATGGTGTTAAAATAGCAATCGTGTGCATACTGCAAATAGTACATACTACTCAGGCATCATGATACAGCTGAACTAAAACTTCTTCTTCTTCTACCCGGAAGCTGAGCTGGATTTGGCCGCCACAACAGCTATTTATGTCAGCAAATGAGATCTTTGTACTTATCGCAACTTATCGCAATGTAGAGCATCGCATGCGCGGATCCAGGAATTTTCGTCAGGGGTGTCCAGGTCCAAGCTCTGACAACGTTTTTTTTAGTCCTCAGCTTATTTTACAGAAATCAAATGGTCAATATCAAAGAAATCTATCATTTTTCAAGGTACCAGAGAGGGTCCAACATTTTCCGGGGAGGTCCAACTTTTCCTAGGGGGTATCCAATTGATAATTCCCTATAGAACCCCATATAGCTTGTGATTTTCCAGGGGGGGGGGGTCCGGACCCCCTGTCCCCCCCTCCCTAGATCCGCACTTGCATCGAAGGCTCAGGCGAGTCAGACTCGCCATGTAGCCTTCGCTACTCGCATGCATAATGTATGGATAAAAACGAAGACTCGTACCAAAATCAAAACCTCTAACCCCGCATATTCGCTAGCTGTGCCCACTTATCCGAGCAAAAAGTTAGGCTTTTATAATATAAGTCGCCGTAAATATCAGCTAAGAAATTCAATCCTTAAAATCCCCGGTTCTCTCCACCATTTCACTAAAATTGAGAGTATAAACTTTTCACAAATTATTTATCTGTTGAATCTGTGATACCCAAAATAAGAAAAGCTACCTTAATTGCTTCTAAAATGTCACTCCCGGGTTACGTTATTTCATGTAAATCACACAAAGATGCACAATAATGAAATTTTAATTGAACAACACCAAAACGAGCTGAGTTCTTATTACCAAATATCTTATCTAAATAATCTGGAAAAACGGATCCCTCAGAAATAGAGAACCTACAATATAAGACAACTGCAGACTCAGTTGTATTGAGAGTAATGGAAAGTGGAAACAATTCTCACGCCCCTAGCACCGGCCTAAGCGGTATTCCGCTTTCGGTCAGAACCCAAAATTTCTGAAGGACTAGAATATGTAACAAAAATATCAATTGACACTATATCGATGTATGGGGAGAAGTTTTACCAACTCCACACAGACACAACGACAGCTGTTGCGACCTCTAAATATAATCTGGACAGAAATAGAGAGAACCTACAATATAAGAAAACAACAAAAACAAATACCAACCTTTGAATAGTTGGGTATACAATGAATAAATTAGGGGCAGTCCAGATCAGAGACAAAGGGGCGGATCCAGGATTTCTGGGAGGGGGGGTTCATATGTATAAAGGTGTGTGTGTGTGTGTGTGTGTGTGTGTGTGTGTGTGTGTGTGTGTGTGTGTGTGTGTGTGTGTGTGGTCGCTTTGCTGATTATAACTCATTTTTCTTAAATATCCCGTGAAAATGAAATAATTTGGTTTCCCTGAGGTCTCACTGAGACCAAGGATCATTGATGGTTTGGGCCTTATACGCCTATTTTTCTGATTCCAAGAACGCTGCTTTTGAACTTCTAGTGTGGTGCATGTAGTATCAGTGCAATGGGCGAATCTAATGGCAAGAGCTAGCAAGCAAAATATTTTCAAAATTCCTACGCATTCGAGAGTTATGGCGGGTAGAAAGGGGAGGGGGTCTGAAATTTCATGAAAAAAAATAGTGCTTTAAAAGTGATTTCTGCACGTTTTCTTGATTTATTTGGTAGGCATGGTGATATCTATTGAACATACCATATGCAGAGTATTACCGAATCACGATAATTGATGAAATTGTTTTAAAAACAAAATATGTTTTGTAATAAAATGATTTTGGGGAGATCATTTAGATGTTACCTGTACATTTTTGACTACATGTACCGTAAATAATACAAAACTGAAAGCTCAACAAAAGAACTAAATATTTTAAAAGGAATGAAAGTGTCCCATTTAGAATTAGAAAGTAAAACTGATTCTAACTAGATCTTTTGAACATTACTTTTGCTTTGTTTAAAGGGCATAGCATGTTGAATGTACATGTATTTAAAGTGTCCGAATATTTATGGTATACATATGCATGTATATCCCTATATGAGACAATATATTAAACACTAAAGTATTAACCTGTTATAACTCTTTGCATGCCAGTGGATAATTTTGTCGTCTGCCAATAGCCTTTGCAAACAGTTTGAACACAGATGAAGACCAACAAAATACCGGTCTTGTTCTGGATCCAAACTGTTTGACACTCTGATGGTGGTCCTGGGTGGTTTATTTTTAAAAACTTAATTTTGGAGAAAGTCAGCAGACGAAAATAAAAACAGGAACAATTCCCTAGCATGCAAATAGATAAGTACAGGACGTTTGCAAAATAATGTGTCATTTGATAACAGTGAGATTTTTTCTTACCAAAAATACACAAAACCTTGCTAATTCTACTTTTAATCTATAAGTACTTTATATTAAACTAGCACATAATACAAAGCAATTTAGGAGGTTGGTTCTAGAAAACTTCATTAATGTCATTAATTTCTTATTTGGTAGAAAAGGCATTTTATGGGCTTAGGCCCTGGGTACATCTTCCCCCCCTTGTGCCAGCAAGCCACTTCCATACAATGTGTAAAATATGGTAACACATATACATGCAAAAGCTTTTGCTGGCACACGGGGGGGGGGGGGGGGGGGGGAATGATATTTTCAAAAAAATGTTTTCGGATTTCTATATATCTTCATGTAAAACTGATTGTTCTACCCAAAATTTTACATCTTTGAAGCATTTAATATCGAAAACGGATTTCAGAGCCATAAAGTACTCAGGTCAGGGTAGCTTCAATGTGAAGAAAGGGACGATTGACAAACTTTTATTTTTACTGAAAACTATAGGCATTTACCCATAGCAAGTGTCAATGATCCTTTATTTCATTTTCATACGATATTTAAGAACGGGGAGCGGGGAGGGAGGTTCGAGGAACCCATTTAACCCCCTCTGGATCCGCCACTGACACAATTTTAACTTTGTTGCTGTATGAGCCATGCTAAGAAATAACCCGTTTCTATATGCATCGTCAGTCGCGCGTGTTTTTGCTACCTAGATATAATAGTACTAACGCTATATACATGCTAAACGTCAAGTCTCAAGATACGGTGTTGCTAAAGGCTGATTTAAATGTACCCATTCGCAAAATGGCGAAGTGGTGTGGCTTGCCGTTGAGTTCAGCTTTCGAAGTCGGTTCATTTTCTTACTAAATATCATTTGTATGTTTATTGTGGTCTTTAATTACAGTGAAACTTTCACAAAGACAATTCTCAGCTCATTGTATGTCATCTTTCATGACAAAGCATTGAGTGTTATACCGAAGGACAATCCTTTCCTCCTAAAATGCTTCTCGACCAAACTCACCTAATGAACCTCTACCAAGTTTGTTCAAATAATGGCCCTCCGTTTCTGGGGTCACGTTTTAAATAGGGAAAACACAAAAAAATCTTCTTGTCTGAGACCACTGGGCCTACTAGAGCTTTGCAATTTGATATGTATTATCACCAAGTGGACCTCTACTAAAGTTGTTGAAATTATGGCTATGGGGCCAAAAATGGCCCGCTCCGGGTCACATGTTTTATACACCAAATGCATAGCTCAGGCTCGGGTCCAGGCTAGGGTTGCACCAAAACTAGGTTTTTGCATCCATCTGCTGAACCTGGGCGACTGAGCAGTGATTCTCTGTCGCCTGAATTCAGAAGCTTGGCACTCCTCTAGGATGCCTGCTGATCATTTCATTAATGACTGTGCTTATGGTAGTACAGGTTTTATAATTTCATATATGTCATGTGAATGTTTTTTGTAGTTACTGGAGGACACGTTGTAGAATAGTTTTATATAGGCAAAATGTGTTTTACCCTCATTAAATAATGTATAAATAAATGTATAGATTTATATGGAGAAAACATAAAACAATCTTCTTGCCAGAAACCACAAGGCCTAGAGTTTGGATATTTGGTATGTAGCATCACCTAGTGGTACTCGGGGTGGCCAAAATGGTTCCATCCTGGGGGTCACATGATTGACATTCACTCACATAGTGAAAACATAAACACATTTTTGTCTGAAACCAATAGGTAGCTTCACCCCTTGATCCTCAGGCCATAAATGGCCCGTTACTAGGGATGTGGCCAGTTTCCTATAGGTACCTTTATATAAGAATTTTTGAGCAAATGTCAGGTGAGTGATCCAGGGTTACTAATATATTTGAGAGGATCCGGTTGACTCGCGTCAGAGCTCGTCGTAAATTTAACGTCCAATGGTCAATCGTTTTGGCAACCATAGATTACTGTCGAGGCATACTGTATACATTGGCTTAGGAGCGATTTCCTTTACGACATATGAGCAAAAAGGATTGCGCCGACCCTGATCACACTGTGTGGTAGCATAGGCTGATCTGGGCCTTTGTTGTCGATATAAACATAAGCTGTGCGAGGCTGAGCTTGCAATAATAAGCTACTTATTTGTCTCGTTCGTTATATTAAGCGTTACCGTGATACGTCACGTCTTTTGACGTATGCGGTGATTAGCGTTTAATGATGATAATTATTTATCTACGTTTACGGATTTTGTACTTTTAATCCCTCTCCTGCTAACTTAATTGACGTGATATACCGAGGACTAATTTCCGGGTAACCGAACCACAACAAATAGTTCATGAGACGAATGGAGAACAGAGCACGCATACACAAGAAGTCGGATGACCTGAATCTTCACTGTCTCACGGTGGTATGCCTGGGCCCAGCATAGCAATGTTGTTTTGTTATTCTACTTATTCCGGCAGAATTTGGGCGAATTTCAGGTGGAACTGAAACTTGATTTTAAACGTTTTTCATTGTTGATTCTGGTAGTGCATACATTGTCCTTGAAAAATCCGAATGTCACAGTGGTATCATTGAGCATTTCGATATATCCAAGATGGCGTCCAAGATGAAGGCCAACTATAAGTGAAAAAATTGTATGATATGAAAAATTTCAAAACCCCTTTTTACCTGCGTCGCGTTAGCGAAAGCAGGTCTTCCGTCCGTCCGTCCGTCCGTCCGTCTGCAACACTTTAGGGGTACCAAGTTTGTGTAATCGGTGACTCCAATATTTTTTATATTCCTTTTTATTCAAACATTGCCTAATGATTGTTCACACATTGAAAATGTGCATCTCCTATTTTGTGCACTTTTCATATTTTTTTTCACTTTTTAGGGGTGTTGAACTTAGACATTTTTTCATCCGAAATGCTTAGGGGATGCCTAGTTTGTATAATCTGTAACTCCAACAGTATTCATTCTTTTATCTTCAAACTTTGTATAATGATTGTTCACACATTGAAGATGTGCACCTTATATTGTATGCACATTTCATGAATATTTTTTTCATTTTTGTGGGGTCTTGAACTTAGACATTTTTTGTTAGAAATGCTTAGATGGTTTCTAGTTTGTGTTATCTGTAACTCCAAGAGCTTCCATTCCTTAATATCCAAACTTTGCATAATGATTGTTCATACATTGAACATGTGCCTCTCCTTTTTGTGCAAATCTGATAAACATTTTCTTATTTTAGGGCTGTTGAACTTAGACATTTTTCCATCCAAAATGCTTAGGGGTGTCTTGTTTGTGTAATCTGTAATTCAAGCAGTTTTCATTCCTTTATATTCAAATTTTGTATTATGATTTTTCACACGTTAAACATGTACTAACTATATTTATGCACATTTGATAATATATTTTTAGTGTTTAACTTAGAAATTGTTAAATCACCTACTGTAGATTACATTGTTTAATTTGGATGTAATCTGATTTCATTCCTGTATATTTGAACTTTGCATAACAACTGTTCACACACCGATGTGCGCCGGCGACGCAGGTCCAGAGCAGAGTTTGGTCTTGTTTTCTTTGATTTTTATTATGAAGTTGGGATCTAGTTGAAGACACTTTGTTTTTAACCCAATAAAAATAAAATAACAATGCCGACAAGATGGCCGCAAAATGACAGTTTAAAAAAAATGTAAGTAAATCTTCCCTAAGATTCAAGGGATTTGCATGAACAATTACTGATTCTTGAATAAAATGACATCATCCTTGCAACATCCCAGTGATGCTAGTCATGCATTACTCAGAATTTGATATATTCAATATGGCGTCCAGGATGGTTACCGACAAGTTTACAAACCCCGTGGGAGCGGCACCTTACCTGTCGGCATGTCTGATGGATTTGTTAAGGAGACCAGATGCCTTGCCTGATGGAGAAACACTTTACAAACACAGGTATCTGAATAAATGAACCCAGCATTCATGTCTATTAGGGTTGCACTTTACAAACAGGCAAATCTAAGAGTGGCACCGGATCAGCAGATATGTCTGATGCAATGCCACCTCTGTACAAGTGGCACCAGACTTGTAACCATCCTTCTTCCATCTGTACTCGACTAGTAAAATCAAGTGGCAATGGACTAGCAGGCATGGCTTTTATTGAGGTACTACGCCAACAGACAGAAGACATGGTCTATGGTGAGGCAACACACCAGCAGGCATGGCTGATAGTGAGACACTATTCAAGCAGGTATGGCAGATAGAGAAGCACAACACCGAAAGACATGCTAGGCCACTGGCTGGATATGGTTTACCTCTCCCCAGGGGGAATTTTGTAGACCATATTTTTCTTGAAGCCCAATGTATTGCAAGGATTTTGCAACATATTAGCCCTCTGACAATGGCAGCGTTAAGCTGAAACAGCCTGTTATGTAATTTTCTAGGCCTTGTGCTGGCTATAGTAATCCCTCCCCCCAGGGAGATTTTTGTACACAATGATTTCAAGATACTACATTATATAATCCACATATTGAAATATGTTAGCCCCCTGAGAGTGGCAGCGTTAGCGTATATCACCATGTTACGTACGTTACCCGCAAAATAACATTATATTTTCCTGATAATGTCTCCAGCATTACATATTTACACTTTTTAAGTCTGGCACAGGCTTAAGAACTTCTTATAACACAGCTACGTAATTTTAGCATTTATTTTATAAATGTCTAAAGTTTTTGCCGTTGTATATGTTACTTAGTGTTTCATGTGTCATTTCCAAGTATCAGTATGGCATTATTGAATATACATGTATTACATCCATCAGTGAATATAGCAAATCTATAAGGCTGCTATTCAAATGAATTGAAGTTCCTTATTTTGGTGTCTTACACTATTTTATAGCCCAGGTTACATATGTTACTCTTCGAATACCACTAAACGTTCAAGATAAGGTCTCCAACACGACCTACTTGTACTTATTTGCATGTTGACACAGGCCTATGTGTTTTTTTTACTCTGGCTCATTTGCTGAGCAAATATCTCAAACATAAACTACCATAAACCCTCTTTTCTTTTATATAGACATCAAATATAGTTAGCATGATACTCGTGGAAAGTATGTAACATACAGTGCAATATGTGAGTAACAACTTAAAAGATCAAAGAAAACCCATCAGGTAGAAGTTATAGAGCTGTTTCTTGCCAAGCTAGCAACTCTTCTTATATTATCCAAGGGTTTAAAGAATTTTCCAATAAAGCTTATTAATCCTCTATCAGATTAATTTTGCAAGGATTTTGCAATATGCTAGCACTCTGGTAATGACACCATTACCTTGTAACAGCCAATTACATATATTACCCATCAACATCTTTGATGATTTTAGTAAATGACATGACTTCTGAAAAGTGCAAACCATAAGGTAAGATTTCCAAATCGGCTATATAATCCAAGTAAGCTATTTTTGCATCACAAATATGGACCTTTAAAAACAAATATGCACCCAAAGTGTTACGTATGTTATATATTTTCATTATTCTTTTAAAAATGATTCATGAAACTAATATAGTTTGATATTTTTTTAAATGTGAATGTGCTTACTAATTCATTTTGTATTAAAGAATGTTTATGTACCTTTTGGAAACTGCAAATATTATATTTCTATCTTTTATAAGGTTTGAGTTGTTAAGTTTTGAACATGAAAACCCAATATCACACAAAATGTGAAATATAATTCTGTGGCTCTTTTGTTAGGGTACAATCAAGTTTTCTTCCACCCAGGGGTACTCGATTTCCTTCCCATTCATTTTCCACACATCTTGTCCATATCTGGAAAGCCTCATTTGCTTTCATGGGAAATACTTGATAGTTCAATCGTTGTATGTACATCTTAAGCACGGAAAACGCAGGGTAGAAGTAAGCTCATGTTCATGCCATATGAAATAGTCAGTATATGTGTATGGCTTTGGTACTTTTTTCAGAAACATGTCATACTGCAGCTTATTCACATTTACATAAATAGCACATGTTAGGGCTTCATGTCACTGATGAGTGCCTAGAGCAAGTCTTTGTTTGTTTTCCTACCCTGCTTAGAATGTAGATGAACTAGTAGGGAGGGGTTCTCTATCAGTTTGATAGGAACAACATTTCCTTGGCACATTGGTAGTGTCACAATTTGTTAAACAGTGTATGACTGTAGATCTCTTCCCCCATATTCTAGCCAATGTTGTTGACATTCAGAAGGAGCACCTTTTGTTGCATAGACCAGTGTTGAACAAAACATCCAGGTCATCCTCTGCGAGAATGTTTGTAAGACTTTATAGACTTCTGCTTATACAGTGTATGTATGTATCAGTGACAAAAACCAACATGCCCTGCCTTTAGTGCCTGGTTGAATTCTGGTTCCATCAGACCCTTGATGGTGACAGGAAAAGCTATTATGCTCTTTAGTATAGCGTTACCATCAAAGTTATGTGCAGCACTACATGGCCAATCTAATATTGGTTCAATGTGTGATTGCATGCCATGCAGAAGTTTGGACTAGTCAGTTTTGGTGGAAATTCTATCAGGAGTTGACAGAAACCATGATACAGGTCCCAGAAGGAACGGCAGTGTCAACTCAAAGTCAACATTATGTCCAATAGAAAGAAGGTCGTGCTGACCAAAGACTCTCCCTTAAGCTCTCATCTGGCTGATTACGTTTTGTAAATTGGACAATTTCTTCTTTACTTCGCAAGCCTCAAAACTTGATTAGATTGTAGCATATTATGGGGTTGTAAAAGACAGATTTTCAACTAAAAGTGAATCAATGAAGTCTGCAACAGCATTCCTGCCAATGTCATCAGCCTCAATAAGACCCTTAGCTATGCCAGGCTTAGCACGAACACCGAAAGACAAAAAGTACACTTCATTGTCTAGTACACTTCATTGTCTTCAAAACTAGAACTTAAAGGATTGATGAAGCCAGAAACTGCCTCTAGTACACGTTCTACTTTGCATCTGAGCAGGTTAGATATTTCATTTCAGTGCAATGAAGAGTTGTTTCACTATATTGAGCTCTGATGTGATAAGTAATAGACCACTCCATCTGTAATACGAAACATAGTTCTAGCTGCTGAAGCCTCTAATACCTCCTTTGACTTGGCACAGGGTTAATTGTTTGCCTGATAGTTATGTCAAAAGCATTTCTCAAGCAAAGAACCATTGATTGTGACACAATAAACCCATTTTGTTCGAGAAGTTCTTTGCATCTGCGGTGTGTATCAGACAAATTTATGAATGTAATCCGTTACACGAGTACATATTGAGCGTAGTTGTTGTGATTGTGAGCAATGAACATTGGGAACAAGGCATACAGACAGAGCTGATATGCTATTCAAAGTCGTTTTCCTTGTAGCCCTAATCAGTGTCAACACCATCTGAATTATATACATATACCTTGCCCAGAATTGAGCTGTTTCACAGTGACTGTCTTTCAGAACTTCCGCTTTGAATGCATGGTATCTACTGTTTATGTGAGCAAACAGCGAAGGTTGGTAGATCACATTATAGTAATAGTTTAAATCACCATAGATTAATAAGGAACTTCATTTTTCAGCCTTATGAGTCATTAAATACCATACTGATACTCGGAAATAACACAGGAAACACTAAGTAACGTATACAACGGTAAAAGCTCATGATATTTATAATATTAGTGCTAAAAATATGTAACTGCGTTATAAGAAGTTCATAAACCTGTGTCAGCATGCAAATATGTACAAGATTGTCATGGTGGAGACATTATCAGGGACGTTTAATGCTATTTCGGGGGTAACGTATATAACGTGATGTTACGCGTGAACGCTGCCACTCTCAGAGGGGCTAACGTCTGATATAATGTAGTTTCAGAAAACCATAGTGTACAAAATTCCCCCTGGGGGGAGGGGTCTATAGCCAGCTCAAGGCCTATGCAGGATGGAGTAGCAAAAGATCGGCAGGCATGCTGATTGAGTGGCAACGGTCCAGCAAGATCACTCAACCAGTAGGCATGGTTAAACAGCAGCGGTGCTTGTGAGTGACACCAGGCCAGCATGCAAATAAATGTATGCTGCAGTTGCAGCGACACACGGAGTGGCGCTGGACCACCATGCATGTATGTTGTATTGACAATGTAGCAGTCTTGCCTGATAAAGTTTCACAGTGTTAGTTTGCATGTCTGATGGAGAGGCATGGGCCAAGTAGTTTTTCTCTTTGATTTTCAATGGACCAGGAGGCATGTCTGATTGAATGGTACCAGGTCCACAGGCATATTTGTTGATGTTTGACCTAACAACACCCATATAATGCCACCAGGTCATCACATCAGACTTCCTGACCATCGCACATGTTTAATTATGTGGTACTGCCTGTTAACGAGACTCGAGGCCAGTAGTTATGTCTGTTAGTTTCATCGCATCAGCAATAATGTACATGTATGTACAATTGCACCCAAATAACAGGATTGTTGGGTACTATTGCACTGGATCAGCAGGAATGTCTGTTCAAGTTGCACCCAGCCAGTGTGCATGTCTGTTCTACTTGCACCAGACCAGCCGTCCAGCCAGGTTGAATTATGCTTTAAAATGGCGGCCGTCTTGGACACTTTTCAACCTTCTGAATCAAACCAATGCTCCATCTTGAATGTTTGTATTACTAGGCCTCTAAAAATTTATAAAAAGTCAAAATAAAATTGCTTTGTATCGAGTTTGTTGGTCAAATAGGTGTAATGAACCTAACTGATGGCCTTCTTGGACGCCATCTTTAAAATTTCAAACTTCTGAATCAAAACCATGTTCAAAAGTAATCTTTTGTATCATTTAGCATATAAACATTCGTAAAAAGTCAAAATTAAAATAATTTTAATGAGTATGTTGGTCATATAGGTCTTAGAAGCCTAAATGACGGCCATTTTGGACACCATCTTTAATATTTCAACTCTCTGAATCAAAACAATTATGTTTCATTTTAATTGTTTGTATCATTTAACCTATAAACATCCATAAAAATTAAAATGCTTTTGATCGAGTATGTTGGTCATTTAGGTCTTAGGAGCCTAACTGACGGCCAACTTAAATATTTCAAAACGCTCAACGATGCCAGAGTGGCATCAGTTGGATTCTTCAAGTAATATGCCTGAACCACAACAATCAACAAAGAAAAAAAAACCTTTAAAATCAAGTTCCAGGTCATTAAGGTTTTTTACCGGACTAACTCCCACGTGACATATGAACAAGATGGGAGTGTAAATTGTAACCCATTTATGTAAAGGGTCCTAAAATTGGTCCTTAGTACCTTCTTGGGCATGGTTAACATTATTTGCATTCTTAAAAACCAGGCCCCGAGGTTTTCAAACTTTTTTCATGATCAACACAACCGAGCATGCAATTTCAAATGCTCATTTAAACTAAAATATAGACAAATGTAGACTTTTCTTGCTTTATGTCTCTCAGATGTTGTATTAATCATGCTAATAAATGTTAAAATGCCAATAATTGTTGGCATTTTAACATAAATGAACAGGATCAAGTTCGTGCTCAGCTGAGTTGACCATTGCATTAGTTAGGAAGCCTCTATGTGAGCTAAACAAATTTGTGTTTAAACAACAGCAGAATCTAATGCGAAGATTTGACGCCGATAGAGTGCATTTCCCCCCCCCCCCCCCCCCCCCCCGGTGGCTTGGGCAGCTGTCCGTTCTGGGGCGGTGATTCTGCTGTTGTCAATCTATTGTTTAATTTACGCCCCATTGTGGGGGTTCTGTGTTTGTCTTTGCTTTGTTGCGCGTTGCGTTGTGTCCATTCTAGTTTTTTTCAATCATCTTGAAGAGGAAGGGAAAGCTGGTTGCTTTGCTATTATTGTCTTACAGATGTATTGTTATTATAAATGTCTGTGGCTCTTCCTCACGGTGTCGTGGGTTGGTCTGCAGTGTGTGATTGTGGTATTTCCTGATCATACTCACTTACTTTTTTGTAAAATGCAATAACCAGAGATTCCTCCCTAAACTCCAGCTACACGCAGGACATCCTATAATGCCATGCATTTAGCTTGGGGTTGAAGAGTCATAGCAGTCTTCTATAAAATTCTGTCAAAAGTTATAGCACCGCAAACCAACTTGATTCTGTTATTGTTTATTCATTGTTGTTGCTTTGTGTTAGTCCTTGTTTTGTGGTGTGGTTCTTGGGTGTCCTATCTGGTTGAGCAATTATCTTGCTGAGGAAGAGAGAGCTAGTTGCTTTACCCTGTGGTGCGGTTATCTGTGTTTCTTTCTCATTACGATCCTGTGGGTCGGTCTGCAGTCTGTGATTGTGGCATTTCCTGGTTATACTCACTTTTTGATGGAAATGATTTTGTGATTGAACAATGGGAAGGCATGGGTGACAATTTCAAGTTTAAATGGTTATGTTTCGTGAATCAGGTTATAAATCAGAGACGATATTATCATCTGCCTAAATCAGAATATTGAATATTGTAAATATTGAAATCCCGGATTCAGGGAAAATAGTAAAAACTTTCACCCATGGGAATACAGGGCAACATTAAAACGACAAAGAAAAATATAATTCAGCATTTTATTCATATTTACAATCCTTAAATATGAAAAATTATACCACCTTTACCAACTTTAGCATGAAATATCACTTGATGTGCAAGGTCTACACTGATGTAGGTGGTATAAAATAGTTATACCATGTTTGTCCACCTGTACGTGAGATAATCCACTCGCTAAAGCTCGTGGATTATCTCCACGTACAGGCGGACAACCCATGGTATAACTATTACTTGTACATCTTTGAATTATAAAAGGTAGCCATACAATCATTCGTCAATTTCTGTAACCATTCCGGAAGCCAACGCCTTAAAAATTGGCAGAACCGAGTCATTTCAAGAAGTATATTTTGATTCTCAATGAAGACTAAATAATGAATAACGGCCCTGTCATCAAAATGACGTCATTCCAAGGTCTTGAAACCATAAAAGCATATTCTTATGAACCATTGAACAGCGTGGTGATATCCCATGGTAAACGGCGACCATGGGCAACAAGTCGTAGTTTCTTTCAGCAAAGATTATGAGATTTGACGAGATTTTTTCAGTATTAGATGAAATTTTATGGGCCCAAGACCTAGTTATGACTTTGAAATGATGCCATGTAAAGGAAGAAAAAATGAAAACGTTATCAGATATCAGATTCGCTGTTTCATTTTAAATGGACGGTGTGAAGAGTTTTTGTTTGGTCGTGAGGCTAGTCAAGTGACCAGGGCCCGGAATTACAATGCCTCCTTAATAGTCCGGTAGAAAACAAGAATGACCTGGAACTTGATTTTAAAGTTTTTTTTCTTCACGGATTCTTGTTGTTCAGACATTGTACATGATGAATCCAACTGATGCCACTCTGGCATCATTGAGCGTTTTGAAAAATTAAAGATGGCGTCCAAGATGGCCGTCAGTTATGCTCCTAACACATATCTGACAGACATGTTCGATAAAAAGAGCTCTAATTTTGACTTTTTATGGAAGTTTAGAGGCTGAATGATACAAACAATTAAAATGGAACATTGATTCGATTCAGAAGGTTGAAATATTAAAGATGGCGCCCAAGATGGCCGTCATTTAGTCCCCTAAGACCTATCTGACCAAAAGACGCAATAAAAAGCATTTTAATGTTGGCTTTGTATGGCTTTTAGAGTCTAAATAATACAAATGATTAAAATGGAAAATTGTTTGATTCAGAAGGTTGAACTATTTACGATGGTGTCCAAGATGGCCGCCATTTTAAAGCAAAATTCCACTTGAAATCAGAATCAGAGTTAATTACTTTTTTCAGATAGTTTTCAACAGTAGTTGCATTCGGCAAATTTGACTGGCATGATGTAGTTGTGTTTCAGCGTTGTAAAATATCCAAGATGTCGTCCAGGATGGCAAAAATAGCAGGATGTATATTGTGGAATCACATGGGTTTTTATTAACACTGCACTGAAAAAAATAACGGACTTATTTTTTTTCATGATGGTAATGTTTTTGTGCGTCTTTGTTCTGGTAATCGTATCCATCAATCCATGTACTACTTTCAAGACTACTTTTGGCTGGATCTGATAATACGAACCTTAATATCAGATTATTCAAATAAAAGTTCCTACTTTGGGCAAACATTCTGTCAAGAAATAATGATGTGATAAATGCCAGGGTATGCTGAACGAACGATATCACCGAAAACTCTGTGACAGCGTGCTTGCTCAAAGTACACACCTTTTTTTAATCAATATTCGTGAAAAATCAGCTTGAAAGTAGTTTATGGATGGATTGCTAAAAAAGGAAAAATACTATTTACTTATGGAGTGGAGTGTGTCAACAAACCAACGAATAATAGATATATCTGCATGCTGCAGATGTAAATTACCATCATGACCGCTGGTTGGGTGTAACCACTAAAGACATTCCTGCTGCTTAGGAGAAACTGTAAAATACAGGCCTGTTGGTCCAGTGCAGTTGTAACAGCCATTTCTACTATACTAGTTTGGTGAAAGTGCAACAGACAGCACAGATGGCTGGATATTATTAAACAAATATGAATACTAGTACTGGTTTGGTGCAAGTTTATCAGACATGCATGCGTGTAGGTGCAAGTTTAACAGACATGACTGCTGGTTAGGTGCAACTGTTAAAGACATGACAAATGGTCGTATGCAATTGTAACAGACATGTCTGATGGCTGGGTGCAAATATAACATTCATGGATGCTGATAAGATGAAACTGTAAGAGACATGCATGCTGTTTGTTTGCAACATATAAAACATGACTGCTGGTCACGTGCTACTGTAACATACATGCCTGGTGGTCTGGTGCAATTGTGCTTAACAGCCCATTGGTCGGGTACAAGCATAGAAGACATAACTGCGGGTCTGAGGAAAGTGTAACAGACATACCTGGTGGCACAGCCCCACAACTACAAATGTGTTTGCAAATCTTACAGAAATGCATGCTTTTATTCGATGTGCCAAATGGCCGCGTGCAACTGTCACAACCATGTCTGCTGTTTCAGACAAAAGTTTAAAGACATGGGTACTGCAACTGGTCTGATAGTCCCATGAAGCTGTTACATATATAATTGCTGGCCTGGAGTCTTGTTTTCAGACATGTGTGCTAAATCAAACATGGAAATGGTAAAGATGTCTACGTCTACTGACCCTGTGGCAATTATAGCTGGGTTGCTGGTCTGGTACAAGTATAACAGATATGCACACTGATCCAACGCATGAGTACCCAGCATTCCTGTTTGTCGGGTGCAGTTGTATCATACATTATTGCTGGTGTGATGTAACAAACACACATGCCTACAGATCCTGCGTCTCAGCAACAGGCAGACATGTGTGCTGTTTCAGTACCACATAATTTGCATGCGTGCTGGTAAGAATGTCTGATGTGATGGCCTGGTGGCAATACATGGATGCAGTTAGATGAAACTTCAACAGATATGCCAGAGAACTTGGTACCATTCAATCAGACATGTCTCCTTTGAAAATCAAAGAGAAAAGCTACTCGATCGATGCCCCTCTATCAGACATGCCAACTTAAACTGTGAAACCTTAGTAGGCAAGACTATTGCTACGTTATCAATGCAAGATACATGCTTGCTGGTCCAGTGAGACTCCGTTGCCATGTCGCTGCAGCTGCAACAAATATGTATTCTGGCCTAGTGTAACTTACACAAACACCACTGTTGTTCAAACATGCCTACTGGTTGAGAGATGTTCAAGATGGGTGCTTGCTTGCTTGACCGTTGCCACTCAATCAATATGCCTACCACTCAAGCAGTCTGCCTGCGGATATTTTACTACTCATCCTGCATGCTTGCTGGTGTTGTGTATCTCTATTTGCCATATCTGCGTGTATGGTGTCTCACTATCAGCTGTGCCTGCTGGTGTGGAGCCTCACTATAGACCATGCCTTCTGGTGTGATGCCTCATTATCAGCCATGCCTTCTGGCGTGTTGTCTCAACATAGGCCACGCCTTCTGGTGTGGTCCCTCATTATCAACCATGCCCATTGGTGTGGTGCCTCACTATAGGCCATGTCTGCCGGTCAGTTGCCACTGCAAACCACATTTTTACTAGTTGAGTGCAGATAGAAGGATGGCTACAAATATGGGGATACTTGTACAGAGGTGTCATCACATCAGACATGTTTGCTGATCTGTGCCCAAACTTCCAATGCTTCCTTAAAGTTAAGGGCGACTTAAGCGAAGTATTCATATTTCAAAATGTTACATTAACTGTTTAATAAATTGCCAGGATCGATGCAGTACGTATGGTTAAAGACACCATTGTGATCTACAGAAAAAACGAAACTATTTTGATTTCAATAAGTTTGAAACGTTTTTTAACCAATACTTAACTTAAGTCTTCCTTAACTTTAAGGAAGCATTGTAATTTTGGGCCCTGGTGCCATTCTAAGATATGCCTGCATTTACAGTCCAACTCTATTATACACACATACCAGGTTTGTTTATTCAGATATGTGTGTTTGTAAAGGCATCTGGTCTGTTACAAATCCATCATTATGCCTACATGTAGGGTGCCGCTCCCACGGGTTTGAAAAATTTGTTGGCTACGATCTTGGCCTCCATCTTGAATATGTCAAATGCTGAGTGATAGCATCACTGGGATCACAAGGGTGATGTCTGTAATTCAAGAATCAGTAAAATAAGCATTTTGCATGCAAATCCCTGGACTTTGTCCGTCTCAGGGAAGATTTTCTTATATTTTTTTGTGACAAACTGCCATTTTGGCGGCCATCTTGTCCGCATTCTAATTTTATATGGTTACAAGCTAGTGTGTTCAGTTAGGTTTCAACTTCATAGCAACAATTTAAGAAAGAAAATGGGTTTGAGACATTATTTTCCGTAATACACAATTTTTCTCTTATAATTGTCCTCCATCTTGGACGCCATCTTGGATATATCGAAATGCTCAATGATGCCAGAGTGGCATCACTCGGATTTTTCAAGGACAATGTATGCACTACCAGAATCAACAAAGAAAAAAAGTTTAAAATCAAGTTCCAGGTCCCCCTCAAATTCACCTGAATACTGCCGGACTATAAAGTTAAGGATGACTTATGATAAGTATTGATTTTTCAGGATACGAAAAATAACGTTTCAAACTGATTAAAATAAAAAAATGTTTCATTTCTCTGTAGATCACAATGATATCTTTGACCACAAGTACTGCATCGATCCAGGCAATTTATTTAGCATCTAATATAGCAGTTAAAATGTCAATACTTAACTTAAGTCTTCCTTAACTCTAAGGAGGCATTGTAATTTCGGGCCCAGGTCTAGATAGAAATGATGCAGTACGTCACTAAGTACATGTACCAATGTAGTTTTAAGGTTATAACTCAAAATAATATATTTTTATGAAATCTAAATAATAACTTATTTCAGTTTACTTGACTTTTAAAAGTCATGCCACTGCACATGAAAGTCATAAACCCACTATGTTGTGTGTGAACCAGTGCTGATCCTGATCAGATGGCTTCTTCAGAAGCCATCTGATCAGGATCAGCACTGTTTTAAGGTAAAAAATAACCAAGCTATCTGAAAGTTGTTTTCGCGTTTTCATCAATAATAAAATGAAAAAAAATATATGACTCGACTGATTGCTAGGTTTCTACTCTGTTGTTTATGAGATTAGCTAATCAAGTAAGTCGTATGATATTTGTGTTTGGTAATCAATTGTGTCCAATCAACTTGTAGAAATTATAAATAAAGCGACAATATTTTGTCGCCATGGTGAGCGCCATAAGAATAAATGGCTTATAAATTAAGGAAGCAATGCTATTTTAAGGTGTACATATATCTAGATTGGCAGTTAATCAACATATTTAAAGTACACACGAGCGGTAAAATACATTTATCAAAGACAAGATTGAGACATACATGTAAGCACAGAGTACTAGAATTCGTTCAGTGAAGTAAAAGTACTTGGTCGTTCAAAAAGTAATTGCCATTCAACATTTTCTTCCTAGCGTCTTCCTATCTTCTTTCAGAGTTTAGAGATCAGAGGGCTGACTCATCAAGTTGCAATACAGTAAAACCTGTGTAAAACAAGGCCACTCAAAACTAGACAAAACAAAGATCTTAGATAATGGTAGCTTAATGCAGGTCGAAATTATTGCAGAATGCTCCAAAGGGAGCATTCTGCAATAATTTTGACCTGCATTAAGCAATTAATGGTCTTGAAAAACTTTTTTCGGGCTTTTTGAGAGTGGCCGTTTTACACAGGTTTTACTGTATTATGAAGAAATGTTAGGAGAATAGAAGAAAAGAAGCCATATTTTAGTAAAGCAGCGTTAATTTTCTTTGCATAAAATCAGTCAAATTGGAGTCTATTTTTGGAACATGCCAAACTGCATTTTTAGAATTGCTCCGATCTAAGATACTTATTGAACCGCCCTTGAGATGGCAGCTAGGGTGACTTATGTGTCAGCTATTAAAATATAATGTTCATCTACATAATTAAAAGAATGTATATCTACATATATTTTAATAAGGGGATTTTGAATACCTCATTTGCACTGACAAAGACGTGACTATAAATGGCTCATCGCAGAGCACTATCCAGGTCCGGGCCAAGACGTTTGTTTTGTTTTGTCCACCCCAAAAAGTGCTTTTTTTCAGATTTTTAAATGAAAACTAGACTGGCAGTCTAAATGAAAACATGTGTTGTACTCTTCAATGAGTACCCACAACATATGTTTTGCCAACCACTCCAGATTTCGGTACTTATCGCATGCTCGGATCCAGAAAGTTTTGTCAGAGGGGGCCCAACTTTTTTTTTAGTTTATGAGGGGAAAGAGGATCCAAATGGCACTAAGAGCGGGCCATCATCGGCCCGCCAACGAGACGCCATTAAATGGAGTTTCGCTGGCGGGCCAATGATGGCCCAAAATTGAATACTGGCTAGATAGCTTTGTAATTTTTCAGGGGATCCGGACCAGTACTGCTATGAAACTCTAGTTTTGTGATTTTTCGGGGGGGGGGGGGGGGGGGGGGGGGGGGGGGGGGGGGGGGGGGGGGATGGGATCCGGACACTCTGCCCCCCCCCCCTCTGAATCCACATCTAGAGAGAGAAAGAGCGTGCACATACTTTCTGGAAGACTCTTGGATTTAATTGAAGCTTTTACAACCAAAACACAGCAGTACAAGTACAGCTTACACACACCCAAGATGCGACAATCATTAACTGTCGTGGAGTCAACTAACACGGACTAATAAGCCTTTGGCCAGTTGACTCTCATGATAGTTGAGGTTTGCCGCATAATCAGTGTGATACAGCAATATCCAAAAATGTAATAAATAACATGAAACTCATATCTCGGGACCAAAAAGTAATATACAAGACACATACATGTACAATCAGTCAAAGCAGTCAAATGGCAAATACGCACAATTTGTATAAAAATCAGTGAAATATGAAAGCAAATAAATAAATAAAATTTTACGAACAAAAAATGGAATATTTATGGTTGAATGAGATTTGACAAGCGGGCTGAGAACAACGATGAGTAAAATAATTGAAAACATAAAAAAATGCTATTTGGGCCAGCACACGACATTTCGGTACGTATCGCATATGCGCAAATGCCGCAAATAAACGTCCATATTGCCGTACCCAGCAAAGCTAGAGTTTTAAAATTTGGTCTGAACTTTCATATACATCCATACTTTGTGTATGCGAGTAGCGAAGTCTCAGATGAGTCTGTGCATTCGCAAAGACTCATCTGAATCCTAGCTGCTCACCGATGCTGTAAGTACTGATATCTCTTGCGCTGGCCATTCTGAAGCATGGTAAGTCACCTTTGTCTAGCTAGTTTTTCTTTCAATAACTATTGCAAATATTAAAATGAGAAGTTTGTAACCTTTAAATACTGCGCAGCTACAAAGACTGGCTATCATTTTGGATTTAGCATGTATATTTATTCTACAAATACAGCAAACAGCAAATATACTAACAAGACTGCACGGTTGTGCATGCTAGTTTGTGCATGTGTTGCCTGTATTAAGATTTCCCCATATGATGGCTGTACTTCTTTTACTATAATATCCAGATAAGCATGTTCTTTAAACATGTTAAAGCAATTAACATCATCAGTATCTACATCGCTATGCATATAATGTTCCTCTATTGTCTTATTGCAAGCATCGTCTGCTATGTCTGCTTATCCATCGCACGTGACTGTTCTTAGTAACCTCCATTTTCCTCACAAATTCTCACTAACTTGTCAAGCACTATTAAATTGTCTAGTCAAAGCTATTTCCGGTTCTGGCCAACATGGCGCCGAGCTCATGCGGAAAGATCGGGATCTCTGTTGAAATGACATCACAATCACGTCATGGTTCATGTGTATCGCTCCCACTGTTGATCGCCTGGTACAGCAGCTGCGATAGGATTAAACATTTGTCTTGACATGCCCATATGGGTATAGTTCATTGGATGGTTATATTGAGTGTGGGAATTGGCAGCTGAATATGACATGATTGGGTGACTTGAAACGTCATATCTGGATGGCACACCGTTGTAACTTTCAAACTTATTGTCATAAGGGTATTTTGGCGCTGGTCCCCTATGTGTAAGGGGTTCCAATTTCACACCGGAATTGTTTTCATCGTCTCTGACTTTGCACGGATTGTTCGTGTTGCTGTTCTGATAACTTGGACTATGCATTCCAGCTGGGGATGTGTTCGATTGGTTTGAAACAGCACTGTTTGGAGAATTGGCTGGATTGGGCGGTGAGTGGTTATTCGAGAGATCATAAGGAGACGGAATGTTGTTATTATTACTGACGTTGGTATTGATGTTGGTTGACGCTAACGTAGTATTGACGTTGGGAAAAGACTGCATACAAGAACCGGTGGTTGGACGGTAGCAGTTTGACCAAGAAGTGGAAGATGTCGTTGGAACGTTTCCTTGGTAGCAAGATGAGTACTGTTCTGATTGGCTGTTTCCGCCCATGTGACCTTGTACCGTGGCTAATCCATTAGGTGGAAGATACTGGTCTAACTCGTGGTCGTCAAAGGAGTCAAGGGGCATAACTTCAGGTACAGCCAGGTCTTGCAGACGACTGAAGTCAATTGGATGAGCTTGAGAATGTCCTGAAATCAAAAAAGGAAAAAACTGGTCAGATAAAGTCGTCTGCTTTTCTCATCAGAAGCCTCTATGACAAACAGTGTGGACCCAGTTTGCTTCTATACTTAAATTAGTCAGTAATGTTGGGTAATTTATTGCAGCAGACGACTTCAGCAGACGTCATTTTTCAGATGCTTTTGTTCTTGGCGCTTTAAGGGTTAACCCTTAAAGGCTTTTCATTCTGGATATCAGTAAACATGTGTTTCTGCAAATATTGAAACCCTTTAAATATTGATAGACCGTTGCTGATGCAAATGAATTTTACTGAACAGTGAACCGATGCTATAATTCTGTTCATGCAGCTCTGACCTGACATGAACGCTGATATGTTCAAATATTTCTTAAGGTGCATTTATATATATCGAATTCTGATCAATTTAATATTATTCCAAACACTGTTTTAAGTAGATTTTAAGCTGCTTGAGTACCATAGTGTACACACAGTAGTCAAATAGTGGCAATGATTCAACGTTGTAAAGTGTGATATCATATATGTAATATGCAACTGTGATAGTCTCTTATAATTCACTTGAGAATGGCTTTGTACTATATCTGAACTGTGATATTTATTGAATATTATGTTTTATTATTGTATTGATCTAAGGTCAATCAATATTGACATGAGGTCAACAGTAATAGTCTGAGGAGATGTAAAAGTGCTGTAACTAAGAAGTTAATAATTATAAATTGATAAAAATGTTGTTAACCAAGTGTTTTCGTATTGTCCCATTTACAGCTGTCTTTGACCTCGGCCTTCGTCCTCGGACCAATACAGTGACCTCCGATCTGTAGCTTGGCCAATACGAAATCGCTCGATTAAAAACATAATAGTACAAAGATGAGACTCAATTTGTCTTGATCCACATCAAAATAAGGGTGAGGTTGGTACCGTCAAACACCCTCCAGTAATTTTCTGGATTTGCAGTGCTTCTTTTCTGGATTCTTTTTGTTATTTGTGTTTCGTGTTTGTCCTTGTCAGTTTGCCTTGTCTGTTCCTTGCAGCCTCCCGGTCACCTGCTGGGAAAGGACTGACCTCTTGGCTCTCTTGTGTGTGATGTTATCTTTAGATTTCGTCACTTTCCCATATACATAGAGTGTCCTGGGTCAGGTGTGGTACTTGATTGTATCGATTCCTGATCTTTACTTTCTTCCTTACTTTACTTTTCAAATAAAGATTATGCGGATTGTGAATAATTTTAAATTCATCAGTTTAAACATTTGCTTTGGATGCCCAAAAGAAGCCGTCTAATCGAGACTTTCTTTTTAGCACCTACAACATATGCTATGGTTGAGAAATAAGAAAACGATTTTCAATAATGTACTCTCATCTAATGGCATGTTCCATAAATTGGTAGAAAAAATGCAGATAATAAAGTTACCTTGTAAATGTCTCGCCCTCACTCTCTCGTTCATGCACTTCTGCATATTCATGAGGTCATGCTGATTGGGCGTGGCCGGTGGCGTGGGTGGACCGTGAGGATTGTGATTGGACGAACAGTCACTGCTGTCATCGCTCATCTGTGATGGAGAACCGTCTTGAAGCGCCTTGAACATGACCCCCTTTGGAAGTGGGTTGGGGTTGTTGTTATCCTGCCCTGAACTTTTCAGAGGCTTGCGTCTTCTTGGTTGATACTTGTAGTCTGGGTAATCTTTCTTGTGCTGTACGCGGAGTCGCTCGGCTTCGTCAACAAAAGGCCTTTTCTCGTCCTCATTCAACAACCTGAAACACACAGAAGAAATAATTGAGTCGTGACATGTGATTTCAAATAATATGGCATTTTGACAAGTGTGACTTGACAAGCCTGTGCAGCCCCCTTTTAAGCTTAGAAACTCCAAATGATGTTCAGTTCAGTTCAGTCAGTCATAGAATATTCAAGTGACTAGCAAAGGCTCTGATCAGACTGCGCGTATGCGCAGGCTGATCTTAGGCTTTGCTGGTCGCACATACCACATTGTTGGAAAATCTCATGTTGCGGCTCATTATGGCTTTACAGTATATGTTGCACACACTGAATAGGAGCCGTATATGTTGTACATACTAGAGATGGGTCGTATACCAGGCCTTTAGGTATGAGTGCGTGATTAAAAAATGATTTTCTTATTTTTAAACCAAAACATATGTTGTGGGTACTCACAAGAACCGTCTTAATGAGACGGTTCTTGTGAGCACTCAAAACATATGTTGGAACTGGTGGGTAAGAAAATACTTATAGTTTTTACACTCAACATTTTTGTTTATCTAAACGTATGGTATATGGTGTACATGCTGGAGATAAGCAATATGTTTTGTAGGGAAGAGCAGCAAACGCTGTGCGATCTGCGGATGGGCAGCACATGCTTAACATATGGGGATGAGTAGCATATGCTGTATATACTAGAGATGAACATCACATGTTGTACATGCATTGTGCATGCTAGGGTTTGCATAAATAGTTCGATTCCGTTGTTCCATTGAATAATGTGTGTTTATAGATATAGATCATACAAATTTGAAACGTTTTTTTTCACCACTTCATGGATTTTTACACACACGTCCGCTCAGGAAACTGAGAAATGTCGAACGGATACTGCACTGCTATTTTCTTAAAAACTTCCTTTAAAGAATAAGTCATCATATATTAGTAATAATTATTACAAGTTTAACATTTCACTTTCTGGTATTACCGTTACGTCAAAGATACTAAATTGCAACGGTTGCAAGTTTTGTGAACATCCTATTATCCATTTTCAACCCACAACACTAAACTGGGTTTATGTTTAGTCCTGTTTTTCACCAGTCACAACAAAAAGCGTCTGCTTCTGTCGTCTGCTGAAATGTTTAAGAGCCTCTTAGTCAAACAGTGTAGACCCAGATCAGACTGCTCCTTTTAGAAGCAGTCTGGTCTGGGTCCACACTGTTTTCATCTATACTTACATTAGTCAATAATATGTAGCAGGCGACTTAAGCAGACATCATTTTCAAATGCATTTTTATGGCGCATCAAGGGGTAGTGTCGTTTGGAAATCATCTCGCAAAAGAAGAAAAAAGATGATTGCTTTGCCTGCCCCTTGTTTAGTTATGTGTTTGTTCCTCCTTGTGCCATAGTCTACGGCCTCTGGTTCGGACTCATTCAGATTAAAAAACTTTTTGTGTAGATATCAGGAGCAAATACTGTGGGGAAACTTTTTTCTAGTACAACTAATGTTTCACTTTTCCACCGAGGAAGTGCCAAATTCTATATGAAACAAAAATCCTTCTTTAAGTAGTCAAATCTTTGTACTTAATATCATGTTTTGGGGGTAATTGGGGGAATAACATCGGGTGACTGATAAGTTCTGATAGTGATCACTGATCATTTGCTAATGTTCGCGACTAACTATTGATGGGCAACAAGCGAAAAAATGAGAATTAAAAAGAACAGGAAACAGATTGTTATCAGGGGTATCTTAAAATTACCTTTTCAGGTGTCTGATTTTTACATGTAAAACTGTTACAAGTCTGTTACAAATCGGCTTAAAGGGATAAACCCTATATTGAACAATAATTTTTTGTCTCACAGAAACTTATCAAAATTTTTCTAGACGTCTAGAATAAAGAATAAGGACGATCTGAACTTTTATCGGCAAATGCAAATATATTAATTACAAAAAATATGAAAAACAAATAAACTTTTAGAAGCAAAAGATAATTTCTCCTCTGAGTTCATTGCATTTTATAAATAGACACTGGGCATGCGCAAAATATTTCAAAACAAAACGGTCCTTGGAGTCAGCTGACTCCCCGAATTTATTTGTTGTAATTTGCAAAACAATTAGCATTGAGAGTTGCAAAAACCATTGCATATCTTTGCTACACCACAAAGAATGATTTTGCATTCATAGATGAAATTGTGTGATAGCTATTCTATTGTTTGGTCATCCGGGCATTTTACTCATCCGGATACCTTCGGTACTTTTTTTCGGAATACCTCGCGCATAGCAACAACCAACCCGGTGACCACAAAGAACGACTGACCTACTTCCACAAAGTTTGTGTAAACACGTCTACTGCAGCTAATTTTGGTTTATTTTTGAAACAGTTTGCTACAAATAACGCATAAAAGATGCCTAAAAGTTGTTGCGCCGTGGGATGTAATAACCACAACATGATGAACCCTCTGACAGTGACTTTTCACATGTTTCCAAGCAGTAACAAGGAGAGATTTGATCGTTGGGTGAATGCGTGTAAGAGGGTAAATGATGACGGGTCAAGATGGCTGCCATCAAAACACTCAGTGTTATGTTCTGCACACTTTGTGACAGGTAAATATCATTTTCATTTTATCATTATATAAATAAATATTTTTTTATTCCTAAAATTGTTAGACCTAAGCTGCTATAGAACAGAATGCTAACTGTTTCGTTAACTTACCCATAATTTTACTTAAAGTTACATATAATTTTTAACATATATTTTGGGTGCTCAAAATAACGTCTCATTGAGACGGTTCTTTTGAGTACCCACAACGTAAGTTTTGGTTGATAATTATAGATTATTTTTTTTTTGGGGGGGGGGGGGGGTATGCACTCTTAACCAAAGGCCTGGTATTTATTAAAAAAATCTTTGTGATAGTTGATTTGGGGAAAATCAGCAGACAACAAAAACCCTGCATATAAGAGTGTATCTCTGAAGTGTGTCTTTAATTACAGTAAAGGTGTGAAACTACTATCAAAACAGAGGTCCTTTATACAAACATCTTCAATGAGATGATTGGTCTTAATCTCTTTCAGGTTTGTAAGTTTAAATCAACCAAAGTCCTGCTGAGCACAGATAATTGCCCCCTGTCCCCCTGATAATTGACCACATGATGTCTCTTCAGAATAAGCTAGGAGATCATGGTCACAGTTTTCAATGCAGTCCGAATTTTTTGAACTTTGTATGATTTTTGTTGTTGTTGTTTTAACCACTGGCCCATACAGTCAATATGACTTAGTGGCCACCTTTTTGCCAAACTTGCCCTTTGCAGGCTGGGTTTTCTATCTTTGTTGTCATCAGCTGACTTTTTTTTTAAAAAATGAACTTGTTATAATTTCTTTCTGGATGGAACACTATCAGATTTTCAAACATATTTACTCCAGATTAATTTTCAAACATATTCGCTCCAGATCAGAACCCACAAAATTTTAGATTGTCAGTCATGATAAATCAGATAATTCTGTTGGTCCTGATCCAAAACGTTTGACACTCTGGCACTCTGATCTAGTATTCTATCCTGAAATATTTTTTTAAAGATAACTGAATATTTGAAAATGGTCAGTTGTGCAGTCATGATCTGCATCCAAACTGTTTGCAAAGATTATAAGCAGACGACAATGCAGGCCTGAAAAATCCACTTGTCCGCTCGCTCATGCTGCAGGACGAGTAAATTTTTGACAGTTTTCAATGAAAGTTATGACTGCAAGCATTAGCCATTGTAGTCAAATGATATGCTACAAAAATAGTAGAATGTCTACAAACATAAATTATTGGCTAAAAGTACACTATGTGGTTCAACAATTGCACTTGAGCCGCAGCATGATATTTCCAACAATGTGGGACCAGCAAAGGCTCAGACCAGCCTGCGCATATGCTTATCAGAGCCTTTGCAAATCACTTAAATTTTCTTTGACTGTTAAGCTTCTGACCAAACATCATTTAATGAGAAGTTCTGAGTTTAAAAGGAGACTGCACATGCGCAGATCTAGGAATTTTTGTCAGGGGGTCCACACCCGACAGCCAGAAAACCAGAGGGGGTCCAACATTTTCCAGAGGGGTCCAAATGCTAATTTCTATAGAAACCCATATAACTTGTGATTTTCCAGGGGGGGGGGGGGGGTCGGGACCCCCTATCCCCCTCTGGATCTGCACATGCTGCACAGGCTCTTCTTTAGGCTACACTTGTCAAAATACCACATTGTTGAAAATCTCGTGTTGCAGCTAATAGTAAATGATTTTGGAAAAGTGTATTTTGATCAGCTTCTGTCTTTTCTAAAAATTGCTTTCATTATTCCTTCACTCTTAGAAATGTAATATTTAAATACAGAGCAACTTATTGATATGTCTTCTTGGCTAAAGACAGAAATTCATTTGGCTCCAACTTACCATTTGGCTAAAATGTTGGCAACATATTCTGAACCCTGTCTAGCATTGAAAGAGTGTCAAGCACTGTGCCAATATTGCGTTATAAATTGAATTTAAAGGTGATTAGTAAATATGGATCAATGTCAGCTGGTTTTTGAAGAGCTAGCTACATGTAATCTTCAAAATAAGAAAACTGGGTCCACTAGGACAACGTCAAGGATTAAATATGTGCTTCATCACCGAAAAATGTATCTGACACTATTCTGGTTATTAAGTATTCTGTTGTTTTTATGTTTCAGGAAAACCAAGCAAAGACCCAGATCACCCTGCTTATGTTCCTTCTTTGTTCAGCTTTAATGCAGCTCAGTCTGTGGACAAGGGGAAGAAGAGCCTTTCACGCTATCTCAGTGCATGCAAAAGAAAGATTTCCTTCCAGACACCTGCATCCAAGAGAGCTGCTCTGCAGGAAATAGAGCTTAATCAGTAAGTTGCATTTGTCCTTTTAGTCCCAACATGACTGAAATATTATTGACTGGGACTTTAAACCTTAACTCAATCAAAATATTTGTCATGCCAGATGTCTATTTTAAGGCAGTGGTTCTATTGATGTTGATCTTTTGTTTGTTTGATTTGATTCTATACGTCCCAGTCAGCAATTTTTCAGTTATGTCGGGACAGATCTTCCTGGGATGAACCAGTACTAACTAGAAACTACTAAGCAAGGATTAATGTGGCTTGCCTTGTGTTGGTCTTTTTGTTTTGGTACGCGTTAATTGCAATTTTACACTCAATTTTTTTTGCTTAACTTGTCCTATGCTGTAAATGTTCTGTGGCTCTTTAGGGTACAAAGATATTTCAATATTGCACTTGTACTGCAGGACGAGCACCTTACAATTTTCACTCGTCTAGATTTCACTCATAGTTACGAGCGGACTAGTGGAATTTTTGTCCCCTGCTCTTCTGCACTGTGCCGTAGGTTGATCTGCAGTGTGTGATTGTGGTATTTCCTGATCATACTCACTAAGGACTGAAATATTGTTGGCTGGGACATAATACAGAAAAGCAAAAACAAGAACCAAGTTAACATTCATTTTTTTTTTAATTTTAGTCCAATTATATCTATATGTACCAGGCAACTCTAAGACTTTGGCTATTTTTTTCCAGGTGTTTTCTTTGCCTAGATACAATAAAACATGTTATACCTCCAATATTACTGTACAGTGCAGTTGCTTAGGAATGGACCATAATTTAAGTGAATCATGTTACAAAGGAATAAGTCCAATTCATTGCCATTTTCTTTTAATTTGTAAAACAACATGACTGTGTTGTATCCAAATCCATGTTAACAATGAGTAGTGTTATAAAGGGACTGCACTGTATTCAAATATGCATTAGACCCATTGGGCCAGTTAACATGGGTGAAAGTTGTCAGGATTATTTCTGAATTCAGGATTTTGAGGCTGACATTCCTTAGAAAGTCAGCCTTAAAATGCTGAATGAGGAAGATTATAAAAGATTTTCCTATTTATATACAGTCGGTCTAAAGACAACTGACCATTTAACCTTGAAAGTTTGAATATTTAGTGGGCATACCGGCATACTGCAAATTTTAAGACTGGAGTTTCAAAAATTCAGAATTTTTGGAAATTCTGAACTTTCATCCATGAGTTAAGCAAAAAATTCAGCGTAAATTTAATGATTATTTTCTTATCCACCAGTTTAAACATGTGTTTGGTGCTCAAAAGAACTGTCTCATTGAGACGGTTCTTTTGAGTACCCACATCCCACAACATACGTTTTAGTAGAGAAATAAGAAAATAATTTTCTGTTACGCACTGTTATCTGAGACCTATTTTGAACATTTTTAGCACTTTAATTGTCGTAAGAAATAACTAACTATATAGCACACTACCATGTGCAGTAACATTATGTACAAGTATTCTGTGTTTCAAAATATATTTTTATAGTACAGCCCAGTCTCATTTTAAAAATAAAAACAAAACAATCAGAGATTACTGAAAGAAAAATTGTATTTAACCTTTCTCCTGCTGAATAAATTGATATGGAGCTTTAACTTTGTTCTGATTTAAAATTTCATTTTATATAGGACTGCTTTAAAACAATGCAGGTCTTGATCAGACGGCTTCTAACACTGACCCTCACTCTTTTCAAAAGAGGATACACATACAGTATATCTAGATTCAGTAGAACAAGGGTTATAATGGCATTTGTTGATTTTAGTTTCATCAATCATTGTGTTCTTTCTCATTTCAGGCAAACATCAGTAGATGCAGCAACATGTACAACTGATGTACAAGAAGACATACCAGCAACAACAACCAACCAAGCGACCGAGTTTACAAGCGCTCCATTGACACCTGAAAGTGCAACTGTGACCAGACCCCTCAGCCCTCTGAGTACTACAACACCAGGACAGAATGCTGAGATCCAACCAACTGAACCAGACTTTCTTGTAAGTCCGTGGACCCCAGATTTATCTCATTTTGATACAGAGGAAACAACACCACAAGCTATATCAGAGGATCCTGTAGTAGAGTGTGGTGCCACCTTAAGTGGACTGACACAGCCCATGGATGACACAGAAAGGGGAGCTCTATATGATGAACTGTACATATTAAGAAAAGAAAAAGAAGACCTTAAGGGCAAGATTTCAGAACTAGAGAACCAGTTAGAGAATGTCAAATTGAGTGCTTCAACTGTGGAAGGTGATGATGATAAGTGTAAATTCTATACTGGGCTATCATGGGATGTTTTCATGACAGTATTCACCTATTTGAGTGGTTTCACCAGACCATCAGGTTCTCCTGTACCAATGAGAGACCAACTTTTTTTGACCTTGGTCAAATTAAGACTTGACCTACCTTTTGAATTTATGGGTACACATGCTGGTGTGTCGAAAGTTAGGATGGGGCAGATCTTCTGGACGTGGATCGATTTAATGGCAGAGAAAATGGACTTCCTTGTGCACTGGCCTGATAGGGAAACATTGACACAGACTTTACCAGGCATTTTCAAAGAGAAGTTCCCAAGGCTAACTTGTATAATTGACTGTTTCGAAATTTTCATTGACAGACCAGCGAACCTCCTAGCTAGAGCTCAGAGCTATTCTAACTACAAGAAGCATAGTACAGTTAAAGTGTTTTTGGGGTGTACTCCTTTAGGAAGTGTTTCATTTCTGTCAGCTGCTTGGGGTGGACGTGTGTCTGATGTAGAACTTGTACGTGAGTCAGGATTTATTGACCCCAAGTTCCATTTACCAGGAGATCAAATCCTTGCAGACCGGGGATTCACATTGCAGGATGACTTCGCTGCAGCTTGTGGTGCAGAATTAATAATTCCAGCTTTTACAAAAGGTAGGAGTCAGTTGTCTGCACAGGAGGTAGAAGTGTCGAGGAAAATAAGTTCTGTACGCATACATGTGGAAAGGGTAATAGGACTATTAAAGAATCGGTACACTATTCTTCAAGGGACATTACAGATACAAGTTATTAAATCATTAACAGACGAGGTTAGCGAAATGGCTAGGATAGACAAACTTCTGCGTGTGTGTGCTGGCCTAACAAATCTTGGTGAAGGGATAGTTTACAGCGAGTCATTTAGTGATGAAGATGAGGAAGAGGAAGTAGAAAACACGTCTTGAATTTATGCAGTCTTTAGAACTCTTAGTTGCTTTCCATGCTAAATCCAGATTTATCCTGTTAAAACATTGAAGATCCAGATCAGCTGGCTTCTGAGAAGAAGCAAAATGGTCAGGATCTACACTGTTTCTAACTCCGCTTGTTAATATGTTATAAACATGGAAAGTACTGCAAACCTTTTAGTGTGGTCAAAACTAATGACTAGTAAGAAATTATTTTCAATTTAAGTCCAACTGTTGTGGGTTCTCAAAAGAACCATCTCAATGAGACGATTCTTTGAACACCCAAAACTAAATACTATTATTCTGCCAGCCAAGAGTAGAAGTGACGTCATGTTTTGTTTACAAAGTTTTGGGACTTACCTGTCATGAAAGGTACATACCCATAACTTTGTAAACAAAACATGACGTCACTTCTACTCTTGGCTGGCAGAATAATAGAATAAGAAATTATTTTCGATTTATGGCCACATTCTGGATAAGAGCTGTAATTAAAATTCAATTTTATTTCTTACCGAAAAATGATGTGGGTATTCATAAGAGTCGTCTCAATGAGAAGGTTCCTCTGAGCACCCTAAAATTGTGTTTAAAAATATAAATTTTGATAAGAAAATATTCAAAATTTCACACTCATAATGTGTGCTTATATATAACAAAAAACCTGTTGTGGGTTCTCAACAGAACCATCTCAATGAGGTGATTCTTTTGAGCACCCAAAACAAATGACTACTATTGGCTAGGATAAGAAATCATTTTCAATTTACTGCCACGTTCTGGATAAGAGCTGCTGAGTGTGTAATTAAAATTTAATTTTATTTTTTACCGAAAAATAATGTGGGTACTCAAAAGAATCGTCTCAATGAAATTTTACCTGAGCACCCAAAATTGAGTTTAAATAATTGATAAGAAAAAATTCAAAATTTCACACAATAAAAGGAAAATATTATTTTAGGGAACTTCAATCTGCTGTAACTTTTGTTCTAGTAAAGGTATCTTCAAAATTTAAACTGTTTTGTGCAGCTTTTGTAGAGCTCTACCAAATAAACTTTGATTTAGAGACATTCATTGAAATTAAAAAATCAGCTGGGGTTTCTACAATGAGACCGTTCTTTTGAGCACCCAAACAGGGCTTACCCTGGCTCAGAATTTGTTTTAGCCAACACTTTAGCCAAATGGAAAAAGTTGGAGCCAAATGAAATTTACTTTAGCCAAGGTTTTAGCCATAAAGGAGTATTGACAAGTTAATTGTCTTGTATTTAACTCTTTGCCCGCTAGGGCGACTTTTGTCGTCTGCTGATAACCTTTGCAAACAGTTTGGACCCAGATCAGGCCAGACAAAATGTCGGGCCTGATCTGGATCCAAACTGTTTGACACATGGATGGTGTTGAAAAAATCCAGCATCCAGAGTAAAATATGGCACATTAATAAAGTGTGAAGGCATAATTAAAGCAATATTTGAAAATCCAAAAGCTGATCAAAATACACTGTTTTGCAAAAAAGTAGTTTTTGAACCACCTAGACTGTACTTTTAGCCAATGACTTATATTTGTAGCCACTCTACATTTTTGGTAGCAAATGGCTACAATGGCTAATGGCAGGGTGAGCCCTGCCAAAACTAATGACTAGGATAAGAAATTATTTTCAATATATGGCCATATTTTTTTTTATTGCTTCGCGTAATGTTGTAATATCTACTTTTGTTTTCAGTAGAAATATGAAAAACTTGCATATTTTCCATCTTACAGCACTAAAAGTTAACTATGATACACTGAAATCTTTCACTTTCTGGATTGTGTTTTCTTGCAGTCCTTACAAAACCAACTGTGTTTTGGCCCCCTCTTCAGTTTAACGCAAGACATATGGAACCACTGGTATCGACAGTCCTTGTTGTCACACCCAATCATTCTACCTGACTCAGTCTGTTGACAAAAACAGTAAAGTTTTGGGGCAGCATTTTCCTTTGTTGCCTGTGGTGACTTAGGGCTTTTTTCAAGGTGTCTTGTCAAGAGTTCTGGTATGATATGTCGTCTGTAAAAAGGCACCACTTGATCTATCATGTTTTGAATGAACACATCATTCCGTGGCACATGTATTAAAATAATAAACTTTGGTGTCCAGATCACAAAATCCCCTATTTCAACATTGTGTACCATAAGTTGGAGTTGTACCTGTGCATAATAAGAATGGTTCTCCTTCAAGTGAAAGTTTGGAGATGTACCAATACATTGTGACTTATGATCTAAATATTCCTTAACACTACTACCTCTGTGTGTGAAGGGGCACTTTACTTCAACTACGCGTTTCCCATGACAGGCACACGACGACACAGAATCCGCACTTGCACCTATAAATGAATAGCTTTCACTTATCAATAAACCCGATTTCTGCACTGTAACATCACTGTGTCTCTCTTTCATGATCCTTGAATAATCTTTAATTGCACTAGATTCATTATCCTTTCCCCACTTTATTGCTGCTGTGTTTATATCCCTTGACTCTGTGCAAATGGATAAGATAAGAGATTTGGAAGGTTTCACTGGATCGGTATGTAAAACTCTATGAACATTTGATGAAGTAATTCTACCAATTCTTTGTTCTCTCCATACCAAGGAATTAGCCTGTTCTTTGGAGCTATTGCAAATAAACTGCCTTTGTTCACATGAAGTATCTACTTTCCTTAGCGCACTGTCAATCATGTTGTCAGTCAATTCATTTCTATCCACATCATCTTGGTATAGAGATCTAAGAGATGGCGGTAACTTGGGAGTTTGTGGAGGCTTCTTCTTCCAGTGGAATGGTTCTGAATGTCCATGAAAGGTGCTGAGGACAACTGGTTTTGACCGGCACTTGGAGAGGGCGGTCAACAGTGACTTCTGTTCTTCTGCAGTAGCCTTTTCAATGGGCTTGGACTCTTCATATTTCCTTTTTTTCACTCTGTTTACACTGGTTTCCTTGTAAAAACTGATCTTTGATATTGGAGCAGCACGGATGTTTTTCACAAAGTCATTATTCCACTGGCATGGCTGGTCTGTGCAGGCTGTCTTTGTATATCCAAGACGAACTGCTGCCTCTACCTTGTAGAGAATGGCACCTACATGACTGCATGATTCGCCAAGTCTGGAAAAAAATCAACTTTTTATCAAATAGGACAATCAATAAATCGTTTATTGTATGTACATGTATAATTAATGTATAGGCAGTAGCTGATAGGCTTTGTCTTTTCCCAGCTAGAGCATTCCTACACTAACTTAAAATTAGAGTTCAAGTTTTGTTTATTTCTCAACTAAAGCAAATGTTTTGGGTACTCAAAAGAATGATCTCTTTCAGGATCCAAAACACATGTTTAGACTGATGAAATAGAAATTAAAAATTCCACAAATGTATGAATTAAATGGAGCTATGTGACATTTTGACAAGTGTAGACTCAGACGAGTCTGTGCAGCCTCCTTTTAAGCTTAGAAACTCCAAATAATATTCAGTCAGTAGCCTAACAGTCATAGAATAGTCAAGTGACAAGCAAAGGCTCTGATCAGACTGCGCGTATGCGCATCTGATCTGAGTCTTTGCTGGTCGCACATACCACATTTGGAAATCTCATGTTGCGGCTCATATGTATGCGTTGATTTCAGATCATTCCAGTGATAACATTTCTTGAGATTAATAGTGTAGCAGGAAAACAGTGAGAATTCTGATCAGCTGACCTCTGATGAACCAGCTAATCAGGATCAACACTGCTTTCAAAAGAGGGTATATACTATTTAAAATGTTAAACTATAAATTATTCAACATGAATGGTGTAACAATGATATCCTTGGCCATAAAGAAATGCCTGCTAGCAGCCAAATTTGTTGTCTGCTGATCTTTGCAAATGTTTGGGAGCCAGATCTGGCCCAACATAAAGTTTTAGCTGATCTAGATCCAAACTGTAGTGTTCCAGAAAGACTTTTTTGAAAGAATAATTTCGAAAATTAGGTAGATGACAAAGTAACCATGGAAAATTACTCAGCATGCATATACAATGTAGATTAAACAGAACATGGTTCAGTGATGAATCTCAAGAATAGAAAAAAGTTCATAAATGAAGATTAATCTATATAAGCTTTACATTTTGGATGTACTTATGATTTGGACTAAGAGAACATTTTTAAAAAGAGGTTTTATGGTGCAGTCAGAAAGATTCCTCAGACCAGCATGCATAAATGTATGCTGTGTTTTATGTTGATATTACTTATAAAATCTAAAAACTGACATCTTGTATTTCTTCTTAAAAATATGCACAATGTATTATTCAGACATCAGAACAGAACATTTATTGACGTAAAGTTTACAGTCTTGTGTCAGACATACATGAGAGCTGGTTGCTTTGCTTAATTTGTCTTCCTGGTGTCTCGTGATGGTTGAGCGGCTCTTCCTCGCGTTGCCACAGGGTTGTCTGCGGGTTGTGATTGTGGTATTTCTTGATCATACTCAATTACTATTTTTTATCCAAGAATACCCACAATCTAGGCCTCTACAATTAAAATATAAATATAGCACCTATTTACTCTTTTCATTTATGCCAATGGATTTTGTGGCCTTCATTGCAAACCAGACTCAGGAAGCAGTCTGATCAGGGTTCATATTGCTAACCACAGATCCAGATAAGGAAATTTTATTCACGTAAAATTCTAATTATTTTCTTACTTAATTGAAACATGTGTTTTTGGTGCTCAAAAGAACCGTCTCATTGAGACGGATCTTTTGAGTACCCACAACATAATGTTTTTAATGAGAAATTAAAGAAAATAACTTTCCAATACTAACTCTTATCTGGAATCCTGGCATACTACCATTATTGAATTTGTCTTTAGTATATTTGAATTAATGCAGCAGAAGACATATTTTCGACAAAAAATATTAGTAGGATAAGGGTTAAATGCAAAAAAAGAGTATTAAGAAAGTCTTACCCAGCTGTGCAGTCGCAATGAGCACAGGATATAGTACCATCACTTGTGACAGCTACCCAGGGATGGTGGACTTCATCATTTACTCTCCAGGAGGGTCGGACATCACACTTAAGCACTGTCATGGTACTGTTGTCAGGTTTGTAGCTGAAGATAGTTTGCACCCAACCAGATTTAAAGAACTTGTGTCCCTCTAGGCCTTTGTAGTTCTTCATAGTCTCCTTGGTATAAATACCTGAAATGGAAGAGCATCAATTATATTTAATATTTATATGTACTCATCAGATCAATGGAATTTTCCATAAAGCTAAATACATGAAGTAAGCAGGGCTGTGGTGTAGTGGATAAGCCACTTGTCTTGTAGACCAGGGGACATGGCTTTGATTCCCTGCTTCACACAATCAAACAAATAAACATACAGTTTGGCCTGACAGGCTTTTAGTTTAGACTACGTAACATAAAACTTATTTCCTTATTTCTAAACCAAAACATGTTGTGGATGCTCAAATCAACCAACTCAATGAGACGGCTTTTTTGAGCAACCGATATTAGTTTATGTTTAAACTAATGGGTAAGAAAAACATTAACAATTTTACGCTCAAAAATTTTATTTATCTAAATCTATGGCCTGATCATTGAAGATATATGAGGGGTCATAATTTATAATTTTATAAATGTATTTTTCCTCTTAAGGGAATCAGTTCAGGTCACACTATGAAGATTGCTTAAATTTTCATAAGTATACGTTGTAGACCCTGATGAAATGCTGTGTTATGGGGATCACTTGTTCAAAGTGTCAACTTTTTGAAGTCTTAAACATTTCGATTAATATTTTAGCATTTACTAATCCCAGGGCTAACTCTGGCTCAGAATTTGTTGTAGCCAACACTTTATCCAAATGGAAAAAGTTGTAGCCAAATGCCAAGGTTTTAGCCAGAAAGTACAGTAGTATAAACAAATTTTTTGTATGTAACTCTTTGGCCACTTTTGTTGTCTGCTGATTACCTTTGCAAACAGTTTGAACTCAGATCCAGCCAGACATTTTGATGTCTGCTGATAACCCTTGCAAACTATTTCGATCCAGATCAGGCCCGACAAAATGTCGGGCCTGATCTGGATCCAAACTGTTTGACACCCGGATGGTAAGGGAAAAAAAAGCATCCAAAGAGTAAAATAGGGCACAATAATAATGTTTGAAGGTATAATAAAAGCAATATTTGAAAATCCAAAAGCTGATAAAAATACACTTTTTTCGCACATTATATTTGTAGCCACTCTACATTTTTAGTAGCAGATGGATACAATGGCTAATGGTAGGGTGAGCCCTGATTCCTTTAACTATTTGTCATCTGCTGATAAGCTAACCTAAATGCAAACAGTTTTGGCCCAGATCAGGCTCGATAATCCCAACCTGTTAAATATATTTTGTTGCTACAGACTTAAAATAAAACTAATAAAATTTGCAAAATATCAAAATGTCTAAGAGTACACAGTAGTATATGAAGTAAACAGCAAAAAGAGGTGACAGCTGGTTGTCAATTAGACACTGCCATTATTAAAACAACAACCTTACACCTTTCGAGCACCCTGGAGCCGGTATGTCTGCATTATAACCACTGCTAGCTAGATCACCCCATTCTATTCTGATGGACCCCCTACCACACCCCCCCCCCCCCCCCCCCAAAAAAAAAAAAAAACAAAAAAAAAAAAAAACAGCTATACACAAGTAGGATGGGATTTGTCAACCATATATTTCAAGGGGTTATAGGCAGAAATTTCTATGAAAGGTGTACTTCAGTCCATGAAGATTTATCCTTGCAAAAATGCGACTCTGGTCTGGGTCTTTCCTGATTGCAAAATTACCCCTGTACTAAATGGTTCAGTATACAACAAATAAGAATAAATTGCCTCTCATATATTATAATAAAATCTATAAATAGAAAAAGTAGATCTAATTATCTCCCAATTAATTCACTTGAGCATGAATGCGCAGATCCAGAGGACGTCATGGGTCCTGATCCCAATTTGCCTAGAAAATCACAAGTAATAATGCTTTTCTAAAAAGAATAAGTAAGTTGACCTCAGATAATGTTGGACCCCTCAGAAACCTTAAAATTATAGTTTTCATTGATTTAACTACTGAGGATAAAAAAACAGATGTACCCCACCCCCTTTCCCCACCCGACGACAAGTTCCTGGATCCGTGCATGACATGAGCAACAAAGCTGTTGAAGATGATTAAGTTCTATGCATGAAAGTTAAAAATTACCTGGTGATTCTATTAAGTAGGTGTAAATATCTCCCCATTCAACCTCTGGCCATTTCGTAGGATCATCTTCCCAACATCCTGCAGGGAGTCTGTATGGACATTCACTCAAATCGATTAACTGCAGCTTACGATCATAACGCGCTTTGTCAACACCTGAAAGTTTGTCATAATAATCGTAGGACATCTTCACACAATACTTCAATTGTTTTATCACTTAGCGAAAGCATCTTCGTGGTTAATTTCACACGTATTTATACGATTAACGAACTACGTCATCGGATTATCGACCGTTTGTTGACACCGAGTAGCTGTCGCTAAGGCCGTTGCTATGCGGGAGGTATTCCGAAATGACCGGATATGACGTTGGACTGTTTAAGAGAATTCGCTTGAAATGACGCAGAATACTACATGAATGGAAGTGAGGCTCTCCACGGGCAAGTGTAATCGGTAGATCTATAGTATTATGCCAGGGGCAGTTTAATACACACTGCTGAATGATACCCCGGGAATGATACAGCCATGAGGGGGACCGTCTTTACAGGCAAATGTTCTATGCTGTTTGCAACTCTATCAGATTTGGCCATTTTAGCGAAGAATATTTGGTAGATAAAATCACAGACATAATCATTCAAACAGTGATGTTACGTCACTTACAAAACAATGTGAAATTTCCCTTCAGAAGCCTCCAGATGTTTACATATTGCCAGACGAGATTCTCTTAAATCCAGAAAAGACCTGCAAATAGTCTCGCGTCTTAAACCCAGATTCGCTTACTAACCTCACCCACCTTGGTTTCAGCTTTCCGATGAATACTTTACATATTGGTGCTTCTTATTCCTTCCATAAATTAATTTAGTCTCTTGCGAAATAAGTTTTTACCAACCACGTGTTGTCTTTCGCGCATACGGTTCCCATATCTATTTTGAGAACTCGAGACTACTGCGCATGCCCACGTGTACAGACTGGAAATTCCAAGAAGATACACGATGAATTTTTGTGGGGTCCACAGAAAATAGAAATTAATGAAAAATCATGAATTTGACTTAGAATACAGTTTGAGTGTTATTTAATACTCCACATTTTAGGGTTTTAAATGCAAATACCTCGAGTGCACCGATTTCTATCTATATTGGAAAATTTTTGATACAAAATCGGGAGTATGGCTTTAATAAAGAGCAAGCGTTCCAGTTTCATTTAGTTTTCAGATGCTGAGTGGTTACTTGGCGTCTCGCAAAGTGCAACAATTTGATTGGTTGGTGCGAAATAGCCAATCCTCTTTATGGCTTGACTCTGATTTTTAGTGTGTGGGTGTGTGTGTGGGTGCATCGGAGTGATGCATTCTCCACATTTTCTCAAGGTCCTCAGCGTTTCAAAACATTTATAACATGCATTGTGTATGCGAGCAGTGAATGCTCTAGCCCAAGAGCTCCATCATCAGCTACTTGAGTTCATTCTCAGACTCGAAATAAAGCGCAATGATTGGCTGCTTGCGGACACGTGTCCGCAAGCAGCCAATCATTGCGCTTTATTTTGAGTCTGAGACTGTACTGAAGTTTTATAACGTCGAGGCCATGTCATACAGCAGTTAAAGGTATGTGTGTGTATACATGCGTGCTTGCCATACATTTACTGAGATTATAATTAATATAACACTTCATGCATTTTTTTCTAAAAATCAAGCATTTCACTAAACGGTACCGTGTGCATATAAAAGCACTATAAAACAATAATTTATGACGTTTTCTCGCAAAAATATTAGAGTCATGCGGTTTAATTTCGTAAGAAAATACCAGAATATTATAACATTAATTATATGCTTGTTTCCCCATTATTAATTGGCACATATGATGCAGGGAAAAGGGTATGTTCATGCGTATAGAAGATAAGGAAGGATGACTACACATGTTTAGATAAACAAACTCTTGAGCGTAAAATTGTTAATATTCTCTTACCCATCAGTTTTAACATCTGTTTTGGATGCTCAAAAGAACCGTCGAGACGGTTCTTTTGAGAACCCACAACATATGTTTTGGTTGAGAAATAAGAAAACTAGTTTTTTTGTTACGAAGTCTTACTAAATGCTTAATGAACGTATTTTCGGTCCCAAACATTATTCACTGTTTCTGTTCTGCAATTATGAAAAGCTGCTGTTGGATCTTTTTTCTCGCTGTTTGAACTTTTCAATTTTTCGCTTTTAATACATGGTTAATGACGACTTCAGGGTATCATGAATTAAGTCATGTAGAAACCTGCCACAAAAAGTAACAAAATTAAATCAATATGCCCCTACTCACTGTGATAAAAGTGTTACTTGAGCATAACAAATTGAATAACAAAACTAACGAGTTTTATTACTAAAAACGGGTAACATGAGCCCGTTAATATTCGACAATTTTTGCGTTTTTATGAAAACCAAAATTGAATTGTAAAGGGGCACACGTCATATTTGGGCTTGCCAAGCAGCCGATGGAAATTTGATGATCGGTTTGTGGAAGGTACTGGTCTGAACGATAGCAGAATGGCGTCAGGCAAGGGGAATCTTTGATATAGACAAGCTCTAATAGAAAACACCTAGCAATTAACTGTTTTCATACACCTATTAGATGGGGATTTTTTTTCGTCATGGTGTGTAATTGATTTTGATTTTGTGGTCAGCTTTTTTATATTTTGCCAAATAAAATTGTTTGGCATGCATGTTGTCCTGTATGACTTCCTGTAACTGCATGCTGCTGATGACATTATATATTCGGTTATTTTATCCTCTCAAAGTTTTATTTTATGAGATATAAGTGATGCTCAGAAAATTGCAAAATTGCTGTTTCAGAGCATTACGCGTATTTCAGACATGATGTTCATATCCACACGATTATCGCACGTGCACAAGGTTTTGGTACTTGTCGCATCAGCGAGCAGTGTATGCTCAGCCGACCCTGTGCATATGCGCAGACTCATCAGAGCCTTTATTGCTCGCATACATAAGGTATGGATATAGATGAAGGCTCAGACCAAATTTAAGAGCTCTAATTCCACTGAATATGTCACCATGAGCGTGTAACATGTGCATTTGAACATACAGTTAAACCTGTGTAAAACGACCACACAAAATAAAGGTCTAAATGACAAATGGTAGCTAAATGAAGGTCGAAAGTATTGCAGAATGCTCCCCTTGGAGCATTCTTTAATACTTTTGACCTGCATTAAGCGATAATTGGATTGCAAACAAATTTTCGGACTTTTTGAAAGTGGTCGTTTACATAGGTTTTACTGATGCAATAAGCATCTAAATCTCGTGTGATGACCCATTTTTCGATATTTGACTGGAATTTACAAATTATTGGTTCGAATGGACGAAAATCTCAGCTAGGTTCAGTAAAAAATAGTCTGGTCTACATCTGACAGGTGAATTTTGCAATAAATGTCCATTTGCGGTTTTGACCACAGTAATATAAACAAACATATGCGTTAATCATGACAATAATAGCCTTATTAGCATCATGCATTTAGCCTCGTTTTCACCTTTCAGCTGATACCGTCAGTTGGGGCATACCTTCACAAGGAGTACGCTTTTCAGTATGCATAACAACGCAAACAATAAACAACAAAACCAAACAATACAAAACACCAGTATCAAACAAAATCGGTTCTTGGATTTTAGGAAGAAAGTACGTGTACCCCGATCAGGAGTAGGATTATGTGTAAACAGGAGCTTATAATATCAGCTCCTGATGTAGATCTTACCTAATAGTCTTATCAAAGAACGAATTGTACAATAGGGAGTTATCATTTCAATTGGCTTTTATAATCTTCTCATTATTTATATCATAAAAATAATTAGAAGCATGCTTTTTCTGCATACATATGAAGCCTATCTATCGTGTCGACATGCACGGATCAGTGAATTGATAAGTTTAAAGTGTGTTAGAGGTAAAATATCAAGTGAATGAAACTGTATTGAAATTCTAGCACCGATATAAAACATTCGTACATTTCAATTAATTCGCCTTTTAGTCATTTCGTCCGTTTGAAATTTTAAGCTTAAAACACAATTGCGGGAGTTAATAAAGGGTTAAATTTGCGGTCTTTTTGTTCAAATGTTACCTCTAATGGAAATATTAGACAGCACTTCACGTGCTGAAGGATCCATTGAAAATTGGAGTAATTATCATGTCCTGTGGGTGCGTGGTACACCCTTTGGGCGTTATGTTTGCATCCAAACCGAGTCTGCAAGTTGGAGTGTTTGCATAGAAACATTAATTATATTTTCTTTAAATGCATGTATCAAGAGAAAAATCCCCCTGTACTTAAATCATGCCTTTGTAAGTTAGCACACTCTGTTAAAAAAAGTTTGGTCGGAATCGACAGAATGTGAAGATTTGTAGGAATGGTATACCCAGTCGCATTGTGCAAAAGCGCAGTCTGATAAGGTCTTATAATTACATATGTCTGAGACAGCCCTTTTAGTCGAGCTGCGTGGCCCCTAAAATTTTAGTCATTACGGTGACTAGGTTGTTTAAGGACAGTTCATTCAGAACTCAAATGCCCTTGAATGACCCTTTAGACCCTGTGGGAAACTCTATATTTAATTAGGCAAATTAAGCTGTATGTTTATATTTCTAGCGAGGGAGTTCATACTAATTATAGTTTGGGGGCCCTCTTATGCCCTTACCGGAACATTTCCTTTAACGGTGTCGTTTATTAATGAATGGTTAGTTTAACGTTCATTTTATTCAAAGTTAAAAACTGTCGACTAATTCTTTATTAGCAAAATCCAAATGTACTGTTTCCGTGTGCTGTAAAATCCCTAAACATTAGGACACATGAAAAAGAGTCCCTTTCACACCTGGCACAGCAATAAATGAGCATTAGAAAAGGTTTCTTCTGCTTCTTGCTGCGTCGAGTGGACAGTGACTGAATATGTCATATGAGTTTGGACTAGAACCGATTGGCAAACTGGCATTGCATGTAGCGAGCCCATCTCATCCAATACAATAAACTATGTAATGATGTACATGGAGATAATCCACAATCTTTAGCGAGTGGATTAATTCATGTACAAGTGGACAAATCATACCACCTGTGTTAGTGTAAACCTTGTACGTTACGTGATATTTCGTGTAAGAGCCGATAAGGGTAAAAGACATTGCTATTTTTGATTAAGGTTGCGTGCTGCAAACTTTCATGCCTTTGCATTGAGCGCTACGACTGCTGGATGGAGCACGACGTTTACATTGGTCATCACACCGTTTGGGGGTATGAATCCAGTCCAGGGAAAAGTAAGCATTTTTTTTCATTGCATGGTTCAATATTTGACGAATTATCTTTTAATTGTCAGTTATTTATAGGCGCATAACGGTTGCCACTGAAAAATATGTTTACCAATTGCTTGATCTAATTCTGACAGAAGTTTATCGAAACGTATGTAATGTTACATGAAAAACTGTGATACATTGTCATATTGGACAGGTAAAGTCAAAATATAGAAAGACGAATGGATGTTGCTCGGGGTTGTTTTGAAATATGTTATTTTCCACCCTGGAGAAAAATAAGTACAGAATTGAGATGTTACCAAATACCTGGTGGTATATTTAGGAAATTATAACACTTATTACAATTAATCATAACACAGTGACAGTTTATATGTGCAGAAGAAATAAAAATTCTATATAACTGCCATATACTTGGCCATCTCGCCCGACAGTCTCACTTGCTCGTGCCAAAGAGCGCCCTAACGGGTGTTAATTTCAGGTGACAGATATAAATGGTTTGAAAAAAGTGCGTGCCATGTTTTTGATGACCTTAAATTTAGACAATAATTCACTGTTCATGCCTAGAGCATGATAAGACAACAATATAAGATGCTTAAAAACATAGGTGAAAGTTCAAAATTTCAAAATCCTAAAATTTCAAAACTCCAATCTTAATACTTGCAATATTCGCAATTTCAAGTTGAAATGGCCAATTGAAAATAAACCAGAAAAGCTATTATAATCTCCTTAATTCGGCATTTTGAGGCTGACTTTCTGTGGAAAGTCAGTCTCAAAATCCTGAATTCAGAAATAATCCTGAAAACTTTCACCCATGCAAAAAACAACAACATACAATTGCTACTATTTTGGTCTTGATAATCGTAATATAAGCAACCCGTACCTATATACTTACTTTTTAAGCCATCGGATTGCATGTAAAAAGACAACAGAGACATGAGTACATGTACATGTATTTCTTAAAATAGAAATAAATGTGCTTTTTTGTTTGTTTGTTTGATTTGATTCTTTACGTCCTATCAACAATCTTTCAGTTAAACAGGGACGGGTCTTCCTGGGTTGAACCAGTACTAAGCTAGGATAAATGTGTCTTGCTCAAGGACCACAACGCAGTGAGGCTCAAATCCGCGGGCTCTCGGTCTCGAGTCAAGCACTCTACCACTGAGCTACTGCGCTCCCTAAATGTGCTTTAAATTTTATGTCAGTTGTCGGATGAATTATGCCGTGCTGAATTTTGACAGAAAAGCATTATACCCTGGTTATAATGTCTGTTTACTTTGAAATGTATTTCAGGCATCTCATTTGAATTTAATTTCTAAAAGCGTTGTATGCATATTTTGACGCATAATACTAAGCATGATGCCACCATACATTCAAACTTAGGCATTATGTTTGAAATCTACTTGGCAGGTACACGCACCTTTCTTAGAACAACTGTTTGTTTAAGGGTTGAAGGAAGGTGCTTCAAAGACGGTAACAATATCAGACTACATACTGAGTCCTTGCCCAAGGAAAATCCTTGGTATAAATAAGAACAGGAAGTGACATGTTCTCTGATGTGAGTTATGCACCAACACGCTTGACATTCTATATGTCTAAATTGAGTGACAAGAGGCCTTTGCTTTTCTAATAAATATTTTATCACCCTTTAATAATATCTTTTTCCGAGAGTAAATAACAAATGGGCCTACATGTGGTCGCTTTGTGGCTGAATGTGACCATATATGTGTAGTAAACAAGAAATTTGAATACATGGTGGGGAGTCAAGATTTACGATAAACACGTTAAGATGTGGAAGATATCATACCAGTCAACGATATGGTATGCGAGACCAGAATGTGCATTCATGCACTGTAGTCACATTTAATGCTTGGATCTGTTGATACTACCAGCCTTGCGAAGTCAACGCCTGACAATCTCTAATCAGACTGGGCGAAGGCACAATAGGCTCAATCGAGGCACCCTTTTCGCGGTTTCGGTCCAAATGAATAATTCAGTTTATGAGTGCTAAGACAAATCGTTAATCTAGGCAAGCCAGAGAAATAAACACACATCAGAGCTCCTCGTAATTTTATTGAAGGAAATGAAAATGTTCACTTTATCAGGAAACAAAAAAAAGATGCTGAGGGTTATATACTTCCTGATGCCTGATGTTACTCAACTTTTTGGGAGTTTTGAGATCAAGTATTAAATTGTAAAAAACATGGTTTGTCCGCCTGTTCATGGAGATAACCAGCGGGCTTTAGAAATTAGCGAGTGGATTATCTCCCATACAGGTGGACAACCATGGCATCACTATTTTAAACCACCTGCAGTGTAGACCTGGCACATTACGAGATATATTAAGTTCGTGTAAAAATGACAAGAGATACGCAGTATGATCAGGAAATGCCACAATCACAAACTGCTTAGTCAGGAAAACAGAAAACAGCCACACAACATCAAGACGATAAAAGTAAAGCAACGAACTCCCTCTTCCTCTGCGAGTTAAGTGCAACACTAGAAAGAACACCAAGTACGGCATAAATCAAGGACCTAACACACAGCAGCCATTGAGGGGGTGGGGGCTTAAGTTAATTTTACTGGCCAAATTTTCACCCTAGATTCTGCTGTTGTAAAAATAAAAAATAGTTTAGCTTAGTAAAAGCTTTGAAACAACATTCGCTAGTTCAAAAAATTGAAACTTCGCACAAAATGATTTATACCACCCTTACCAACTTGAGCATGAAATATCTCATGCTGTGCAAGGTCTACAATGATGTTGCTGGTATAAAATTGTTATACCATGTTTGTCCACCTGTACGTAAGATAATCCACTCGCTAAAGCTCGTGGATTATCTCCACGTACATGCGGACAACCCATGGTATAACTATTACCTAGTTCAAAAGTTGTAACTTTGCACAAAATGATGTAGTTATCTATTAATGTCAAAAGAGTGGCATGGCAGCTTTAGCTGTGAGAGTTGACAGGTTTTAATGCCTATTTCATTCAACGATGACACCAAATATGGGTTTAAGCAGTAAATAAATCAATGGAAGTGTAATTAAACGTCAAAACATAACGGACAGATCAATTATCTCAATCACCGTTATGATTTAGGTTCAAATATTTGACCAAAAGATATTGTGAGAACTTGGCTCTCTGCAAAGTTCTCAAGTTGTACACCAAAATTCCTCATTGGTGGCTTCTTAAGTTGTCTCTCAACCAAAAAAAGAAGTATCATTCGTAAAAAAAATCTATAAGTATAGGTTATACATCATATATTACTGTAAGAGCTATAAAGGAATTAAGTGGGAACGAGCGTAGAGAGTGAACCACTTAATTTTTTTTATAATTGTTATATGTGAGCTTTGACCTACTTATAGTTTTCTCCTACCTTTTCTGACTGCTCCTTTGGAAATGGTCGCATTGGCCACTTAACGGATTTGCTTAATAGATCTTACAAATACTGATAAAATATATGATTCAGTGGGCCAAAAAAATAAATGTCTATGCAAACTGATTGGTTGTGAAGCACAGGAAGGGACGGAGTAAACTATAAATGATGTTATTGGTTTACAAAATAAACAAACTTTTCTCCAAAATGTTCTCCATTTCTTAAAAAATAGCATCTTGATAATATGATTTTCCAGCCGGCATCAAGCCCCATCAGGCAGCCAGAGTCGAGCTGCACGCGAGCTCGGAATACACTGAATTGGCTGAACAAAATTATGCTTAGTTGAAACTCACTATTAAACGTCAGTGTTTTCTATTACCATCATTGCACCACACAAACTGACCATTCATTGCTCGTTCAAAGTGGCTGAAGAAGCTGACTGTTATTGATAACTGCTAATTGATGTACAACTTAAGCCATGGTCATAACTTTGGTACAGAATAGTCAACTAATCCACTCCCAGTCCTTGAACTACTTGAAGCGATCCTCAAAAGATTTAAGGGCTTGTGCGGTTTTCACCACTTCGCCTACGGTGAAATATTTGTAGGTCTGCAGTAAGTAACATCTTTTTAGAGAAATACAAGCCTCGCCGAGCGAATTGGCTCTTCGTACATATAGAAAGACGGCCTAGACCGCTATAACACAATATCAGAAAAAGTCCTGTGAATTTGTGCAAATTTAACTACATGTACCACTTTTTATGCCAAGTCTGACATGGGTTCGAGTTTTTTTTTTGTTTTTTTTTTTTCATGTTCAGCTCAACTGAGAAGGAAATTTATCAAGTGAATATGAAATTTATCATGCTCATAGTTGTTAAAATGCCAACAATTGTTGGCATTTTAACATTTATAAGCATAATAACTGCAATATTTGATCATTTTAAAGCAACAAGAAACGTCTTTATTTTTCAGCAGAGCATTTCAAATTGCATGCTCAGCTTAACTCAAAAAGTTTTATAATCTCAGACCTGGTTGAACCTCAAGTGGTCGAAAGATCCTTTTCTCATGTTATAGCTAATGTGTTGATCTTTGAGAGATATATGTAAACAAAATGATGTATATAAGAGGCTGAGACACTATTTGACAACCTGGAATGTGGCTATATTTATGGAAATCTTTCTTAAAATAGCCTACATACTCAGACTGTTGCTCCCACGTTCAGTTTTGCGTGTAGCATCGGCTGAATGGTGAAAATGGAGTTGCTTTAGCCACAAAACCGCTATGAGAGAGAGAGAGAGAGAGAGAGAGAGAGAGAGAGAGAGAGAGAGAGAATAATAAATAGTGTATTTTTGTTTGTTTGTTGTTGTTGTACTTATTTGTCCGCTGATGAGTATCCTTAAAATATGTTTTCTTTGTGAAATAAATTGACTAGCAACCACGCGGGCGAGATTGGGCTCTAGGCTTCTCAAAGGGCAAAACGGGACTAAAGTCTAAGACCCCTACAACCCCTTCAAAATTTGTGAACTCTAGCAGTTTTTAAAACGAGTTTTTGTAAAAACAAACAATCAAAATCTGTCAAAGTTCTGATAATCTAATGCCAACAAATTGGATAGCAACCCTATTAGGAACTACGATATATAGCAATTTTATATTCCTTTAAACATATAAATTGTGACGATTTGTATCTGTTTTTATCTGGGCTAAGTTTGTATATTAGCATATTATTTTAATGCAATGCTTATTTCGTCGTGAAAAACATGTATACTTGACAGCAAAAGAAACGCATATTATTCATTATCCAATTAATACCAGAAACCCTTATCAAAGTTTACCCTAAATGATATGAACATGTTCGAACGGACCCATGCTTTCGTTCCAGACCATTTTATTTGTCATTACACAGTTAATTATTATTTTTTGTTAATTAATGCAAAAAACGCAAAAACAGTGCGTACATTGGAAAAGACACGATTTGAATCCGATTTCATTGCATGTCATAATAACACAATGTAACAGACAAGAAAACACCATAAAAATTAAAATTCACTGCTTTAGAAATTATACTGCTAATTAAAAAAATCTTCATTTTTTGCATTTTTGCATTGGTATTGAAAACCACTGGAATCTTTGGGGTGTAAGAAAATCTGGCACAGTATGATTGATGTCAAGTAAGGTATTGTCCAACAAAATGGTTTAAAGCAATTGTTTGGACCCTTTCTTGCCTGTATTAAGCACACTTCCAGTTAATTGTCCGATAATGCAACTGGGTCATAATGGTTAACCTTGAATAATAACAGACAATTCAACCTTCATAAGTATTTTGTATGTCCAGATTATCACGCAGAGGGATTTTCATTCAAATCTGTTCTGTGGTTTTAGGCATACACCATCTCGATAGTTGCCTTTATTATGAGTTATTTAATTATGCCCGGAGTTACGCCCCTTTATTACCATTATCCCAATTGGCCATCCATTTGTAATGCATTCGATTATACACATGTTCCACACATCAGTGATACCTTACATATCATTAGACGACTATTTAAACCCCAATTTATACACTATACCAAATATGAAAAATATGCGTTTCTTTTGCTGTTCAGTATAGTAGTATGATTAACGAACCAAATAAAGTATTTTCATAATAAAACTGTAATAATTTGGCAATTTGCACAACATTTCAGCGGAATAAGCCTGTTAAAAGTGTTAGTTTAATAATAATTCAGAGTTTAAAATAAATTCTAACCTTAAAATACTCTTTTATAGACGTGTAAATGCAGTATAAAATATTGCCGTCCCATTTTAATACTTTCAATTTAGCATGCTCAACGAGTCTCCGTATATTTTATGGTGGATTAAGCATACTTTATTTAACATGAAAACGTGCAAAGTTGTAAGTCTGCCCAACAAATTAAAAGTTCAAGTCTATCTTTAGATTAGATGCATTCTTATAAATATTTGTCTTATCTATCACTGAAGGCATATGTTGTGTGTACTCATTCGAAGCGTCTCGTCGAGACGCTTGCAACGAGTACCCACAACACAGGTTTCAGTGTAGAAATAAGAAAGGTACCCTGTATTGTTTGAAAATTCTCATCTTCTGTGATCATAAAATGTTATGGCTGTCTGCAATAATCATTTCGTTTCAGTTAAATAAAACTCAGTCATTCAAGCGGCGTAAGCTTTGCAATGAAAAACTTCAAATGAATATTTTTTATCACTCTATAGAATGTTAATGTTGAATTTTATATCTACATGTATTTGCACATCACTGTTTTATTGAGCCCCGTTGACATATATGACATCATTTTGGCATCCACTTTATCCCATACATCATGTACGCATAGCGAGTATCATGTGCAGTCTGATCTGGGTATCCAGTATTTATACTTACAATTTCAAGCGCTCTAGCCTGCACGACAGGGAATAGTTCTTAAATCAGACTAAGTACTGTAATGTCTTGTCAAAATCCAAGGATTTTAAACGAAACACAAATTAAACCAGTCAAGACTAAACGCCGATGATAGAAATGTCAAAGTTATCTAAGTTTGCATCTTAGATGCAGAAAAAGATAGTTAAAACCTTGTGAAAACATTAAATTGACAATTATTATGAGGATACAAACCACGCGACGCAAACACCACACTTTTTAAAAAGTACCATCGTTGTTGTATCGTGGCTTTTCGCTTTTTGCCCACACTGGCACGAGCCTTGCTCCAGGCACTGTATTTATATGTCCCTACAACTACGACAGAGTTAAATCTATGATACTAAATCCATGAAATCTCTGATACTTTATTACTTCCCCAATGAACAGACATGGGATTTCCAACATTGTGGTATATGCGACCAGCAAAGCCTCAAATCAGCCTGCGCATACGCGCAGTCTGATCAGAGCCTTTGCTAGTCACTTGAATATTCTATGAGTGTTAAGCTACCGACAGAACATCATTTGGAGTTTCTAAGCTTAACAGAAGGCTGCACAGACTCGCCTGAGTCTATTCATGTCAAAATGCCACATTGTTGGAAATCACATGCCACCGCTCAAAAATTTAGTAAAAATTGGTACAGTGGTAGTGTATACTTCAGTCTTGTATACGTATATGCACTTATTTCACTATTACTCTATTTACTGATCTGATACCAGTCTAGACTATGACTGACTCTAGACCCAGAAGAGTGTCTACTTCGTTATGTAATAGTTATACCATGGGTTGTCCGCCTGTACGTGGAGATAATCCACGAGCTTTAGCGAGTGGATTATCTTACGTACAGGTGGACAAACATGGTATAACTATTTTATACCACCTACATCAGTGTAGACCTTGTACATCATGGGATATTTAGTGCTGAAGTTGGTAAGGGTGGTATAAAAGCTGTTAACATTTAAGCCCCACATTGAATAAAAAAAAAATAGTTTTGCCTTTTGTTATAAAGAAATTAATAGATTTTTTTACAGAAATTCGGACGATATGGCAGTGTGTTTATTATTTATTATCTTACAATTCGAAGAAAATAATTTCAAAATTTTAAGCTTAGCACAAAAAACAAAATGTGGGCATATATGTGATGCATGACGGACAGACGGGTTTCTGCAGTTGCATGAATCACACAATTCGTTTCATTTCAATGAAAAGTTGTACCGAGTCGCAATTACCTGTGAAAATGAAATTCGAAATCTTAATTTAGGTGTAGATTTCAAGCAATAAATTTTACGGTCGGCGAAGTAAAAAAAAATGCTATCAAGATTGATAATGTCATGAATTTAGTGATGCGCCTCAACAGTACGTAGTAAACCACTTTATTAGATTTTTTCATCTTTATAAAATTGATAGTTTTGTTATAAACCCAATGGAGACATATGTTGAGGGTTTTCATTAGAATTGGCTACCATCAGCATTGAACATCCCTCTCCCTATCTCTGCCGTGAACGGCGTGTCCGATTAGCTTGGCTTAGGGTGGCGGGGCAAGATACCTGTGGCATCGGTTGTTCTAGACGCTAAAACGATTTCCAGGATGAATTAAAATCTGTTCAGTATGAATTCAGGATGTTTTTATATCTTTATCTCAGAAAATACAGGACGGACACTGAATTGCAGGGCCATCATTTTACACTAATATTTTCATACATAAACCATAATGCATTTTTTCGCGTTTGGGTTAAATTCGCCAGCAACCAAGGTTAGGGGATTTATAGTATCTCATATGTATGCTACCGTTAACTTTAATTCTCCGTGACCTGTCGCCGTTATCAATAATTGGCTGTTAATTAAGCCAATTAGTAACAATGGACTCGATAAGCACTTGTCAGATAAGTGCAAGATGGTTTAATTGTCCAGTTTCATCAAGAAAGTAACGCTTGCTCGACGGGGTTGCAAAACTGGCATCACTGCGAACCGAATCATTTTCTATGGATTCTCATTTGGGTCAAATGCATGCGATAATGTTACATATCGCATAGGCGTCAAGTTGTTCCTTTAGCGTGCATGTACAGGTGTATACATGTGCATTGCTGCTCCCAGTGCAAGAGCTATGCAATATGAGGCTGCAGTTTTTGGTTTTAGCTTTAATCTGTGGAACAATCATGAATTACGTGCAAATTACTATTCGTACGTTAAAAACACAAAGAGTGCGGTCGTGCGCGTATATGTTTGTTAAAAACACAACTTTTAATATAATATTACGACAAATATCCAGTAAACCATTTTTCACTAGGCAAAAAAGGAAAAATGCTGGCTTTTCTGCTAGAGGTTCATTTTGGTTGACGTACGTCAATGTCCCATTTTTACATTTTTAGCGTTTGACGTTACGTAAAACTGTCATCACATCGCTCAATACCGTTAAAGAAGAATTTGAAATGGGCATCCATGTTGGACATGGAAAGGTGTCACTTTGAAATCGATTAATGGTTTAACATTGTGAAGGTGACATTATCTATACTTTATCTTGATTGATAAGCAATTGAAGATGTCATTGTACATGTAATAGTGATACCATGGTTTGTACGCCTGCACGTCGAGATAATCCACGAGCTTTAGCGAGTGGATTATCTCACGTACAGGTGGACAGACATGGTATGTATAACTCATGGTTTGCCCGCGTATCCACGAGCTCACGTACAGGTGGACAAACATAATACTAATGTATTTCCAGGACATAAGTGACCCCCGTTTTTTGCTAATTATTCTTAAATGGTGATTTTAATTGAAAAAATAATTAGAGAAATGAACTTAGATATATACCGCGTAATTGAATTTATTTTTTCCACATAAATATGAGTTTTTGTATAGGCTGGGATTAGATGGAATTTTGGTGTGTTTTTGCTGCTCTTCTTTGAATTAGTCCCCAAGTGAACCTAGCGATATAAATAAAACATGGCTTATACAGGTCAGTGGAGGTAATTCGTCAGTCCCACAGATAAGATTGCGTAACTGAGAATTATTTTTCCTATATCTCAACAAAAAATATGTTGTGTGTACTCAAAACAACCGTCTCGATGATATGGTTCTTTTGACCACCCCAAAACACGTGTTTAAACTGATAAAAAACAATCGCAACTTCACGCTAAAATTGCTTAACTGGCCCAATCTTCGTGCATTAAGCTATGCTTCACTGCTTATACTGACTCATAAACTTCACTGTACATCTAAAGGCGATGTATTGAAATGGACTGTGTTAAAAAAACGATTCAAGTAACAGTATTGTCTGAACCTTAAATAATGGCTAAATTTTCTTTCCAGATCATTGTTTCCTAAAAATATGTCTTTCAGGAATACAAGTAGGTTATCAAACAGTATGGATCCAGATAATGCCCAACATTTTAACCTGAACTTGCCTTCCGCTGTTGACAAAGTTTATCAGCGAAATAGCTTAAGCAGGCAAATGTTTGATGTTCTTTAAGTTTAATGCATATCCCTAATTTCTCGTCAACTCTCTAAACTTGAATTGTCGTCATAACTCTTTACTTACTAGTGTCGTCTGCTGATTACCTTTGCAAACAATTTGGACCCAGATCAGGCTCGACAAAACGTCGAGCATGATCTGAATCCAAACTGCTTGGCACTCTACTGATATTCCCGAAAGATCATTTTAGAAAAAGCAACAAAGAGAAACAAACTGATTTTGAAAAAAATATCAGCAGACGACAATATCATGACAATTTACCTCGTAGGCAAAACGAGTCAATGAATTGAAATGGAAGGTGCTACATGTACATGCATGTTTCATGCTTAAGCCTTATATTTGCCTGCTTTCAATACGGCACGGTCTAGGACCCCTATAGACTTTCACAATTGCGTGTGTGCGTGCGTGTGTGTGTCAAAATGATGACGAGTGAGGTTTGCGGAATAGATTTTCGTTGAATCATCGGATATAGATAGTCCTGTAGGCTAGTACATATCATCATAGCAATGCAAATATACCACGTGTATCTATTGGGGTACACATAGGTATATTCACAGGGTAAAACAACAAAGTTATTCTTTTGTACAGGGGACTGGGGCTTTAGTTACAAATAAGGGCGTCTCCCAAAAATAAGTTTTAGTTACGCGGTGTGCATTTAAATCCACATGCTAAGTGCCGCTCTTCTAAATTCAATTTAAAGCTGTTTAAAAAAAGAAAAACGGGGGTCACTTATAACCTGGAAACACTATAATATTTTTTATAGTTATACCACCTATATCAGTCTAGGCAATGTCCATTAGGAGATGTTTCGTGCTAAAGTTGGATAGGGTGGTATAATGAATGTACAACTATGCTGCATTTGCACAATTTGGGATCAAAGTACAAACGATCAATTTTGCAGTTCGATACGGATTTAATGATTGTATTTGATCATACTAATGATTTGGCGTGGTTACGTTACACGCCACACGCTTTACAAATCACACTGTATGCTGAGGTTGCACGGCCTTTTAAACAATATTTCGGTCGTTTAGAACCGTCTAGAGAGAGAGAGAGAGAGAGAGAGAGAGAGAGTGAGAGAGAGACACACACACACACACACACACACACACACACACACACACACACACACACACACACGGGTAAATCCACTCAGCAGCTTCCGCAAAACAAACACTTTGCCCAATCATGTCATAATTTTTAAAGGGCATACACGTGCCAGATATTTTAGATTTATTCAAAATATTAACATTTCTGCTCAAACATAAGTTGAAACATCAGCTTTTTGAATGAAGTGCCAATTGTAACCTCTGGCCTATGAGAGGAGTTGAGACGCTTACAACACTTGTAGGCAAAACGTTGAATAGCATCAAATATCGGGGAGGGCTCTGTTATGCACATTTAACAGCAAATTGATACATGTCGATAGAAAAAAGAAGGCTGGGTGGGTGGGCAAATTAAATATTACATAAATACGTTTCATCAAAACCAAGATTGTCCACTTTCACAAGTGTGAAGCATTATTCTGTTTATACCGAACAAAAACTACGACCATAAACAAGTTCTGCTATTTTTCTTCATTATAAAAAATACAAACAATCTCATTGAAATCATGAGAAATTTCACGAAATATAGTAAAGTATAGATAAACTTTTCAACGGGAGCGAAAAAATCTCAAAGAATGTGGGTGAATGAAATATTTTCTCTCATTTTTAAAGCTATAATAGCTGACCTATTCTTTATAGCAAGTACACTTTTCTTGTTATAGATGTCATCAATCTCCATTAACCCTTTGTATGCTGCGATATTTGTCCTGATTTTTGTCGTCCGCGATTGTTTACTAAATAACCTTTCAGGAATACCATCAAATAGTCAATCAGTTTGGATCCAGATCAGAACCGACATTCTGGGTGCAAACTGTTTGCAAAGGCTATCAGCAGACGCCAAAAGATGTCTCTGACAGGTAATGATTTTAAAACTTGCGCGGTCAGAAATTTTGGTAAAAGTACGACTTACACGTATTTGTACCAAATTTTGTCTGAAACCTCACTTAGTACACGTACATTTGCAACTCCTTTAACGGGAGGGCATGTTCGGGCATCTCGGCCAGGGGACGGATCTAGTCTTCAGATCTAATCCGAGTCTGTAGCTGTTTATTCATTCTATAGAGGCAAAATGAGATTTTGGTTCCTATCCCATTGTTGAACAACCAAGGCTGAAGCGAGTCTACGCAGACTCATACACCAGAGCCCTCAGATCAAACAAGACTGGAAACATTAACATGGGCGCCAAATGCAATTGTTATTTATTCTATTCAGTCATCGGATTTAAATCCGATAGAAAATATCTGACTTGTTCTTGTAGACTTAGAATAGTTATACACCCTAGTTCCTCAGCCTAGTCATCAGAAGAAACTTAAAACAAATACATGTAGTCTCTGCTCAGTTTGATCTGATACTATTTCATCTGTACATGCGTTTCATTATGTTCATGGTTCAGACAATTTTTTTATTATGAAAAAAAAACCGCATTTACCAAACGGTTTTAAATAGACGACTGCACCCGCTGGCTTTTGTATTGACTGCGCCAAATGGAACAAACAACAATAGCAACAACAAAACACAAACAACTATTAGAACTTCGAGGTAAGGTAGTGTTTTGAATAAATTAATGAGCCATCCCATGAATTAATGATTTTATCAAATATGCATTAAGAAATTGCTTAAACGTCTGGTTTTATATCAAGTTTACGAACCTGGAAGGTTCTGACGAGACTGTGCATTTGCACAGGCTCGTCTGACCCTTCTCTGATCGCCTATGCGATAGGTATCAACACATCCACAAGTTGAATATATAACAAAGACAGTATCTAAAACCAAACATACCTCCAAAGTTTTCCAAGTGTTTTACTCAGCTCTGCATTATGCAGATGGGGATACTGATCAGCTAGCTTCCGTCTCGCAGCCTGGGCCCACACCATGAACGCATTCATCGGGCGCTTAATGTGGGGCTTCCTCTTTTCACCCGCCCCACCCCGCTGGGGCATGGGTATCAGGGACCAATCGTACCCCTGAAGTACATGCGACACAGCCTCTTGAATTTTCTCTGGTAAAGTTTCATCCATGTCTAAACTTTTAATCTCCGATTTCAAAGTATTTGGGCTTATCGGTGACCCTGGACTATCCTCCGAATCACTCATTCTATCCGAACAAATGTTTTCTAACATCAGTGAAATATGTCCAAAGGAATTCACACGAATTTGTGTACGTAATATTTTCTATAATTTCTCACAACGTTTTATAACATGTAACTCATAGCACTGTCAATTTTTGAGTGTTTATTTTCTAAGACATCGCCAGAAGAAGTAGTGAAATCGACACGGTAGTACATATCTGACATTAGTTGATTAACGAATCGCGATAGCTACCGTATTGTAGGCTCCGCCCCTAATTTGTCGCGCGCCAGGGCATTAACAATTTGCATACTTATAGATGTCTTATTTTAACTGAATTAATATTATGGTAATAAAGGGGTAAATTTATATTTAAGTGGGAAACCGATGTTGTCCTATTTAATACTTTAAAACTGAAACAAAATGTTAATACAATGTTAATTCTGTAACATTTACAAAAATTGCGCATATTTACAATATTAGTTTTTTTAAATACATGTTTGTTCTTATAAAAAAGATGAACAAAATGTTTACATTTGAATGCATTAGTTCATGAGTTAGTAATCTCTGTAGCTGAGCAGGCTGGTTTGAGTATTACCTGGCCGGTGGAAAACCCTGAACGTGGCTGTGTAAAATTGGGTAATTAATTGCTGACTTTCCTAGGGTAAAACACTCTAACAACTAATTTATATCTGCCACGGGTATACTCACCAGAACCGTTTATTAGGTATCTGTACTGTAATCAATTGGGCCTCGTCGCGAGAAAACCTGTCTTCGGGGCTTCCGGCAAAGCGACACTAAAACCAGTCTGCTCAGCTTCAAAGACTAGCTAGAAAATTGAGATGTCACCAGTAGCAAGTTTAGACATGCTACTTTTCAATAAGCGAATAACAAAGCGCTGATCAGTCTGCGCGTACACATTTTAATGAGTAATTAGGAAATGATTCAGAAATGTATACCCTAGTTTGAATATTATTATTTGTATTCCAAATTTAACTCTAATTCAGCGATACTTCGAGCAAACCGCCTTCAGTTCGAGTTACGAAGAACATAGACAAAGGCATAATTATCCCCCCAAGATATGCGCCGGCTCATGAGATTTTGGTAACTATTCAATCGCATTGTCGAGCATCGAAGTATGAGCAGAGTCAACTGAGCCTGTACGGTTCCCATACACTAACTCAGGCCAAAAAGACCTCAAGCCCCGCTGGAAACGTCGGCATACGCGTTTATTGGGGTGGGGGGGGTGCATTATAAGTACCATAATTTCATGTACTCGCCCAATTTAATTGGTCAAACCAACTAACTTGTGTCCCATAAGTTATTCTCCCATCAAAGTTACTTATTTATTCACTTTTTGCATGTATTGCACATTATGCAAACAATGCAGCTGATGCTTGTGAGGCATCTGAGCTAGCGAATAGTTTATGTGTTTGTCAATTGTGGTAAGGACGCTGGACATATATGCATGTGCTGATCCAGAAAGTTTTGTCAGAGGGGATCCAACCTTGACAACTTTTTTTAGTTTATAAGCACCCAGGTGAACCGCATGTCTAGATTTCGGAGGGTGTTGGCTATCGGAGGTAAACATTGAGATCATGGATGGATTGGGTCTGTATTTATCCGTTTTTATTTCATATTGAAAGTTTCTTGGGGACGAGAGCAGCAAACATGTGGCTTCTATACTGAGTGATAAGGACTCGGAATCTGTTAATTACTTTTGATCCATGTCTGTAGGATTCAGGGCGACTTTTCAAACGGCGAATGTGAATTTTTCAATGAAAAAAGGCTAGTGGTTTGATCATTGCTGGACTTATATCAACCTTTGACACTAATTGATTGTGCCGCTACCATTCTATATCATTCTCCTGCATGGCTTGTAAGTGTCATGTCCAAAACTGCTATTAAAACTTCAAATTTTGAAAATCGCTTACGTTGCTATCGTTTTGATGGTTAGCAAAATGTTCAGAGGACTTACCTCCGAATGGAACGCTATCTATAAACATGACACCATCGTCATAAAATTGCAAAAAAATAAGTGTTGTACACGTCTGTTTGAATTAAATTGGACTGATACATTCCAAAGAGAGGTTAAACATTGCAGCGGTAGTTATGAATCAAGAAAAAATAAAATAATACATATAAATATTAACTGATGAATTCGAAATATTCGTTCAAATCACCGCATATCCGAATTCAAATGTGATTTAAATTCAAACAGATTCAGTTCAAAAACATGCATTGCTTTCAGAATTCTTGTCATTCTATATACTTACGGCTTATATGTTGATTTTATTCCTTTATGTGGTTCATTATGATGTAAAACCATCTCAAAGCAGACCATGTGCAGCCCAAAACTCCTTTGTTAACCTCCGGTAGCCAACACCCTCTGAGATTTGGACATGCGGTTTACCTGGGTGATAAGGGATGGCCACTATAAAGCTGGCCATCATCGGCCCGCCAGCGAAACGCCATTTAAATGGCGTTTCGCTGGCGTGCCGATAATTGCCAACATTGAATGCTGGCTTAGTAGCTTTGTGACTTTTCAGGGGATCCGGACCACTTTTGCCAAGAAACCCTATATGTTTGTGATTTTTCAGGGAGATGGGGTCCGGACCCCCTGCCCCCCTCTGGATCCGCGCATGACAATGTACAATGCAGTATGGCAATGGTAGATATAGCACCTACCTTCAACGTCGATCGAAATGCCCTTTGTTGATCGGAATCGTAGACAGGGGAAAAATGGAATCTAAAGGTAAAAAGATATATTTTGTACTCTGGAATCTGATTTTGAGTCAAGAATATTTCCTGGAGAGTAATATCACCCCGTATAGGCGGCAATCGAAAACTGTCATGAGTCAATGTGCGGAAGAAACTGCATTGGGGATGCAACTGCGAAAACTTTAATACATCAGAAAAAGAAAATGTCCCGTTCACTTTCAGCCGTCGTCTGAGAATGGTTTGCTATACAAGCCAGCTATGAGATTTTGGTTCATCACATTGTCGATTATCGAATTCACATACTCACCAGAGCCTTCGCTGCTCGCATACACGAAGTATAGTCGTAGATGAAGATGCAGATAAAAAGTGACCCGTCTAGCCTTGTTGCATATGTCAGCATCAGCATTTAAAGGAGGTTAAAACTCATATGCGATGAATGCCAAAATCGCATGTGCTGGCTCAAGTGTATCTACACGGCGTCAAAAGTTAAGCACCACCTATATGTTTGCTGAAACAATTTTCAAACTACTATTATGAAATTTTATTGAACATGAGCCATCTTTATCTATTGTGAAACTCTGCGTAAATATTCAAATGAAAATTTAAAAATACAAGTAATATTCGGATTTTGTTACAAAATCAGGAGTTTTCGTGACTAATCAAAGATCCCCGCTATCGCCATTGAAACTTCAAGAAGTAATCCCTTATATCTTGAAACAAATTTTGTGTCCTTTACACACAAAACTGTCAACCTTTAATCATGTACATAAAGTTGAAATGAAATTAAGTTAGCCCCTATATGTGTTTTTTGATCACAAAGTATGATACTTTGGCAAAATAGCATGATTGATTCAATATCATATCCCTATATGATACATTTATCTTTATATATAAGGTTTATTTACACCACAAAACAGTGATATGAAAAACTTAGCTACGAAGTTAGTTGTGCTTAACTTTTGACGCTGGTATATATAGTTTCATGGATCAGCATGTAAAATTAGTTCATAAGTTACATTTTCTCGCCTGATGCTTTAATTGTGTACTCGATTGCAGATTATTTGGTTTTATGATAGATCTGTGGTTAAGTTTATAACAACGATGAGCACACATATATCTATATTTTGAGGTTGTCCACAAATGCATAAATAAATTGACACGATTGCAAAAACAATAACAGCTAATTTCCAAGGTTAGATTGTCCTTCTTGGTGAACACTGTAATGATCGTTGGGACCCTTCGGATTGACTTTACATGTTATATGCATGCAAAAAAAAAAATACACGAGGAAGTTCATGAGAAAGATTTTAGGGTTAAACGTTCATATAAATGATCATTTTCTTGTACAAGAAACTGTTTGAACAATGATCGTGTATTCTTGTACAAGAATCTTTTTGAACAATTATCGTGTATTTTTGTACAAGAAAGTTGTTAAACAATGATCGTGTATTCTTTTACAAGAAACTTGTTGACCAATGATCGTGTATTCTTGTACAAGAAACTTGTTGAACAATGATCGTGTATTCTTGTACATGAAACTTGTTGAACAATGATAGTGTATTCTGGTATAAAATACTTGTTGAACAATGATCGTGTAGTCCTGTATAAGAAACTTGACCGTGTATTCTTGTTTAAGAAACTTGTTGAACAACGATCGTGTATTATTGTACAAGAAACTTTATGAAAAATGATCGTGTATAAGACACTTGTTGAACAATGATCGTGTATTCTTGAACAAGAAACTTATTGAACAATGATCGTGTATTCTTGTACAAGAAATTTGGTGAACAATGATCGTATATTCTTGTACATGTACAAGAAGCTTGTTGTACAATGATCGTGTATTCTTGTACAAGACTCTTGTTGAACAATGATCGTTGTTCAACAAGTTTCTTGTATAAGAATCCCATAACATCATCTAAGAACCTTAACATCATCGAAGTTCCATAGCATAGCATGAGCATATAGGTTAAAGAAAACTATGTGGAATATCAGGTATAAAGGGTACTAGAATAGTGTCAATGGAATTAGTATGTGGATACGGCAAAAAGTCACGAAAATTGTTGCACCGTGAATACACTTCATTCTAGCGTTTTTGGACATTTTTCTTGTACGTATGAACGGATTTTCAGAGTTGCTGCATAAATATGCAGCGGGAAACCAGGATGTTCAAACTTGAATGAGTCGCGCAGCTAGGAATCTTAAAGTAGTCTGGTGTATGGACTCGATTTTTTAGGTCAAAAATACACCCATCGTTAGAAAGGATGAAAGTGGTCTCAAAATTTAGCTTATCATGTGGGTTTTCAATATCCGCCTGTTGACACTTCGAAAAAGTGTAGCGTCATAGTGTAAAATGGGCAGATAACTCTATACCATGCATATCTGAAAAATGCCAGATAGTCATTTAAACGATAAAATCGACATGTTTTCATTCTTATTGTACTCCAAATATTTATATTTTTCAAAAGTAAAATTAATTTTAAGGAGATTCATACTTTTAAAAATATAATTTACGCAGTTTTGACGTTTTTTACGTCACGTTACGTGACTTGATCCTAAAAAATCGTTAAAATAAACTTTTTCACATTATTAACTGCATTGGATATTCAATATTCTATCAAATATTTTTCATTATCAAATCTAAAAATATCTTATTTATGCAAATACATAAACAGTTGATTCCTATTATTTATACGCAGAAAGTTATACCGTTTTAAAGATACCAACCCCTTTGCGAGCAATTCGCCATATTTGGCATGATTTCTTAAGTATATAGAATTCAAATAGGCCCTACATAATGAGAAAAATACACCACTCATTCGAAAAGATGAAAATGGTGTCAGTTTAAAGCTTATCATCTCTACTTTCAATATCCAGGTATTGTCACTTCGAAAAGGTGTAGCGTCATAGTGTAAAATGGGGAGATAACTCGATACTATGATATTCGAAATATATGAGGGAAAATAATGCAATCTTGCATACCCATTGAAAAACTTATTTTATGTTGTGTTTTTTTCCATAATAAGAATAATAACTATACTTTTTTATCTTGCCTTAACTCATCTTCCAAAATTTAAAAGGGGTCAAGGTCAAACATCTGTAATTCTATTGGCTATTAAATTTTTAAAAACTATATCTAATGGGTTCCTTACAAATAGTCCAGGGGCCAACCTAGCTTACCTTGCACTCTTGGACAACTTTTCATGGGCACCATCTTTTTTTAATTAGGACCCCTTTAATGCAAAACAAAGTAGTCCAAAAATAAACCTGTTTGGGCTATGAGAAAATGCATGGTTTCCATGGCAACCCATAAAAGATTCTCGAATGGGGGTGTGCCAACATAATTACTCACATCGAAGCTATTACTTATCTTAGACTGCTTAACTTCATACCACATTAAAGCTTAGACATAGACCTTTTATTTATTGTCGCATATGCAAATTATCTAATTTGCATTATGCAAATTATCTAATTTGCATATTCATAAATATTTATGAAAACATTAAAAATTGATTCAATAATGGGGGTGTACCTACAAAATCAATTATATTGCAAGTGCTACTAATCATAGACTACTTAAATTGGTACCAAATAAAAGCTAAGACACAAACCTTTTATTTCGTGGTCAGATATACAAATTATCTTATTTGCATACTTTGCGTATTCATGAATCATAGGTGTAGATAGACAAAATTTTTGAGCATAAAAGTGTATATAATTTCTAACCTATCAGTTTAAGCATGTTTTGAGTGCTCAAAAGAACCGTCTCATTGAAACGGTTCTTTTGAGTATCCACAACATAGGTTTTGGTGGAGAAATAAGAAAATTACTTTTTGGTACGCACTCTTAACTAAAGGCCTGATAAATATTAGAAAAATGTAAAAAAAAAATAAGAAAGCATTATCTAAAACATAAACAGGTTGATTTAACCCCCATTGTATCATTGCTGAATGTTGTTTTGTCATCAGTGATACAATTTGGCTAGTCCATTCATCCAGTGGTCCTATTTGAATATTGTTTTATTTGCAGATTCATGAATATATATCAAATCTATAAAAGAGGGAAAATCACATAAAATCTATAAGCCCTGGGTGAGGCTGTTGGTAAGTAGACCTAACTTGCACCTTTATGGCATTTTGTCATGCATGCCAAATGAGAAAAATAGTTGTCATAAAAATAAACCTGTTTGGGCTTTGTGAAAATGCATAGTTTCCATGGCAACTCATAATGCGATTCTCAAGATACTCATATCTCAGTAGTATCTCATCCTTGAATACTATACATGGAACGAAATTAAAGCTTAAACTGCATTCACTCATTGGATAAATACACAAGTGTTCTAATTGTATGTTCATAAATATTAATGAAAACAATAAAAATGAGAGAAAAATTGCAGAAAATTTAAGGGGTGTACCTACAAAATTACCTATGACTCAGCTGCTTATTATCCTTTACAACTGAACTTGGTACAAAATTAATGCTACGAAATGGCACCTTTAGTTAATAGTCAGACGTGCAAGTTATCTTATTTACATATTCATGAATATTAATGAAGACATTATAAATAAGAGGGGGAAAACCTAGAAAAATGAAAGGGGCATGCTAACAAAATTAGCTATATCTAAGCTGCTAGGTGTTCTATACTACCAATTATGTACCAGATTAATGCTAAGACATAACAAAATTAATTTTATTCACTTTTAGTTGTATTAGATAACTTGCAATTGAGATCTTCTCCCATTAATTTGACTTCAAATATTTTATGTTTTCTTACGTTTTCATTAACATACATGAATATCTAAATCAGATAATTAACACATCATATGACAGAGAACATTACATGCTATACAAAGTTTTGAAGTTTATGATATATGGCTATTGAGATATAAGTAGTTTTGTAGGTACACCCTCATTAACGTTTTCCACAATTTTCTCTCATTTCTAATGTTTTCTTAAATATTCATGAATATGATAATTACATTTTTTTGTATATTTTATCATTAGGTAAAATGTTGTACCTTAGCATATATTTGGTACCAAGTTCGGTACTCAAGGGCAATGGGCAACTGAAATAGAAGACATTTTGTAGGCACACCCCCTTAACTGTCCTCCAATTTTCTTTAATTTTTCATATTTTCATGAATAATAATGAATAATGAATATAAGAATTAGATCATTTGCCAGTGGATTAAAGTGCTATAACTAAGCATTAATTTGGTGCCAGGCTTAATACTCTAGATCATTTAGTAAATAAGATATGAGTAATTTTGTAGGTACACCCCCGTTATTGCAGTTTTTCTCATTTCATTTTTTTTTATTAAAAGTCATTATGTAATTTGCATACCGGACCATTTGGGTAAGATTGCATTGCCTTAGCATTGATTTAGTACCAAGTTTGATAGACTGTGATGGTTAGCAGCTAATATATAGGTAATTTTGTGGGTACAAACTTTATTTTTTCTACAAGTTTTCTCTCATGTTTTCATTAAATTCATTTATATGCAACTAAAATAGTTTGCAAATTGACCCTTCATGTAAAAGTACTACGACATAGCATTAATTTGGTACCAAGTCTTGTATCATAGAATGCGTTACTGATGAGCTATAAGTATTTTTGTAGGTATACCCAAATCTTTAAGATTGCCTTATTGATTACCATGGAAACCATGTCTTTCAACATAACGAGTTTCTTTTTGTTGGGCAAATTGAACAATCTGACACCCATAAGAAATAGGTGTGCAAGGTAGGTCTAACTACTTCCGTTGCAAAAGGACTTGTCAAATTATATCATCGATTGTGTAACTAAATGCATAGCTCAATGCTTTTTATGATTTTTCCACAATTGCTTTAACCTTTTCATTAATATTCATGAATATACAAATTAAACAAAAAAAAGATCGTTTGCATATCTGATCGTGCGATGAAAGGCCAATACATAAGCTTTACTTTGGTTTCAAAAGTAGTCTAGGATAAGTAAGTGTCGAGCTATGAATGAGTTTGTAGGTACAGTCCCGTTCTTAGGAAACGCATTAGGGCTTGACATGAAAACTATGCATTTTCACATAGCCAGAAACAGGTTTATTTTAAGGACAATTCGGCACCCATGAAAAATTGTCCTGGGATGCAAGGTAGGTCAAATAAGCTCCTAGACTAATTCTGTTTCTGTGGAAATATAATATGAAAAGGCTTGTATAACAGGAATTGTAGTTTTTGGTTGATATTCTTCTTGATAATATAAGTGCACCGCATACGGAGACATGACCAGCTATGCGTTTGCACGGACGCATGCGTATGCGTATTTACCGACAGACATATTTGCGGACAGATCATTATGCAAATAGTATATAATGAACCAAATGGAATATCCCCTTCATATTTTAATAAAAAAAGAGAACAGCTTTAAACGATTCTCAACTTTGGAAATCTACAGGCTACTTGTTGCGTTACGTCATATTATACGTAGATTATCGTTCAGAATAATTAAGCTCTGTATGGACGGTTCGCTCTATGGCTTTTTTTTTTATTTCTACGAGAATTCAGCCCTCATATGCTGTATATTCCAATCACATTCTGCTCTAAGCAAATACAGGAAAGCTGCTATGAAATTCGTTTTCAGGTTTTCATTTTTTTTTAATTTAACTGGCGTTACGTTATGTAACTAACGTCTAAGTTACGTTAGTCTTCCATCGTATCTTGTAGTCAGACACGTCAAAACGATAATCTTAGATGCTCATGAGAGTTTCTATAGCACACAGCATTTCTGTTACTTTTAATATTTAATACTTGGCGTTATTATGCAGGATAGTTGACATCGCCAAGTATTGTCTTTTATGAAAACACTTCAAATATTGCGGATTTCCCGCTAAGGTGTCGGTATCTTTAAATCGTCATAACTTTCTGCGTATAAAATGTAGGAATCAACCGTTTATATATTTGCAAAGCAAAGACATTTTGAGATTTGATTAGGAAAAAAAATATAATAGAATATTGAATATCCAGCTAGGAAATTAATGTGAAAAGTTTATTTAAATGCTATTGTAGGGTTGAATTACATACCGTGACGTCATTAACGTCAAGACTACCTCGATGATTTTTTTTTAAATTGTGAGACTCCTTAAAATTGATTTAACTTTCAAAAATTTTTAAAATTTGGGGTTTGAAAAAAGTGAAATTGTGTCGATTTTATCTTTTAAATGACTATCTGGTAACTTTCTGACATGCATAGTATAGAGTTATCTGCCCATTTTTCGCTATGACGCTACACTTTTTCGAAGTGTCAACAGGCGGATGTTGAAAGTAGTGATGATAAGCTTTAATTTGAGACCATTTTCATCCTTTCTAACGATGGGTGTATTTTTCTCCTTATTTAGGGCCTATATGATTTTCATACACCAGACTAAAGTGGTTATTATATGTAGTTTTCATAATCGCACGAAATGTACAAAATATGAGTCCTGTGCAAAATTGAACACTCATTATAAGCTCTACTGCGATTGAACCCCTCTAATGATATTTGAAATGGTAGTTTACAGCAATAGTTATTGACAAAATGTACAATACAATGTTCATGTCGTTAAAATTTACGCATATTAACATCATATTAATATAAAATTTACTTACATCAGTTAATTGATTTTTTTTAAAAATTCTCACGGACCAATCAGCTGCGGTGAATGAACTTTTCTCAACAAGTTTTTCGAATGTATCTACATACCACGTACCTGAAAAGTTTCGCCAGCCCTCCATTGATTTACAGTGAGGTGCCATAATTGCTACATCTTCAAACTTTGCAGGTGTATAGGTCATATGAGGTAGATGGAACTGGACAACATTTTGTGTGACCTTGACCCGAACCAAGGTCAATGTCAAATATAAAAAAAATGTACATATATTTTCTTGTAAACGAATCTGCTCTTAAATCGTTAGACCTAGCATCTTCAAATTGTGCAGGTGCATAGGTCACACGACATAAAGGGTACTGGGAAATGCTCTGTGAAGGTCAAACGTCAAATAATGTGTTTTCTCGTAAATGCATCTCCTCCTTAACCATTTGACATAGCAACTTCAAACTTTGCAGTTGTATAGATCACACCATGTAGATGGTACTGGGCAACGTTTTGTGTGACCTTGACCCCAAGGTGAATGTCAAATTTTCTTGTAAATGCATATTCCTCTCAACCGTTGGACGTAGCAACTTCAAACTTTGCAGGTGCATAGGTCGAATGATGTAGATGGTACTTGGCAACGTTCTGTGTGACATTGACCCCTAGGTGAAAGTCAAAGATCAAATAAAGTATTTTCTTGTAAATGCATCTCCTCCTAACCGTTGGACATATCAACTTCACACTTTGCAGTTGCATAGATCACATGATGTAGATGGTACTGGGCAACGTTTTGTGTGTCCTTGACCCCAAGGTGAAAGTCAATTTTTTCTGTAAATGCATATTCTTCTAAACCGTTGGACGTAGCAACTTCAAATTTTGCTGGTGCATAGTTCACATGCTGTAGAGGGTATTGGAAAATGTTTTGCGTGGCCTCGACCCCAGTCAATTTCAAAGTAAAAAGCTGATATTTGAGATGGTGTACCAATTTTATAATGATTAGATGAATTACATTTTAACGATTAACGATATTTGGGACCTAAATTTAAACAATTAAGCCAAATATTTCGCGGACTTTTTTGTGTGAAAGTGTAGGAATGTGGCGTGGTACTTGGCGTTGTTTGAACATTGTCTGTTGGCTGGGTAGGTGTTAGTTTATGTTCAGGATTGACCGTGAAGATGTAAGCTTTCACTTTCTGCACCCTCTTGGCCAGAAGTCAGGGTAATCATTTTTTAATGCTTGAAACATAAGTTACATATTTTTTGAATGATCGATAAGTGCTTCCGAGATGGCTTTTCCTTTACCACCACGTAAACCTACCTATAAAATTAGAGTATAGATTTTTCTGTATATCGAGCAAACTTTTCAATATGTACAAAAAACGCCATCATCCATCCACCCATGCATCACTCAATAAATCCACTATTGACTTTGTTCAGTGTGTGTGTGTGTGTGTGTGTGTGTGTGTGCGTGTGTGCACTGATATAAAGTTGACGTACTGCAGATAATTGACATAAAGTGCCAATATGTCAGACAGAACAAGAACAGTTTATTAACCCATGTAAGCATATAGCTTCCTTTTTGAGGGACATCGGCAAACAGTACAGACCCAGATCTATTTGCTTACAGAATATTCCATTAAAATCTGAGTAAAATGGAAAAATACTACCAAACAACCCTTAAATTTGAAAAGGATTCGTCCAAAAGATAAGGATGGTTAATTCCATTATGCATAAATGGGATAATGTAGTTTAGTTATTTTCTGGTGTTGAAAAAAGAATCAGTTATTTAATTTTGGTCATGGCGTCTGCACTGTTTTCAAGAAAAGAAAGTTCACATGAGCCATCTCATCAGGTTATACGCAATTGCTCTACATTGTTCTCGGAGGTATCCATCTAAGTGGCACATGGATTGGAATGCAACACTACTTCACATCTTAGATAACCAAACCTATTTCAACCCCTACCCACCCACGCTATTAATAGCATAGGCTTTTCACTTTTGAGTTTTGTGGTGATCATAGCGGATTTAATCACTCTAATTTTCGATAAAAGGTTTTGATCAGTGTTATTAACACTGCCTGGTTATGAACATAATGCCAAACGTTTGACATCGCATCGCGGACCCGGAATGAATCTTGTTCTCTGTTCTGAGAGCTAAACTTGCTGTGGACTTTAGCAAACTGCTATTCTAAAGAAGGCACCGAACTCCAAAAACTATACATCCTCTGACAAGATCAGTTTTATTTTGGTTGTCCTGTGTCATCTTGGTGACATATACTTTTCTGATCATAGCTACTTAACTCTTTGTCAGCTAGAGCCACCTGCTAATAACCTTAAGTTTGCAAATAACCCAAATTAGTCCCGACAAAATATGAAGGACCAATCTTTCTCAGAACCCAAACTCGAAACAAGAAAGCTAATAATAATAATAATAATAATAATAATAATAATAATAATAATAATAATATATCAAAGCATGAATCATCCTGATTTTGGGGCCGACTTTCCATAGAAAGTCGGCCCCAAAATCAAGAATTCATGTATAAATCTGAAAAATTTATCGCATTAATTTTGTAATGGAGGTGCAAATTTCTTGGCTGAAGCTATAAATTCCTGGCGTGCATCGTCAGAATATTTCATTCATGTTTCATTCAGATTTTTTTTCTAGGGGGGATTCATTGAAACATTTGCGAGGTAGAGATTATGATTATGAATTGCATGTGCATGGAGCATAGTAAATATTTAGTTCTTAGATTGACGGATTATGATAAATTCATCACAATTCCCAGACAAAATATGAAAAACCTTTACGCGAAAAATATTATTTCGTGATTCCATTATCCATATGGTTTGTGTTTTCGTTACCTATAAGTATGCTGTTTCTAGTAAGATAATTATTGTTTTAAAATACGCCTATGTAATGATATACCCAGCGAAAGTGGTCTCCGTGATGTTCCACAAGAATCATACATGGCTGTTACAAGCCAACGGCAAAAGTGCACGTTGTTTGACACAAGATCATGCAGTCCAATTTAAGTTCTTTAAAGTATTCGTTTGAACAAATTGAATATGTATAAAAAGAGTGAAACCCATATTTCTGTCTCATGTGACCCCCACCACCATTTAACCATATTTCTATTGTTCCGCGTATCGGGCTGATTCTACATTTGTACCTACATTCATACTCAGTCTAGGGTCTTCACTAGTTGCTTGAAAGATTATCAATTTCTGTTAAAGTGATAGATTTAGAATATACATGACGTCCCTAAAATGTTGAACCAACTCGTGCAGTTCGAGCCTCACCGGCGTCACTGCGTTGTGGTCCTTGAGCAAGACACATTTATCCTAGCTTAGTACTGGTTCAACCCAGGAAGATCCGTCCCTATATAACTGAAAGATTGTTGATGGGACCTAAAGAATCAAATCAAACAAACAAACAAACAAACAAACCAACTCGTGCAATTGTTAAGGGTAGACTAGCCTGGCTTTAAGGCCCTGAGTTCAAGGTAAACTACTCTTACTGAACCAAACTTTTCTCTGTCTGAGCTGAAACTCTGATTGCCCTACCAGAGAAGTAGAAACTATTAGAATTAAAAAAATGTAATATGTTGCATTTTTTGTAACATGATAAAATTATCAGTTAGACGGGGCCAGTCTAAAAGTGGCTTTAAATTGGTTTACTTACAAAAACTACACTAACAAAACACAAGAAGTAAACAACACAAACTATACTATAGAACTGAAAAGAGAAAACACAAATGAAATCAATATTAATATTAATGTGATATTAATAATCCCAACAAAAACAACACCCAAAACAACCAATTAAAGTGTAGTTGGTAATACTTCTGCTTATCAAGATTGCAAGACTTTATAATCAATTTCCTTATGCATGTGCAACAAGGTACGTTTTCCGATGTGGCTGCTCGTATATCAACTGATCTGTCAAGAAAGTCTCTTGAACCATTTTGTGAACCGATTCCACTCAAAGAGCTCACGGGAATCTACATCGCAGCCAATAATAAAACCGATTTCCACCTCTTAGAAGAAATCAAGATATACAACCTACAAGCCAGCCCATGCGCATGGTGAGATTATGGCACTTAGGGCTAGGCAACCAACGTAGGTTTAGGTGAGCCTGCGCATTCTCACCAGAGCCTTCGTTTTTCGCATATATACCAACTTTAGAAGCAGTTGAGCTGTCAAATGAAATTAGACATTAAGCTCACATGCGCTTTTAAAGATATGCAATAAGGTCCATTATCCTATAGCCTGGCATATTTCAGTTAATATATCTTCATAAAGTTCATAATCGTTAGAGGGGAGTAAATCCCGATTGATGGCATTATTACGGTGGAACCGCCGCGCGAACGCAGTTGGTGGGGTAACTTCTAAGAGACGCAGTCCGGATTTTCTTGTATTACTCGTGTCCTGTGTTAATAGTTCGTTTAATATGATTAGTTTTGCTGCGAATAAAATTTATTGAATGACAAATGATATCATACAGAACACAACTTTCATCGTGACTGAAATTATATGAATTATAGGAACATGGTATATCACTTCCAACACTTTTTGAGCGGTCAGATTTTGCGTTTGATGGTACAACTTCCTTGCTTTTATTGCCCAGACTTTTTTTTAAGAAATGACCAACCGAATCAGATATTTTAGAAAACTGTACTAAGAGTATATTTGTTAAATTTTAACCAATTCATGGTTTTCGCCACCAAAATGGGACATTGATTACATTGATTACATATACCCAGGTGAAAATTCGCATTTCGCGTTTTTCAATCGGGATCTGCACAGGCAATCAAAATAAAAAAAAAAAAAAAAACTTTTCAGCAAGGAAACATAATTTGACATTTGTGACCTGCCATTCCTTATAATGACCTTTTATTGAGTTGCATTTCCTTGCAATTCCATATTCCACAATAATTGGGCCTCGACGCAAAAAACTTGTCTGGGTTTGGGAACAACAAAGGCGCAGACCAGCCTGCGGATCCACGCAGTCTGATCAGCGCATTTCTTTTTTTGCTCTCTGGAATGTATAATATCTAAACTTGCTCTATGTAAGATTTCAATATTGTAGCTGGTCTATGTAGATCAGCAGACTGGTTTGGGTATGACCTGGTCGGGCACCACTTAGACAGGTTTTGTCGAGATGAGGCCCAATTATTACGATATATAGTCAACCCTCTTTATAACGACGCCGTTTGTTCCAAGCTATCTTTGACGTTAAAGTGAATTTGCTGTTATAAAGAAATTCTGACCAATACCAGATTTCAACATAATAATCATTTGGTAAAAGAAAATATAGTACAAATGAATTAAAATGCTATTATTCCAAATGTATACATAAGTTCAATTTCATATTGCATCAAAATACACAAAGCTTCCCACTGATCAAGTGAGACAGAAACCTGTACATTCAAAAAGACCTTGTTCTGATCACAAAAGTGTCTGACACATGGGAACAATTCTGTTATAATGAATTTATTTTCAATAGAAATTGTATATCTGTTCCCAGAAGTTATTGTCGGTGTCGTTAAGTGAATATTCTGTTATAAAGAGGAAATTTTAATGGAAACAGATCCGTTCCCAGCAATTTTATGTTTGATATTGAATACTCTGTTATAACGAGTGACGCTATAAAGAGTTTGACTGTATAGGATTCAAGTAGGGCCAACACTCGATATTTTTTTTACTTAATCACACACATGTAAAGACACACAAGGTAAACATGCAGGTGCAGCTACTCTAGGTGCCTATCTGTTTTTACATGAACCTTCTCATCTAGGTCCCATCTTTGTGAATATATGAGATTGCGCGTATACGTACAAACATCTCTATGTACTGGTTTAATTTTGAAAAGTTTATAAAGAGTAATGGTCTAGCCAAAGAAAATCACAAATATCTTAAGTTTACATTTATCATATCAATAGTTCAAGCCCATTTTGGATAAACTCTTTTCGCTCACCCACAATTAAAAGATAAATGCTTTCTTTGATCCACTGGTGGTTGTTACTTTGGATAACTACATTATTGGAATTGTACCTTATTCATGTTTTGTCTTTGGAAACTTCCCACAGTCTTGGCGATTAAAAGGTCACTGGTGCAACTTTTATATACTACTCTCCATATGTCCACCCCATAATAGATATGAGAATAAAGATACACACCTGCTTCCACGGAGAGGAGTGAATCTTATACAGTCTACAAGGGATCTTGATCGTGGGAGCATATATTAGCCTTAGACTGGTGCCAGTCTACTAGGTAAAGAAATAGTAGAAAGTATGCAAACCACACCGTTCTGAAATGTCTGGCGTAGTACGTATACATTTAAGCAAATGGGGAAGTACTAAAACATCATTGTTATAACAATATTGGTAATGCTCATTTCCGTTATATAAAGCACAACACTTTACAAAATTTGGCAACTAAAGATTATAACATGCTTTTGGCCAACACATTAGAAAAATAAAAGTGGAAAGTATCTACATGTTCAAGGAGATATAAGGATTATTCTCCATAAGTGGAACATATTGTACATGCCCATGATGCTCTAGACTGGCTCCAGTCCTTAAAACAATTTTTCATCAATGTGTCCTATCATATACTTGTAGCTAGTCTTAGCCTGATGGCTCTGTTTTTAAACAGAGCCATCAGAGTAAGACTAGCTACAAGTATATGCTATGACACATTGATGAAAAATGTTTTAAGGACTGGAGCCAGTCTAATGGTGCTCGTTAATTGATAGGACTCCGACAAAAGGTCAAATCGAAGTTGAACTCGATGACACCATATGGGAATGTGACAAAAACACAAGAACACATCACAAACAAAAGAGCCAAGAGAAAAGCCCTTTCCCAAGGAACATACAAGACAGCAAAACAAAGACACACATAAAACGTAAATAACAAAAAGGATCCACAAAGGAACAACCGCATTGGAACGGTCAGTAGAATACAATACCGGAATGCTTGAACATGTTAACGGCATCAACCTCACATTTAGTTCCGATGTGGATCAAGAAATATATGGGAAAGTCGCAAACAACAACACACAAGAGAGCCAAGAGTTTAGCCGTTTAAAAGCAGGTGACCACAAAGCTGCAAGGAACAGACAAGACAGCATAACACAGATAAACATGAAACATAACTACATATGATCTACAAAAGAAGCACCGCCTTGGAATGGTTGATTAAATAAAATACTGGAGTGCTTGAACATGTTTAACGGTACCAACCTCACAATAAGTTATGTTGTGGATCAAGACACATATGGGAAAGTCACAAAAACAACATACAAGAGAGGTAAGAGTTCGGCCGTTTCCAAACAGGTGACCAAAAAGCTGCAAGGAACAGAAAGGACAGCATAACAAAGACAAACATTAAACATAACTACATTGTAACAAAAAAGATCCACAAAAAACGCTTTGGAACGATCAGCAAAAATACTGGAGGGCTTAAACATGCTTAATGGTACCAACAGCATCCTTAATTCTGATGCGAATCAAGACACATACTTGTTTGGTTCGCATTAAAGATCCCTCACTGATTGCTGCACCATCTTTTAGAACATACAAAATCAAGATATATAAAAATAAGGACTCAACAGTACAATCAACTGAATATCGGAGCAAATGGAATCCATCAGTTAAACCCGGGTGGGCCTGATCAAAGACACAACATTAGGCCCCAACCCGAAATAAAATTAATTAACTGCATGTGATGATACAAAGAAAATGTCTCATTACCAATAGATAGCCAGAGCTAAAGACTAGAATTCAGAGAATCGGATGTGCCGTCTGGCAAAACCGAAGTCAAACAAAGCAAATTAATCGAATTTATATTCCTAACGAAGGATTATTTTAGAGAAACATGTAAATCACAAAACATAAATCCAATTTCTCCAACCCCTTAGCCCAACTTGGGTATCATACAGATCATAATTTAAAGCTTATCAACTATTTTAGTGCTTAGTTCAATAAAAATATATACTTACCTGTATAAATTTAATATCTGACTTTTCAACCCAACCAAGAGGACAGGAGTGTGTGTAAGATCAACGTTTTGCTACTTTGTTGGTCTATTCTTCGCTCCCTTTAATTTGATATGCAACATGACCACATTCGGAAACAAAAGTTTTGAACTTTTGACCCAACCCCAGGGACCGACGGTGTGTGTAAGGACAGTATATGTGCATGCATGGTGCTCTATACTCCATCCCCTTTAACTTGATATGCAACATGACTACTGTCAGAAAAAATGTTTTGGTCCCACCCTGGGGCTGGGTGTGTGTGTAAGGACAGAATATGTGCTTGCATGGTGCTCTATGCTCCATTCCTTTCCTTTGACTACTTTCAGAAAAAATGTTTTGACCGTTTTACCCCACCTCTAGGTACGATAGTGTGTCTACGGGCAAAATATTAGCTACCATATTGCTGCACGCTCCATTCCTTTTAATTTGATATGCAACATGACCATATTCTGAAAACAATTTAATTTTGGCTTCTACCCCACTTTTTAGGTCCACCCATGCACCTGTATGCGAAATTTCAGTAAAATATTGACAACTGACTTAGCTATTTTGAAATTTAGATATTTGACCTTTGACCCCACCTAAGGGGCCAGGGGTGTGTTTTTTTGTCACTGTGCAACCATGGCCTATAGTGAGAAGTTGTCAGATATAAAGGCTTTGGTGAAATGTGAAGTTCATTACACAAAAAAGCCAATATATATGTAGCGTTTGCATTAGCCAAACCTCAAGTAAAAAATGGCCATAACTCAGCCAAAATTTTGCGGATGATCTCCAAATTTCAACTTAACCTGTATCAAATAATGCACTACTCTTCTGTAGACTTTGAATGAAATTGATGCATCCCTTCAAAAGTTATTGAGCGGAAACCAAAATTCAGCCAAAAACTATGTCAAAAATGGGCCATAACTCATTAAAATTTTGTGGATGATCTCCAAATTCAAACTCGACTGTATTCTATGATGCTTTACCCTTCTGTAAACATTGAATGAAATTAATGCATCCCTTCAAAATTAATTGATCGGAAACCAAAAGTGTGACGCCACGGACGACGCCTCTGACGGAGTCATGATACCTATGTGTCGACCATGCTTCGCAGGCAACACAAAAAACAAAGACAAGCATCAAACAACAAACCGCTAATGAAACTTTAAGTCAAGGTCATCATTGAACCGGAGAACCACTGTTTTATAGGAAATCAGTGTGCAAAATATGAACCACCTACATAACAAATTGCAAGGACTTTGCATTACAAGCCATATATACAGAATTTAAGCATTTTGACCTTAACCTTTGAATCCAGGGTCATACCTTTGTTCTCATCACCACATATAGGCAATCAATGTGCTAAACAACCTACATAACAAAATGTAAGAGGAGTTTGCGGTACGAGCCATAAGACAGGTTTTTAAGTATATTTTCCTTTGGCTTTTGACTCCGTCATATTCATGATCCAAAACATTTGTAGCCACCCGTGTTATATGAACACCCTCCATCAAACATTTCAGAGGAGTTTGCATTACAAGCAAAACCAACTGACTGCCAGACGGACGTAAAGCTGAAATTTCCCCCCAAAAGTGTGGATATAACAATCTACTATTTTTGTGGCCGTGTTCATTGGCTATAACAGTACTGGCCGGGTGGGTTTATGCTTTTTTGTCCAGGAACACCGAATGCTCAATCGGCAGTGGTTATGGTTTCTGGTCTCAGAAGACGGGGCCACGGCTTAAAGTCTCACCTGAAAGCCGGGAATCGAACCTGCGAAGTTTATAAGACAATCTTTACAATCTACTCTGGATGTCAAGACAAAAAGTGAAGCCTCACCAAGTTTATGCCTAGTGTAAGTAAATAAGCAGTCAACTATTTGTTATTTCTATTGATGAAACCACTAACATTAGAACATTCTTCCCAAAAGAAATTTTGTACCAATACGCCATAAAATGGGGAGCGAAGAATCTCCAATTAGTAAAGGGAATCACCTTGTTTATCGGGAATGTTCATATGGACAAGTCCAAAGCCAAAAATGGGGCTTCAATATCAAGGAATTGCATTATTTGCATGCATTCAGTGGAATATATCTGATTTACCATTGTTTTAAAATAATGATGAATCATCTAAATCTGCAAGTTTAGCTGAACGTTTCAATGATATTAGTTTGATTATTGTCATATAAAGACAGTATGAAGCATCTCTCATAACAAAATAAAAATATATCTGCATCGAGTGGAGCACAATTAGAACACCTAAATTTTGCCTGTACACATTTAAACAAATCTAACTAATGTACAGTAAACCTGTCTAAAACGGTCACTCAAAATAGACAAAACAAATGTCTTTAAGACAAATGGTAGCTTAATGATTGGAGCATTCTGCAATACTTTTGACCTGCATTAAGCGATAATCAGTCTTGAAAGCCAATTTTTGTCTTTTTTCGAGTGGCCGCTTAAGACAGTTTGTTTGATGCTTAACGACGCATCAACCCTTGTGGGTCATTAGCGTCAAACGGTATTAAACTAAACATGATGTGGATGGAAACAGTAGAAATTTATAAGATAAAAATATTATGAATGATGATAATGAGTTTGTATAATGATAACAAGTTGCAATACGATTGTTAACATTAGAGACCATGTACAATATCTGACAGTTTCAAAGAGCTAATCAGATAACTGTACATGTTCTCTAACTGAACAGAATACAACATTAAAGAATCTGCATTATGGTCTGATACAAATGTAAAACAAAACATGATTTTACAAAAAGCAATTAGATCCTGTTAAAAAGATTTATTTGTCTTAAAAATGTCATAATACTATCAATATGTATATCTTGAAATAACTGCTTCATGTTGTCAACATGGAAGCAATTATTTCTTACTTGTGCAAAGTCGCCACATTCCAAAAGGAAGTGACGTACAGTGAATGGTGCGTTGCAACCAACACATTGTGGTTGCTCTTCACCTTGTAGTAGGTATGAATGCGTGACTCTTGTATGACCTAAACGGAGTCGAGCTAAAACGACTTCTTCTCTTCTGTTTCGAACAACTGATTGATATTCACCAATAGTTGGTTTTATGTCAAGAAATTTATTTCCAATGCTGTTATTCCATGAAGTTTGCCATTCTTCCAAGATATATTTATTGATAGATGACTTAAAATTAGAAAACGGAATCTTAAAAGAAGTTGGTTCTAATGAAAGCGATGCTTTTGCTTGCTGATCTACAATCTCATTCCCTTGTATACCTATATGACTAGGAATCCAACAGAGAACAATTTCTTTATTAGCTAAAAGCTCATGACATTTTTCTAAAAGTTTCTGAATCTATGGATTCTTTGAACTGGTATGGTTCATAGCTTTCAATACAGAAAGCGAGTCAGAAAATATATTAAATTTATTGTTAGCATCACAAATGCTAATGAAATCTAAAGCTAGATCGACTGCTTTGGCTTCAGCAGTGAAAAGTGATGAATCGTCAGGTTTTACTGTATAGTCTAAAAGATAATTAAGAGAGTGTCACAAACTTTCTGACTTGAACACAAAATATATTTTTGTAATGTTCAGAACAAAAAAGCACGTTTCTAAACAGTCAGGTGCATAACTTCCAAAAGTTAAAAAATATATCACTTAAAGGAGTTAACTTTTTTAGCAACAAAAACAAAAGTAACCTGTTTGAGTGAAACTGTCTTTTTTCATCTGCATATTCCGGAGTTACCGCAATTTTCACGGCCATGTCGGTAATTTTATCTGAAAGACCTATTACATAGCTTTACGATTATGCAATAAAATTGTGTACGCATCGTCTAGAAATTTGTACGCGAGGTCATTGAAGATCAGAAAAATAAACTACTTTTTAACTTGAATAAGTTATATTTTTGACGTCCTAAAATTTGACCTTGGCGTAAATAATTTCAGATGTCACCTAAATAGGTTACTTTCGATAGCCTCATTTTGAACTCATTGTTGGAAAGATACAATTTTAACTTCTTCAAGTGATATACATTTTAACTTTTACAGGTTATGCCCCTGACTGCTAAATCGGTAAGTTTTTCTTTGATACGGTTATGAAGCAATGTAGTATAGAGAGTAGAGCAATAAAATGTAGGCACTCTAGAGGCTTGAAAACCTCAAGATATTTACATTAAGAATCTAACCTGAATTTTTGATAGACCAAATTGGAATTAACCATTTTTCTTTATATTTTATGACAGGGTTAGTAACCTCATTGAGGCAAGATGTTTAAAGTAAACAGCAACAGCAAAAAACAAACAGATTTGTATGTTTTCATACAAAGATGTAGCCGCACGCAACGTATACTGAAACAAACCACCATAGGCGGATTAAGGTAAATTATTGTTATATGTTTACCATATTATATTTGCCAGTACACAAAAGGTCAATAGGGGTATCTTATTCGCGATTTTGACTCGTAGTGCTACCTTCTGCATCTTTTTGCGCGAGATGCATCTTTGCATGGCTTACATACTTTATTCACTTAGACCAACTATTAAAAAATATACATACGGATTCACAATAGAAATACAAAGTAACGTATCTCCTATGTCACGCTAGCTCAACACGTATTTACTTTGTGTCATCATTATTTGGGCCAGAGTCAGGAAGGTGTGTGTGTGTGTGTGTGTGTGTGTGTGTGTGTGTAGTAGTGGTAACTTTGCCTTCTGCACATTATGCCAAGCATTTGATCGAATTTGTAGCGAACACGTTGAATAATAAAATTGAAGTACCACTTAGAGCTTATTAATCCAGTCTTATAAAGTAACTTAATTCAAAAACGTTTCTCTTACCAATATTACGGAGGCAACTTATATAAATCCAGTCTACGTATGAAGCCTCAGTCATAAATATCTTTGTGGAGAATTATTATCATAGAACGGATGAGATGGTCTCAATTTCTTCAAACGACTTAAAAGAGGGATTCAGAAAGCAGCAAAACCATCAAATGACAATATAAGTAAACTGAAAATCAGCAGAATAGCGTAAGCCGCAGTAAGGGAAAATCGTTGGGGTGAAATTGTGGATGTAGTCAAACCTGTATCAAACGTCACCTGTAATAAGCAACCACCTGTCACTAATGACATAATTTCGCTCCAATGACTTTCCCAGCCATAACCATCAAATGACAATATTAGTAAAATAATCAGGTAAGCCGCAGCCCTGAGCATGTAGATTAACACAACAGTGTCAAATATTTACCCTACTCTCTTGACCTATTAAACGGGTCAAAATTTAAGTATTCCAATTTTAAAATAACTAAATAATCAGCCAGAATCCAATGTTTCTGAAGGTCAAGATTATGAAAAAACAATATATAAATGCTACATCGATGTACAGGGAGAAGTTCTAGCAACTCCATGCAGCACAAAAACATAAGAAATGTGGTAAAATAGGGTGAAGTCGGGTATATTCGGACAGACAGCTAAATTGGGACAGCGACCTTGTTTTTTTCATATTTCAAATATTAGAATAAAAAATAAATTAACTAAGCAAACAGTGAAAATCCTGATGTGACGGCTGGATTTACACTGTTTGCAAATGCATGTCCGAATTTACCTGATGTCCGAATTTACCCGACTTTACCTAATCCTTCAGAAATAGTGAGAACCTACAATGTTTGAAAACATCAAATTGGCTTCTTTCAGTTTGTTCAGTTTTCAATATTTATAATCAAATATTGCATGCAGACTGAGGAACAAAACACATATAAGATGAACTTTTAGTTCGAAGGCATGGGTCCAATCCTCTGGATTGATATAGGAGTTTTGACCAAGGTAAACTTTATATACATGCTACAATTTCAGAATATAGCCCTGTTGCTTTAATACCAAATTGAAGGGACTTTTTTCCTTCTACACAGCCGCTGACCTCTGGCAAGGATCACTGGTAAAACCATTTTCTATAAAAGTGGTCATGTTGTTAATCGAATTAAATGAAATGAAGAGTAGAAAAACGCACAAGCAAATTTTTTGTCCTTACACACACCCCTGGTCTCTAGGGTTAGGGGTCAAATATATATTTTTGTTCTGAAAGTGGTCATGTGCATATCGACTTGAATAGAATGAAGAGTAAAACACTAGCAAATATTTCGACCTTACAAATACTGACCTCTTGGTATGGGTCAAAAGGTTGAAGTTAAATATATTTTTATTGGACCTTGGTACGTTGATATTTAAAAAAGGGTGTACTACAATGACATAGTTGACAGATTTTCTTATTGACCTCTGGAAGATGCTAAAGGTGAACTAAAGGGATTAATATTTTGGGATTAATATTTTGTGCGATTTACTCTTTACCCAAGATGCCCTTTGGACAACGACATGTCGCTATAAACATTTACAACATATGCAAAGGGCATTTTGGGTCTAGGGGGGGGGGGGGGGGGGGAGCATCTAAAACAAACTGAAAGACGCCAGTTTCATCTTTCCCATGACAAATGTCACATTTTTGGGGTGTATTTCGTACGCATGCGCAGAAGGAATACGGTAAGGTTTTGGAAATAAAGAGCACTTATATCCTTAACATTTTAGCACTTTTATTTTTTTTTAAACTAGCAATGCAGTTACTCAGTCTGGTCTAAACGGCACCTTGTATAAAGACGTAAAATGAGGGGTGGGAGTAGAAAGTGCACGTTTTCACGGAATTGTAAATAGTTAATAGCTTTGAAACGTATTTTGTTGCTTACTATGCACATTTTACAGCTGAACTGCACCAATTTTCAAAACATTACGGCAATTTGGTGTTTGTAATCATGTCAACTATGGAAAATATACGCCTTATCGCTAGAAGTTCTAATACCCTCTTCCCTGCTAAAAGTAAGTAAGGGTGCAAAGATCAGGAATCGATACAATCAAGTACCACACCTGACCCAGGATACCAATGGGATAGTGACAAATTCACAGTTAGACATCACAAACGAGAGCCAAGAGGTCAGCCCTTTCCCAGCAGGTGACCACAAAGCACATATAAACAGACGCGCACAAAGACATAGCAAACACAAGACAGAAAAAAACATAAAAGATAAACATAAAAGGCATGTACTGCCGTTCTGACTTTGACCATCGTATTTTTGAATGGTTATTATATTGAACCTAATATCCGGAAATATTCCCAGAGAGAACAGTGCGCCAGGTACGCATGCATGTTTTGTGGGATTGAAATGAACCGTTTTGATAAGACGGTTCTTTTGAACACACAAAACATATTTATACTGAAGGCAAAGAAAAACAATCACATTTTAACCTCAAAAGATGCGCTAAGCTGGACCTATGGATCACAGATTGCTAGCCGACACATCAAACTCTTTTTTTTAAATCAACAAAATCTTTAAATGTCGTCTGTTGCAGTTTAAAATCTATCAATTGTACCGGTGGTTTATAGAATGTGAAATGCACATTTTTATCTTCAATTAAAGCAGCGTTTTAAGATGAAAACTATGTCCCCCAACCGAAATAGGAGTCCGCAAGCATGCTTACTGCTCTTTACTTTGCAATAATGTTCAATCAATTATTTGAAGGGAGAGCATGCACAAACACAAAATTTTGGTCAAACTTTGAAATAACAAAGTTCTGTGGTTACCGTGAATATAAGGTCAAGGTCATTAAAATCTTATTCACTTTTTTCTCTATCTCCAAACAATGTATCTATGCAAGTTTGGTTCAGAAAAACCTTTGGTTCAGAAGACAGAGCTCAGAAAAGGCTGAATTTACAGTTTGTTAAGGATGATGACCTTGAAATGAGGTGACCTTGAGAGTTAGGTCAAGGTCATCAAAATCATATCAACTCTACATTTTGTTACAATGATATAATACATTAAGTTTAGCTAAAATACATCGTTCTTCTCAAGAGATATCATACAAAGACCCTATTTTGGTCAAATATGACATTCCAAAGTACTGGTGTGACCTTGAAAATAAGGTCAATGTCACAAAATCTTATCAACTCTTCCCCTTTTCCCAACAATGTATCTTTTTAACAAATTGTAACTTCATTCCTTTGGATGGTTTATTTTTTTAACTTGCTTTCAGCATATTAATTATTTCTTTCCAGGAGAAGAACGATTAGCCCTTTGTTGTTGTCAGATATTGTACATGATCCTCCCTGTAAAAATATTTCTTTGTCTTTGATATACTCATGTGTTCATTGTGTTGAATTGTTATATTTTAGCTTTTTTTTTATATTTCTAATGTTCAGTAATACTTCTCTAACCTAACCTTGATGACGCTAATGACCCAAAAAGGTTGATGCGCTAAACTTCAACTCATCATCATCCACCAGTTCGGAAACTATATTTTGGGCGTTTCAAAATGCCGGTGTGACCTGAAAAAAAGTCAAGGTCACCAAAATCTTATCAACGCTTCCCCTTTCCCAACAATGTATCTATGCAAGCTTGGTCAAAATCCTTCCACTAGTTCAGAAGATAACGCACGGAAACCATATTTTGGACATTTCAAAGTGCCCCTGTGACCTTGAAAATAAGGTCTAGGTCACCCAAATCTAATCAACTCTTCCCGTCCTCCCAAGAAATGTATATATGCAAGTTTGGTCAAAATCCATCAACTGGTTCAGAAGATAGTGCACGGAAACGAAAAAAAATGGACGCCCATGCCAACGGGATCCGCACCAAAAACAGCTGACATAGCAAGACTAGGATAGATAATCGTCTTATTTCGCATGAAAATGAAGCTAGCTATCACAAATTGGACTTCCGACAATCCTGAAAGGAGTTTTAATTGGATACATTGGCTTTTTCTTGCAACCCGCATCAGAGAAAAAATCTAATGAGGAAACAATGAAATCGAAATTAAATGATAATTGTTCAATCTTCTATAGAAATTTTCATTTCTGAACAGCCGGACGGAATGCTTAGGAATTCTTTGAAAAACTACATGTATTAGCGTTCAAAGGTGTAAGTTTTCACGTTCGTTCAGCTGCAGGCAAAACAGCTGCAGTTTTATTAGCGCATTAATGCACAGCATTCCAAAATTCAATGTAAAAAGTAAGTGTCAGTGTATCTGCCACCTCTTTTGGTGTAAACTTCCACTTACTATCCTACTGCAACAATTTGAGGCCAACATTTCTCCAGTGAAAAATGTTGAATCATTTCTACCTGTTATTGCTGTAGCTGTTCTCCAGATCAATGCATTGGGCTAGAAATCGAGTTGAAAACTTACACCAAAATCAGTGGCAGTTCAGCTGCCACCAAATTTAGTATAACGTTACACTTACTTTTTACAGTGTTGGGATATAAGCAGACAGTGAAGCTCTAGATATTAACCCATATGTTAAAAATGCGGCGTCTGATCTGGGCCTCCACTGTTTGCTTACAGAATGGTATATAATAATTGAAATTTGAAAAAAAAAACACCAACAACCCTAAAATTGGAAATGTGCTCGTCCTACTAATATGGGTAGGCAAGTCCATTCGGCTTAAATGGGTTAAATGAAGTAGCGTGGAAAATATATGGGCCAACACAATGATATATTGACATTTATCGCATGTGCCTCCTTTAAATTCCAATTTTGAAGTATTCAGCTGGTTTGGAGGTCTAACGTTTTTTGGCCCGAGGCTTAATCTTTATCCATGCCTTGCGATGGCTTTGGCGCTTCTGTGTAGTTGCACAGGCGAGCCTGAGCCTTCGTAGTATCAAAAGCTCATGTCGTATATCTGTTCTATGAGGGCAGATAAAAAATCTTGTTTTCATGAAGAAAAATACTATGCATTGGTATTTCATTGGGCATATAACTATAACACAGTGGCTTAATTGTATCATGTTTTGAGAGGAATAAAATACTATCCTATTCTAAAAAGAAGTATCGGATAATATTTACATTTTCAATGCAAGCCTTTAATAAATCTTTAGAATTTTGCAACCGTTCTACACAAAATGTGATCGACAGCTGCCAAGCTCACTTGCCCATTCAATTATATCGAACATCGAATTCATTTTCCAGATGTCACACCCAGGGAGCGGAAGTGACCGGACAATTGCGAGTGTACGACAAATAACGGCACTTGCGATATTGTACATTGGACGGTTGGTCACTTGCGGTATTGATTATTCATTTACACCCTAAACAAACTTCTTTTTCTTACACGAAATAAAACAGCATATGCGTGTTTGGGGTATAGAAGGTAAGTTATATTTGTGAGATACTTTCTGGCTTGATTGAAATGCTATTTCAGTGTCCCTGTTTAGTAAATTTGAGTACTCTGATCACTTGTTTATCAACAACGGGTGATTGATTTTCGAATTTTCAGACATGAAATAAACGTGCATAAAAACGCAAATTCACTGTCATTAGGGGTTTAACTCTTCTAATATTAGTACCTTCAAAGAAAACACTAATAATTTTTGTCAAAACAAAACCAGAGTATGGCAAATGGCGAAAACATGACACACGTGGGAGCATGGCACCGTTCAGTCACTTGCTGTCGTTCGCTTACGGATTGTACATGACAACTGCGACTTTACTGAACGGTCACCTGTATACTGAGGGCTATAGAATTTTACTCATTTTATGCATACCAGTGCCAATATTTCACCTTTCCCTGTCAAGAAACGATTGTTCTATAATGCTGTCTGCATTTATCGACTGCTGCATCTATTCACCCACACTACAGGCTATTTTTGATCATATGAAACGAAACATTGATCCTCAAAGAGCAACTTAAATCTTATACGAAAATGTCATAAACTGACCCATATTTCATTTTTCCATATTTTATCGCCTGCTGCATATATTCACCCACAACACAGGCTTCTTTTGATCATATGAAATCAAACATTGATCCTTAAAGAGCAACTTAAATCGGATTCCAAAATGCCATAAGCTGACCCATATTTCATTCATTAAAATTAATATGAAGCACGATCCTGTACGAAATCCAGACTGATAGGCCATGGATATATATGGGTCTAATCCAACCCCTTCCCCACCCCTACCACACACACAGGAGGGGATTTTGCTGACTCTGATTTCCATGAAGTCCAATGTCTTGCATTTAAAAAAATGTTACCCTCTGACAAGTGCCCTGTAATATTGTAACATCCTATTACGTATGCACTTATGTTACATTTTGAATTACTACCCCATTTCTGGGAAATACGAGGGCTGTTCAAATATGAATGCAAGTAGCTTCATAACTTTCTTCACTCATATGCTACGACAAAATGGTAAACGTTTCTATAAAGGACTATATGTCACCTTTTAACTGGCACCAGATCTAAAGAAAAATACAGTATACTTATCGAGCTATAGCCCTTCGAATGAGGGTCACGCAAGTATACTAACAAACTCAATGCTTCGAACATATATCAGTGATATAGAAGAGCATATAATTCTTCGATAAATACGTGAAATTTTTAAGGAAGTATCCACATATTCTTATATAATGATTCTGTGAAAGTTGCGAAAATCCGACATGCTTTTGTTAAATTACAGCGAATCGTTTTCACTAAAGTCTCCTTATGTTTGGAAATAAATTGTAAACAAAACACCACTTTTCAGTTTTTTCTTAAACTTATCTCTAACAAAATGCACTAAACAATATTTAAACTAGTTTTAACTCAAAGACAGTATGTTGATCGCTCATACTGAGTTGTTGCTACAAGTTATGATGGATAGTGGGTAATTTTTAAACGCTGATAAGCATTTTTATTAAGTCAAAAATGCTTTATGTGAAGGGGTTATAGAATTTATACTTACTTTTTTTGTCCTAACATTGCGGCTTTATTCTAAATTTGTACGTAAACTTTAAGTTTGACCACTATAGACATTATTTACAATAAATTACTCACCTGGTCTTCAGGACTAGACAGGTTGAACATGTTTTAATTAATGTAAACACGTCATTAAGAAGCAGAAAAATGCTTGAAAAATGATATAAAACGTGATTACTCTGTAAATAGAGGACGGCGGGTTTTGAAAACTCCCTGATGACATATTTAGCATGTTTTCAGCAAAACGCAAAGAAAACGACACAGAGATGTTCATTATTACATCACCAGTAGATGACTCAAAATGACGTTTATCATAAAATTAATGACGTCACAAACATGCCTGTTTACTCGAGAATGAAACAGGATTATTTAAACTTTTTCCTTTAAGCGACTTAAGGATTGTTACTTAAACTTGCGTCTAAAATTTGGTGCCATTTTGTCTAAAACTTACAAAGATATGACACTATATCCGCACATGTACCAAAACGTGCATTGAAATTCGCTTCAGAAAAACTTCAGTATACAGGAATGCCCTTCATATAAGGGTCTGTAACTCGAAAAATGTAGTGAGTGCTGCTTTATGTTTGGTGCCATTCTAAAGGCGACAAATAGTTCTTTCCAGAAAGGTATGACGTTTTGTCGTAGCATATATGTGAAGAAAGTTATGAAGCTACTTGCATTCATATTTGAACAGCCCTCGTATTATAACTGTTGAATCTCCCGAAATGTTTATTACTGTTTCTTGGTCTAATATTTGATGCTGCTACAAAGACAATTTGGTAACCTAGCAAAAACTGAAAATACCAGCTCCCAGCCTTTTAGAATGTTTTTTTTTGCATTTAAAAATAGCTACCACTTCATAAATTTTCAATAATAACAAAGACATGTTTTTGCTAAAAAGCATAGAATAAAGTCGTGAGGCTTAAAACACACACAAATATAGTAAGCAATCATATTAATAGAGCGATTACCAGCAGTGTATTATAATAGTGTAGCATGCTTTTCTTGAAACCATAATGCAAATAGTAACGTATGTTACATAAAAATCTGCTTATGGGCACCCTCCTCCATTGCAGGGATATTTTATACACTATGAATTTCTAAAACTACATCAAATGTATATAAGAATATGAGGTGCAAAATGGCTCATGTTAGTTTCTGGCAGATTGGGGTTTACTGTGTTACAGCCATTTTAACTCTGTTACCCTGTAATAGTCTCAAATCCTATTATGCAAATAGAAGTCAGATCTAATTATTATTAATCATCATGCTCTCTTGAACGCATTGAACGCTAAATTCACCCAACAGTAACAGTATGCAGTAAAACCAGCTTCATCTATAATAGTACTGTTAGATATGTTGCTTAATTTCAAATATATTGATATTTAGTACAGAGATTTCACTAGATCGATGGCGTGTCAAAAGACCTCTGAAGCTTTGTCCATTATGGTCTTCTACAAACTCTTTATATAATCCACAAAAATATATGTTAGCTCTTCAGCAAATGCCCTGCAATATCAAAGTTTACTACGTTACCTTAAAATATTCGAGTTCTAAAGTAATATCAATTAGTTCTTATTTTTACATGTAGTTTTTAATTGAACACAAATGACTTGCAGTATAATTGCATCAAATAAAGACACATACTTAAACAGTTTTATGGGTAAAGAGAGGTGCTATCTCTGTCACAGCTTTCAGAGAGATGGCCCATCATATTTGACATGTTGGCAGGATGAGATTTGTTTCACATGAGACAAACTTAGTTATTTGTGGGGCCATTTAGTCTATCATATTATTTTGTTCCTTCTCCCTTCCTCTGTGAGGAGCCCTGACATAACTGAAATTTTGTTTACTGGGATATTAACCCTTAATTTAATCAATCAATTCAAATAAATATTACAGCAATCTTAATGCAACGTATCTTAGCATTTCATGCTAAAATTTTATTATCGATGACATTTTGACAAATATAGGACCATATCATATGTTTTATATCATTATATATGTTACCTTAAAATTGACAGAACATGGGAATTGTCTTTATTCAGCTGTTACTTGAATTCTATTATAATCACTTTTTTATAAATTTATAGCCTAATAACTTTGAACAAACCAATAAAAACGTGATGTTATTTAAAAAAAAAAGTTAAATAAAACCCATAATGTTTTGCAAAGATAAATGTGGATTGACAATGACTTTTGATATTGCTATAAAGTTCTATTAAGTACAAGCTAGTAGCTATATATATTTAGTACAAAATTGGCACCAAAATATTATTGAATATATTTTGGGTAACATATATAAGTTTGATGTTACATAATAATGTGACTTTTCTCTGATGGCTTACATACCTCATTCTGTGCCATATATATTGTAGTATTAGGCAAAAATCATAGTGACAAAAAAAGAGGGGGAGGGGACAGGTTCTATGGTCAATAACTTTTATCTTGGAAGCATTTTATGAGTCCATATCGTTTGCAATATAGAATTAGAAAGTGTATCAGCAGCTGTGAGGGCAGACGACAATTTAAATAAGGTTTATTCTTTCATAGAGATAGATTTGTTGTTGATATTAAGAACTGTCTCACTGATACACTGATATGGGTTTTATGTTTACATTTTTTTTTACAAAATATAAGAAAGCAATTAAGTAATTTTAAAATATTAAGGGTAAACTTTTTTTTAACTCATTCATAATTTGTTAGGCCTGATCCTGTTTATATTTTATCCTGAAACTGTTGTCTATTTTCACATCTGGTGCATATAATATATCCAATTGCACTTGATCATATGGAAGCTCACACTATGACTCCTGATTTGGCTGTTCCCAAATTACCATAAAGTAGCAGTCTGATCGTGTCCCATAATGTTTACACAAAACCATATAAATGCACATTGCATAAAGATGAAATTGCAACATTACGACCCAAAACAGCCAAACCATGCATATTTGTCTATATGGTTAGTTGCTTTATGTCCAGGGCATAATGCTGTGGACATTGAAGGATGGCTATATATCCTAATCACAATTTCCCCCCTTTGCAGCCTTACTTTAAGTATTTAAAGACTATAAGTATCCTCCAGGAATTGATAACTGTCCTGCTAAAATCAATAGTATCTAAAACAAAGGATAATGACCACCTCATTGAAAGGATGATAGTCAGGTTTGGAAATAAACAACACATAAGGTTGGACTGTACACACTGTCGATTTCACTTTAATACCAAGCAGGCAAAATGTATGCTTTGTCTCCTATCAGGGTGCATTATTAAAACAAACCAGTATTAAATGAATTCATGCTGAAACTGACCATAAACACTTTTTTGTTTTATATTTACTTCAAAGCATGTAGTATTAACGATGTCAAGACTATGTGTTGTTTGGAATACCAAATTTGTACCAAAGTATAGCATTAATGTGTTAATTATGGCAAGTGCCCGTTCAATAAAGACAGCCTAGATCACAAGCACCCGTTCAGTTTACTGTCAAGTGCCCGTTCAGATGATGAAAAAAGGTGACATGACAAGTCGTTGCATATTATTCCAGTTAACACTCTTTCCGCAACTTTTATTCAAGAATAAACATGATATGCTATTGTAGAAGGTAGAAAAATAAGAAGAATGCACAAACTTTATACAAAGTGATCACATTGAAATAAGCATCAATGGATTGATCAGTGTCATTATTTTCAAGAGAACGATGACAAATATCAGTTTTAATACTACCTTATTACAGGATAATTATCTGGGTACTTACGTGCGTATGAATAAAGACATAACAGATACACAAATGGTTGCAGTGTTGACATATTTATGCACCCTGTGTTTTCTTTTGAGAGCAAGTGACTGATCCTCCAATGTACAACGTCACAAGTGTCGTACTATGCCGTTCACTCGCAATTGTCCGGTCACTTCCGCTCCCTGGGTGTGGATGTGACTCTGGTGTTGTGATGGACAGCGAACCACACCTGAGTCGAACGTGCAAAACAAACTTCTTGTTTGCTCCATTGGCTGTCTGTGTTCACACTGGCTGTTCCGCTTTGCACTCCAAGAAAACGTTAATACGATTAAATATTAAATGCAAAATTGTTTTATCTCCTAAATTATAAATAATTTCTATATATTTCTTATTTATAATAAAATGTAAATATAAGCAATAAATTCATTTTTGGAAGGTTCATAGAATCATGAATATTTCGGGTCTCTTGCAAAGTCAAGAAGAAGATACCTTCGTACCTCCTGGAATGCTCTTACATGAAAGCACTTAAAGACTTCAAGAAAGTTCATTCAGAGAAAATAGGGTATATTCTTTTTATCAAGCTCAAACCCAATAATGTAAGAAAGCTCAGAATGTCTGAAAGAATAACTTGCTGCTGTGTAAAATGCGAAATTATTGGTCAATGCCTTAAACACAGAATATGTAAGGATAGTTGAAACAAAGGACTCAACATTTGACCTTACATTTTGCAGTTGCAAGACATTTCCAAAAACAGAATGTGTAGAAAGGAATTGCTCAAATTGTAGGATAGAAAAGCTGCGAAAATGTAATGCCCCCTTGATTAAGAAAGCTGAAGGGTAAGAAATCCATGTCTGTTAGTGAGGTGACAGTAGGTAAAGGAGAAGAAAATGTTTTAAAATCTGTGCAGCTTGTAACTGAAACTAAAACAATAATAGAAGCTGAAAGGAAGCTAGAGGAAGATGTAAGAAGTCTCAATGCTAATTTGTTTCCAGCTAAATGGCAATAACATGTTTGCACTGGCCTAGCAGACACTGCCTCCTAAGTCAGCGAGTCCTGTCTTGGATTTTGCTGAAAATTATACATGTTTGATGCAAAATGAGGCACAAAGTCACCATTGGGCCCTTGGACAAGTGACAATTCACCCTATTGTTGCATATAAACTCATCATAGATGTTGGGCAATTCACAAACATAGAGTCATTTGTCTTCATTTCAAACGATATTAAGTATGATGCTGCAGCAGTAGCAACATACTCTAACACATGCTTCAGTGACTTGCAGGAAAGGTTTGGCACAGATCTGTTTGTACTATTCACCGACTGTTGTGGCAGCAAATATTACGGGAAATGATTTTTTGTTGACATATCTCTAGCCACTGAAAATGTTGAAATAAATTATTTTGAGAGCTCAAATAGAAATTAAGCTGCCAATGGGGTGTCAGCTGTTGTAAAAGATGCAGCTACTAAAGTATTGTTAAACAATCAAGCTGTGATAAGAAATTCTGAAGAATTATATCAGTTTTGTCACGAAAAACTTGATAAAGTAGGTAATGGAGTATTTCAAAGTGAGGTTTCAAAGTACAACAAGTCCATCAGAAAGTTTATATATGTGGAGAAAGATGAAATTGACATTCAAAGAAAATGTGTGGACAGAATCAATGTTAATCCCATCCCAGGTACAATGAAAATACATTGCATTACAGGGGTAAGGCCATAAGAGATTAAAATGAGAAACTTGTCATGTTTCTGCACTACATGCTGGTCTGATAACAGTGAAGCCTGCAAAAACATCATCGTAGGGACATGGTAACAAGCTACACTTCGCAAGACAGGTATCCTTACACATTATTCAGAAAAGGCAACACATTTTTGCTTCGTTAGATTTTCTATGTTTCCATCAGGTCATACTTAAAAATGTTAGCTGTCACAGACTTATAAATAATAAAAATGTTTAAAAAGAGATTAAAAACAATTATTTCCATGAAATGACCGTAAAATATTTTGGTAGGTGGCATTATGAGTTAGTTGGTTGGGTAACAACAAAGTACTTTTTAAGAATGGCTGCAGCCATATTTCAGGCATTGTGGCATTATGAGTTAGTTGGTTGGGTAACAACAAAGTACTTTTTAAGGATGGCTGCAGCCATATTTCAGGCATTTTAAAGTGGTCTTTTTTACTATTATTTCAGTCAGTTATGCAAATGAGAAGAGAATCAAGGCACCTTGTAGCCCATAGCAAGTATTTAGTTAAGATCACAGGGACAATAAAACCATATGCTACAAGAAGGATCCTTGTAAGTCAGAGGTTGCGGTTTGGTTCCCAGCTTGACCATTCTGCCTGATTAGATTTGAAGCTTTGACTCTCATCTTAATACATGAGGTTTGCGCTGTTGATGGGATATTAAACACAAAGGCAAACACATAACAAACAGAAAGGCAAAACCTTCCTTCAAGAATCATGACAAAAAATGGAACTTTCAGCCAGTGGACTGACCCACCCATTAGACAAAATTTTCCTTAACTTTAAGTTGCCAATAAAACCTCAGATGATTCTGAAAAAAGGTAGTCAAGAGGATAAAAATGAAGAAAATCACCCCATAATGCGATGATATAGATACTAAAAATAGGTTTATCCTTTTTATATCTTGACTATAACCCGAGACTTAACCCTAAGCATGTTGGTACCTAAAGAAAGCCAAATTAAATAGTTTAAAATTGCTTTATGTTGGGGATGGTCTAAATTAATTAGCATGCACTTTAGTTCTTATTTGCTTGTACCTTTTGTTATGCTTGCACAACTAATATTCTAGAACATTAATTTATGACTGACATAGTTTGCAAATTCATTCTTTCTTAACACCATTGCATGCTGCACATTTCTGCTTTCATAATCTTTTTGTATAATGCATGTTCTTTCTGCTTCCTTAATATTAATGCCAGCTCATGGTTTGTTTGTTTGTTTGGTGCTTAACGACGCTTCAACCCTTGTGGGTCATTAGCGTCAGACGGTATTAAAGTAATCGTGATAAAAAATAAATAAAATGACTGAAATGATGATGGTGAGTTTGTATGATGATATTGAGTTGCAATACAATTGTTGACAGGGGGGACGACAGTTTCACAGAGTTATTCAGATAACTGTACAAGTTCTTTAACTGAACAGAATACAACATTAAAGAATCTGTATTATGGTCTGATACAAATGTAAAACAAAACATGATTTTAAAAATAGCGATTAGATTTTGTTAAAAAGATTTATTTGTCTCAAAAATGTCACTCACACATGGTGTTGGGGCTTTAAGTATAAATTTTGCTGTCGCTCAAAGTCTAGAGTATTTCCATCAATATGAGCAAAGGATCCATTAAAATGTTTGCACAGAGAGTAGCAGCCAAAGGCTGTTGTATAAAAGGAGATACACCAAGTGACGGAAACTGTTGTTTTGGGGCTCTTAGTGTCCAGCTGGATAATGATAGCTAGAGAAAAGATTACCCATACAGAGTTCAGGAAGACTGCTACAAACTATCTCTTGGAGATGCCAGAGGTATGCCTAACTTTACTGTATATTTTATAATTATACATCTTTATGCGTTCGAGCCACACTGGGGGCACTGTGTTGTGTCATTGCAATACATTATCTCAGCTTAGTACTGGTTAAGCCCAGGAAGACCCTCCCCTACATGACTGAAAATTGTTGACTGCGATGTAAAGAATCAAACCAAACGAACAATGCATATATGTGGTGGTCATTTAAGGGTAGTATATTGATGAACCAGCAGCATTTCAAATGTTTATCTTATTTTATTAAAGTCAAAGACATAACTCAGACACTAAGAAAGTTGAAACTTGTTTCATTATTGTATGAAACACATTGTATTTTACAAGTACTGCTTTCATTTCTGCTCTTCTTATCACAAGACAAGTACAAAAAGATTATAACAAAATCAGCCAGAAGCAGTTTCTTATAATATAGGGGAGATTCTTATCTTTACTGATCCTCCACATGTCTATCTTTATTGTTGCTGTTGTTTGTGCATTAATGCTTCATTGTGTATCATTTCAGATACTGGATACTGATGGAGAGGACATGCAGCTGTCATTTGAGCCGTGACATGTGATTTCCAACAATGTCGTATTTTGACATGTGTAGACTCAGAAGAGCCTATGCAGCCTACTTTTTAGCTTAGAAACTCCAAACGATGTTCAGTCAGTAGCTTAACAGTCATAGAATATTCAAGCGAGTTGCAAAGGCTCTGATCAGAATGCTTGTACGCGCAGGCTGATCTGAGGTCTGATGGTCGCACATACCACATTAATGGAAATCTCGTGTCGCGGCTCAATTTTATGGTCGATAAAGGCGACAGCACATATACATGGCCCACCATATAAGATTAATAGTCGCAGACAAAATCTTCTGTTGTTAGACCACTTCCTGATCCTGTTCTATAAAAGAAGAGCACTAATGATCGCCATTTTTTGTTATCTTGAACTGTGCATTAGATTGCCAAATATTGTAGTGGCAGTGAACAAAATGTATTGAACTTTTTTGGTTTTAATGTTTGCTGGCTATTGTTTGTTAGTAGCGGAACTAGGGTTGGTATTTGGTAATAATTAGTGGAAACGTTTTTTGTTGGTTCTCCATAAAAAGTTGTTGGTAAAAGCACTCCAAACGAGCACTCGCAATATAAAGTTTTATGGAGAAATAAGAAAACATCAGTTGACTATTGCAAAATACCTACCTTATTACAGCTACTGAGTTATGTTACTAATCATTTTCGGAAAAAGTGCTAGTGTTTTAAATGGCTTTTATGAGTGGTTGGTCAACTCCATGTTATTTGTTTTTGATATTGTGAATATTTACTATTTTTTCATTGATCTAATGTGAATTATTTGTATTCAGTAGAGGACATTTTTTGGGGACATATTATTTCAGTAATTTAGTTTGAACTTTAAACTCGTGTTGAATTGCAATTCAATTTTTTATGATCACATCGCTTCTTATAGTCAAGTTAATTGATTAGAATCTAGTTTATTATCTTACTTAATTTTAAAAAAAATTTGGTACAAGCTGTCATATATTTACAATACACTGATAGTTTTCTTCCCATTGTAACAATTTTGTTGAAGAGATTGCAAGTTTAGTCTCTTAAAATGTTCCAAGTTAGTTTCTATTGGATTTGAAAAGAAAAAGAAATTGTTTATTTGCAAATGATAATGACTCCTCAGAAGTTAAAAATATTGTCCCAAAAATGTGTCCCCTCAAAGTAGGTTAATTTACTCAGCTGTATAGAAAAAAAGCGTCCTATCCACCTCTAAAGTGCATTTTTACATCCATATATGGTATGGAAATACACAAGCATTGCTTTTTAGCAATAAGCTTAAGAACAGTATATTCTATTCCTGCAGTAATTGAAGTCATAACTAATAGTAACTGACTTCAGCTGGAAGACAAGCTATTTCAATGATCTATTTTAACAAAGTTTGCTGTATTTTTACAGTTTTGATTCAGATTTGAAGATAAAGTATTTCCCCCCTTAACCCTGTGTATTTGTTGTCTCAATAGATATCCATAATCTATGTCCTCTACAGAACATTGTTCTGTATTGTTCTGTAGAGTAGAGGACACATATTTGGGACATTGTCCTAAGCAAAAATCACTGCATCGATAAGTATGAAACTTTTTGAGTATGATGAAGCCACCAGAGTATGCATTTGTCTTAAACAAAGACCTACTATGCCTATGTCTGAAACTACAGTGAATAATAGGAAGGTAAATCCAATTTTAAAGACAGACCCAAAAGTGATAATTGTTATGTAGAAAGAGTATTACAAAATGGAAGGTTTTGGGTGCTGCAAGTCACTAACACTACCCCATTTTACCTATATGCTAATTTTTCTCAAGCAGAAATCCATTACAAGTTGTTTGGCAGCCTTAAATTTTTTAAAACTATTGTTTAAAAACACAACAACTACTTTTGACTTTAAACCATGATATTTTTGTGAAATAGTAGTATTTACCAGTAAAGATCTTTTCCCATACAATTTATTGTATTTAGAGTTGAATATAGCATGGGGAAGTCCTCTGGGAGGGTACTTTTTTCAAAGAACCTGTAAGACTGTTTTTTCTAATTTATAATTAGAAAGTGCCCTTGAGGCCAATATTTCTCCAGTGACAAATGGTAAACATTTCTACCTGTTATTGTTTGTAGTTATTCTCCTAATCACTACAATCGAACAGAACATAACTTTTAACTCAGTTGAAAGGTTATACAAAGATCCGTGGCAGTGCTGCTGCCACCATATCTGGTGTAAAGTTACACTTTGGGCCTCGACGCGACAAAACCTGTCTTCGGGGTTTCCGACAAAGCGAGTTTCAAACCAATCTCCTCAGCTACAAAGACTAGCTAGAAAATTCAAATTTCACCTGTAGCAAGTTTACATATGATACTTCCCAAAATAGCAAATAACAAAGGCGCGGATCAGACTGCGCGGATGCGCAGGCTGGTCTGCGCAAGTGTTGTTCGCAAACCCCCGAAGACAGGTTTTCTTGCGTCGAGGCAGATTTTTCTAGACACGATGAAAGGCCAACATATTGCAGCGATCATGGCTTTGATAGCTGCTTTGACTCACGGTCTGCAAAATCCCATGTACTCGCTCATATATGGGCCAGTGCACGAGGTTTCGGTATTAAACCCACCCTTTACTTCATGAACATTCATGCTAAGCTCCACCCATTATGAATAATTGTGTTAATAAACTTTCACGTTTGTACATAGAACAAAGAAATTGCTTGTCAGGTCCACTAGTGTAGGATCATATCTAATCAAATTTCCATAAGCAAACATAGTAGACCCTGATCAGGCAGCTCTTGTAAGAGCTGCCTGATCTGGGTCTGCTCTGTTTGGAAAAGTGGTAAAATGCGTCTCTATGAGGTAAAGGGTTAATGCACTGGTGGGCACTTAATATATTAAAGTGAAGTATAGATGTAATTGCAGACTCAGCTCTAGTTTCGATGCATACGTGAGCAGGGGAATTTATCCGAGGCATTTGCACATATATGATTAGCATCGAAATCCCGTGTTCTGGCTCATATTGTTCAAATTAAAAACAAAGGTGAGTATGATCAGGAAATATCACACTGCAGACCAACCCACGGCACCGTGAGGAAGAGCCACAGAACACTAACAGTCACAAAACATCAGGAATAAAACAAAGCAAAGCAACCAGCTCTCTCTTCGCAAAACTAGAAAGGACACAAAGTAATGCATAACAAAACAAAAGTCCAACACAGAACCACAACGATCAATGTGAGGTAACAACTTACTAGCATTTTCCTGTGTTGCTTTATATCTTCATGAACCAAACTACTTTTGATATCCTGTATATATGATGTAATACAATTAAATCCATGTATATATGTAAAGCTCTATGACACTTGGTTTGCTCATGTTAATTACCTTCCAATTGTTTATAAAAATGAAGTGCAGGAAAAAAAGAAGTCAAATTTTTAAAATAAAATTTCAAAATTACGAGATAACAAGCGAGAATTTCGAGATGACATCTCGAATTTTTCGCATGTCATCTCGTAATTTTGAATTTACTAGAATGTTTGACTGTTCACTTCATTTTGGCATTTAACTAGAACTTCTGGCTTGTCATCTAATAAAACTAGAAATGTCGACTTGTCCCTCCACACTATGACGTTTTATCTAGAATTAAGATTTTTCATGATGCAACTAGAAACATTAACTTGTCATCTAATAGTTTTGACTGTTTAACTAGAAAGTTTGACATCTAAATACCTAGAAAGGATAATAACAGTTAAATTAACACATTTACAGGACTAAAAAATTACAAAGATGGCGACCAATTTTTAGATGAAAAGTCATACTTTATAGCAAGAAGTTTTAACTTTTCATCTAAAGATATGCCAACATCTTTATATATTTTTGTCCTGTAAAATATTAATGTGTTAATTCAACTGTTATAATGACGTTACATGAGAGCCTTTCCGAGAAGTTGATGGCGGCAAATTTTTAGATGAAAAGTTAAAAATCCTAGAAGCAAGAATTTTTTGACTACACATCTGAACATTTGTTACCGTCTTTGTATTTTATTGTCCCTGTAAAATATTAATGTACTAATTTAGCTGTTATAAATAGAACCAATGGTCACTCAATGTTAAATCAAGCTACTCTCTCTACAAACTCAGATAATCAGTATGGGCTTTGAAAACTGTTGGCGCAAAGTTTATCTTGCTTATTTAGATGAAGAAACAATAGACGTGTTTGTTTATGTAACAATGTGCCATTCTGCTTAGGAGTGGCCATTTTTCAGATAGACTGGTAAAACAAGGCACCAGTATCTTGGCGAATTTCACAAAATGACTGAACCTTATTGTATGAACGTATGTGCTGCCAAATTGGTACTCAGGTAAGAATAAGGACAGAAGGAATGTGTTGTTGTTAGAGAGCAGTATAAAAAAACATACAAAAAACAAACAAAAACTCACACACCTACACACAACAAAATGATTATCTGGGGCTTTGACAATGGCCAGAGTCCTCAGTTCAAACCTTTATATACTTATGGATGCTTCTATCTGATTTGATACACTGAGCCTGTGGTTGTTTTCTTGCAGAACAGAACATAACTTTATTTACATAAAACTCAGGTCACTCACAGGTAGTGTAAGAGCATACAGTACAGGAAGAGCATATACACGAAATACATGAACACAAAAAACATGCACTATTGAACATAATATACAGAAATATAATGTGAGCAAAATCAACCACCAAAGAACCCCCATAAAATTTGCAATACCAGGTTACACTGATTCGCGAAACATAATGACGGGCATTAAAACGCAACACAAGCAACTTTAGAAGAATAAAAAATGATCATTTTGATTGCATGGTTGTAAGTAACACATAAAAACTTGCCCAGTTAAAATGAATCTAAAGTATTCAAAATGTATTTTTTTGAGATAGAGATCAACTGTTTCATGTGACAAAATGTTATTAGTGAAAGATTCGCTTTTTCCTGAAGAAGCATCAAATATATGTCATGGATTTTGTTAGTCATCGCGGACCCTTTCTTATATTGATTTGCACCCTATCTTCTGAACCAGTGGGTGAATTTTGACCAAACTTGCATATATACATTGTTGAGAGGGGAATTAGTCGATTATAATTTGGTGACCTTAACCTTATTTTCAAGGTCACACAAGCACTTTGAAATGTCAAATATCTTGAGGTGTCGCATGTTATCTCTTGACCCAAATAATGGATTCTGGCCAAACTGTATATATTGTATCATTGTGACACAGTGCAGAGTTGATTAGATTTTGGTGAAACTTGATTAATTTTCAAGGTTACCATCCTATAAAGACTGTAAAAATCAGCATATCCGCACTCTTCCTTCTGAGCCCGTGTGTGAATTTAGACCTCACGTACATATTTACATTGTTGGGAAGGGGAAATAGTTGATTAGGGTATGGTGACCTTAACTTTATTTTCAAGGTCACGCCAACACTTTAAAACGTCAAATTTGGACCAGATTGGGTTTTCTGCACTATCTAAAAAGTTATGTTTTGTCTGAAAATAACTACATCAATAACAGACAGATGTATCACTGGAGATATGTTGGTCTCAAGTTATTTCAGTAGGGAAGTAAGTATAAGTGTAGATGTATAGTGAAAAGAGATGGAAGATCAGCTGTCACCTCTTTTAGTACCAACCAACACTTGCTTTTTACAGTGTATCTTTTTTTAAATTTTCCTCACTGGCTAATAGAAGGGCACCCATATTCGTCACCAGATACAATGTTTGCAAATCGCCTTTTGTTGAACTTGAAATAAGAGAGGAATTGTTTGGTCGCCTGCACGCCTTCTACATAGTCCAGATGTTCTAATAAAATTAACTGCCATAATTGTACAAAAATAGTAAGTGAGTATGATCAGGAAATACCACAATCACAAACTGCAGACAACCCCGTGGCACCGCGAGGAAGAACCGCTCAACCATCACGAGACACCAGGAGGACAAATTAAGCAACGCAATCAGCTCTCTCTTCCCCATCAAGATGATTGCAATACTAGAATGGACATAAAGTAACGTACAGCAAAACGTAGAACAATTACAGACTCCCACAATGGGAGTAACAATAAACAAAAGTCAACAACAACTGAACCACCGCCTTAGAACGGACAGCAGCCTAAGCCACCGGGGGGCTTAAATGCATTTTACTGGTACCAAATCTTCGCCCTAGTAACCTGTGCAAAAAATGTGCATTTCGCTTGGTTGTTCACGTTTAAATAGACGATTTAGAGTGATTCCCAAATTTAATTAGAACTATGTGAAAGTTTTACGTAAAAAAGCGTTATCAGGACCTTCCTGATGGAATTGTCTAGTGCATGTTGTAGAATCATTCTTATTGCTAATTCTCATTTGTGGAAATCAGAAGCATTCATGTATTATTATTTCATTTTGTTTGTTTTGAAATAAGCTATGAGCGACAACTCGATTTTTTGATACGATTTCTTTGAAACATAGTAGTTTCACTTCGCACACTCGGTCGACCACGTTTAATGGTGCCCGCATATACACACGTTCAACCTTTTTTAAGTATGTGTCTGGGTCAGGGTTCAAACTCAAGACCGTCTTTTGCAGTCCATAGAAGTCAAATTACTTAAATTCAAGTAGGCGAGCCTGATAACTACAGTTTTTTACGTTCTTGACTTGATGCTTTGGCTGTTTGTCGGGCCCACCGTGGTTTACCTGTTTGATTTCTTTTGCTCCGGTATTCAGTTTAATTTACGGTTGAGTCCTTATCCTTGCTTTATCTCCTTGATGTATCTTGATTTATATGTTTTAGGAGATGATGCATTGATGAGTTAGGGGTCTTTCATGCAAACCAAATATCTATGTGTCTTGATCCACATCTGAATTAAGGGTGAGGTTAGCGCCGTTAAACCGGTTTAAGCCCTCCAGTAAAATATTTTACTGACCGTTCCAAGGCGGTACTTCTTTTGTGGATCTTTTATGTTTTTGTTCTGTCTTGTGTTTGCTATGTTTTGTGCGCGTCTGTTTATATGTGCTTTGTGGTCACCTGCTGGGAAAGGGCTGACCTCTTGGCTCTCGTTTGTGGTGTCTTCTGTGAGTTTGTCACTTTCCCATTGGTATCCTGGGTCAGGTGTGGTACTTGATTGTATCGATTCCTGATCTTTGCACCATTACTTACTCTTTTTTTTTTTGAATAATATATTTTGGTTACTTCCTTCTTCGGTTAAGTCTTGACAGTATCACATGTGCCTACGTGTAAATAGGATATAAACAAACAGTGAAACCCTAATGAAATGTTGCAAAATGCGGCAGCTCACCCATCCTCGGTTACCCAGGCGTGACCCATATCGTACCCACTGCATTCATCACACGAATGCAGTGGGTACGGAATGGGTCAGGCCTGGGTTACCGAGGATACATCTCACCAGGGTATTCACTACTTGCTATCATAAAATTCATGCGACATAATTTAGAAAGTTCTTCCTAAACCCATTTAACGAATAATAGGCCATTCCAACTTGCTAAAGTTTTGATCCGTATTAATAGCCTAAGGTTATTCACATGGGTGAAAGTTTCAGGATTATTCCTGAATTCAGGATTTTGCGGCTGAAAGTCAGGCTCAAAATGCTGAATTTAGCAGATTATAATAACATTTCTCATCTACGTTCACTTTCTCTTGTGACAATTGACCATTTAAACTGAAAATTGTTGATATTTGTAAGGCATAATGCAAGTTTTGAGAAATGAATTTCTAAAGTTCAGGATTTTTGAAATTTTGAACTTTCACCCATGTATTCAACAGCAACTCTTTGACGTCTAGCGGTCTGCTCAGGATAACTTCAGTTTGGACCCAGTTGGCTTCCATCAATTTCTGCCAAAATTTAAAAAAGTCGTTTTCCTCCATATATAGTATTAAATAATAGTTTCAGATAGACAAATGTTGAGCGTAAAAACTGTGAAACTCTTCTTTACCATCAGTTTTAAACATAACTTTTTAGTACCTACAACATATGTTTTTATTGAGAAATAAGAAAAGTAATTTTTAATTACACACTCCTATCTATTGACCTGTCCTTTCTGTAGATATAATATAGTTATTTCATGCCTGTTTGTAGTATAGTCAAAAATATTACCCCGAGGTGCTTCGGCCTCGTGCAATAGGGCATCAGGTCGTCCACGGTACCGAGGGGTAATAGTTTGACTATACTACAAACAGGCATGACATAACTATTTTATTACCAAACCCATTTGATGAAATACTTAGCAGCGTTTCTTGCATGGAGTTGCTGTAGACGATGCGGTTTGTTGCAAAACAGAAAATTTCACCAACTCTGCTCAATTTTGGTCTCAAAATGTCCCGCTCGTTCTAACTAAGAAAACGAGTACCCACACTTTGTGTTTCTGACCATAAACAACGGAGTTGTTGCCAAACCATGCCTTATTTTCACCATTGTTGCATAATGTCTCCTTTCATAAATGAACCATACGCACATCGTTGTTGCGCATGTCGATAAGCGCCTGTGTGTTTTTAACAGGGAACCGTGTAACCAGGCCATGGTAAAGTGCCAGTCTATAGTCAAATTTATTGACCGGTGGAATAGTTCAGTGACTCATGACATAGCAAAAAATAGACAATTACTCCGTATATAGACGGTTGGGTTATAAACGTAATAACGTAACACAGAAATCACTTTGATTGTACAGACGTGTATGGAGAATATACAACTGGCTTCTTCTTTGGTGCTGGAGCATTCCATCCAGGACGCAAGCTTGTGTCAATAGGCTTTTTCACAATCACTTTTCGTTTCTTTTTAGTAAACGCATTTACAACTTGGGCGAACTGAACTTGTGACGGACTAGAAATGGTTGGTACTTCATATTTACTGTTCTTAGTTTCCTCGACCTGTTCACACTCAAGACTAGAATGCGAGCTGCTATAAACAGCTAGAATTGGAAGTTTCACATCATATACAGTCTTAGATATTTCATCTCTATCTGGATTTGTTTTAACTGTTTTCCTACGCCATCGATGGTGTACGATCACAATCAGACCTGATACAAAACCCATAAGGACTAGAGCGCTAGCAAGTTTCAAAGACAACTTGACAGTCGGATCTACTGAAGGCGTGTCGTCCATTAAAGGGTCTGCTGGAGCCAACACTTCAATCGAAAGAACCGCTACCTTCTTCTTTTGCTGTGCGGAATCTTCTATTGCCTGTTACAAAAGTAATATACAGTAAAATCTGTCTTAAGCGGCCACTCTAAAATAGAAAAAAACAAAGGTCTTAAAGACTAATGGTAGCTTAATGAAGGTTCAAAGTATTGCAGAATGCTCTCTTGGAGCATTCTGCAATACTTTTGACCTTCATTACGCGATAATTGGTCTTGAAAACCGATTTTTGGGTCTTTTTTGAGTAGCCACTTAAGACATTTTTCACTGTGGATCAACTTTAACTCACTTAAGCCTTACGTCCTTTTAATAGGATATTGGCAAACAGTGAAGAACCAGATTAGAGAGTGGCGTCTGATCAGTTTATCCCCTGTTTGCGTACAAAATGTGCTTTTATAATTTGAATGAGATTACAAACTACTACCAACAACCCTTAAATTCCAATTGATTCTTCCAAATGATAATGGTGAGAAATTCCATCAGGCATAAATTAAACATGATGAATATTCTAATTTAATGTACGCTAGCGTTTTCTCTTAAATATGGATGAAAGCGAGAAAGGTGTAGGTTTTTTATTTAAATCATTTCATGCAGTTGTATTCCTTTAAATTCTTTTCGAGCCTGACTTCCAACAATGTGGTATTTTGACAAGTGTAGACTCAGACGAGCATGTGCAGCCTCCTTTTAAGCTTAGAAAACTCCAAATGATGTTAAGCCAGTAGCTTAACACTCTTGAATAATCAAGAGACTAGCAAAGGCTCTGATCAGACTGCAAGTATGCGCAGGCTGGTCTGAGGCTTTGCTGGTCGCACATACCACATTGTCGCGGCTCAATTATAGTTTTATATCATCTTTGCAGGAGCCCCATATCAAAAGAAAACGGCTAGTATATGACAAAGCTAACTGGGCATTCGAAACAATACATGCAGCTGAGTAGGAGTGGGAGGGCAGCAACAGAGCATGCTACAACAGAAACAACTTTTAGAGACAGGTCACTGGGGATGTGGACATAAGTGCTAATTTCGTTACCATCTTCGCACGTGGAGAGGGAGAAAAACTTGTGGGCCATATAACACATATGGTTGAATCCGTTATGGATATAACAAGTCCCGCATTCAGAACATGGCAAAATACTATGCAGTGCCTTTGGGGAAAACTGTTAACTGAGCAACAACTTGTTCTAAGGGTTGATCAAGAGTTGACCCAATCTCAAAATTGTGAAACCACAGAGCATTTAATTGTCAAGACAAACACAAGGCACTTGCCAGTGTATTGATAAGTAATGTGCTAAATGATAAACCACAGAATATATACATGTGCATGGAAGATGTCTGTCTGTCCAGGGTCTGCCAGAGAAATGTCGAGGAGTGGATGGTCAAACTCGCAGGTACTTCTTAACTATCTCACAAAGCACTTTGCAAGTACGTGAAAATGACATCAAAACTAGCGAATGAGTGTCAATACTGTATGATGGACAAACGTCACACAAATCTCTATCATTCGCTGACAGGATCAAGAAGAAAACTGGTATTGCCACATTACACTCTAGTCATGTAAAACGTCCCCTGGATGTTGATGTTTTGGGTAGGGATGGGTATAGCCAAAAAAATCGTTTCGCGATATATCACAATACGGGACCAGTGTATCGCAATACGTATCACAAGATTAACTTAAAAGTGAGAATGGTCCCTCTGTGTTTTCAACTAAAATAAGCACAAATATATTGTGAATAACTCTCAGGCCACAAGCTAGAGGGTATTTGAAAGAAATATATGTAGTCCCCCTTAACTGGCTCACTTCTCCCTATTCAAATAAGAGAGCAGTTTAAATATATAGTTTATTTATGCATATGCCATGAATTAACTGCTATAGCTTGATCCCTGAATTAACTGTAAAAATTGTTTGTAAACTTTTGCCAAAGTGGTATACTTAGTAATTTAACAGCCAGATTAGTTATTACTTCTGTAAATGTGAAAGATTTTTAACGCCTTACGCATGTATTTGCTTTTCTGTTGCCAAGGGTGGAATAACTACACAAAAAGCCTTCACTTATGCAGAATGTACACTTAATAATCCACTATCAGCTAATGCATAGTTAAAATATACTTTCAGTCACCAGTCAAGTGGTTTGAAAGAACATTAAGATCATTTTAGCAACCATGTGGCCTTCAATGCTATGACAAATCCAACAACATATGGTTACTATAAATAGACTTGTAAATATCGCGATACGGCCAAACTGTATCACGATACGTATCACAGATATAAAATATCGCGATATACCTGTATCGTGATAATACCTGCCAGCCCTTGTCTTTGGTCCATTAAAGTCTATCTATTACACAGAATGTCAACACTACCTCAAGGGGCATCGGGGAATTAATATTTCGTTCAAAGTACTAGATAGCAGCGCTGATCTCAATACCATTCCTCAAATCTGTTTCCACAATGATATCTGCATTCCGGCAGACGAGTACAACAAAGCCATCACATATGCGCATCATCTGTAGAAATGCGGAGTCCAGTAGACGTGAAACAGTACGCTAGATCATGTTACTATTATAATAATGTGTATGTATTATAATCTGTATTGGTTGTACCAAATCATTACATCTTAAACTAAACCCAATGAATGATTAAATGTGGGAATGACTTTCTAAGACAGTTTTATCCATTGCAAGCATCATTATTCAGACATTAGTACACTTGACTCAAAAAGTAAGTGAGTATGATAAGGAAATGCCACAATCACACACTGAAGTTGACTGGTATAAAAGTAAGTAAGGGTGCAAAGATCAGGAATCGATACAATCAAGTACCACACCTGACCCAGGATACCAATGGGAAAGTGACAAACTCACAGTAGACACCACAAACGAGAGCCAAGAGGTCAGCCCTTTCCCAGCAGGTGATCACAAAGCACATATAAACAGACGCGCACAAAGACATGGCAAACACAAGACAGAACAAAAACATAAAAGATCCACAAAAGAAGTACTGCCTTGGAACGGTCAGTAAAATATTTTACAGGAGGGCTTAAACCGGTTAAACGGCGCCAACCTCACCCTTAATTCAGATGTGGATCAAGACACATAGATATTTGGTTTGCATGAAAGACCCCTAACTTATCAATGCATCATCTCCTAAAACATATAAATCAAGACATAACAAGGAGATAAAGCAAGGATAAGGACTCAACAGTAAATTAAACTGAATACCGGAGCAAAAGAAATCCAAGCCAGTTTATATTGCTGCATTTAAAGTCATCAAAACTACACAAAAAATCAATCGTTTTCCAAGTTTGTTGTTTACCAACTCAATATTTCATCAAAGAAACAAACCAAATTAAAACATTTGTGATGTAATAATAAAGGTTCATAAAATGAACACGTTGACAGGCAGTATAACCACAAGTTAATTCATGCTACGTTTGAAACAAGGCAAAGCATCTGACATCAACCGAATGATCAAAGCATGATGCCAAGACACAGAAGAAATTTATCGAAAACAAGGTAAATTAATCAAAATTAAATCCCATAACAAAGTATTTTAGTCAAAAGAGTAAATCACAAAAAATGAAATAAAACGAAGCACATGTCTCTAACACCTAAGGCATCAACCAATCTGTCAAAACTGTATTAAACCCTTTGGATCAGTGTCAGCATGCTATATTCACTTAAAATATATTTTAACTGCACAATCTCTATTTTCACATTTTAACACAATCCAAGAGTTAAGGGGTGTATAAGCTTAAAGTTTGCTTGCATATTATTTTACACTTCATTCCATTCAATTTGATATGCAACATAATCACTTTCAGAAAACATTTTGACCTCTTGATCCCAATCATGGGGCCAAGGTTGTGTGAAGGTACAAACGATTGGCTTGCATATTGTTCCAGTCTTCATTCCATTAATTTGATATGTAACATGGCCATATTTTGAAAAATAGAGTCAAAAGATAAAAGACAGTCATTCCTTCATGTTAAATATCCATTTTGCACCAAAATGATATTATATTTAAAAGAAGCCCTCATCTACTTGCAGAATACAAAATATAAGCGTTCGAAGTCAAGGTTAATTATTTATTTATTCAAATCAAAATGTTTAATAAGATGAAAGGCCACAACTCTGTTGAATGCTAGCGAGATCTGCTCATCTACAAGCCCAAACCACTCACCCCCAATGTCACTGATTTTGCAATGTTTGAAGAAAATCCGTGAAGAAACTACTCAAGATGAAAGTGGAGATGGACAGACAGACACAGGGAAGGCGACCAGTATAACAATGCACTGTAACTCAAGTGTGACGGGTTATAAAATAGTTAGTAAATGGCTCTAAAGTTAAACAAATCAAATCAATATTCGAGAAATATATGCCTGATAGCGAAAAGTGAGTATGACCAGGCCTCGAGGTTATACAACTTGAATTCATTCTCCAAATAAAGCGCAATGATTCGCTGCTTGCGGACACGTGTCCGCAAGCAGCCAATCATTGCACTTTACGTGTCCTCAAGCAGCCAATCATTGCGCTTTAATTTTGAGCCTGTACTCAAGTTTTATAACCTTGAGGCCAGGACAATCACAGACCAATTGGTCAGTTTTCACAGGCGGTATCAAGGTTTACTTACTTGGATGAAGATTACATACTTCCTTGGGTCACTTGCATTCATTCCTCTAGTTTTATTGACAGCACCATCCAAGGTACTCACTTGAAAATAGGCATCATAGTTTTCTGGTTCCGCTGAAGTGATGATAAATAATATGAAACTACAACATGCTCTTTTGGACAGGATATACTGAACCACACTTCTAATGCAAAATCAAACTGAACCTTAAATATAACATATATTGTTTCATCCATTGTAACGCAATTTTAGCAAAAAATAAAACAGTTATTTGTGAAGATGAAAGTAGAACTTCATCAGTCAATCATTCTCTTTTAATCATAATCTGATTGGGTGAATTTTTGCCATAACCCATGAACGGTACAATGATTTCGGCTAGATCCGTATATTAATTAAAGTTACATTCCTGGTATATTTATAAGATTCGGTGATTATGAGGAGTTAAAGTTTAACGACGCATCATTTTGGGTCAGGTTAGCGTCATCAAGGTTAAGATAAAAAGACATTTATGACAGTTAAAAATAAAATAAATTAGCTAAAATGAACAGTTTCACATGACAATTATATAAAAATCATATGAAAAACAGAGATCACAGAAATAAAAAGAACCTACAACGTGATCTTTTGGACAATATATTTATAAGATTTGGTGATGATGATGAGTTAAAGTTTAACGACGCATCAACCCGTTTGCGTCATTAGCGTCATCGAGGTTAAGATATAGAGACATTTATGTAAGTTAAAAATGCAATAAATTAGCCAAAATGAACAGTTTCACATGATAATGATATAGGTTAATGATAGACATTTATTGGCAATATAATTGTTGACAAATAAGACGATGTACAATATCTGACAACTACAAAGGGCTAATCAGATGGCCATACATGTTCTTCGCCTGGAAAAGAGGAAAATGATGATATTTGGCTCTAGTTTGTAGAGACAAATTGTAGGTATTCTAATGGATACTAATTGTGCTCCTTTTGTTGCAGATGTTATTTTGCTTTGTCATGAGAGAGACGTCATATTATCTTTTTCTGACAATACTCTAGCTGATGTTATTGATGCACCGGATTCTACTTCAAGATATCTAGATGGAATCCTTAATATTGTTGATCTCTCCCTTTTTTGGGAGGGGGGTCAAGTAAAAATAAGTACACAGATACAAATGTGGTGACATTGAGCTATCAAAGCCATTGTTTGACCTATCACCTTATTTAAGACAATATTGACTTGTGATAGGAGATTGAAATCAACCAAACTGTTATGGATATAGTATAGGGAATTATGACGGTGTGGTTATATTAGGAATTGGTGACCTTCATCCAAACCTTATGTCAAATATATGTCAAAATGTTATAGTATGAATAAATTATCAAGTTATCTTTTGATTGGGTTGAAACTCAGTGTGAATACGTATTGCATGACCATTTTAGGCTGGCTTAGATGTTGAAGGAAGTTGGGCATGTATATCTTCAATTTGCCAGTTATTTTTACCATTTCTGTTGGTGAAACATTATGTGCTAAATCTAAGAAATACATTTTTGTATCTAATATTATCTTTCAAAGTAAGAAACGAGTGATTTATTTGCTGTTTAACCCATATCAGCCTTGCGTCTTTTGTGCGAGACATAGGCAAACAGTGCAGAACCAGATCAGGTCTCCACTGTTGGCTTACATAATGTTCTTTTAAAAAGGTTAGTTTGTTATAACATAATAACTCACCATGCATCACAGCGTAAGATATAATTACATAATAACTTACCATGCATCACAGCGTAAGATATAATTACATAATAACTTACCATGCATCACAGCGTAAGATATAATTACATAATAACTTACAATGCATCACAGCGTAAGATTTAATTACATAATAACTTACCATGCATCACAGCGTAAGATATATTGTGTTGAGAGAATAGATCACCGTCGACTGCCTTTATCTTTCCAGGTTTCACTGTCAGCTCTCCCTATAATAAGAGAAATACAGGGTGTCCCAGAAAAAACGAAACCCTTTTTCAATTCATTATTACTATAAAACTATTCAACCGGTAGAACGTTTTATATACCAGTTTTTAGGTACAACAATAGACCACATTTGTGTAAAATGATAGCTTAAATGCTTCCTTAGATTTTAAGATATTGCATCATTACTGAAGGCACCCTGTTTTCATTTCCCCCCAGAAATTGGATAATGGTTGAAATAAGTACATTTGAATAAATGGCATTTTATCTCAGTTCTTCACCAGAGTGTGTCACCAATGCTTTTGAAATAAATAAATAAATAAATGAAAAAAACCCTGACTTTGCAGCCTTACTGAGGAAAACTTGGCAAAAAGAGATGTATTGGTCATCCCAAAACAATAAATTATTAACAAGGTAAATGTGTGAAAATCCCATTTCTTGGAGAAAAAAGAAGAGGGTGCATTCAGTTTTACGCAATATCTCAAAATATAAAAAAGCAATTTAGCTGTTATTTTACACAAATGTGGATAAATAATATACCTAAACACTGGTATATAAAGCTTTTTTACCGGTTGAATAGTTGTAGAGTAATAAGGAATTGACGATGGGTTTCAGTTTTTCAGGGAGTTTACACTTTGCCATGTAAAGCTACAAAGTACATGTTGTGGAATAAAACTACCTCTTTTGACTATAGAGCTTCCTAGGCTAGATTATGCAAAACATACTTGGTATAGGTTTAAAAGTAACTAAGTCAATTGAATATAAATTAACAATATGAACTATAGTGTCCATTCTGTTCATGATACCTATTATGCATAAATCTATGTAATAAATACGAGATAAAATTCACAAAGAAAATAATACGTTGTTTGAAGAAAAAATTATTTGGTCTTAACAATTTGTAATCACATTTTGTAAACGTATGTACACATCTTAGTATTGGAAAGAATATTTTGAATACTTAAGTAGAAATTCCAACATGAAGTCTAACGTAAACAAGACAAAAAGGTGTTATAGAGAAAATAGTAAAGAAAAATATGAATTATGCGCCTCTAATGCCCAAGTCAACTTTCGTCATCACTCAGAAGTCAAAACGTTAGCTGAACTTTCGTCATCACTCAGAAGTCAAAACGTTAGCTGAACTTTCGTCATCACTCAGAAGTCAAAACGTTAGCTGAACTTTCGTCATCACTCAGAAGTCAAAACGTTAGCTGAACTTTCGTCATCACTCAGAAGTCAAAACGTTAGCTGACAAAGCATACCCATCGTTCAAAAAATATATACATAACTGCACTGATTTAATATTTGAGTTTTAAATCCTACCCCAGAGGTTGGAAATTTTGCTTGACTATTGTTAACTAGTCCTTCCCTTCAATTTCAATGTGCAACAGATAGGCTTGGGCCTATTGAAAATATCAAAAATGGTTACCTGTAAAGTAGCAAGGTGTGCTATAGTATCACTTTGAAGAAGTATATATGGTGCATTAGAAACCACTGTTTAGCAAACTTTTCAGAAATATTTTGTTTTTTCCCTATCTGATTATTTTCACACAACCACATCATAACTGTCCAACCAAAACATTGATGCATGTATGGGCGAGATCAATTGTCTAAATATGCCTGCCTTAGGGTATGGGCGCGGTTTGTTAACCATTGAACATGTGTTTCGAAGTTATACAGCCGCCTGGAGAGCATAAAAATTTAGATACCTTATTGAATTATAATGAAAAACTGACTAGTTGAATATAAACAATCAACTATACACATCAGCTAAATGTTTAAGAAATCAGATTAGACATACAGCAATGCTGACGAGCCATTTCCTCCATTTAGTGGTATTGATGTATCCTATGATGATGCTCTTAGTCAAACCCACACTGATCTATATAATTACCTAGCATGGCTTTTATCAGATGTAGAATTGGTTTTACGTGATGATGGCAAGCTGGAAGTTTCTAATAATATACACGACAGAGTTATCAACCTTGCACAAGGCATTGTATGTATGTAATACAATATACGTCGTCTTGCCAAAACAGGTGGGTATAGCCTTGCATCTGCTGAAGGAAGCTAAACAAATCACTCGTATCTGATGAATTCTTTATTCCAACGAATCTTAAACAATGATAGTTTGATCAATGTGCTCTTGACAATCTAGATTTTGACGAGAATACAATATATGGTTAAACAATGCTTGCAAGGTCAGTATTCGTCTGAACGTGACCACATGTAGCATTTCGAAAAGATAGAAGTAGAGTTATTGCTCCTCTAGCAGATCTTGAGAAACCTGAATGCATTGTGTCAATGACAGAAGACAGGCACTTCTTCAAAAATATACAGGAAACAGACCAAGCTCCCTAACAAGTATCGGAAAAGTGAGTGTGATCACCAATACCTCAATCACACACAGCAGACGTGCAGAAGAGCCACATAACAATAACAGTCACAAGACATCAGGAAGACAATCAGCCTTTTCTTCCCAATCAAGATGAGTCGGATCAAGCTTAATATAAGACCCAAATAGTCCCCTGTGTATGTGCACTAAGTAATTTAGTTATAACTTGGTTAACTTATAGATGGACAGGTTGATAAATACTCAATCCTCAGTCTGCATGGTCTGAAGAATTACACATATTTCAAAATGTACATTTTTATCATTTTAAAATGTTATGAAGTACACATTTTAGAAAAATAATGTACATTTTCTTTTAACATGATAAATCCGCAAAACGGATCATGTTACCTTGACGTCTTGTAAATAATTTTTAAACATGAACATTTTACCGCTTAAACAGTCATGCCCAACAACGTCACGTGATAACAACCAAACATGGCGTCAGCGCCTAAGTTATTATCTTATTATACATTTATAAAGGACTTTCCACAATTAGTTTCATTTTTGCAATTAGTAAACATTATCCTATAGAAACTTGTTTGTCAGCTCTGCCACCATGACAAGAAGATAAATATCAAAAAATCCAAATTCGAAGGTTTTCAATGGACTTGCAGTGTGTGCGCATCTACATGTTCTATTCCAAAAAACACAATATTTGTGGTAAGTTGTTTTCATTTAAGCATGCATGCTGGCTCAATCGCTATAGTTTTAGATTTGTGGGTCGTAAAGGGTAGACTCATAGGAGGCAGTGTGTTGTGTTGTGTAATGATCAGCCATCGAGATACAGGATATCAGGACACTTGGGTTTTGCATGATCCAAAAGGGAACCAGAAAAGTGTTGTTTAAAGTTGTTGACAGACCAACCGCGATACACTCCTACCCATCATCGCTGAAGGCACAACAATACGTTCAGATTGATGGGCCGCTTACTCAACCCTAGAATCTGAAGGCTATATCCATAAGACTGTAAATCCCAGTCTGGAATATAAAGCCAATGACGGCACTTGCACAAATAAAATTGAAGGAATTTGGGGTCTTGTAAATATGAAAATAAAAGAAAGAAATGGGTTTCTGCACGAGAACATCCCAAACTTGCTTGACAAATTCCCATACCGCTACAGACATCTACCACAGATTCTTGGATGACATACCAAGATTTCAAGGAACTGTGCTTCAAGAAACTATAATTTGGGGGGCACAACTTACATAACAATCTTATAATGTTTCCAGTTATTGTATTAATTTAAAAAAAAAAACATAACTTTAATTTACTTTAAATTTCATTATTAGATTCACCAGTCGCCTATTGAGCGTAGAAAATCAAAAAAATAAATAATAGACATTCTAAAGAATTTTCAAAAACGGAAGGAAATCTCCGAACTTTTCATATATGTTTCTTTATCTCAAACCTCCCCCTTTCCCAAATGTTTTAATCTGCGCAAGTTTACCTGGTCTATTATTTTCATACCGTAACTCATAAAGTGGCACATTGGTAAACAATGAAGACCCAGATAAAATGCCGCATGATGCGTCTTTTCATAGCAGCCTACATTGTTTGCTTGAAATAAATCAAGCTTCTGAGAAAGAATTACAATATTTCTTTGCACATTATAACCTCTGATCCCTCAATTTGTACAATAGACCATCCTGACTTATCAAAGGTAGCTCTATTGGAAAATCCGTTGGTCTGACAAGGGTTTAACTTTTTTTTTATAAATCACTTAATCTTACATGACGCGATGTTATTTATTTTGGCGTAAATACATGCTTTTGTGTACAATGACATAATTTAAGGTGACGCGACGTCATTTTTTTGAAACGTCAATTTCAAATTAACAAACAACAACGTTGATACCTTAACAGCGGAATGGCTTCTAAAAATCATAAAAACAATGTTTTCAAAACTTATCGTGAATCATACAAAATGAAGGTGGATTGGCAAGGACTACTACCTGCTGAGCTCTGCACATGTCTTGGAATATACCAAAATTCAACAAACAGTCCCAGATCTCTTGTTGTGGCATCACTACTTGGAATAACGAGTTGTTTGTGCGGTCCAGGCTGTACAGTCTCTTCCTACGAGAACTACAAAACCACTCTTAACACATATCTTATAGCAGTTTGCGATCCTGGAGGAGAAAATTCCAACCCATTCAAACCTGTCATCAATCCAGTAATGGAGATCGTCGAGTAGAAATATGGCCACAGTATAGCACAATAACCAGTGATGAAGGGGAGATTTTTAGCTCTTGTGAATCAAAAACAGCGACAGGGAGACTCTGAACAGGCGTTATTATGTAAAATTTGGCAGGGAAAAGGATATTCTGCAATTCTTTAAACTAGAATCAGAGGATTTCCAACAACCTCAATGTTTACAATACAACCGCACAACTTGATGCATGAATTATTGCAAGTGAGCGGTGATGATGGCATCATGGATAGATTTCTAATCATCAGCACAAGACCTGTCTACGAAAAAAAAGAACCAAATTGAAGGAGGGTTCAAGGCTAATCAAACATTCCAACATGCAAGACTTTGTGAGGTTTTCAGCAGAATGATGGATGACCACAAAACGCATCCAGACACTACTCCCTAGATAGCCACGCACAGATGTATTATGACTCCATCGTTGACAACTACGCCACATGATCTTGGATAAGTATCGATCAGATTCAGGTAACATAATATTTTATACACAACACAACAACCAGTGCCGGACCGAGAGGGCACATGCCTCCCCCCGAAGAAGCCGTGGGTGCCCTAAAAATAATAAATTCGTGTTACATGATATTTAAAGTACAAACGGTAATGCATAATTGGGATAACACATTACCGACAATTCTGCTGAAAGAAAGGTGGCCGTGGGGGCACAGACAGGGCTGTGAGAGAGTGACCCAGGCTTGTAAATGATGGGATTTTAAATCTCCTGTAGTCTGGTCACGGAGGATAAAACACTTTTGTGCCCCTCCCAGTCCCAAACAAAACTCTAAAATTTGGGGTGAGTGGGGCACTTATCCCCAGTACTAAGCCTGTCGGGCTGGAGTGTGTGTCCCCCATACGTTGTTGCTTCCATTGCAAATCCCACGTAGTCTAGCAGTCGCAAAGCTAATAAGTAATAGCTGTGCCAGCCCCTCCCCTGGCCAGACTCAGAGAAATTAAAAAGAGAGCCCCAGTCCCTAGGCTGCTGCCGTACTGGGCCTATTTTGTTGGGTTGAGGGTGAAAAAAAAGTACAAAATACTGGGAACATATGGCAAATTTTTTCTTAACTTGATTGTTTTTCCAGCATTTTTTTCAAATGTCAAGTCCTCCTCCCCCTCACATGGGCTCTGCTGTTTTTCTAAACATTGGGCTAACTCAGACTTGCATTGCAATTGCTGCCCTTCCCCCCCCCCACCCACATGGAAACCTTACCAAAGCATCAAGAGGACGACAAGGAAATGCAAAACTTATAGTTAGAAACAAAGTGTTTAAGTTTCCAACCTTACTTGAGTGTCTAAACTTACTTACAATTGAGTTTACAGAATATGGAAAATGGGCTTCAAAATGGCTTGAAATGCATTCTCAGAGACATAGATTAAAATCAAAATTTCTCTCCAATGACAGGGGTGTTCGACCCACCTCTCATATTCTCTCCCTGCTTGCACCGCTCGGTTCAAGACTTCGGCCTTCAGTGTTCCCCCTGTAAACAGCCCCTCTGGGACCAGCCCTGACAACAACAACAAAAACCTGTCTATTGTCGGTTGCAATGTCCCACAATGTTACTTAACGTTTTGCCTGCATATATTTTTTAGGGTCGTGTACCTTGGCTATAACAATTTTATGCTGAAAATGTTTTGTCTCTCTTAACCTATGTTATAACCAGCCAGCATGTAAACTCCGGCAGCTATTGTCCTACCAGTAAAACGCCGTTCCAATATGTTAACTTGCTAAGTACATATTTTTAAGTGTGAACAAATTACCAAATAATCTTCACTGGCGTCAGCCTTGTAGACAGGAACGACACAATTGGAGTTGCTGTCTTGATTTTGAAATTGGGGCATTTCATCATCTGTATCCCATATGGTCATGTTGATAGTCATAGTTTCTTTAAACATCTGCAAGTAATCATTAAAAATTTACTTGTACCATAACCTCTCTTTTTTCTAATTCTCTTAAGTGTGCAAACCGCGAGAAATGCATAAAACTTTTTTTTTTCATATTTTCTCCAGAGAAACAAACTATTGCAGCACATCAGTTCCAATGTTAATATTTTTCTAATGCACTTGCTTTTGTAACGCGATTTGGAAATTGGATAACATCAAACATTTGCAACAGTGTATCCTGTCGGAAATAGTTGGACATCATTATATATATTTACGTCACATTTCGTTGGCTGACGTGCGGCTTCCATTGCTCCAATTTGAGACGAAACTGCAGAAGTGCATTAGAATGTGGATAACCATATTCAAAATTTTCATTTCGGGAGATATATCGTCAGATATCCGTTCGGAGATAACGTTTTACGACTCCACTCACGTGTCGCCGTAAAACTAAATTTTGGACCGTATATCTGACGATATACCTCCCAAAATGAAAATATTGAATACAGTTATCCCCTAAATGTAAGTACAATGGAAATCACTCAAATGAACCAATCAGCCTGATTCGGACTTACTCATATCTATTATTAACTTTCTTAACTCTTGCCAGACAGTTGCATCCAATTAATTACTGTTTCTCTTTACCTATGCCAAACATGATACGTCTTGATCAGACTCTTTGCTTGATAGATATGATCCGCTCCTATAACTTTCAGTATGAATATTATTCTTTTTAATTCTTTTTCATCTTAGTAATGCTTTAAATCTTTAAACACCAGTTTTCTTTATTCTTCTTTTAACATCTTCATAATTAAACTTTTCGTTATGAATTATGAGCCCCTTTCTTTCTGTCAGTCAGTTTTCCACTTCATATTATTTCTCATATTTCAGTAAAACATATGACCACTTTTCTCCAATGATAAACCCTACTCGGAGTCTTAGTTAACCCATCAGACAGTTTTCACGCAGGCTTTTTAGGGGTTTCAAAAAATATTCCAGGAACTCAAATAAGATTGTCAAGCGGTTTGGGTCAAGATCCTGTTGGCCCTGATCTTTGTCCAGTTATCAGCAGACAACAAAAGTCGCTGCTAGCAATGAGAGTTAAACCACCGTCAGAGAGAGAGAGAGAGAGAGAGAGAGAGAGAGAGAGTAATCTCTTCGCAAGTGTGTGACTGGACTGCATTTGAATTCAAGACCACAATAGCAGGCCACATAATTCAGAATACAAATCCCATGAGCTACCAACTGTGCTAAGCAGATATGCATAGAATAAGTCTAAAACCTATATACAGAGTTCCACAGCCAACGCAACATTATCTTTACCTGACATTTTTCAGAATTGCAATGAATCGAGAAATTATCTTGATTTATTTTCACCTGTACGGCATATTCAACTTATTGCACAATCAAAATCGACTTTCGTGTGCGTATGCGTGAGAACTGCTTATGGGGCATGAAAAAATCATTTTCACATGCTGTATGTGTATGTGGTTAATTTTTAAAATCTCATACAGGACTACAATCTTGGATGATTGCACTGTAAGTGTATAAAACTAAATCATTCTCAAGGCAACCAAACATGCCAAGATTATCAATTAAAATTACTCCGTTTTAAGTAAAACAGGTGGTAAAGATCAGGAATTGATACAATCAAGTACCACACCTGACCCAGGATACCACATTGAGTGACAAAACACAATTAAACATCACAAACAAGAGCCAAGAGGTCAGTCCTTTCCTAGCAGATGACCACAAGGCAGCAATGAACAGACGTGAAAGCATGACAACCACAAGTCATAAATAACACAAGTGATCATCAAAAGAAGTACAGCCTTGGAAAGGTCAGTAAAATATTTTACTGGATGGCTTAAACCCGTTTCACGGCGACATGCCATTAGTTATTGATAAGTCCAAGTCCAAAAAGGGGGCTTCAGTATCAAAGGAATTTGCCTTATTTAACTATTCAGTGGGATATATCTGATCTATCAATTGCTCTAAATAAGGAACAATAATATTGAGTAAGTCATCTAGATATCTTGAGGTAGAGTTAAAAGCTTCAGTAACATCGGCTTGATTATTGTCAGAAAGAGAAATGAAATATCTCTCATAACAAAGAAAAAACAACTCTGCATTTTTACCCATTGGAATTCCTACGGTTGGTCAAAGCTTACAAATTTCATAATTATATACATAATAAATGGTCAAATAATTAAGATTAATTTATTGAAGAGTTGCGTTGGCCGTGGAACTAAGTATACATACCACATTGTTGATTTTCTCTCTACATTCAACTTCTAACTGTATATCCTTCACAGCAATAGTCTTCCCCTGAAATTACATAGAGGATCTTACTCGAAATGTTATTTGATATGAAATCTATGAATCAAACTTTTTCGAGCTTCATATGACCACCAATGATAGATATTGTTTATCATAAGACTGTACATAGATCCCGATAAGAAAACTTTATGAGCGTAAAATTGTCAATAATTTCTTACCCATCAATTTAAACGTGTGTTTTGGGTGCTCAAAAGAACCGTCTCATTGAGACGGTTCTTTTGAGTACCCACAACTTATGTTTTGGATGAGAAATAAAGAAAATAAATTTCCAATACGCACTCTTATCTGGAGGCCTGAGACAGTAGACACTTTTAACATATTAGGGATTCTTTCTGGTTTGAAACAATCAACTAAGAATAGTTCTTTCAAATAAAAGTGTTTTCTTTCTCTGAAGACTTTTGTTGTCTTAACAGTGTAAATTTTGATGAAATGCGGGTTTTCATTGTTTGGCAAAGTACACACTTTGGAGTTAATAGAATACAAAGGGTTGGCTTTTATCCAACATCGAACAACTTGACTGAACGCTATCGAAAATGACACAACATGAGCCAGAAACTTTTATTATGACCATGTTCGCGTATTATAAGAACCTTAATTATATACCTATCAATGATACGACTTAAGAACTGTTTGTTTTCTGGCCATCTGATACAGAAAGCTGGATCAACGAACTGAGGTGTTCTGAATCCATATCACTATCCTTTAAAACGAGGCTAACGCCGGTAACCTGCTTTTATGGCGACGTTACGTAAAGTAAATTTCAAGCATGAAACCAGAGACAGGAAACATGATGACGTAACGTCATATTATATGACATGAATATGACGTTACATAACGTAATAGCAAATGTTCTCGCATTTTTTCTGGATTAAAGACCAAAACAATTTATAAAATCAAAATAATGTCTGAAAAAGGTATATAATAAACATACTATTATAAAAGTAACTTGATCTGGCGAACAGTATCACGTCTCGTGGATGAGGCCATACCATTGGATCACCCTCGACGCTTCGTGTCCGGGGTGATCCGATGGTTTGACCTCATCCACTCGACATGATACAGTGCGCCAGATCAAGTTACTATTATAATAATGTGTGTGTATTTGGTCTACGTTCTGACATGCTGCACGCCAAGTGACAGGAAGCAACTTCAACAGTAGGGCAGCCAAGTAGCAACGTCTTCTACTTCTTCTCATCTGCAGGCCCCATATACAGATAATCTTCAAAGCTTGAAATGAATACCATATATCGTATCAAAAATGTTTAATGGTTGTTTTTAAGAATATTTTTTTTATCAGCAATAGTTAATCAAAATAGTAAAATAATACACCTATTGGCCCGATATTTTGTTATTCTGTATGATGCAATATAAGCACGTTGTGTCATTTTAAATGTGTACAAGCACGGGAAATGTATACGTATTGCACAGGTCTCCCATTTTGTAAATTTCCTGTGATTGTACAATATCATACATTTTAAGGAATAACTAAATTTAAGAATTGAAAGTTATTTTTCTGTGTTTCACTGAGGTATGAAATGTAAGGAATATAACATCTTATTTGCATGGTTTTCATGCTAAAAGTAGTTGTATTTTTTCAAAACTCCATACCTCAGTGAAAACAGAAAAATAACTTTCAATTCTTATGATTACAACTTCTTTCCTTATTCTTTCTCCTGAGTATTTTTTTTAATTCATGTTTCCTTAAAATTACGTTTCCGGCTAATAACGTTTCGCGCATTTAGACGATGACGTGCACTATTAGGCACACGTAGACGTCACGACGTTCAAAAAACAGGATGACGGCGAGATCGCATTAGAAAGCTGATTGGCATGAATACTGTAAATTTGAGCGTCGTATGTAAGGTTATCTTTGCTTTTTCACCTGAAAAATATCTGTGTAAGTGTAAAGTGAAATGTAAGTATTTGCTGACTGTCCATTTCTCTTCATAGAAGCATTGCACAGTATCACAAAAAAGTTCTGCCGTAAATGTCCCCGCCCCTCATGAATACGAACTGGAGTTAATTGAAAAATTAAATTCAGGTCAATACGATCAGATGACCGTTCTTGACCAATCAGATCTCAATAAATGTTATGGCAGTTGTAATTATTTTATCATCACCCAGGTAAACCGCATGTCTAGATCTCGGAGGGTGTTGGCTATCGGAGGTAAACATTGCGATTATGGATGGACAGGGTCTGTATTTATCCATTTTTATTTCCTATAGAAAGTTTCTTGGAGACAAAAGCAGCAAACAGGTTGCTTCTATAGTGAATGATAAGGGCTCGGAATGTGTTAAATGCTTTTGACCCATGTCCGTAGGACCCTGGGCGACTTTCAAAACGACGATTGTGAAATTTTCAATGAAAAAATGATATTCATTTGATCATAGCTGGATTTACATCAACCTTTGACACATTTTGCTTGTGTCGCCACAATTCTATATCATTCTCCTGCATGCTTTATAAGAGTCGTGTCTAATAACACACCCTATACCCGGGATGCAACATTTTTGTTTACATCGCAGATCAGAAACAACCTAACACGTCGCGTGCGAGAATGGATTGTGGTAAGTTGACGTTGTTTTTACTTTTACAGACGTTAAAACGAGGAGTTGCGAGTCAAGATTTTGCAAAAAAACAAAGTGTACCTACCTTTATGTTTCGCCATAAGTAGTAGTTTAAAAAGGGTCCCTTTGCATCAGAAATAATATGTTTTTCATGAGAATATTCCACCAAAGACACAAAAATTGGTTACACTTAATAATTGCTCGAGTTCGTTTTGTCCGACTGTCCTGGTTGAAAGTTCAGGATATACCTGAAACATTCTTTGTTACGTATCATCAGGAGAAAATAGTGAAATCAAGCCAGCTTTTACAAAATATGGTGCTAAACACACACAGGGTAGTTCGACTGGGATACTATCACCATCGATGAGTGAATTACCCCGATACAAGCAACATCGGAGAGGTGTTTTTGAAAAATGACACAACTTCCAGCAAAGAGTACGGCCAAAAATGATATAGTTTACATCGGAGACCTTTGCACATTGAAAAGCGCAAGTTCCACGGACGCCAGAAGTTTCCAGATGTGGTTAAAATGATCTCAATTTAAACTTTACATTTTAGAACAGCTTTGCTAAGCGGAGCCGCGACATGTGGTTTCCAACAATGTGGGATTTTGACAAGTGTAGACTCAGGCGAGCCTGTGCAGCCTCCTTTAAAGCTTATAAACTCCAAAGCTTTTCGATCAGTATCTTAACAGTCATAGAATATTCAAGCGAGTAGCAAAGGCTCTGATCAGACTGCGCGTATGCGCAGGCTGGTTTGAGCCTTTATGCGTCGCAATGGGGGGATCCAGAAAGTTTTGTCAGAGGGGGTCCAACTTTGACAACATTTTTTTTTAGTTCATAAGGGGAGGGAGGATCCAAGTCACACTATAAGCGGTCTGAGCCTTTGTGGGTCGTCATGCGGGGATCCAGAAAGTTTTGTCTGAGAGGGTCCAAATATGACAACATTTTTTTTTTATGATAAGGGGAGAGAGGATCCAAGTACCACTATAAGCGGGCGTTTCGGTGGCGAGCCGATGATGGCCCTATATTGAATGTTGGCTTGGTAGCTTTGCGATTTTTCAGGGAATCGGACCTGTATTGCTGAAAACCCTATATTTTGTCATTTTTAGGGGGGGGGGGGGGCTTTGGACCCCTGTCCCCCTCTGGATCCGCGCATGGGTGGACATACAACATTGTTGGAAATCTAAAGTTGCGGTTATTTCACCAATGGAAAACACGTACAATTATCTGACTTTAAATTAAGATACAAATACCGATACACCTAAAATGTATTGAATCACATGACAACCAACATTAAACATTCATGTTACGCAAATGCGTAAAGTACTTATCTCACATGTGCTGGCCCAGTTTGCCGTACAACGGAAAAATGATGTGTAGCGATTTGCATGCTGGATAATTTCGCAAGCCCTTTTCCGTCTGGGTTTTAAGCAAAACTTCGTCATTTTCAAAAACAATCTTTAAGGATACCGTCAGAGTGTCAAACAGTTTGGATCCAGACCAGTACAACTGTAATCTGGGGCATGGGCGAATCCAGATGGGGGCATGAGCATGGGCTCCAGGCTCCCCTTGAAAACCACAAGTGGATTTTTTTATAAAGAAAAAACTATTGGACCCGCCACCCCTGGAAGAAGTATGACGTCTCCGACTTAGACTTATCTGTAGATGAGAGAGTTGGGTCTAATGTCTTGTCTTTGGTCAGGCCCACCTTGGTTTAACTGTTTGATTTGTTAAGTCCTTACCTTTTTTATATTTTGATCCTTTTGTACCAGGAGATGATATATCATAAGTTAGGGGTCTTTCATGCATACCAAACATATAATATGTGTCTCGATTCACATAAGAATTGAGTGTGGCATTGGTACAGTTCAGAATGTTTAAGCCCCCAGTAGTTTTAGGCGGTGCTCCTTTTGCGGATCCTTTTTGTTATTTATGTTTCATGTTTAAGTTGTCTTCACGATTCTGCTGTCTTGCCTGTTCCTTTCAGCCTCACCTGTTTGGAAAAGGGTGACCACTTGGCACTCCTGTGTGTGATATGAGACCAGGCTTTTGCGAAAAGCTTATACTTGTTAACAAGTATGTGCTTTAATATAAATATGATAAAAGGTTTCAGGTTCTGTAAATTATACCCGGTCAGAGTAGAATCTCACAGGTAAGAAAATAAAGGTACTGTACTCGGAAGATAATGCAAAAGTGACGCAGGGATGTGATTTTGAAATTTGTGTTTGAAACGCATAAAGGATTTCTTGCACGCTCGGTTAATCTTACCAGCATCTGTCTGCGTTGGTGTCGGATGCGGGATGTATATGTGAATTGGGCTGTATTGCTCAGTGGTAGAGAAATTGGCTTGAGAGCGAGAGGTCACTGTTTTAAGCCATACTAAGTTATTGATTTGTACCGTTTAAGAAAAGCAAAGAAGAAGACAAGGAATCCACACAGTCAAGTAACACACCTGGTACGGGACACCGTATTAGAGAGATCACACACAAGAGAGTCAAGAGCTCTTTCATTTCCCAACTGGTGATCACAAGGTTGCAAGGAACAGACAAGACAGTAATTAAGACAAATATAAAACATAAATAATATTCCTGCTCAGTCTGGCTATCACCCAAGCAAACATTGCTGTTTTCTGTATTGCTCTAACTATCTACGCCCACGGACCTTAGAGCAACGAAAGGGATGTACTCATTTGTCAGGCGTTGCCGTAAAAAGAACAGAAAATTAGTGTTTTTGCTAAATTAATTAGATATATGAATATCAACTCTATGTTTTCAATGGCAAGTTATGCATGCTCTGCTAAAAAAACAATAATAAAAAAAAATAAAAGAAATATATAATAATATTTTTTATGTGCAGTTGTTTGAATTATCTAAAAAAATTCAAACACTCCAATTTTCAAGTTTATACTTACTTTCTTTAAAAAAAACTTAAATGCCGAGAATCGCACAAGCACATCAAAATCGCTCACGACAGATCAACTGGCATATCTAGCCTCTGTCCACCCAAGCTAACATATCTAGTATGTAAGAATTAAAGAGCGTTTACGTCTCCTTGCATAGTTAGCTCTGCACTTACCATTATGATATGGTTCTTTTGGGTAGTGGTGGCATTTGTCCAAAACGCCGACCAAAAAGTAAGTGGGTGTGATCAGAAAATACCACAATCATAAACTACAGACCAACCCATGGCACCGTGAGGAAGAGCTACAAGACATTTACAGTAACAAGACACCAAAAATGCAATAAAAGCAAATGAACCAGCTTTCTCGTCCTCGTCAAGATGATTACAAAACTAGAAAAGTCAAAGTAATGCATACCAAAACGAAGACCAACACAGAACCCCCACAAACAATGGGAGGAGCATAAAACAATAAATACACAACAATAGAACCACGACAGCAGCCTAAGCCACCTAATGCATTTTGTTATATACCTTATACGTTCGTCGATAGTATTAACGTGTTCGATTGCCACCTATCTGATGTGTTTATTGAATATACTGAACCCCTAGCCAAAACAATCCGAAACAAGGGCTACTATAGGAATAATTTACAGTTGAAAAAATAGTTTTCTTTCCACACCGGATAGACGGCAATCGAAAACGCTATTCACAAACGCGGATCAGAAATAGCTACAACGAGTGTTTTCGATTGCCATTTGTCGCCAGTCGGGCGACTAATGGCAATCAAAAACTATGTTTCTAACTATATTTGGTCTACGTTCGTCGATAGTATTGACGTTTTCGATTGCCTATCCAGTTTGGTATCGCTGTACGCTTCATGAGTTCTGCATACAATTGAATCAAATTATTTGGAACTGCTTGTGCTTGTAAGAAAGATATATAACAATGACCATATAACATTCTTTTCCGTATATTAACGGTTGTAAAGCACCCGCATGTGCTTAATATCGATGAAGCCAAAACAAGCTCTGACAAGCTTTACTTCATGGATTGAATAGCGTATCGTGAATTCTTAATATGTAACGGAAACGTGTTCCCAAAGTGAATCGTCAGATAAGTGTACGTGTTTCCCATTGGTAAAATAAATAATTGAGCCGTGACTTTAGATTACCAACAATGTGGTATGTGCGACCCACAATGGCTCAGACCAGCCTGCGCGTATGCGCAGTCTGATCAGAGCCTTTGCTACTCACAGGCTCGCCTGAGTCTACACTTGTCAAAATGCCACATTGTTGGAAACCACATGTCGCGGCTCCGCTTAACAAAGCTGTTCTAAAATGTAAAGTTTAAATTGAGATCATTTTAACCACATCTGGAAACTTCTGGCGTCCGTGGAACTTGCGCTTTTCAATATGCAAAAGTCTCCGATGTTAACTATATCATTTTTGGCCGTACTCTTTGCTGGAAGTTGTGTCATTTTTCAAAAAAACCTCTCCGATGTTGCTTGTATCCAGGTAATTCACTCATCGATGGTGATAGTATCCCAGTCGAACTACCCTGTGTGTGTTTAGCACCATATTTTGTAAAAGCTGGCTTGAGTTCACTATTGTCTCCTGACGATACGTAACAAAGAAGGTTTCAGGTATATCCTGAACTTTCAACCAGGACAATCGGACAAAACGAACATGAGCAATTAGCAAGTGTAACCAATTTTCGTGTCTTTGGTGGAATATTCTCATGAAAAACATATTATTTCTGATGCAAAGGGATCCTTTTTAAACTACTACTTATGGCGAAACATAAAGGTAGGTACACTTTGTTTCTCTGCAAAATCTTGACTCGCAACTCCTCATTTTAACGTCTGTTAAAGTAAAAACAACGTCAACTTACCACTATCCATTCTCGCACGGGACGTGTTAGGTTGTTTCTGATCTGCGATGTAAACAAAAATGTTGCATCCCGGGTATAGGGTGTGCATAATGCTTTTAAAACACCAATATTTGAATTTTGCTTACGTTGATATCGTTTTGATGGTTAGCAAAATGTTCAGAGGAAACTTGACAGCTGACATGCTTGCTATCGGAGTGACAGTGGTATTGATTTCGGAGATTGATACAAACTGCCGCACAATTAGTGCCTGAATCTGATATATTTTAAGCATGTCATGATGCAAAAAAATATGTAATGCTACAAATGGAATATTACCAGGGAGACAAAATACAGAAGGGAATTTGAGAGGTTTTACTGTTGTGATGTGTTGTGAAAAGCGCTCATCTTAAGTCGGTGTCATTATGCATGTTTTTGTCTAGTGAGCCTGGGAAAACATATTTATTTAAATTCTGCACTGATACATTGTTGGTGAAACCAGTATGCTTGATAAAGGAAGGGGATATGATGGCTGGGTGGGTTGGGGCGAGAGTATGGTCCCTGAAAGTAGGCAAGAACATGTGCCTTATATATACTCATAATCTTACCTGGCAACGCAGTGTATTAACAACATGAACAGGGTTACAAAATGCAGGTTCACATTGAGGCGCATCTTGTTGTGTAAATGGAGTGTCAAAATTCGAGGAAACTGTTGGAACAGATGCCAAGTGTACATGATTAGTAAACCTTTGATCCAAAAAATACATACATGTATGTCTACACCCAAAACCACCAGTCTATTGAATCGCCACAGAACACCCAAACGCACACAGTACACTGAAATACACAAATCAGCCAACCCATTGAAACTCCCAAACTCCCTAGGCAACTGATACACCAAACCGCCCAGCCCAAGGAAGCACTCAGACCACTCAGTTCACTGAAATAGCCTGATAAAATCCATTGAAACATGCAACTCACCTAGTCCACAGAAACACCCTTCTGTTGTACCGCCCTTTAGGATTCTATTCAATGAAACAAACTATATCAACAGTTTACCCCCCGAACCGTACAAAAACAACAACAACACATGCACAAAAAAACACAAAAATTGAACGGATTTCAATGGGGCTCTTTAGCCGGACGCCAACCCCCTCCCCCGCCTGCCTTTTTTCCTTTTTGCTATGCAACATCTAAAACATTTAAATGACATTTCGCTGGTGGGCTGATGGCTGCTCGACATTGTGTGCTAGCTTGGATTGGATATGTCCATGTCTTGTACCGCCAGCTAAAAGCTTTGCACTGATACGCTTTCTTAGGTTTTGTAGTAAAACATTAGTGAGAAAAATGCATATAATAATACAACAAAACATCTCATGCGATGTTGTTATTATCACTTAATCATGCGCGGATCCAGAAATTTTGTCAGACGAAGTCCAACTAAACTCTGACACACTTTTTTTAGATGTATAGTAAGGAATCAAAATACCGCTAAAAGCGGACCATCATCAGCTCAACAGCAAAACGCTGGTGGGGCGATAATTATCCCAATTTTGAATGCTGGCTTGGTAGCTTTTGATTTTCCAGGGGATCTGGACCAGTATTGCTAAAGAGCCCCAAAGGTTTCCGATTTTCCAGGGAGGGGGTCAGGACCCTCTGCCACCCCCTCTCTGGATCCACGCATATTAATCTTAGTTGAAATCGCCGACATAACTAAAAATTTGTTGACTGGGATGTTAAGAATAAAATCAAACAAAATAAAAACCATAATAATGAACCCTGTACAGTCTGCATACGTTTTATAGCTGTACTCTTTGCGCCATTGCGACAGTAAAATAAAATACCACACGTACCTATTTAAAAGCAATTTACCTTTTTTATCCTGTTGTCAGTTCATTCTTAAAAGTATTAGTATACATGTAAGCTTATCTGGATCTTCACTGCATATTTGTATGGGTGGACAAAATAATCCATATAACAAATACCCGTAAAAATATTGAAGATATTGCAGTTTCGGTAACCCATTCTGTTATTTTATCTTTTAACGTTTTTAAACTTTACATAGTAGTACAGGGCCTGGAATTACAATTTCTCCTTAAAGTTAAGGAAGACTTAAGTTAAGCATTGATATTTCAACATGCTAAATAAATTGCATGGATAGATGTAGTACTTGGGGTCAAAGATATCATTGTGAACTACAGAAAAATGAAACTATATTAATTTTAATCAGTTTAAAACGTTATTTTTCGCATCCTGAAAAAAAATAACTTTAAGGAGGCAGTGTAATTCCGGGCCCAGGTCCTCATATTCCGGTAACAGCAGCCCAAGCCCCACAATGACATCTTTTAAAACAATATTATTTGAGCCGCGACATGAGATTTCCAACAATGTGGTATGTGCGACCAGCAAAGGCTCTGACCAGCCTGCGCATACGCGCAGTCTGATCAGAGCCTTTGCTTGTCGCTTGAATATTATATAAATATCAATTAAGCTACTGAGCGAACATAATTTGGAGTTTCAAAGCTTAAAAGCTCGTCTGAATCTCTTCATACCAAAATGCCACATTGTTGGAAATCACATGTCGCGGCTCATTTGTCATTCTAAAAGAAGCAATAAAGATGAGTTGTATATCTTTAAGATATTTTTAAAAGTTGTACACGGGATAAGCGGCAATCGAAAACCTTAATACTATCGACGAACGTAGATCAAAAATCGTTGGAAACTGGGTTTTCGATTGCCATTTGTCGCCCGATTTTTCGATTTTCATTTGTCGCCCGACTGGCGACAAATGGCAATCAAAAACACTGTTTCTAGCGATTTCCATATGCATAAAACAACATGAGTTTGTAACATGTTATATATTTGAACTTGTAAAAGCAGATAGCTTCCCATTTCTGTAAAATCGAATGTTTAATTAGATCTTTATGCAACTATTTGCAGTACGACTTTAAATTTTCTTTAGTTGAATAAATGTACCTGGGTGACGTCCTTTTCAGAAAGAGATGGACAATCGGATTGTAAAATAGCTGTTACTCGTTTAGAGTTTGGGTACAATATTTTTTAAACAGATCACTTTAAGTAGTTTTATAGTTGTGGTGTTTGTTCTATTATCTATATTAGAGGCCCTCCCAGGAGGTACCTGTTCCCTTGTTCTTCTTAAATATTGACTTGTTTCCATGTTTCATGTTTTATTTATTTCCCTGTTCTCTGACAATTTTGTTCCCCCCAATTTGGCAATTTCCTTTTCCCTAGAATAAAATGCGAGTAGAGAAGAGAGAGTAGAGAAGGATTGCGAGTAGAGAAAGAGTGTTAGTAAAGAAAGAGAGATTAGAGAAGGAGTGCGAGTAGAGAAAGAGAGAGTAGAGAGGAGTGCGATTAGAGAAAGAGAGAGAGACAGAGAGAAGAGAAAGAGAAAGTCGAGAATGAGTGCGAGTAGAGAAAGAGAGAGTAGAGAGAGAGAGTAGCGAAGGAGTTTGAGTAGAGAAAGAGTGAGATGAGAGAGAGAGAGAGAGAGAGAGAGAGAGAGAGAGAGAGAGAGAGAGAGAAAAAGTAGTAAAGGAGTGCGAATAGAGAAAGAGAGAGAGTACAGAAGAAGAGCGAGTAGAGAACGAGTGCGAGTAGAGAAAGAGAGAGTAGAGAAAGAGTACGAGTAGAGAAAGAGAGAGAGAGAGAGAGAGAGTAGAGAAGAAGTGTGAGTAGAGAAAGAGAGTAGAGTAGAGAGAGAGAGATAGAGAGTAAAGAAGGAGTGCGAGTAGAGAAAGAGAGAGTAGGGAGAGAGAGAGAGTAGAGAAGGAGTGCGAGTAGAGAAAGAGTGAGTTGAGAGAGAGAGAGAGAGAAAGAGCAGTGAAGGAGTGCTAGTAGAGAAAGAGAGAGTAGAGAAGGAGTGCGAGTAGAGAAGGAGTGTGAGTAGAGAGAGTGTGAGAGAGAGTAGAAAAGGAGTGTGAGTAGAGAAGGAGTGCGAGTAGAGAAAGAGTGCGAGTAGAGAAAGAGAGAGTAGAGAAGGAGTGTGAGTAGAGAAAGAGAGAGTAGTGAAGGAGTGCGAGTAGAAAGAGAGAGAGAGAGAGAGAGTATAGAGGAGTGCGAGTAGAGAAGAGAGAGCCTTTCTAGCATCGACGATCTCAACTGGATAGTCCCTGTTTACCCTTAATTTAGTCCCCTTCAGCTTTCGAGCATTGCTCATGATGTCTTCAGTATCCTGATAGTCTGGGAACGCAGCGATCACAGGACTACACATACCGGGTTTAAATCTCCCCATCCTATGGGCACAAAAAATGTACATGTACCGTTCGATGCCGAGGTCAACATCAATAAAGTGCAAAACTAACGCGAGCAGAGAAAGAGCGAGTAGATAAAAAAGAGTGAGTAGAGAAGGAGTGCGAGTAGAGAAAGAGAGAGAGAGAGAGAGAGAGAGAGAGTAGAAAAGTAGTGCGAGTAGAGAAAGAGAGAGTAGAGAAGGTGATCCAGTAGAGAGAGAGAGATAGGGAGAGAGAGAGAAAGAGTATATAGAGAAGGAGTGCGAATAGAGAAGGAGTGCGAGTAGAGAAAGAGAGAGTAGAGGAGCGCGAGTAGAGAAAGAGAGAGTAGAGAAGGAGTGCGAGTTGAGAAAGAGAGAGTAGAGAAGGAGTGCGAATAGAGACAGAGAGAGTAGAGAAGTAGTGTGAGTAGAAAAAGAGAGAGTAGACAAAGAGTGAGAATAAAGAAAGAGAGAGTAGAGAGGGAGAGAGAGAGAAGAGAAGGAGTACGAGTAGAGAAAGAGAGTATAGAAAGAGAGAGTAGAGAAAGAGTGCGAGCAGAGAGAGAGTAGAGAGAAAAAGAATGTAGAGAAGGAGTGCAAGAAGAGAAAGAGTGGGAGTAGAGAAAGAGGGAGTAGAGGAGTGCCAGTAAAGAAAGAGAGAGCAGAGGAGTGTGAGTAGAGAAAGAGAGAGTAGTGAAGGAGTGCGAGTAGAGAAGGAGTGCGAGTAGATAAAGAGAGAGTAGAGAAGTAGTGTGAGTAGAGAATAAGTATAAAGAAAGTAGAGAAGAGTGCGAGTTGACAATATAGTACAGAGAGAGGGAGTAGAGAGAGAGAGAGAGACATACAGAGTAGAGAGAGATAGACAGAATAGAGAGAGAGACGTAGAGAGAGAGAGAGACAGACAGACATACAGAGTAGAGAGAGGGACATAGAGAGAAAGGGAGACGTAGAGAGAGAGACGTAGAGAAAGAGAGAGACAGAGTAGAGAGAGAGACGTAGAGAGAGAGAGAGACTGAGTAGAGAGAGAGAGAATAGAGAGTAGAGAGACACAAAGAGAATTGAGAGAGAGAGAGAGAGAGAGAGAGAGAGAGAGAGAGAGAAAGAAAGAAAGGGAGAGCTAAAGAGGAGAGCGAGTAGATAGTAGAGCCGAGAGCGAGTAGAGAGAGAGAGAGAGAGAGATAGCGTAGAGAGTGAGTAGATGGGGTAGAAAGAGTTGGTTGCTTTGCTTAATTTGTCTTCCTAGTGCCTCATGATTGTTGTGTGGCTCTTCCTCACGGTGCCATGGGTTTGTCTGAAGTTTGTGATTGTGTTATTTCCTGATCATACTCACTTACTATTTTTGTTGTATTTGCTGGGGGTTCGTGTTTAGCACTTCGTGTTAAACGCTTATATTGTGTCATTTCTAGTTTGGCAATACTCTCACCCAGATAAAGGGAGCTGAATGCTTTGCTTATTGTTTTCTGACTTTTGGGCGTATTCCTTATTTGTCTGTGTTCCAGTGTCCCTGTGCTTGGAGACATGTGTCTGCCTGGGATTGTGGCATTTCCTGGTCATTTACACTTGTTTTAACCTAAAGGCCGTTCTTTAAAGAGGGTTAACTTATGTTGTGTAAATGCGAAAACACCTAGTTAAATTTATGCATCTAGTGAAGACTAATTCTGGTATACTAATTACATTGCTATTTGATCTGTCACCTTCACAGAAAGGTATGTGTCCACTTCATATTATAATACTTTGGCATGTTATGTTACTGCGAGATCGTTTCTTTAATGTGATGCAGAAGGGCTAAATAGATTAGATAGGCCAAAACAAACTAATGTACAAAAACACCCATTCAATGTCGAACAAAAACTCTAACAAATTGGTTTATTTAACCTTGTTTCTCCTTTGATATGTTCCCCGCCAATCGAACCACTTATTTTTGAAAGTGTTTGAGTGTTACACTTTTGTTTCCGTATGCGAGAGCTTGTTTAATGAGCATAATCAATTTGTTCTTCTCCGAAATCAATGTTAACATGCACATGCCTACCCTCCGAGAGCTACCCAACATACCTCCGAACGGAAAGCTACCTATAAACATGATACCACCGTCAAAAAATTGCAAATAAATAAGTGTTTTACAAGTATGTTTGAATTGTATTTGACTGATTCATTCCAAAGAGAGGTTATACATTCCAGCGGTGGCTGTGAATCAAGTAAAAATAAAATAATACATATGAATATTAACTGATGAATTCGAAATATTCGTCCAAATTACTGCATTTCCGAATTCAAATGCGATTTAAACTCGAACAGATTAAGTTCCAAAACATGTAATGATTTCAGAGTCATCATCATTCTGTATACTATCGACCTATATGTTGTTCTTATCCCTCAAAACGAATCTAAATGAAATAAAATCGTCTCAATACAGACCATGTCCAACCAAAAAATCCTTTGTTTACCTCCGGTAGCCAACACCCTCCGAGATCTACACATGCGGTTCACCTGGGTGATCATATAACATCGCGTCTGGGAGAGATAAAACCCCATGCAATAAAACAGATACATCACAATTGGTTTACAGATTTCATAACTTTTGGTAATGACGTCCAATATAACGTTGCGTAAAATATGCCAAAATCTTGACGTGTTCATGCCAAAATCTGATTTTTATTTGTTTGTTTTGATTCTTTATGTCCCATCAACAATCTTTCAGTTATAAAGAGGCGTGTCTTCCTGGGTTGAACCAGTACTAAGGATTAATGTTCTTGCTCAAGGCCACAACGCAGCCCCTCAGCCTCGAGTCAAGCACTCTACCACTGAGACACTGCGCCCCCATCTGATTTTCAGTAAATTTCAATGCCATGTGATAAGAGAATCTAACACTTGTGAACCTGTATTATTGAATGCATTTAACTTGTTGCAAAAAGAAAAAAGGGATAAAATGCTCAGCAAACCTCACACTTGATCTCTTTTCCCCCAACTAGTTTAATAAATTCAATAAAACATGAGCACTTATGTAAGATCCTCTATATCTGCAACCAGGGGAGCACTCATGTAAGAACTTCTATTAACATGCTAAGATAAATCGGGAAATTTTCGGAAATAGCGTTATAAGACACATTTGTGACGTTAAAAAATCGCGACTAGGGAATAATTTACCTACATCAGTAATCGACAAAGTGATTTTGCCATTTCGCAAGGAATTTATTTTTACGAATCTTCGCATATGCGAAGTTTCACAAAAATAAAACCTTCACGAAATTTACAGTATCAGCTCATGCTTGAAGGTATAGATACATTGCATCTGATTTTCCACATCACATTTTTTAATGTTGTGGAATGGCAAATCTTCTAGCGGCTAAAGCATTTGCTCAGTGCTAAAGCATTCGACTTGGGATTGAAGGATCTCTCGTCGGAAGAACTGCTGTGTCCTTAAACAAGACACTTTAGACTCTAATTAGTGCTGGTTCAACCCCGGGAGACGTCCCAGAATGGCTGAAAAATTGTTGACTGGGACGCAAAGCATCAACACAAACAAACAAATGTAAATCTGACACATGTATTTTAATCAAAGAAAAATCGCTGGACACAATTAATAAACTGGCTAATATAATGTGAAAAGATATACCGTCAACTGGAACAGCTTTTCAACATCTACTGGTTTCAACAGCGCCAACGCAATATCCATCTTAGATATCTGAACACCAAAGTACCCCTTCATGAGGTGTGTCAACTGCTGTGGCTCTGTGACTCCTACCTCAAATGTCACATTAGCAGATCGTCCTTGAAATGGCATTACCGCCAGAACTGTGCCTGAAAAGATAAGAACAATTTTATCAACTGTCTAAGTGTATGTAAATAAAAAATCCATGCGCGGATTCAGTAAGTTTTGTCAGAGGGAGTCCAACCTAGAACCTTTTTTAGTTAATGATGGGACTAAATACCACTTAAAGCGGGCCATCCTTGGACTGCCAGCTAAACGCCATTAAAATGCGACGATGACCCGAAATTGAATGCTGGCGGCTTGTTAGCTATGTGATTTTTCAAGGGATCTGGACCAATGTTGCTAAGAAACCCAATATTTTGTGATTTTTCATGGGGGTCCGGCGTCCCCTCCCTCTGGACCACGCATGGAACGATTGAGTACAAACAGGAAGTGTTACAATGATGGGCCAAATCATAGCTCCGCGAGGAAGACGCAACGTGCAATTCAAGAGAAAGCAAGCTATTAATCGCACTGGGCTTATGCACGTGTAGCCAGGCATGTATACAGACTGCCATATAATCCTTGCTTTGATAATTTTATAACATTTTGTTATCGTTCTGAATTGAATACAAATAAATGCTTTCAACTATTCATTTAAATCGGAGTGGCTGCTGCCAGTTAACTGGTAGCAGCGATTTTACGTTAAAATGGCTGCTGCCAGTTGACTGGTAGCAGCGATTTTAACGTAAAATCGCTGCTGCCAGTTAACTGGTTATAGCCATGTTAACGTGAAATCGCTGCTGCCAGTTCGCTTCAGTATTTTTATTGTAGTGTGTATAGAAAGTTATTTTGCATCGACTGAAGTAGCAAAATGTTAGTGAATGCCTTACTTAATGAGTTGTTTAACGTGTTTCTTAATGAGTTGTTTAACGTGTTTCCGAATTTGTTTCATGTTAAAGTGTGAGTATGGGCTATGTTGAGCTTCCAAAAACGTAAAAGAGTGACTATATAACAAACAAACAAACCAATGTGTTGTTGCTAGTTTTGAACTGCGGATCCGGACCTCAGACCCTCCATTTTAAATTGTGCAACTTTGTCTGAACCACCCTGGTCTCCAACTAGACACCCTCTCCCCTCCTGAGACACATTTCTGGATCCAGGTTTACATTATTGCTATATAAACACTGGTTTGCACCATGCGTCACCGACTCAAACCTTCTTATCAAAATAAAAATTTAACTGGAAGCAGCGAATTCACGTTAAAATCGCTGCTACCAGTTAACTGGCAGCAGCGATTTTAACGTAAATTCGCTGCTGCCAGTTAACTGGTAGCAGCGATTTTAACGTAAAATCGCTGCTGCCAGTTAACTGGTAGCAGACCTTGCCCATTTAAATACAAATTAAATCATCATAACTCTTATATGGCAGGTTGCTGAAGAGTTTTCAAACCAACATTATATTTAACAATTAGCTCTGAGTGTCTGATATAGAGTTAAAGTACTTTAACAACCAATCATTTATTCTTATAGTTGAAGTCACTAACATTATAACACACTCACAAAATGAATAAGCGAAACATATAGACAATAAGCTGGCGAGAGAGGAAATCTCCATCCAGAAAATCAACATTTTCAAAATTGAAATAATCATTACAATGACTTATAGAATATGTTAAAAGAAACATTACCACATTGGATGTTCTTCCATTATTTAGATTTGTGGTAGAGAAAAATGTTTAGAGGAATATTTATTGTTATATTTGCCAGCCGATCATAAGAGAGTGCTTACCGCATATGCGCAAAATCACTCTTTAAACGTTCATGCGTTGTAATCCAGTGGGGATAGAAGCCTCTTTTTCGGTCTGAGCTTTCATATATTTGGGTGCCAATGCGATAAGTAACACAATCTCAATAGCTGTCTAGTATAAGATTGTAATGCCCAGGTCACACATTCACGGACTGGACGCCGGATTAGCCACGGATGTACATTCGTGGCAATCCGTATTGGTCCGTAGCTTTCCGTATTGCATCCCTGATCATACGTAATAGTACTTAATTATACGTATATAGTGCATCCGTATCGTACTACGGAAATTGGCATTTCCGGGGTCATCCGTGAGGTTTAATACGTAGTAGAACCGGCGAGGTGATCCGTGAATGTGTGACCTGGGCATTAGCCAAATTATATGATTGAACAAACTTCAAGAGGGTTATACCTGTATAAGTACATTCGAAAAGCCTTGCTTGATGTTATTTAAATATGCTGAGGGAAAAAAGTTTAGCAATATACTATGAGGATTCACAGTTTAGGAGATATAGAACTTTTAATTTCATAGTTTCAAAAATATATGTTGACAAACGTTCACGAGTACGATGACGTTAACAGTTTGACATTTCGTATAATGTAAAGTCTGATTTTATGCCCCCTTGCCAAAACAGCTTATCTGGCAGTATTGCGAATAATATTCGACTAAAAAATTCATTTTTCTGTCCAATGTTTAGATCCAAAAGCAAGAAAGTGAAAAACGGCTTAAAACTGAATGTTATGTTCACCCTTTACGCACAATTTTTATTTGAAAATCGTATTTTGCCAAATTACCTCCCTTTAAATTGAATAACGTTTGAAATTGAAATGCTCAGCAGATCAAATCCTCATTATAAAGTCAGATTTTGTTTCTTTTGACCACTTCCGGGTAGCCATTAGGTCATTTTCAAACAACTGACATGTTTGCGAACCTGCAAATTAAAAAGATCTTGTGCTTCAAAGATCACGTATGGGAAACCCCATTATAAATAATTGCTAAACTTTTTTCCCTCAGTATATATACAGTAAAACTTGTCTTAAGCGGCCACTCAAAAATAGACAAAACAAAGGTCTTAAAGACAAATGGTAGCTTAATGAAGGTCGAAAGTATTGCAGAATGCTCTCTTACTTTTGACCAGCAGTAAGCGATAATCGGTCTTAAAAACCATTTTTGTCTTCTTTTTGAGTGGGCGCTTAAGACAGGTTTTACTATACATCGTGAACATTTCTCTTCTCCCAGAATAGCTAATAAAGTGTTAATAAGAAGGGTATATCCGAATGAGAGTTCGTGCCAAAATGTAGACCATTCCTAACCTGTTAAGATGAAAGATTCAAATCGCAGTGCTGCCTTTTTTTTCCAAAAATGCAATCTTTCTATATTACAACTATACCGTAGATTCGGAAATTTTTGCGAGAATTTTATTTTCGCGAATAGCACTAAGAGACATATTAGTGATGTGAAAAATTCGCGACTTATGCAAAATTTACCTATATCAATAAACGAGAGAGTGATTTTGCCATTTCGCGGGGGTTTTGTTTTCACGAAACTTCGCATATGCAAAAATTTCACGAAAATAAAGTCATCGCGAAAATTTCCAAATTTACAGTAGTAAAGTAGTTAAGGTGGCAAAGATCAGGAATCAATACATTCAAGTAACACACCTGACCCAGGATACCATATGGGAAAGCCACAAATTAACATCACAGACAAGAGCCAAGAGGTCAGCCCTTTACCAGCAGTCGACCACAAGGCAGCAATGAAAAGATGCTAATGCATGACAAACACAAGCCATAAATAACATAAATTATCCACAAAAGAAGTACCGCCTTGGAACGGTCAGTAAACTATTTTACTGGAGGGCTTAAACCGGTTTCACGGCGCCAACCTCACCCTTAGTAAAACCTGCGTAAAACAGCCACTCTTAAAAAGACAGAAAATTGTTTTTCAAGACCAATTATCGCTTAATGCAGGTTAAAATATTCTGCAATACTTTTGACCTTCATTAAGCTACCATTTGTCATTAAGATTTTTGTTTTTATTTATTTTTGATTGGCCGTTTTACACAAGTTTTACTGTACAACGTTCAGAATTGACTAACCGCTGGTATCCGTTATATTTGCCATTCTTTACATTTGTACATTGGATAGACGGATGAACTGTACAAATAAAGAGCTGATAATGTTTGATAGAATTAACTTCTTGAAATGCGCATGGTAGATCAATCAAATAGCAGAAAATGTACAGAATAAACATATGCAAAATTGCACAGGTTTCATATTTTGTACTTATCAGGCGGTTGTTCACATTTAAATGTAAACTTACCTACAGTATCAGACTCGTCCATTTCAATATATTTGGGAAAATAAGAGTCCATTTTTGAGCATATATCTCCCTTTACTGGTGATGATCCATTGAGAAAGCCCAATCTAGAAGCACTTGAAGCGATCCAGGAGGAACTTTTTGACGGTCTAATAAATTTGCCTGTCAAACTACTGCTTGTCAAACCACTGCTTGTCAACATAGTGCTTGTCAAATCATTGCTTGTTAAACTATTGCGCGAAAAATTACTGACTGTGAAACTGGTATTGTCGCTTGTAAAAATACTGCTCACAAAACTAGTGTTTAAAGTTATTGATTCCGTTGTAGACGGTTGAACTGTAGTTGGTTGAATTCTTTTTGAGACGTCTGTCTTTCCAGGTTTATATGGCTGGTATATGGTTGAAATTATCGACGAAGAATCCACTTTCACTAGGGAAGAGCTAACATAGTTCTTGGAAGCTCGAGCATTAGATGAAGTTACACCAGAATCATACACAGATACTAAACTAGACTTTGCGGAGCTCGCTGGCCATTGATTTGTAACCGAGTTGTAGACATTATTTGCAAATGAAGCTGATAAGAAAACTGAATATGTCGATTGTAAAACTGAATGTGTCGATTGTAAAACTGAGGTTTGGGACTGTTCAACAAGTACAGTTGAAGGGGATGGTTTAGGTAGTCCTGGCGCAAAAGTGTATGGCGATGAAACGTCTGTTGTACCTGGTATGCCTATGTTGGTACTAATATTTACTTGTGTAGTTAAATGAGACCGCGTTGTAGTTGTTTTATTTCCATTTAGTGGGCTAGATACGGAACTTTTATAAATAGAGTATTTATGGTTTATCCAGTGACTGGCACTAGAGGGGTATAGCCAGTTCATAGCGTTGCTTGATTCTGCAAAGAATGTTTTATCAGCTTTTGAAATCATAGCTGAATATGAATGATCTAAGTTCGTTTTAACAATCCAAGAAGTATTATCAAGTTCAGTGAATAACGTTCGTGATGGTTGAATATTGCCACTTATGAAAATTGCAGAGGCTAGATTAAGCAAATTACTTGCATTCGGGTGTAGTTCTGTGCTCATAGTAGACACACGAATGTTATTAACTCCACCGGTGGTAACATTATAATTCCCCCGACTTGAATGATCTTGGAAATATGAGGATCCTGCAGGTGTTATAGGCTTTCCTGAAACTTGAAAATATACAGTTGAGCATGAAGTTTCATTTAGATAAAGATAAAACAATAAACTATAACTAGAATTGTTTTTCTACGAAAAACAACAACAACAGATGTCTTCCTCTTTTTAGGAATAAAGAAGTCATTAAATTGCATTTAGTTATGTTACAGGGGGAATACTTTGAAAAAAATATATACATGCACGTGTCATAGGGGGTATATCATATTATCCCAAGGCCTGGCCCCACAGCTTTACTATTTACACAGTATATATAGACGCAAGAAGTAGTTAGTTATGTAATATTTAGGCAGTTAGTCAGGTAGTGTGTGCATTTGGTAGTACACTGTACAGTTAAGGCAGGTAGCTGTAGTTATTTCTTCTACATACCTACATATAATTATGTCCGTGTGTACTGTATTGCACAGGCAAGCACATCATTACAAATTGTTAATAAAGCTATAACTTTTCTATAAATATATAATTTACATATATATTGCAGGTATGTATTCATTCTTTATTACATTGAAATCATTTACGTTCATCATATTTTGCTTCATCTCATTCAATATTTGTAATTTGTAAATAAGGACTTTGAGATAAAAATTGCAGAGTACACGATATATGCAGTGTGTTGACACTATATCTACCGTGTCCCATCATATTTCTATATGACTTACTGACATACCTACAAACAATAAAGAAATAAAAGCACCGCAAGCACTGCATAATACCCCGCCACTGCTGGGGGCACCAACAGTTATTTTGTGAGATATATAATGCCTAAATAGCAACAGAACTGAGATAGACAGTGATATGACGTCCTTAGTCACAATATGTAACCTTTGATGGTCAACATATCTGTGAAGTTTCATTCAGATACTCCATATAGTAAATGAACTACAGGTCAAAAACCATTTTTCAGATCAATCAAGGGCGGATAACTCATGAACTGGAAAGGTAAGAATGATGGTCCTTACTAACTAGAGGACCTGAAGGTCCTGAGGCGCTCACCTGATCTCCTTAATAATGTTAAAATAGGTCAAGGTCAACTACAGCTTATAATGGAACAAATTTTGTTTTTACCATATACATTTTGGTCAAGTGATCTTAACAATCTAATGAATAATCCATCAAACAGCCCAGTGATTTCTGAGAAAAAGATATTTAGATAGGTATGTGGCAGTCCAAATGAGTGGCCTTGGATAAAAGGTCACAGGTCAGCTTGACATTTGGTATTTAATAAACCATTGTCTCAATAGGTTTAACTCACAGGAACTTGTCACAAACTTTTTTCATGAAAAAGTAGGCGTGTGTATCTGTAAACATAGTAAATATAGGCCTACTTTTTCTATTCTAAGGGTTTGTGACAAGTTCCTGTGGTTTAACTATTATGAATTCGGCTCAGTTATAGAAAATGAACATTTTAAGATTTTCTCCATATAAATGCATTAGGAATCAAATTTGACCTTGCCATAAAGTAGGTCAAGGTCAACCTAGATTCATCATTTGTGCTAACCTGGTAGGGCCCACATCCCCGATCCTACATACCAAGTCCCAATGCCAATGGCCTTTGGGTTCCAGAGAAGAAGGAATTTAAAGAGTTTTTACCATATATGGGCCTGGTGGCTATGTTAGTCAAGTGACCATAACAATTTGTATAAGTTTTGGCTAACCAATCATAAGGAGTTGTCATATGAAATTTGGTTTCAATTGGCCAAGAAATGTCTGAGAAAACTATGTTTTAATATGTTGATGGGACTCCAACAGAAGCGACCTTGGTTGAAAGGTCAAAGATCAACCTTGACCTTTGAAACTTATTTATAGACACTAGATTGAACATATCAAGTGAGAATAATCACTTTGGCTTCCACAGTATTCAAAAAATCAACTTTTCAAAAATTTTCCCATTCAAATGCATTAGGAAGCAAACTTGACCTTGACGTTAAGCAGGTCAAGGTCACCCTAGGATCATCATTTGAACAAACTTGGTAGGCCCTACATCCCCAATACTACATACCAAGTCTCAAGGTCACTGGCCTTCTGGTTCTGGAGAAGAAGATTTTAACAGGTTTTTACCATATATGGGCTTGGCGGCCATCTTTGTCATGTGACCAAAATATTTTGTACAAATTTTGGCTGACTTATCATAAGGATTCTTCACATGAAATTTGAGCCCAATAGGGCCAACCGTTTGTGAGAAAACTAAGTTTTAATATATTGATGGGACCACAATATGAGCGACCTTGGCTGAAAGGGCAAAGGTCAACCATGACCTTTGAAACTTATTTATAGCCATTGTCTCATTAGTTTCAACATATCAAGTAAGAATAATCACTTTGGCTTTAACAGTATTCAAAAAATCAACTTTTCAAAAAAATTCCCATTTAAATCTATTAGGAAGCGAATTTGACCTTGACGTTAAGTAGGTCAAGGTCAACCTAGGATCATTATTTGAACAAACTTGGTAGGCCCTACATCCCGGATGCTACATACCAAGTCCCAAGGTCATCGGCCTTCTGGCTCTGGAGAAGAAGATTTTTAAAGGGTTTTTACCATATATGGGCATGGCGGCCATCTTGGTCATGTGACCAGGAACATTTGAACAAACTTTCGTTCCCCCATCCTAAGGAGTCTCCATATGAAATTTGAGTTCAATTGGCCCTGTGGTTTCAGAGGAGAAGATGTTTGAAAATGTTGACGGATGGACGGATGACGGACGGACGGACGGACGACGGACGCCGGAGTCACTGGTATACTAATAGCTCACCTCGGAGCCTTCGGCTCAGGTGAGCTAAAAATATGTAACCTTTGATGTTCAACATAACTGTGAAGTTTCATTCAGATATTCCATATAGTAAATGAACTACAGGTCAAAAACCATTTTTCAGATCAATCAAGGGTAGATAACTCATGAACTGGAAAGGTAAGAGTGAAGATCCTCTGTCAAAATATGTAACCTTTGATGATCAACATATCTGTGAAGTTTCATTCAGATATTCCATATAGTAAATGAACTACAGGTCAAAAACCATTTTTCAGATCAAGGGCAGATAACTCATGAACTGGAAAAGTAAGAGTGAGAGTTCTTTGTCACAGTATGTAACCTTTGATGTGAAACATATCTGTAAAGTTTCATTTAAATATTCCACATAGTAAAGGAACTACGGGTAAAAAACATTTTTTAATTCAATCAAGGGCGGATAACTCACAAACGGGAAAAGTAAGAGTGTCGGTTCTTAGTCACAATATGTTACCTTTGATGTGAAACATATCTCTGAAGTTATATTCAGATATTCCACATAGTAAAGGAACAATAGGTCAAAAACCTTTTTTCAGACCTATCAAGGGCGGATAACTCACAAACTGGGAAGGTCAGAGTGACGGTCCTTAGTCACAATATGTAACCTTTGATGTGCAACATATCTGTGAAGTTTCATTCAGATATCATGAACAGTAAAGGAATAACCGGCCAGAAACCATTTTTCCAATACGAAAAAGGGCAGTAACTCCGTTAAAAATGGACGGATTTTGCCCATTAACAATTCCATACCACTCATCGCCGATAACAATATGTATGCAAAATTTGAAAAAAATCCGTGAATAAATACTCAAGTTATCGATCGGAAATGGTGAGCACGGACGGACGGACAGACACCAAAGGGTATAACATAATACCTCGCCACACTTTAGTGGCGGGGTATAAAAATGATTATCGTTTCATTTGCATTCAGATCCAGATGTTTTAGCTTTGCCAATAAAACATGTGAAAGAGACAGGAGGACCAGAACCAACAAATGCAGAAGCGCCAAAGGTTAACAAACTGCTTGAGTCTTCCCCATTACCGGAATGTGACAATACTATAAAATGGAATGAGAGCACAACGAAATTGCTGTTGGAAACTTACAAAAAGGTTGACGGAGCAAAATGTCTCGTAAAAAACAAGTGGGCAAAGATTGCCCAGGAAGTAAATAAAACTGCAGGAACCAATTTCCCCCGCAGAGAAATGTAGACTGAAAATTAAGACAATTCGAAGAAATTTAAAAGGGATAAGAAAAACAATAACAAATCAGGTGGACAGAGAGTTCCAGGGGGAGACATAAATAAGCCAATAGTATATCATAACTGATGCAATACTGTCAAACACTTAATATTCACAGCATCAAAATTAGGCATATTTTAAAGACTGACATGTTGGTGTAGTTTAATTTTAGAATTTTCTATTTTAAAGTTATTTTTTAATCCTACAGGGGCTACTCTTTAAAGAAAAATATGCTAAAAAGTAGCCCCTTTTAAGACAGGATTTTCTCAATGTGGAAACATACCTACCGTTCTAAGGTAGTTTTAACGATACAGATACATGTACCAACAAACTACTGTTCTAAACTAGTTTTATTTTTTTCTATCTTGTATTTGCTATGCCTTTGTGTGTGTCTGTTTATATGTGCCTTGTGGTCACCTGCTGGGAAAGGGCTGACCTCTTTGCTCTCGTTTGTGGTGTCTAACTGTGAGTATATCACTTTCCCATTGGTATCCTGGGTCAGGTGTGGTACTTGATTGTATCGATTCCTGATCTTTGCACCCTTACTTACTTTAACTATATAGATACCGACATACATGTACTATAGATGCTGGTGCAGGATAATGTAATGACTGCACAACAATATTACCAAACCAAATAACATAACAAGTAATAGTTATACCATGGGTTGTCCGCCTGTACGTGGAGATAATCCACGTGCTTTAGCGAGTGGATTATCTTACGTACATGTGGACAAACATGGTATAACTATTTTATGCCACCTTCATCAGTGTAGACCTTACACATCAAGTGATATTCCATGCTAAAGTTGGTAAAGGTGGTATAAAACACGTTAAACTGTCAATTTTTTAAGAAAAACTTTGCTTTGAAGTGTTGACACAAATGTAATAATCGGATACAAACGAAGAAATGTACGATTATCTCCGCACACTATTTTTTTCAATTTACAACAATGTATAGCATCTTTGTGTAAATTTATCAGTAGGTTTCAGATTATTGTGATTAAAATACAAAATATTGTTACATATTTGCTATACATTGTATCCTATTGCCAAGTAAAAGTTGATTAAAGTATGTTGTAAAGAATTGAAAATAGAAGAAAAGCATGCGACTCACCAAACATTAAAGATATAGCACAACCAATTATATTTATGCTTAAACACGGAAGCTTCATCTTGCTTTGCATTGTACTAGTTCCACTTCTGTATAATATACTACTATTTTAATGGTGCAAGTATTCCTGTGTGGTCAAAAGAAAATCTTTGTTCATGCATATAACAAAGACGCAGATCAGCCTGGGCATATGCGCAGGCTGATCTGCGGCCTTGTTATTCGCTTAGTAAGAAGTATACTACCTACACTTGCGCCATACAAACTTTCAAGAATTTAGCCAGTCTATGTAGCCGAGTAGGCTAGTTTTAGCAAAACCAAGTAAAAACCCCTGCAAACAGGTTTTTCTCGCGGTAAGACCCTTTCAATCATAGACTACATCTTTGATTAGGTTATTTGGGATCGTCTGGCATACTTTGAGATAACAATAAGCTTAACTAGAGTAAATAGTAAGTAAGAATTGCCCAGTAGATATTCTTATTTTAAAAGTCAATCAGTATCTTGATTAATACCTAAAGCATTTATGTGTACTGATTACATGCAACCGCCCTAAGTGACAGTTTTTCTTCCTCCATAAATGTACGAATAAACCTTTGGTAAGTACCAAAAGAAGTCTAGCATCCCTTTTGTCGATTATAGGCAAACAGTGGAGACCCAGACCAGACGCCACAGTAGGCGGCGTCTGATCAGGGCCTCCACTGTTTGCATACAGAATGTTCTCTCAAAAATTGAATGAAAAAGAAAACTACCACCAAACAACCCTTTACACGGAAATTAACTCGTCCAATTGATAATAATGGGAAATTCTATTCGTCATAAATGGGTTAAGTATACTGACGGTAAAGCAGAAATTACCTTTTTCCCCTGAAAATATACAAATGTGTATACATTTAGGTGAGTACATGAGATTTTGGTACTTATCGCTTATGGGAGCGCAGTAGCTCAGTGGTAGAGTGCTTGACTTGAGACCAAAGGGGCGCGGGTTCAAGCCTCACCGGCGTCACTGCTTTGTGTCCTTAAGCAAGACACATTAATCCTAGCTTAGAACTGGTTCAGCCCAGGAAGACCCGTCCTGACGTAACTTAAAGATTGTTGACTTGGACGTAAATAATGAAATCAAACAAACAAAACTTATGGCATATGCACAAAACATTTATAAACGCCCATGCTGGTGTATCCAGCGGGGTTATAGGTTTACAATTTGGGCTGAGGCTTCATCTGCATCCGTACTTTGTGTATGCTAGCACTAAAGGCCCTCATAAGTCTGGGCATATGCGCAGACTTATCAGAGCCATTAGTGCTCCACAATGTGATTAGTACCCAAATCTCACGTGATGGCTCAATGATAAAGTTTTCTGACGATAGAATAGAGATAAGTTTTGCACTAACCCTCTCCCCTCCCCCCCTAAAAAAATCAAAACAAACAAATACAATATTTAATGATAATAGACAAGACCAGACCCTGCTTTGTACCAGCGTCGCTAAAATACTTATTGTATATTGACATATCTATTAGGGGAGACTTATGTATATTTATTCGCCCCCCCCCCCCACACACACACACCTGCTATAAAAAGGAATTGAAGCTGTTGGCGTTACAGATTATACAAAGCAGTTGCGGACGTAATATATGTCTAAGTTGCACGTATTGTGGATGTAAAACCTATTGTCTGGGTTCATATTGTTGTGAAAGTCACTACCAGGGAGTTCTGGAGAGTACTGGGTAGTTCCGGAGAGTTCCGAAGATAGACGGACTTCCCTGAGATTCGCTCACCTCTCTACTACACGGACTCCATGATCATATGTACCCGCCAATTTATGACGTCATGGAGCCCGCCCTGGAGTATGGTCATCAGTTACCTTCCAGCCTTCGTCTTGTCAAGTTAAGTTCATCTCCTTCTACGAAGACATAGGTAAGTAGCTCACACATACACCCGCACGCCCATTCACATCAATGGCGCTGCTTGTGAATAATTGGCATGCGGGATTGCCATTTTGAAATAATTTGTGTTATATTCATTCCTGGGGAGTTTGGAGCCGGAATTGTTGGATTTGAGTTAGGTGAAATTAATTTACATTTTTTTCTCTATCTTTTTCATATTTTTTCGGCAAAAACATCGTTTCTATCATTTCAGTTTGGCAAATAATTTTTTGGCATACTTTTTCAGTGTAGGAAACTTGATTTAACGGAATTAATAGAAATTTGGGATATTCTTTTCTTTTGGCCTGAGAGTCATTGCAAGCGTGACACTGGAAAGAAATTTAGCAGCTGAAAGTCAGAGGAAATTTTGAATCATTTTTGGCTTTTTTTCAGTTTATTGAATGTAAATACCATCTTTTTAAATCAGATTTCGTGTATTCTATCAAATTCAGATCCAATACTGGCTATTTTAGGCTCCCCCGGCGTGGAAATTAATATTTCATGATTTCAATGTGGATTTTTTTCTCGTGCAGTTCATGCATTTTGATTAAAATTGTGAAAAAGGTTTTTTTTTTATTTCTTGTTTGTTTGGTGCTTAACGACGCATCAACCCTTGTGGGTCATTAGCGTCAGACGGTATTAAACTAAACTATCCCCTTTGTCCAGTTATATTGAAAATAAGAATCATCCCAACAGAATTTATTTGTAGTTCACTTTTTCCCCATTCAATTTTCATATTATAACTTAGGATTATTTAACATCTATTGATAGTTTCCAAACAGACCAGTCCCTCTTCCAACAATGCTAAACATTTATACTGCGTCAGAGGAGGAATTGGCTGGGTTGGAAAAGATTGGCCAGTCATCAATTCAGCGAATTGTTGAATTGCCTGCCAAAGCCTTGACCGGCTAACATGAGCCGTTGACGGTCATGTATTTGGCCAAAATCAGATTGCTAGCGGATTATTGGCAAGGTTTAATCGATGCTGGCACTTTATCTATTCAAATGCCACCCACTCCCAAACCCAAGCAAAAACCAGTGAGTGAACAGAGCGACGCAATGAAAGAGGTGATTATGGGTTCAAAAGCTCTAAATGAAAAATACGACCGTATGGAAAGACGGATTGGTATAGAGGGAGAAGCGGTCCACATTCAATTCAACTCCATAACAAACTCTTACCGATTATGGACTCCGTCTGAAGATGGTTGAAAACGATGCAAAAGATCATCACCAGCGGATCAATAGTTTTGAAGAAACTCTTGCCAATGTACATAAATTTATGAATAAAATAGACCATAGGCTGGACACGCAAGAGGCCAGTATACATTCACTGGATAGAGAGCAAAAATTCGTAAGTGGGGTCAGCAGGCAAAAGCCAGAACAGCAAAGTGAACTCGACCAGCTGGGAGAGATGGCTGAAGACAATGAGCCACGGACTTCAGTTGACAAGGTTTTCAGCCGTATAAAGATGGCTTTGCTTGCTGACGGCATATATTCGGCAAAGGGTTCGGCTGTCCCGCCTACATCATTCTTGGATGGAATGTATTCATCTAAGGATGATGAAAGGCTAGATTCTACCCGTGGTAATTCAAATACCAGGGGTAGGTCTAGGCAAAGGAGGAATAAAGAGAAATGCCCGGTCACAGATTCTGACAGGTCATTATCCCCGTTGCCACCAAAAATGCAAATATTTTCTGGAGACCCAACAAAGGGGCGGTGGTCTGGAGACCCAACTAAGGGGCGGTGGTCTGGAGACCCAACTAAGGGGGCTGTGGTCGAGTTTCATTATGCAATTTGAAAGCATTGCAATTCGTCACCGCTGGTCCGAGGCGAAGAAACTCGACAGGCTCCTTAGTTGCCTCACAGACAAGGCACTTGAATTTGCATTCAAGTGCAAAATGAATACATGTACTTCTTTTTCAGAACTAAAAAGTCAGCTCAAATTAAGGTTTGATCTGAGTGACGAGCCAGAGGCAGCGCGTCAAAAACTTAATAATCTTAAACAAGAGCCTGATGAAACCCTGAATGTAGCCACAACGGCTACAGGGATTTTGAGACCACTGTCTTACAACAAATGGCCACAGAGGCTTTTCTCAAGGGGTGCAGAAATAAGGGGTCCGCTTCATTAGTCCTTATTTCTACACCAAAGACTATTCAGGAGACATGCCAGAGATTAAAAGCAATCGTGGCTCATAAAAAGGCACTGGAGGGTCCAAAAGTCTATTTTCAGGAGAGAATCTTTTCTGCTCAAGAGGAGAAAAAAGTCTCTGACGTGGAAAGAAAGGTTAGCGAAATGACCTACATGGTGTGGACGAAATCGCCTCATCATGGGTATCGATCTGGGGGTTACAAACTATCGGCATGGCTTTGGACATAGGCCTCGGAGGTTTGAGATTCGCTCACCTCTCTACTACCACGAACTCCATGATTCAATGTTCCCGCCAATTTATGACGTCATGGAGCCCGCCCTGGAGTATGGTCATCAGTTACCTTCCAGCCTTCGTCTTGTCAAGTTGACTTCATCTCCTTCTACGAAGACATAGGTACGTAGCTCATACATACACCCGCACGGCCATTCACATCAATATCAACCCTGCACACAAAATAGGTTCAATATGTCAAGAATCATTATGCAAGGTTTTGTTTGTTTGATTGCTTAACGACGCATCAATCCTTGTGGGTCATTAGCGTCAGACAGTATTAAATTAAACATGATTTTGATGGAAAAAGTAAAAGTTTGCAATAAATAGTGAATGATGATCATGAGTTTGTATAATTACATCGAGTTGAAATATGATTGTTGACAGGAAGGATTATGTACAATATATGACAGTTTCAAAGAGCCATTTAGACGACTGTACATGTTCTTTAACTGAACAGAAAAAAGCATTAAACGATCTATATCATGATCAAACAAAACACGATTTAAAAATAGCGATTAGGTTTTGTTAAAAAGATGCAAACATGTTTAAAGACGCATCAACCCTTGTGGCGATAAGCGTCAAACAATAATAAATTAAACATTTGGATGGAAAAGTAACAATTTCTAATATATACAGTTACAGTTAATGATGACGATGAATATGGATCGTGATATTGAATTGCGATATGATTATTGGCAGCAAAGATCATGTACGATATCTGAGTTTCAAAGAGCTATTTAGAAGCCTGTACATGTTCTTTAACTGAACAGAATATAGCGTTAAACGATCTATATTATGGTCCAAGATGATGTTTCAAAAGATGAAAAGTATATAGCATGTTATAAGCTAATACAAATATAAAACCATGTCATAGGAACGAGATTCATTCAAGTTAGATTCATCATACTCAAAGTACCTTAGGTTTTCGTGTGCTCTATGCGAGGGACCTTTTCATACGTAATCGCCAGTCCTAAAAGATTAATTCCTTGAACATTATATAGCCAAACATGTCCTAAGTACTATGCACCAATGTATCCTTTGTAACACGAGTGCCAACAACCAAGCACAAATGCATGCCTCGTTGCACTTACGCCCTAGCTTTAGATGGAATAAGTTCTATACTTTTCCGTAGCATTGCCTAGCATTATTGATAAATTTGATACATTTTGAAGCTATGCACTGGCTATTGTTTATTAGGTCTAAAGATTTACATTTGCGTGCAGTGTAGACTCAGATGGGAGGTTGCAGTAGCATCATCCCATTAGAGTCTGCTCCGTGATTGTTTCATTCCTCTTGAACCCTGATGTTGGCATGCAGTGTAGACTCAGGTGAGATGTTGCAGAAGCAGCATCGCATCAGGGTCTACTCTGTTCTCCAAGAGATAAGCCATTGGGTAAGATAATTTGAAAAGCTAGATACTTATTTGTAAAATTTATATGTAATATAATTATTACGTTGATGTTTCATAGAAGCTGCAGAATAGATGCAAACCGTGTTTATGCTTAGTTTGCCCTTTGTAAGGAAGGCCCTTACGCCCTCGCTCTAGAAAGAATAAGTTCTATACTTTTTCATGGCATTGCCTATTATTATTAAAGTATATTTGATATATATTTGCAAGAACCATAAGCATTTTGTCAGGAGACTCGCCATATTGTAAATTGCATATTAAAAGCCATACGTCAAGACCAGCGTTCACTTGTGTGTTAAATCCAAAGAAGAACCCTGTAGGAATTGAATTACTAACGTTGACAATGGTGGTGAGTCTACCGTTGGATTAAGTGATATAATACAGAATTTCCACAACAACACTTGCGACCTTACACTGAATTAAATATAGCAAGAAGTGAGCAAAGCTCACATACCCCCGGCGGTAGCCATCATAGGTTGTAACACTTTCAGAGAAAAGACAAAATTGTCAAAGATTTCATAATCCTAAATCAAGTAGTTTCCGAGAAAACTTTGATGAAAAATGTCCATATGTGTCATATAAGAATGACAGAAGGAAAAATTGAAAATTTGAAAAAAGAAGACAAATTGAGGATTAGCACCTTCATTTTCATTTACACAATACACTTTGTCTACCTGAATGTGTACACAAAATTTCATAATCCTAAATCAAGTAGTTGCTGAGAAAACTCTGACATAAAACATCCATATGTGTTATATAGGAGTGACAGAAGGAAAAATTGAAAAAGAAGGAAAAATGAGCTTTAGCATCTTTATTTTCATTTAAACAATACACTTAGCCTACCTGAGGGTGTACACTAAATTTGAAAACACTGGCTCCAATAGGAGCCAAGAGATCTGCGACAGAAATTTCCATTGGAGAGAAAGAAAAATGAACAAATAAAGGGACTGATAAGCAATATGTGGCTGTTCTTTAGTCACACAATACAACTCATCACTATCAGGCTTTGTTTAAATTTCAGAATCCTAACTCAAATAGTTGCTGAGAAATCTTTGACAGAAAAAATGTCTATATGTATTATATAAGAGTGAAAGAAGGAAAAAATGAAAAAGAAGGCAAAATGAGGATTAGCATCTTAATTTCCCTTTACACAGTACTCTTTGCTTTCCTGAAGGTGTACACAAAATATGAAAACACTGGCTCCAATAGGAGCTGAGAAATCTGCGACAGAAATTTCCATTGGAGAGAAAGAAAAATGAACAAATAAAGAGACTGATAAGCAATATGTGGCTGTTCTTTTGTTACACAATACAACTCATCACTATCAAGCTTTGTTTAAATTTCAGAATCCTAACTCAAATGGTTGCTGAGAAATCTTTGACAGAAAAAATGTCCATATGTATTATATAAGAGAGAAAGAAGGAAAAAATGAAAATTTGAAAAAAGAAGGAAAAATGAAGATTAGCATCTTAATTTCCATTTACACAGTACAGTTTGCCATCCTGAAGATGTACACAAGATTTGAAAACACTGGCTCCAATAGGAGCTGAGAAATCTGTGACAGAAATTTCCATTGTAGAGAAAGAAAAATGAACAAATAAAGGGACTGATAAACAGTATGTGGCTTTTCTTTTGTTACACAATACAACTCATCACTATTAAGCTTTGTACCAAATTTCAGAATCCTAACCCAAGTAGTTGCTGAGAAATCTTTGACGGAAAAAAAAGTTTACAGACAGACAGACAGACAAACATAATTACAGAAAAGGCAAAAACTATATACCCCCTATATACTTCGTACCGGGGGTATAAATATGTGGTAAAACGACGCGGTATTTCGACATATAGAGAAACCCACATCTAGATGGTGCCACTGATATAACATCTTTGAATCGACCAATGAGAATACGCACGTGCAGCGCAGAAGAATAACGGCCAAAAGACAGCCAAGAGATATATTCAGACAACAGAGCTAGAAGCCGCAAGACCCTCTCTTCCGAACATCATTATATTATATATGCATGTATTGCAGCGGACACACTTCGATCTATATATTATATGTACTATATTTTACAACAAATATTCTATTTATGGAACTTTTACCTGTAGCGATGTCATAACTCTTCAGCCAGTGCCTGATCCAATCAGATCAAAGGCTTTCCTTTTTGAATTGGAACCTTTTTATAAACATGGTGTTTTCCCTGTGTATCATCTTGTCAAGTGTGCTCTTTGGTTGTTGTTACGTTCCTGGATAAGAGGATTGTCGGACGACGGACGAACATTGTTTGGTGATGATGATGATGATGAGTTGGAGTTTAACGACGCATCAACCCTTTTGGGTCATTAGCGTCATCAAGGTTAGGTAAAAGAAGTATTACTGAACATTAAAACTATAACAGATAAGCTAAAATATTAACAATTTAACACATTAAACATATGAGTATAGCAAAGACGATAAAATAGTTATCATTTTACAGCGAAGTTCATGTACAATATCTGACAACAACATAGGCTAATCAGATAACTATACATGATCTTCTCCTGCAAAAAAGAAAATGATATGCTGAAAGCAAGTTAAAATAAGTAAACAGTTCAAAGGAAAATAGCTACAATTTGTTAAAAAGATTAATCTCTTTTAAGAATAAAAAGACATTATCAATAGGTACATCATTAAACAATTGTTTGATTGTATCAACATGAAAATATTTGTTTCTTATATGAGAAAAATCCTCACATTCAAGTAGAAAATGGCGGACTGTAAAGAGTGTATCACAAGGTGAACATATTTCATTATATGTACTTCATTGTAAGAAATGGACACCCTTACTGTACTGCTGGCTTTGTTTGTTTGTTTGGTGCTTAACGACGCATCAACCCTTGTGGGTAATTATTGTTTGTTTGTTTGTTTGATGCTTAACGACGCATCAACCCTTGTGGGTCATTAGCGTCAGACGGTGTTAAACTAAACATGACGTGGATGCAAAGAGTAAAAATTTGTAAGATAAAATAAAAGGAATGATGATGATGATTTTGTATAATGATAATAAGTTGTAATACGATTGTTGACAGGAGAGACCACGTACAATATCTGACAGTTTCAAAGAGCTATTCAGATAACTGTACATGTTCTTTAACTGAACAGAATACAACAAAATATAATCTGTATTATGGTCTGATACAAATGTAAAACAAAACATGATTTTAAAAATAGCAATTAGATTTTGTTAAAAAGATTTATTTGTCCTAAAAATGCCGTAAAACTATCAATATGTATATCTTGAAATAATTATTTCATGTTATCATTATGGAAGCAAATATTTCTTACTTGTGCAAAGTCGCCACATTCAATATTCTATGTGTACCGTAATACAAACAACATAACCTATGTGAATCAGTGACCTACAATTTGTGTGGATGCACGAGGTTCATGCCAGCTTGCCTGGTCATAACCATGCTCGCAGGATCAGTCAAACGCACGGGTTACATACTGATAGGAGACGTAAGAGGGCTCTTTTCTAATTTTGTAGCATGACCCATGATCCGTTATTCGAACTTTATAAAGGTATGCAATCACCTTTAGAATAGGTAAGTATTCTATGGGACATTTAATAATGATACTTCTTTTCGAAAATAATGATAATGTTCATAATGTTAACATGGGTGAAAGACAAAATTTCCCAAATCGGCAACCACTCAATCTACAGTCATGCACTCTATCATTGAGTTACCACGCACATCAGAATTAATTGAGACTTAAGCATATTTTCCTTGCTGAAGATAAGTTAGTTTGATTCATTGTTACATTCAGTGGCTGGGCACGTATCATAGAACGTATCTTAGTACGAGACAAGTTTACGTTAACTCAGAAACTTCTTAAAACAAGACCAAACTCTGCTCTGGACCTGCGTCGCTGGTGCACATCTTCAGTGTGTGAACAATCATTATGCAAAGTTTGAATATAAAGGAATGAAACTGTTTGAATTACAGATTACACAAATAAACAATGTAAGCACTCCAACGGTGGTGTAGACATAATAATGTCTAAGTTCAACAATCCCAAAAATATTATCAAATATGCACGAAATATAGGGTGCACACATGTTCAATGTGTGAGCAATCATATCATATTAAGTTTGAACATGAAGGAATGAAAACTGCTGGAGTCACAGACACCCCCTAAGCATTTCTGATGGATAAAATATTCAAGAAGAAATAAGCAAATATTAATCAAATGTGCACAAAATAGGAGGTGCACATGTTCACTGTATGAATAATTATTATGCAAAGTTTAAATATTAAGGAATGAAAACTTTTGGAGTTAAGATTATACAAACCAGACAGCCTCTTAGCATTTTACAGAGAAAAAATGTCTATGTTCAAGACTCCCCAAAATGAATTAACTATTCATGAAATGTATACAAAATAGGAGGTGCACATGTTCACTGTATGAATAATTATTATGCAAAGTTTAAATATAAAGGAATGAAAACTTTTGGAGTTAAGATTATACAAACCAGACAGCCTCTTAGCATTTTACAGAGAAAAAATGTCTATGTTCAAGACTCCCCAAAATGAATTAACTATTCATGAAATGTATACAAAATAAGAGGTGCACATCATCAATGTATGAACAATCATTGTGCAAAGTTTGAATATAAAGGAATGAAAACTGTTGGAGTTACAGATTACACAAACCAGACACCCCTTAAGTATTTCGGATGGAAAAAATGTTTAAGTTCAACACCCCAAAAAATTTGAAATTATTTTTCAAATGAGCACAAAATAGGAGGTGCACATCTTTGATGTGTTAACAATCATTATACAAAGTTTGAATATAAAGGAATGAAAACTATTTGAGTTACAGATTACACAAACCTGACACCCCCTATGCTTTTCGGAAGGACAATTGTCCTAAGTTCAACACCCTTAAAATATGAGAAAATATTTAGCAAATGTGCACAAAATAGGAGGTGCACATCTTCAATGTGTGAACAATCATAGTGCAAAGTTTGAATATAAAGGAATGAAAACTTTATGAGTTACAGATTACACAAACCTGATACCCCCTATGCTTTTCTGAAGGAAAAATTGCCTAAGTTCAACACCCGTAAAAAATGAGAAAATATTTATCAAATCTGCACAAAATAGGAGGTGTACATCTTCAATGTATGGACAATCATTTGGCAAAGTTGGAATATATAGGAATGAAAACTGTTAAAGTTACAGATTACACAAACTAGGTACCCCAAAATTGTTGCGGACAGACGAACGGACGAACGGACGGACAGACGGACGGACGGACGGACAGAGTGGACCCACTACTAGACCTGCTTTCGCTAAAGCGACGCAGGTAACAAGGCTATCGGTATCATAAACTTTGCAAAACCTTTTCTAAATTTTATCAACAATTCTATGATTTGATATCTAAATTCCAAGCTGGATTTAAATCCATCTTTCGCCAAGGACTTTCGGAACCTGAGTTCGACTTAAAGACTTATCTATTGTGGAGGTGGTCAGGCCCGCCAGGATTTCAAAATACTAATGTCATGAAGGAAGTTCCGTTTTCCAAACTCCGCTTTAACAGACCGATGAATCCAGCCAAAATGGCTTGATGCCCTAGAAGTTGCGCTTACCGAACTGGTACTGCGTCGTTTATTGCTTATTTTTTCTGTGAATGATTGCTTGTAGACAACATGCATCAACAGCTTCACAAGGGCGCAGAATATGCCCGTTACTTTCTTTAACCGCTACTTCCCTGAACAAATTGTGTTACTGACTGTGTGACATCAGTACAGGGACACTGGTAAATAACCTATTTACTGACTTGCAAACCGAAAAGGGGGTGGGGCGACAATCATTCTTGTGCACTACACGTCTTGCTGACCTAATACATGTTACTATATTTTTTCATGATGATATCCTAAACATGATTTACTGAGCTATGGAGCTTATAAGAATTTTCGAAAACTCATCAAAGGGTCATAACTTCAAAATTAAAAAACAGGGACTGCACGACCCATTGCACTGACGGAATAAATACACCTAGGACATTCCATAAAGATATTCTGAATGGTTATAGATTTATGGAGCATGTGTATGTATACAATTGGCATAAACTAAGAAAATGGACATAACTATTGAATGAAGAAACCAACAGCAGCTATTATCGTACGCGACACGCCATACTGACCTAATACACATTCCAATACATCCCTTATGGCCATCGAGATATGGGGTGTACAAGATTTTTTTGCAAAAAATAAGATTTTTTTGCAAAAAATAATCAAAGTATCATTACTCGGAAACTAAGAAAGAAGGAACAATCAGTCTTGTGTGTGACACACTGTCTTAATGGTTTGACTTAATACATAATCCAATCAAATGTCATGAAGATATCCCATTTGTATAGTGGTTGTATTGTAATCCTATTCTGTGTTGCTTTGTATACTTTAAGAGAAGGTTCATCCATCATAAGTTTGAAGCACCTAGCTTACTACTCATCCTCCTGGATCAGCGGACTAAATTTGAAGCTCCTCTCTATGATAATTTACGCAATATTCTCTTTACAAGTTTGCAATGGCTTAATTTGCAAAGGGCAATAACTTGACAAACCAAGAAACATATCACAATGTGACAAATATCCCCCCCCCCTAAAAAAACACAAAAGAAAATCAGTACACAACACCCTGCAAACTAAAGTTGGGATTTATATCCCAAATATTATCGAAGATATGCTCCATACACGATGTTCTAAGAGAACAATCCAGAAGCAGTTTGCGACCCAAAAACGTACCAACACATCAAAAAACAAGTGAGTATGATCAGGAAATACCACAATCACAAACTGCAAACAACCCCATGGCACCACGAGGAAGAGCCGCTCAACCATCTTTGGGATCCTACCTCAAAGAATATAAGAGATGTGCACCAGACATATTTTTTTAAGAACTGCAGCCAGTCACAGTGACACTCAGCGACCCTAAAATACTTCCCAAAACTAAATTTGGGAGTAAAGAAGATTTGTTCTAGAACCAAGGTCATGTAATAACTCAGCTTCATTAAGAGGCCAATCCCGTGTTCCTTGAAAACTTCATCTGTCAAACAATGGAAGGTATATGTACAAGCACATTGTTCTCCGGTTTGGTGATTGTGATTAACAATCTATATAGCACAAGGGCTACGAAGTGGAGACTCGTGCAAACCTATTATACACTTGTACTTATTCAAAGTATAACCCAACATCAACCTAGAGATTATCTTGTTCCCTCTATGAAAGGGACAAACATGTATGCAGGGGTCTTCGTAATCGTACATGTGTCATCCAGTATCTGAAACATCACAAGATCTTTGCCATTTCATGCAGCAGGACAGTCGCAAATTTCTGTGATAATCTATCTTCTGAAGTTTGTTCATTCAGCAGCTTATTTGGTAAGCTCATTAGCAATACAGTTACCTCTAATGTCTTCATGTTCAGGTGTCCATATAATATTTACATCAAATCTGGATTTCTCCAAGTCTGAAATAAATCTTCTTATGTCTTCTACCGCTTTTTAATAAGAGATATTTTAACCAGCCCAAAGTATGAATTCTAACTGCAGACTGACTATCAGAGAAAATGGTTATATCATCAATTGTCTTCATTCAATCTGAGCAAGCTCAAATCCATGAGAATAACAACTTATTCTAATATAATTGTCCCACTACTGGTAACAGGTATTTTAACCTAACAGACTGTCTGTTAGGAATAAATATGCTGACTCTAGAGCGGCAGGGTTGGCTAAACAAGATCCATCAGTGAAAACTAGTTACATTAGATCACATGTTTCTACAACTTAACAAGGGTCTGCAGTTACCATTGCTTCTTGCTGAGCAACTTACCTAAATTTTGACGAACCTAATCTTACCCAGTACTAGATGTGAACATTTAGTAAGTTTATTAGTAACAAAATATATTGGTGCCCTTAAATTTTCGCTTAATTTAATATCATACTTCAAAAGTAGAATTAGAAACATTTAGGACTTGGGTCCAGGTAATTGCCAGCATTCAATTTTTGGGTTATCTAAACAAGACCTAAATGAACTCGCCAAAATCAACTTTAAAGTCACCACTTAATAACACGCTAGAGAACCTCTGTACTCGAATAGCGCAGTCATCGCAGTCGACGGGTGCACAAAATATACTATTTTGGTTTACTGTGATCCATTCTATGAGCCAGTACTTAACAGCTTTTAATTTTCAAGAATTTTTTTTCATTTGGAATTATTGCTTAGGTATTGTAGTCCATTCTGGCCCAATAAGAGCCTTTAAAACTAGCAGAGTACCAGTCAGTTTCTGGCTAGTCAATTGGATTTTATGTGCCTGAAATGTGTTCAATGACTAATAAATGTGCTATTAAAGTAATCAATTATCATGTTATGTCATCAAATAATAAAGAATACGTATAAGTAGAGGACTAGAAAGTTTGAAATGTTTCTGTTGATTATTTGCGAAGCTGCAAGCCATTTTTCTTCTGTACGCAAATTTTGAGTAGTCATGTGGACTGTCCCATTTGTCGAGTGCCTAAATATTTAATTTGTACGCATTCGTCAAGCTGTATCTGTACGCAGTCGATGGGAGCACGAACGGTTTTAACAAAGCCAGTGCGATTGAACTGCTGTTTATTTGTCTCCAGCGATGCCAAACCGTCTCGGCAAAAATTTCAAAGCAATGTCAATACATAAAACAAACTATGTAACACTATCTTATAACCATTGCAAGGTTTGCTACTTAATTTATCACTGCTGGGTAAGACATACATATAAGTGCATAAAATAACCAGGGTCACTGGCGAGTGATACGTAGATCACGGTTAAAATTTGACCGATTTCATAAAAAAGATATATTCGCTTTACAGAATCATAAAAATCAATGAAACGTGCGATTTATGGCATAGTGCGTTCTTGAGGAGTATGCCCAGGACAACAATGACACTTCATATATATCTGCTGCATCCACTACTGCAAATGTGGTGTTGATCATGGTATGGGGTCACACGTTACAGTGTATGTTTGAAGAGTATGCAAAGGACAATTAATATGCATGTTTTGACATTTACAGCTGTCAGTTCTCAGGAGAAACAATTTAAAATGACACGTTGACAGACGGATGAACAGACAACCAAACTGGTGGATGGTTTAAAAATTGGAACGCTTATGAGACCCTCCTAGGGGGATAACCGTTCCCTTGTTCCTCTGAAATAAATAGGCTCGTTCCCTTTTTTTTTCGAAGAATCGAAAATTGTTTTCTTATATTCCATGTTCCCAATATTGCCTTTGTACCCTGTTCCACTCAAAATTTGACCTCTGTTCCCTGTTCCCCTGGAATAAATGTCATTTCCAATGTTTCCCAAAACCCCTGGGAGGGCCTACGTTATGTGGATGTCATATTTAGCCATATGCTTACCATGAATAAAAAAAGAGGCCAATATATGGCCGATCTGCGAATAAACGGATGGTCGGACGAAAGCTTGAAATTTCAACCCGATCTGGATCAAACTATTTGACACCAGCAGGGAAGAGTCGATTTTGGTATCAGATTGCTCTTGGGCTTTGAGACCAGGCTTTATGTCCATTCTAGTTTTGCAATCATCTAGTTTGTCTTCCTGGTGTCTCGTGATGGTTGTGTGGCTCTTCCTCGCGGTGCCATGGGTTTGTCTTTGGTTTGTGATTGTGGTATTTTCTGATCATACTCACTATTTTTGACAAAACTTGGAGCCTGATCTGTCCAAACTGTTCCAGTCTGTACCCAGTAAGCACCTATTATATTAGAAATCAGGCAACTGGCGTTTCGCTGGCGGGCCGATAGTGGCCCGTGATGGGATGTTGGCTCGATATAGCTGTAATCTGGTTATGATGACAAAATAGTATGCGGAAAAAAAGATTCAGCATGCAAAACGTTAATAGTGTGTTTCTGGAAGCATTTTAAAATGAAAATGTCTGAGATTGATCATACAAACAGTTTAGACCCAGATCAGACTCAGCAAAACGTCTGGCAAGACCCGAAGGAGAAAGGTCCGTAAGATTTAAGAAATGTTCAGGACAAAAACACGTTACTCAGCACGCAAAGAGTTAAGACAAAAACGTTGCTATATTTGGAACAGGATGACGTAACTAACGACCACTTTTGCAGTCTACAGCAAGCTACTAAGTAATTCTATTTCTCCTAAAAGAGGCACTTTGGCAAACAGTGAAGGCCGCGATGAATTGCCGCAAGCATAATACGACTTTTCATCAGGGTCTGTGCACTTTTCAGAGAAAAGCATTACATTTTGGAAATAAACAAAATCTCTAAGATCGAAAAAACGCTAATCACAATAAAACGTGTCTGTTTTGTCTTCTGCTGGAACATTTTAGAAATATTTTGGCAAACAGTGTATGCTCAGTCTGATCTGGGTCAATACTGTTTTTCCGCTCTAAGGATAGCAAAACTATTTAACGGTCGACCTCGGCAGATGATATTCTCAGCCAGTATCCAATCTCGGGCCACTATCGGCCAGCCAGCGAAACGCCGTTCGGATGGCGTTTTGTTTGCGGGCCGATAGTGGTCCGATTTTACGTGCTTGCTGGGTATTCGCTGGCTAACTACAAAGACAAGGACAGCACAGGCAATTTTAGACGAACAGCCGAGGCTTGTGCGAGCCTGTGTATCCGAGCATTCGATGCTCGCATACTCAAAGCAGGTATGAAGATGCAATTTTTTATCCCAAATACAGGCCTATTTCATTAGAGAGATATACATGCATGCATTAAATATAACTCCCCGCCAAGATCTCGTGTGCTAACACATTTATACTGAAAAAGGAAAATATGTAATGTGTTTTAAAGTTCATTGTTAGATAGTCTTGTTTATTTTATCCTCCGTAAAATTTGGGGAGATATTTGGCGTTGTCCATCCGTTGATAAATTGCCATGTAATGTAACATTATGGGGATGAAACCAGTTCTGCGTGTGAATATTAGATTATGGTGTGGGTAGCTTGGCCTTACAGAGTTGAAAATTATTGTGGGATTAACCCATCACGGACCATTTTGGGCTCCAGAATGTAGAATAAGCGAACTTCCGTAGAGCATAGATCAACATAATTATGTTCAGATTTAATACATGTATGATTAACAAGAAGCATCCTCTATAAAATCGCCAGAAATAACTCAGTCCGCCATCACAGATCACCTAGCTAGCAACGTCTCATTATAGACTGTGACCCAGGGTGAGTGTGTGTGTGAGGGGGGGGGGGGGGGGGGGGAAGGGTACTCTCACTTTTTCTTCATACGTAGGATTGGGCCCAGCATCTACCGTTTGCCGCCAGAAAATATCGGAAATATCAAGCCCCCCAAAAATATTTGAAATTTTTGCCATGCAAAAATATTATCATTCTGTACATTTACCATAAGAAAAGACCCTAAAATACATAGAAGAGACACCTAAAACTAGTCTAATTTTGTCGTGACCCCCCCAGAAATATCCACAAAATCTTCATACCCCCTAAAATATTAATATTTCTGAACCCCCCTAAAATAATGTAATTCAAAAATTTAAACCAAAAAAAAAAATGCCCCGAGCCTACGCATGTATCAAACAGTATCAGAGTACCCCCCCCCCCCCCCCCCCCCCTGTGGACCGTGATCGCTTTGTGGCTGTAAATTGGAATGCCAACAAATTTACCAAAATGTGAAAAATATTTAGTTCAACGCGTCCTGACGTGTGGACTATCTAAGGATTCCAGAAGTGAGATACTGGACATTACACCTACAATTTTAAAGAGCTATATTGACTTGTCGACCCCGTGTCGAATCAGCGCGAATTGGTCAATAGTGATTTTGGACTGCCCGGGGATATAGTTGATAAGGGCGCCTGACCACACTCTTATATACAAGTGCCGCCCGCTGATAACCTTAGTAAAACAGTTTCGACCCAGATAAGGTAAAATCAGCAGATGACAAAAAGCATAGAAAATATCCCATCATGGAACGAGTTAAATCCACTGGTCATGGATTTGATTGGAAGATTGAACACGTCGGAATTTTTTAATGGGGGCATGCCACCCGCCAAGGTGTCATTGCGTTGGTCAGTTAAAGACTTTCGACTCACCTAGTTGGACTAGAGCTCCAAATTTTGTTTCGAGTCTTTATCTTCATTCATACTTTGTGTATATTCGTAACAAAGGCCAATGCGAGTCTGCACAGGCTTGTCTGGGTTTTCGTTGGTCGAAAATGCAACACGTACCCCAAAACACGTGCTGGCTCAAATATAGCATGGACAACCCGCGACATATGCGTACAGTTCTCTTTTATCTAATCCAGACGACTGTGTACAGGAGCACCTGATCATTGGGCCAGAACACCCGATATAGAGAACTGTGCGTACAGTATTAAATACTTCAATAACTTTGAAAATGCTCTACCCACAGATTTCAAACTTTTGTACATTAAAGCCCTGGTATTTAGCTTCTTATCTTAAGTAAGCTAAAATTTCAGAATATAAACAAAAAAATATTTCATCCTTTTTTCGGAGAAAAATCACTTTTCTTGGTATAAATAAGGCGCTGTATTGACTATTGCTTAACCCACACACGTATCGTTACGCAGACACAAAGCTGTATATATTACTGACAATAATCAGCAAAAAATATTCTCAGAAGTGAAATATTAAGAAATTTATTACCTTTTTCAACAGCAAGGTGCACATTCACATGCCATTTTTTCCACTCGTCGACTGTGACCACCACGCGATGACTGCGCTTTTCGAGTACATAGGTTCTCTAGCGTGATAATGACGTCTGTGTTTTTTGATAATAACCAAATAATGGCAAGAAATTGGACTACTCAGAACACTCAAATGCTTTGATAAATGTGATAACAACAATGGTAAGCCAAGTACTGCCAGTAATTGCAACATTGCACACAAAGCCCCAATTTAAACACTCTGTATGGTTAAACAGCATTGATACCAAAGAGGCGGGGATGTAGAGAATGGCAGAACTTTGGGATTGAAAGAAATAATTCATTCTTAAATATACTCACCAAAAAAATGTTAAGGAAAATGAGTTTTAGGGGCTATGACAAAATATCTAAAACATTTAAAGACTTTGAATTGCACAATAGTATAATGAGACCATTTTTCTTTATAATGACACTTTATCTGGGTCAGTAACGCCCACAAAAGCTTGGTAAATCAATGTCAAAATTGACAGGTCTTCCATCCATTTTTCTCAAAAATTCAATTTACGGACCAAACATAGGTTTTCATGCATTGACGTTTGCCAGGTCCCTCGGGAGATGGAGATGTTTCAAACCTAGGACGACAGCTCTGGTGGTTATACAGGGACACTTGATCAGTCATTTGTACATGGTGAGATGTTGAGGTCTGTTGTCCTGCCTTTTTGTGCGAAAACCAGTGACACTACCAGGCCTAGGTTGACAGTGCCATAACACACCTCACTAGAATCAGCAAAGATAATGTTGTGCGCATTGACTGGTCAGTTCGCTCATCAGGCATGTCTACAATTTGAACATGTCTATGACATTTTTAGACAGAGGGTCCAACGCATAATAATGGCATCAAGAAACCCCCAGCCCCTCGATAAAGTGATGCAGGAGATGTATCCATGCTGATTCCCCAGCACCAAATCACAAGAATTATTCAGATTATGTGAAACCGGTGCTAGTCCTAATGCCACTGGCTGGGGGACACATTCGTTACTGAAGGTATTCTCATCTTCGAAATGTGGTGTTTTAGGCTATCAAGTTAATTTCATGTGAAATTCAAATGAATTGCATTTCAATTTTAGAAAAATTACATGTTCATGCGTTTATGAGGGAATACTCTGTAGACATTTTGTGCGAAAAATGACTTTGACCCCTGGGTTACTCGATACTGTGACACAACAAAGGTATTGGTGCTAGCAACTTAAAGTGAACATGCTTTTTCAACCGATGACATGTATCTAAACAAATAAATAAAAATTGAACAATTGTTTGCTTTGGTGTTCTTATGTTGCATGGTTTTCTGAGATTTCCTTATCTTTTTTGTTGAGTATATTGTTGTACTGGTCCTGTCATGTCTACAACCATCGTCCAGTCCAGTCTACGCCCTTTGCTATACTTGTTCTCTATACTACTGGGTAGTTCCTGGGGAGTTGGTCGACCACAGAATTCTTGTGCACTAGAACATGTGGCCGGCCTCTTTCTTTATCTAGACTTCGACCTGACAACACCATACTTGTGCACAAGTTTAGGAGGGGCAAAGAGGGTAAGTTAGTGGACTAACATCTACTAACAAATTACTTACAATAAGATTATAACAATTGGCGACGAGGAGGGGCTGCCAGTTACCTCTTGGACAGCACTGCTTGTACCTTCGTACTTTAAGGCAGGCTTTGGGTTCCGCCCAGGCTGGGTAAAAGTATCCACAAATTCAGAGGTCGCGTCCGTTTTAGTTGTTCGATAAATGGAAAAAACAGCTGGGACCCAGATGGACCTGTTTTTCTATTTCCTCACTGCAGATGGCGTCCACAGAAAAGCAGACCCAAGGAGCTCTAGCGACAAGGCGTATATTTTCCCTAGTTGACACGATTACAAAGCATAAATTTTCAAATTGCCCTAATATTTTTAAAATAGGACTGTTTCGGTAGTAAAATATGCATAGAAAGCATTAAAATAGGTTTCCAAGCGATCCATCATTTACAAAGCCGTGAAAACTTGCGCCTTCTACTCCCACCCCTCAGTTTACGTCTTTAGACTGGGTGCCGTTTAGGCGATAGTTTTAGTAAATCCTTTGCAGGTTTTCAAAAAGTAAAAGTGCTAAAATATTTAGGGATACAGTTCACAAAAGTCAATAGGCTTTCTTCTGAATCCCTTTTGTATAAAACTTGTAACTATTCATTTTAGTGCTTGTAATTTTTGCTATTGTGTATTTATACAAAGAAATAAAGTTTAAACCAAAATATTAAGGATATAAGTGCCCTTCATTTCCAAAACTTTGCGGTATTCCTTCAGCGCATGCGTACGAAATATACTTAAAATTGTGACGTTTGTCATTGAAAAGATGAAACTGGCGTCTTTCAGTTGTTTTTAGATGCTTCCCCCCCTAGACCAAAGATGCCCTTTGGACAATTAAATGTCGCTATACAAATATATAACATATGTAAATGGCGTCTTGGGTCTAGGGGGGGGGGGGAGGGGGGTTGTATAAGCGAAAGAAGACATTAAATATCTGACAAAAATAGACCACTTTGCAAGATGGTCGTTTTTATTGTACATCAACTGTATAAATAGTTTTACTGTACATAGCGCGGTTCCCTGTTTAACGGTCTAGTTCCCATATATGTTACTGAATAACAAGCACAGTTGATGATCGAAATAAATTCTCATTCAATAAGAAGTAGAGTTATTACATGCATGAATGAAAACCCGTTTTAAATATAAAAATTGGGGGCAATGGTGCATCGACGGCTCGTCTATATATATTTGTTGAATGTGCCTAGTTTCTCCAGTCGTTATTTCAACAAAATAAAACGAATGTCTCGTTTAGGGAGATTGCTCGCCTTATCGCTAGAAATTCTTTATGAGCACAAGTAGGGTGTGTGATTTGTCCATCACCCATCTGCATAAGCACTCTCTAAGGACCTTGGTATGCGAGTCCATTCACTGCGTGCGTGGATTGCCACAAATATGAGGGGTTTTCAAGGACCGTGATCGCTTCCACAAAGCGATCAGTGGGGAGAATTTGTTGAGGACCTGATTTCTGCTGATGAATGGGCTATTCCTATTTATGAGCAGGGAACTTGGACTTGCACTGACCTCTTGACCTTGGCAGTGGCACAGCACCTCCCCAAGACTCTCAAGATCTCGGAAGAGGAATATTTCAACAACAGCAGAATCTAGGGCGACGATTTGGTACCAGTAAAATGCATTTAAGCCCCCCCCCCACCCCCCGGTGGCATAGGCTGCTGTCCGATCTAAAGCGGTGGTTCTGTTGTTTACTTTATTTTTGTTCTATGTTTTGTTGTACGTTACTTTATGTCCATTCTAGTGTGGAAATCATCTTGATGGGGAAGAGAGAGCTGGTTGCTTTGCTTAATTTGTCTTCCGGGTGTCTCGTGATGGTTGAGCGGCTTGTCCTCACTGTGCCATGGGGGTTGTCTGCGGTTTGTGATATTTCCTGATCATACTCACTATTTTTGAAGCCTTTGAGTACATGACTTTGCCCCCAAACGGCTTTGCATAATTGGACACCCAGCTGTCATGACTGCACTGCTTGCCAAATTCACTGTGCAACGCCGTTTTGCTTTTGTTAAATATGCAGAATATTTGCAATTTGATGGCTCCTCACATTCCCTTGGATTCCTCGAAAGAAAATGGCAATCATCAATTCACATTGTCATCTGGACACGCTCTCGAGTCGTAAGGAAATGGCCTTGTTCGACCTGGAGACTTTTGAGACTAACATAAAAATTCACCTTCCCTTTGTCATTGCCAACTATGTGTACCCTACAAAATGGGATTTTATTGGTGATCGCATGCGGGAGGACCCCAGGATTAAACTGACTTTTGGGATCCATCCTCACATGATCACCAAAGCACCCTTTTTGGCAGAAATTGACCAGTCTCGTCTTCTGGAGAAAATGTGAAGAAGGCATCCCGTGGGCGCAGGAATTGGAGAGGCATCCAGAGGGCGTAGGAATTGGTGAAGTTGGACTGGACTTCACTGCCAACTTGTACTTCAGGTCATGACAGCAAAAAGTGGATAGCGAGCAAAATCGAGGATCAGCGCCGATTCCTCCCTCCTACCCTCTATTTGGCGAAACGGTTAAATAAGGTTCTCGTTGTGCATGACGGGGATCATAATGCTGGAAGGGCAGCAAAGGAGTTTATCTCGCTCTTTCAAGAATTAGACGTGTGCAGCCAACCAATACACCGCCATTGTTTCACTGGGAATGAATCTGAATTTAAGCAGTGGACTGAAATGCTCTTCTTTCTTCTGTATTAACTCCAAGTATGGGACACCAGGATAAAATCCTGTAGAATGTTAGTGTTAATAAAAGTAAATGTGCTGATCTGTAAAACTGTAAAAACATTTAGTTAACAAATATGTACAGGTTCTTGTGGCAGAGAATTTAAGCTTTCAGTGTCCGACTTCTTGGCCACAACAGAACAAGCAAACCGGTGAAAGTCCCAATCTTTCCTCTGGCATAAATTGACAGCGCGAACGTTTAAGGTCCTCTCCTTATTTGGGTGGATGCTTACAGTTAGAACAAACACTATATACACTGGCACTGCTCACAACCACATCGTTGTCCGTATCAATTTGTCCAGAAATTCACAAAGAATTGCCTGTTCGTTCAACGACAAGGTCAGGATCAGAAGCTGGGCTTGGTGTTGGATATTCCGAAGACACCAGGATTTTCCGAAGACACCAGGTGCCTGCTACTACCACAAGCAAGACTGGTATTTTCCAGTTCCTTTACACATACAGAATTATCTGAATCCTGCTGGTCCTCTTCTGGTGAAGCCAAATCTGGTTTTCCAGCTAACTTCTTTTCCAGGAACCGCGCGTGTCTCTTCCTAGAACGAGACAACGCAGAGGGAGATCTATTCTTCAGCCGACGACGTATCCTTACTGATTTCTTCGCAGTAGTACGTCCGGCGACCCCGCTGTCGTCCTTGGCTTTGTTGGGAGTTTTGGCGCGAAGTTTGCAACTGAAAGTCAATGAGAATGAATCCTTACTCCGCGTGAGTTTCCACGAGAATAGGTTGTCCTCATCGTTCTCCAGCCTGTTCAGATTTTCCACGATCGATTTTGGTATAACACTGGGCAGTCCTTCCATTATGAATTTCCAAAAAATACGGTGGCGAGATATCTACGTCCACACGATTGGCCATCTTTTTCGACTTTCCCAATTGCTTATTAAGCATTGGCTCCATATCCCTTAGAAAAGCAAGCACTGTTTATGCTATTTTCACTTTTGGCTTGAACAAACTGATGCTAGAGACGGATGCCCCTTATATGCATAACCACAAGCGACCGTGGCATGTCCATGCTGTTGCTGAGGGGCTGGCTGAGAAACTGAATTTGTCAGTTTTTTTAGGTCATAAAGAGTCTGTAACGTGAATACTGCCAGGTTGTATAGCTTGACCTGGTAAGACTCTTATAATGCACCACTGCTTGTCTGAATTTTTGTAATCAGGATTGGCATAGCTACCTATAATTCCAATTAGTCAATTTTAACTGTCACGTTGGTCTGAATGTTAGTATACTGGGTACGTTGATCCCTTCATGCGATAAGCATTAGCATATGTGTTGTCATGTGGGGGGTCTGAATTTCCAGTTGGCCTTTAACTTATTTCAGTCATAGTTATCCTATATTATACCCTCTGCTTTAGATGGGGGGGGGGGGAGTGTGGTAGTATGTTTTATGACATTTCCTTTTGATAAATACCAGGTGCAAACATTTCCAAATCTGACCCCTTATTTTGTAGATGCAATCGAGGTAACTTATTGTAAGTTCTAAATGTTCAGTAGAAGCATAGCTAGTTCTGCCTGTGTATTCAAGATTCCACCACCATGTATATTTTATAATTATTCATGTAAAAAGAAAGAAAAAATGTATATATATTCATCTGAACTTTTAGTAGTAAGCATAGAAATTTACACATCCTTTCATATATCATGCTTATAGGCATTTAATGCTCTAATTCAGCTTAATATTTGCGAAATGTTTTAAATGTTTCAATATTCAAGTGAAGGTTCGGAATTATTGTAAAGTATGTACATCACAGTGGAATGTGGGAGAACTTATTATAGCTGCACATTGAATTATCTTTCTTTTAATTTGCTTTGCAGTTTATTTTTGCATATACTATAGTCAAGTCTTTGGGTCTTCACATGGACAATGTCAAGTTGTCCCTTTTTTCCAATATTGTGTCCCTTATTTGCAGCTTTCCACCTTGCACGTAGTGGCTATATAAATTGTATCTCCTTAAACAATATTGTTAAGCCCTGGCAGAGCTTTACATACCCGTTAGGCAGTTATAACGCATAAAATTATTTTGCACATGGGTATTTTCAGAAATCATAAATTCTGAGTATTATGGCTTTATTGCCATTCTGAGTGTTAATGTGTTGTTCTTTTCTGAGTGTAAAGGTGTTGTTCCTTTCTGAGTGTTAGGAATGAACTCTTTAGACACCTGCTATTTATATTTGATTATAGTTTATGAGGCATATTTGATTATAGTTTATGAGGGCTTTCACATTCTGACTGTAATATACGTATGTACCAGTTTTTCTTTAAGTTCACAGAATATCTTTGATCATGTAAAAATGAACACAACCTGAACTGGCTCATATGGATTGTTTTCTACAAGGTGTTTTGTTAGCTATATCTGTTACAAAGTACTACCTGTCTAATATGGGCCATTCCTGATAAAACTGGTTTGAATGGCTTCTCAATACACGGTCTGGTTTGCAGTGTTTAAAGCAGGATTCATTGTGTTCTTATATAGTGGTATAAATATATCACTATTGTATCATTATTGTTCTAAGTCAAGAACCAAGAGCTATTTACATATAATAGCATTTATATTGTAAGGGAAGTAATCCTTACTTTATTTTATTCTTCCTGTTTCAGGAGCTAACTCTGTATATTACATGTAACGTTCAGTCTTTGCAACTAATAGCATCAGTAAGGTCATAAAAGTCAGCATCATCTTTAAATGATTTTATGCATAATTAAGTTATTTTTATAAGAAACAATAAATTTAGGCAAAATAATAAATTTAGGCAAAAGAATTAGGACACAAAATTTTAAGGCATATATGTAAGAAACTTCAAACAAGGGGGAGAGTGTTGTACTGGTCCTGGCATGTCTACAACCATCGTCTAGTCAACTCTACGTCCTTCGCCATACTTGTTCTACATACTACTGGGTAGTTCCTGGGGAGTTGGCTGACCACAGAAATCTCTTGCACTAGAACATGTGGTCGGCCTCTTTCTTCATCTGGACTTCAACCTGACAACACCATACTTGTGCACAAAAAGTTTAGGAGGAGCAAAGAGGACAAGTTAGTGGACTAGCATCAACTAACAAATTACTAAGAATATGATTATAACAATATTTATCATATGACGTCGCGTCTGGGAGTGTTATAACGCCATGCATTAAAACCTGTAAACCACTAGTGGTTTATAGATTTTTGGGAAACGTAATTAAATGACGCTTTTAACGTCACGTATATGGCAAAACCCTAACGTTTTTACGCGAAAAATATGAAATAGAAATAATGTTAATGTACGTAATATGATAAAAAGAATCTAACATTCGTGCTCCTGTATTATTGAATTTATTAAACTCGTTGCGAAAAAGAGATAAAATGCTCGGCTAGCCTCGCATTTTATCTCTTTTCCACAACTCGTTTAATAAATTCAATAAAACATGAGCACTCATGTAAGATCCTCTATAAATTATATACATGAAGAAATTGAAGAGGAAAGCTTAGCTCCTGTTGCTATGGTGAACCCATATTCGTATGTTTCCATTGAAACTGTTTTAGAGAATACAATAAAAATTGTAAAAAAGAGAGTGGGCAGTGGTCGGATGTCATTCTTAGCTCCAAGTTGATTGACAATTAACATGTATGTTCATCTTGTAGTTAGTTATTCTAAAAGAAAGATGTATTGATAAGATTGGAAACCTATTGTTGATTCCTAGAATGGGCCATATGGAAATCAATATCACTTAAAGTAGGGAAGACAAAGATCAGGAATCGACACAATCAAGTACAACACCTGACCAAGGATACCATAGTGGAAAGTGACAAATACACAACATAACATACATGAGAGACAAGAAGCTGCATAACATAGACAATGCCATTTTTAAACTGCTGAAGAAAAATTATACTGAAAGATTTAGGAGTTATCTTTGGATTGAAGTCGATTAAAGCATTAACTGCACGTGAAAAATGCAGACCACCACAAATTCCTTTTAAATGAGGGTACCAGAGCTATTGAAACTTAAGTATGTCAATGTTTTACCAAGTCCCAATCATATTTTCATGTATGAATGCAATTTCACTCTTATTTGCACTGACTTTGTTCTGTTCCTCAGAATCCTTTTTACAAACTTATCACACCTTTCTATGGACTGAACATGACATCCTACATGAAAATAACCTTGAAAACATGATACAAAAGCACACATGGAAATCAATACATTCATCATTCAAAATATAACATGTTCATTTAGGCCACCAAAGCAAAGCCAAGGGTGGCGATTTATTCTGGAAGCAGTAAATATCAAGAGCTCTACCAGCGGCGCAATATGGGCCAGTTTGCTAAGACAGTGGGAGCGCTTTCAAAGCATGCATATTTTCATTCTTAAAGGCATATGTTAATTGTTAAATGTTCAATCTTCAATTCAGCAGTAATTTTCAAATATTAAGTGTTAAGGGTTTAATTTAAGGAAATTTTGTAAAACATTTCTTTTAAGCCAGTTTCATATCTAACTGATTTTTAGTTTGTTAAGACATAATTTAATTAAGTCTGTATCTGCTTTTAAGTACTATTGTACCTGTGGACTGTCCGTATTTCGACAGGGCGGCTGAATTAACACTACTAACTACAATTGGACAGTAACTGTACCTGTAACCAGTCGCCAATGACAACCACTTCGTGCGTAGAGCCACGTGGTGCAACACCAGTCAACCTTCGACAACGACAGACGTGTCCTTAGACAGCACACTAGGAAGGTAAAAGCGATATTATATCATTTGGCGACGAGGATGGGATTGACACCCACTTTCATTTGGATAGCTTTTCAGGTCGTCAAGGTCGTTCTTTGTCAGATTTGAAGAGCTCGATATCCGAACCCCCATTAGTGTCCATCCCATTTGCTATAGCAAACTACGTTTTTCCCGATAAATGGTCTCGTCTACGTGAGCATGTGAGGGCTGACCCAAGGCTGGGAATAACTCTCGGTGTCCATCCTCATATGATCACTAAGTCTCAGGTAACTTCATTGTTTGGCAGACTGGAGGGATTATTGGGCCAGTACCCAGGGTGAGGTTGGCCTGGACCTGACTACGGCCTGCCGTCAGTATTGCTGTGAACGTGCTGGTCTCCGTTGTCGAAAATTAAAAGGACAGCGCCCATTCCTGCGGCTTACCTTCCAGCTTGCGAAGCAACTTGACAAAGTCCGTATTTTGCATGTGAGCGATCGGAATACTGGTGAGGCGGCTGCAGAAGTCCTTGATCTACTTCGCAGCATGGATCTGACAAACCATAAGATCCACCGCCATTGTTTTGTTGGGAGAGAGGAGTACATTCAGTAGAGTACTTCCTTGCCCAACTGTTATTTTAGCATTTTACCTGTGACAGTTAGAAACATTAGAACGATGCGTGCTTTGAGCTCCTTGGATAATCGCAAGCGATTGTTGCTCGAGACGGACTCTGCGTATTTGGCAAACAACCCCTGGTGCATTATTGAAGTCGCTGAGGAGGCAGCATGGTCATTGAATATGACAGTATCAGAATTTGCTGGAATCTGCAACAAAAATGCTGCCAGGTTATATAGCTTACCTTGGTATATTACCATAATGGATCCACTGTTAGATCAAAATCCGTGTCATGCAAAAACACAGCTATTTACTGAATTTGTATTCATATTTGATTTGTTAATTTTCTGAATTCTACAGGTTTCTTGAGAAATAGTTATATTTAGAATTTTGGGCAACCTTGTCTGGTGTTGGCCATTAGCCCTTTGTAACTGCTATATCTAGACAAGCGTGTTCTAAAAATATCATGTTTGCTTAGCATTAACCTCTCTATTTTATTATTGCAGCGTCTGACGATCACACCAATCGTAAGTTTATGTAATCTTGTAGTGCTACTATTTTTATAGCTGCTTTCAATATCATTATTTCTTACATTTTAGCAATCACTGTGGAATGGGTACACTATAAATATTTAATATACAACTTTGTAAACAATATTATCTTTTATAATGTCAAATTTGACATTACTTGCTGTAAAATGTATGCATTTCTGTGATTCCTGGGATGTGTCTTTTCAGTATCTTTGGTTTGCTTAAATTTCCTTTAGTTGCTTTAAGTTTATATAATCTATATCTCAACTACAGCCGGATTCCTTTTCTATAAGGTCTTGAGCCTCCAGGCCTCACATTGGATTACACCCAATCCTTATTTATGTCCTTATTTTCTTTGTCTATATATTTTATATGTGTGGTTATTTTTGCATGTCCATGCATGTGGCATCTAGGCATGAAATGGCTATGCCTAACATTATTTAGGCCAACATATATGAAATAAGTATTTTCATTTAACTCTGGATGAGCACATCTACAATGTAGATTTATGTATATTTGATTTTGTATTTTTGCCATTTAAATCTATGAATTTATGCATGTCTAGATTTCTAGGCACTACAGAGTAGTCTACCTTAGACTACAGAAACCTAATGCTTTCATATGAACTCATGAACAGTATTTTCTTTGGCTTATGTGAATGCTTGGCTTCAATTTACTTTATTTCAAGCATCCTATTCACCCATTTTAATGCTGCATATCTCTTTTTTTGTGGTACCTAGCTTTCTATGCATGTATATTTTCATTCTTAAGGGCATATGTTAATTGTTAAATGTTCATTTTTCCATTCAGCTATAATTTTCAAATATTAAGTGTTAAGGGTTTCATTTAAGGCATAAAGTGTAAAGGATTTCATTTAAGGCAATTTTGTAAAACATTTCAATTAAGCCAGTTTCATAACTACCTGATCTTAAGTTTGTTAAGGCATAATTTAATTAAGTCAGTATCTGCAATTAAGTACTTTGAATTATCCATCATTTAAACTGCATATCTAATTTTATATTCTTAATCTCCATATATATCCATATAACAATCAAATTAACCAGCATAGCATAAGTTCTTTTTATGAAAGGGGGAGAGTGTTGTACCCGTGGACTGTCCGTACGTCGACAGGGCGGCTGGATTACCACTACTAACTACAATTGGACAGTAACTGTACCTGTAACCAGTCGTCGATGACAACCCACCCGTGCGTGGGGCCACGCCGATAGCGGACAATCGGTCTCTCGACAACGACAGACGTGTTCTTACACAGCACCCTAAAAAGGTAAGAGCGATATTAAGTACTTTGAAATATCTATCATTTAAACTGCATGCCTAACTTTATACTCAGAATCGCTACGTATACATATAATAGTCACAATGTTAACCGGCATAGCATAAGTTTTTTTTATGAAGGGGGAGGGGGATGGGGGTGGTGTACCCGTGGATTATCAGTGAGCCGCTTGGGTGGTTGGATTGTCTACAACATTTCCATTTGGACAGCTACTGTACTTTAGCGATGACAACCACCCGTACGTGAAACCACGTAGTGCAACCCCGAGACTTGATGAGCCTTGTCTTCCTTACCAACTAGCTATATTACAACACAAATGATCCACAAAACAAGTACCGCCTTGGAACGGTAGGTAAAATACAAAGAGACAGAATACAATTTGGTACGTTGTATTTTATTTGCAGGAATAATCGTCAGACAGTACATTTTTATGAGAGTTGGGGGTCGCTAGAACTTTTCAGTAGGGAGTATATATATACTATGCACATGCATTAGCAATTTCTTGTGTTTCGCATCTGTTGTGCTCATCTTTGTGCAATATCGAACAATCTCAATGGACATACTTTAATATAGTGGACCTATGTGGAACCCTGCCTTATAAGAGGATGTAGCCCCCTACCCACACAAATCAAACCCTATACCCATGATGCAACATTATTTTTTTACATCGCAGATGAGATGCAATCATGCACGTCGCGTAAGTTAATGGATTGTCGCAAGTTGGCGTTATTTTTACTTTTACAATTATACCAGGGGCCAATTTCATCAATAAAGTTCGTACGACATATCTTTAATTGTGCGTACGTTGTTTTCTGAGAAGTGCGTACGTCAGTTTCATCAAAACATCTTAAATTGTTCGTAAGAACAAAAACTTGCGTTTAACTAAAAACGTATTTTTAACTTTGCCTAACTCTAGTCTCCAAATATCATATGATTGGTCACGTGCGGACTTTATATAGCCGTGTAAAGTGGTTTAACACAGAGTGAAAAATACATAGTTATGTCAAGAAAGTTTTAAAGAAGAAACATGTGCGGATCCGAATGAAGGCAGGGGGTCGGGACCTTCATCCCCTTGAAAACCATAAGTTACATAATATTATATAGGTTTCCATAGAAATTAGCAAGTGTAATGGATCCCCTCCCAGAACCTTGCAAACTTGCAGTTTTCCGGACAAAAATTCCTGGCATGAGAAGACGAGCAGGCGACAGCATATCCCATTAAGAAATCAACCCCTTTTACTCGGTGCATATAATTGTGTCAACCGTCGGTCTGATCTGGAGCCAAACTCTTTGACACTTAGATGATTGGTTTCCGAAATCATAAGTAAGGCACAAATCAGTAAGATTATCTAAACAACCACAAAATATACTGAGGGGAACTAGAAACTGAATTTTTTTCCTAACATGTCTAGATGAAAAATAATAATACAAATTCATTATTTTTTATGAAATTGATATCCTCAACATCCATCTAACAAATACCATTCACATAATTAATGATAGCATCAAGAGCCGACAAATTTCGTATGCTCTCGAAATTTGGTCCCGAGTCGTGGGCATTATGGGCGGTTGTCTCGGCTATAATTGATTGCTGCAATGCTCAATTACAGATCCCTAAGAGGGACATACTATTATCATTTGAAAATAAAAGAGATAGATCATATTGTATTCATAACAAAAATGGCACATGTAATGTTTCATGAAACTGCATCCCGAAAATTACTCGTTTTCACACTTTAGACACGTCGAATGGAGTTTCCCATTTTAATCTTTTGGACGAGCTCATAACCTGATCCGACGCCACCGTGGTTATGTGGCGTCTGATCTAGGTCTGCACTGTTTGCCACGTCCAAAAAATGGAGGCAAGGCTTAAATTAAGTAAACATCACACCTGGGGTGCTTGAGATAACAAGTCGAAATTTTCGAAAATGTAAAAATCTAGAATGCAACTTGTAATACGTTCGGAACTGAGATTGTGCTGACCCGGATGTATGTCCCTTCATTGAGAATGTAAAGTTCTACTGAAAGCTCTTGAGAACAGCTCCAAATATATACTCATACAAGGACATACATTTTGAAACTTTATCGAATGTTGAACGTATGGTTATTGACGAAAGTCCCTCATCATTGTCGTCCCTGGCAGTCATGCAAATGGACGATGACTTACTAGTACAGCAGACGACTGGCCAAAAGTCCTCTCCTTAAGGACTTTACTGGTCAGATCGGTGCAACATCTAGTGACATATACCGAAATGTTTGTTTGTATGTCCAGCTTCAGAATCCGGTTGATGACATCGTCGCTGATGAATACTAACGGAGTTACGGCCCTTGAACCGTGCATACCCTTTATAAAAGATTATTAAAATTTTGCATACAGTTGGCCGATATCATTGCATTTATTTCTAATAAGCACACATAATTGAAATAGTTTTACGATTTATATGGTTTTGTATTAGAAAACATTATTATCCCCCGACGAAGTCGGAGGGATATAGTTTTGGCGGCGTCCGTCCGTCCGTCCATTCCGTCCGTCCGTCCGTCCGGATTCATATCTCAGTACCTATTGGTCAGATTTGATTCATTCTTGATAGAAATGATTAGTACCATGGACTCTCAATATCCTATAAGTTTGGTCAAAATCGACCCCTTAATTATAATGCAAAACCTATATTAGCTTTTTTGTGTTATAATCTTCACATTTCATCACGGCTATTATATTTAACAACTTCACACTATACACCATGATTACCCAGTGCCTGTAGATAAGCATGGCAGTGTCAAAGTTTTACCCCATCCCTTTTGACCCCGCCTAAGGGGTCAAAGGTCAAATATTTAATTTTTGCAATAACTAGGGCAATTGTTAATATTTTTGCTGAAATTTTGCATGCAGGCAGAGCAACAATAGATATGAAACACATCAAACGGGATTTCAGTTTGAAGGTCTAGGTCCGAGCCTGTGAGGTGGACTTAGGGGGTGGAGCTGAGGCCAAAATTAAACTTTTTCAGAATATGGTAATGTTGCATATCAAATTAAAGCTGACGACGCTGGCAGCAACATGGTAGCAAATATTTTGTCCACAGACACACCCTCGACCCAGGGGGTGGGGTCAAAAGGTCAAACTTTATCTTTTTCTGAAAGTAGTCATGTTGCATATCAAATTAAAGCTTACGACGCTGGCAGCAACATGGTAGCAAATATTTTGCCCACAGACACACCCTTGACCCAGGGGGTGGGGTCAAAAGGTCAAACTATATCTTTTCCTGAAAGTAGTCATGTTGCATATCAAATTAAAGGGGATTGAGCACAGAGCACCATGAAGGCAAATATGCTGTCATTACACACACCAACGACCCCCGGGGTGGGGTCAAAAGGTCATTTTTTTTCTTCTAAAAGTGTTCATGTTGCATATCAAATTAAAGTGGGAGAAGTGAAGACCTACATGCAAGGTAACACTTTGAATTTACACACACCCTTGACCTCTGGGGTTGGGTTTAAAGGTCATATATCGAAATTGTGCAAATGCAAGTATATTTATTATATTAAACTAAGCACTAAAACATACTTGACAGGCATTTGTTATGATCTGAATAATACTGAAGGTGAACTAAGGGCTAGATAAAATGGGATTTATGTTTTGTGATTTACATGTGTCTCTCAATAACCCTTCGTCGGGGGATATAAATTCGTCGAATTTGCCTTGTTGGAATATAGTTTCAAAACGTACGATACCTAAAGGTGTGTTTGTCTGTGTGTCTTTTTGTAAATAGTGTCAATGTATAAGGGCAATGTTAATATTTCATGAACACAACTTTTAACCATAAATTAGTTCAAAATGCAAGTTTCATCTTTGTTTTTCATCAAGGTAAGCAACATCATACACTCGTTTTATGTCAAAGCTTAAAATTAAGTTGTGACTTTTGCCAAGGTCAAAGGTCAAGGTCAAATAGACATACCGCCAAATCACAAAAAAATGCATATTTTATGTATCTTTTTATTAGTATAAGTATATTTTGTGTCTGTTTGAACCCTAACGTATAAGTAATAGTCTAACATACTTAAATTTGACATGTTCCTTACCACCAAAGGGTAGTAAATACCCCAATCAAGCGAGGTGTGGGCTATTCCGTAACGGCCTGAGTTTGAATGACGTCAAGCTGATAACTGCTTTATACTACCACATACGACTGGTCAGAATTCCTCTTCTTACGAACTTTACTGGTAAGGTTGTGCTAACATCAAGTGCCAAATATACCAAAATATTTGTCTGTATGTACGGCTTCGGAATCCAGTTGATGACATCATCGAAGATGAGTACTAACAGAGTTACGGCCCTTGAACCGCACATACCCTTTATACAGGATTATTCATATGCTGTATACAGTTGGTCTAGATGATTGCATTTATTGATAAGGACACGTTTGTTAAATACAATATTTTTATGACTAGTATGGTATTTGTTTGAAAACAACAAATTTATTATCAATATCAATGATACATGTACCAAACGGTGTGTTTGTCCATGTGTCTGTTTGCAAAAAGCTTCAACACAAAAGGAAAATGCAAACTTTTTCATCAAAAATTCTTTACCCATATTAGAATAGTTCACTTGCCATATTTCGTCAATTTCGTTTCATCAAAATAAGTAATAGTCCTCACTCTTTGTATGTCAGAGTCAAAATTTGTGTTATGACCTATTTAAATGTCGAGGGTCAAGGTCAAATAGGCATATCTGAAATCGCAATTTTATATATGTTATTAGGTCACCTGTGTCATAAGCTCAAAGTGAGCTATTGTGATCGCTGGATGTCTGTTGATCGTCGTGCGTCGTCAAAGATTGCTTTAAATGATATCTCCTAAAGATAATGGCTTGAATTTTATCAAATTTGGCTGACAGGAATGATCCTTAAATGGCCTTCTCAAATATTTGATCAAATGAGCCATGGCATGAGATTTCAAACAATGTGGTATGTGCGACCAGCAAAGGCTCAGACCAGCCTGCGCATACGCGCAGTCTGATCAGAGCCTTTGCCAGTCGCTTGAATATTCTATGACTGTTAAGCTACTGACCTAACAGCATTTGGAGTTTCTAAGCTTAAAAGGAGGCTGCACAGGCTCGTCTAAGTCTACACATGTCAAATTGTGGGAAATCTCATGCCGCGGCTCAAATGGTATATCTAGATCACATGGGCAAAAATAGATTTTCGAAAACTTTAAAAAATCTTCTTGTCTGAAACCGCAGGGCTGATAGCCTTGATATTTTGTGTAGCATTATTTAGTAGATATTTGCCTTTTTTGTTCAAATTATGCCCATGGGGCCACAAATTGTCCCGCCCCCGGTTCACATGTTTACATAGGCCGTGGGTTGGTCTGCAGAGTGTGATTGTGGTATTTCCTGATCATGCTCACTTGGTTTTTTTTATAATGGGATACATGAAAAAATATTGTCTGAAACCATAAAGTATATATAGAGCCTTGTCATTTGATATGTAGCATCATCTAGTAGACCTCTACTAATTTTGTTAAAATTATGGCCGTAGGACCAAAAGTTGCCCGCTCCTGATTCACATGTTTTTCATAGGTTTATATAGGGATAGCATACAAATCTTCTTGTCAAGAACCACTTGGCATAGAGCCTTGTTATTTGGTATTTAGTATCATCGAGTAGACCCTCCACCAGGTTGTTCAGATTATGCCCATGTTGTCAAAATGGACCCATCCTGGGGGTCACGTGTTTTACATAGGCTTTAATAGGGAAAGCATAAAACAATATTCACAGAGCCGTGATATTTAATTTGTACCATCACCTAGTGCTAATCACCTAGTGCTACTTTACCAAGTTCGTTCAAATTATGGCACTTTGTCAAAAAAGGTCCTGCCCCGGGGATCACATGTTTTATATAGTTTTTTTTTAGCTCACCTGAGCCTTTGGCTCATGGTGAGCTATTGTGATCGTTGTATGTCCGGCGACCCGCGTCCGGCGTGGTCGTCCAGCATCAACAATTGCTTCAAAGGACATCTCCTCCTTAACCACTGGCTAGATTTGTACCAAACTTGGCAGGAATGATCCTTATATAGTCTTTTTTAATATATGTTCAAATGGTTTTGGTCCGTTGCATATCTAGGTCACGCAGGCTAAAATAGATTTTTGAGATGAAAACTTTAGAAATCTTCTTGTCTGTTATCACAAGGCCTAGAGCGTTGATATCTGGTGTGTAGCATCAGCTAGTGGACCTCTACCAGGTTTGATCAAATTAATTATGCCCCTATGGCAAAAAACGGCCCCACCTCGGGAGATCACATGTTTAACATAGGCCTGTATATTTAAAACATAAACACATTCTCTGAAACCACTAGGTCTAGAACCTTGATAAATAGTATGTAGCATCGTCTAGTGGTTCTCTTTTACTATGCTTTATTGGTGTCTGCTGATTTTAATCATCCTTTTGAAATACATACAGGAATAGCATCAAAGTACAGTGAGGTTTCCATTATAGAACACTTGCCATAAGAGAAAAATCTTTTTCTGATAACTGTGCAGGTTCAACATGTACTGTCATCACTACCAATGACTTCAGATTCAACACATAAAATATTTTGTCTACATCTTGGTGTGTTATAATCGAGATAATATAGAAATTCTGTCAGCCATTTGCAGGCCCTGTTTATTTGTTGTATTTTAGAAACATGTTCTTGGAAAAATATGTATAATTTATAACTTTCTTGAAATAAGGTAATTGAAAGTGGTATGAAATTAAAGTACATTCATGATTTCTGAGTAAGTATGACTAAAACAGTCCATTTTTAATTTATAGAGTGGGCTTATTGACTTGAAAATGTGAGTTAGTAAGGTTGTCATTTGAGGTTAATAATATAAGTTAAAGGTAGTATGTCTTGCAGGGTCATCCTCAAAATGATGTTTAGGATTTGGTTTATCTATAGTATTAGGGTACCTAAAACTAACAAGATTCAAAAAGAATTTTCCAGAGCATAGACGAAAATCTAAGCAAAGCAGAAGGAGGTCATAAATTAACATAACATCTTTTTTTAGAAAACTAAAAAGATAGATACTGTTAAGATTTAGAATTATTATTATTAGTCATCATTTCAGATGAAAATTATGAAGCCATTAAGATTGTCAGTATATTCGTACCTCGCCCACTTTTTCAATGATTATCTATTCTGGTTTGATGAAAGATTAAAAATGACTCAAACTGTTGCATATATACATGCTTTTTGTTGGGTGATACATGAAAACAAATGCAAACGTTATGAAACTATATAAAATGAAAGAAATTTCAATATTTCACCAATATTTTGGGACCATTGATGCATTTATTTATAAGGCCTATTATAATGATTTTTAATCTTAAAACGCAAAATCAAGGACAATAATGCATGTTCCATGCTAAGTTTTATATCGCTAAAGTCAATAGATGATGTTAATATGTGTAAAACCAAATACCTCGTATATTTTATTGTAATCAAATCCTCAGTAAGCAAGGTATTGGAAGAAAATTTGATTATTGACCCATTTCCTATGTAAGTCTTGTCATTCAGAGACAACAACATGTTTCAAAAAATAAAAATATGTAGCAGAAACAAATTTTGGTCTTCAGTTTAACATAGTATTGGTTCAGGACAGATTTATTCTTATTTAGAAAATAAGTTTTCAAATTTAACTTATTGAGCTATTATTATTTTTACATGCCGTTTTCCATACAAAACAATGGTAAAATGAGCAAGGGCAGTAACTCTTGCTACAATATCTAGATAGTGTAATGTATTATAATTGTGTTTGGCATACTAAGTCTATTAGCCCCAGTAAATTTTAGGTATAAATGGTAACATTATTCATGTTTTAAGGCAAATAGTGTTTAGTCTTGCAAGAGTTATGGTTATTGGTGGCACTAGTGACCTAAAATGATTTTCTTATGTATGATTGACAATCTTAAGACAAAACATATAAATGTACTTGCATTACAGTTACCCTGTCAGAAATCATTCTCTCCTTATTTAGGCTATAAAAAAACTTTGGTGATTTAGTATTATAAAACTTTTACTAATGTTAGCGTTATCTCCTCATCTTATACGTGGGTGGGGTATTTACATGCTAGTAGTTGAATCAGAGCATTCTGTATGTAGAAATTAGAATCTAGAAACCCTGTTGACATAACTGAGACACTGGTCTTACAAGTACTATTCATTGTTAAAGACATAACACTAGTGGGCAGATTCTTTAGTTGAAAGTTTCTATGTTTATTCAAAGCAGCTGAGTTTTGACATATGATATAACTATAATATACGAAGAAAATAGTTCCTGACCCCATTTCTCTGACTAAATCTTAATTTAATTACGTCTTCAAGTGCAGTTATGAATAGTGGTGGATATATTTATTTCCTGAATGCATTATCTCGATGATATTCCAAAACTGATGCCCATCACCTCTCATAATATGATCAAAATGGGTGGGGTAATTCAAGGGGAATTAACTCGGTCAGTACTCAAAATCAGCAGTGTCATCAATTGCTTCTATTTACTAGAGAATCTGCATTTTTGTTTGGTACATGTACATTGTATATGACACTAGATGTTAGCAAAATTCGACCAAGGTCACCCTAAAACAGTCCTGAGATCTGCAGTAGTAATAGGTGGGTGGGGTATTTACATGCTTATCATTGCCCCCAGATACCGGGCCGCGTAGAGCAGTCGGTAACGTGTCTGGCTACAGATGCGTGTCTGACTGCAGATCCAGGGGTCGTGAGTTCGATCCCGGCCCGGTACCATACTTTCGTGGAGATTGATCATGAAATAATTTCTACGGTCATTCTCCTCCCTTCCGCTGATCTATTCAAGAAGGGTTGTTGTCAGTTACAAGCGAAAGTATGTGCACAAATTACTGGTTAACCGCTTGCTCAAGCCTGCCCAGGAAAAAGTGTGGCTAAGTGAACTGACCGTCCCGCAATGACCATAGCTGTTGACATGGGACGTTAAGCAACAAAAACACAAAAAAAATTGCCCCCAGATCATTCCGTATACAGAAATTGGAATCTTGAAATTCTGATAACATAAATAAAGAAGCGTTCTTTAAATTTTTAGTCATTTATAAGGACATTACACTAATGGGCAGATTCTTAAATTGAAAGTTTCAAATATATTTTTATTCAAATGAATTTTGACATATAATTTAACTTTAAAAAGACAAACAAAAATGTTCAAAAACCATTTCTGTGACTAAATTGTAACTTTTCACTTTTTTCAAGTAGCGTTATGAGTAGTGATGGGTATATTTTTTTCCTGGATGCTTCATCTCAATTATTTAATAAACTAATGATCATAGCCTTTTATAATATGATCAAAATGGGTGAGGTAATTCAAGGGGAGTTAACTTGGTCAGTACTCAAAATCAGCGGTGTCATCAACTGCTTCTATTTACTAGAGAATCTGCATTTGTATTTGGTACATATATATGACACTTTATGTTAGCAAAATTTGACCAAGGTCACCCTAAAACAGCCCTGAGATCTGCAGTGGTAATAGGTGGGTGGGGTATTTACATGCTTATCATTGCCCCCAGAGCATTCCGTATACAGAAATTGGAATCTAGAAATCATGAAAACATAGATAAGAAGCGTTCTTTAAATTCTTAGTCATTTCAAGGGACATAACACTTACGGGCAGATCCTTAAATTGAAAGTTTCAAATATATTTTTATTCAAAGGAATTTTGAGACATATTATAACTTTAAAGACGAACAAAAGAGTTCAAAAAGAGTTCAAAAACCCATTTCTCTGACTAAAACTTAACTTTTCTGCTTTTTCAAGTACCGTTATGAGTAGTGATGGGTATATTTTTTTCCTGGATGCTTCATCTCAATTATTTAACAAACTTCTGATCATATCCACTTATAATGTGATCAAAATGGATGGGGTAATTCAAGGGGAGATAACTCGGTTAGTACTCAGAATCAGAGGTGTCATCAACTACTTTTAAAAACTAGAGACTCCACATTTTTATTTGGTATATAACACTAGATGTTGCAAAGATCTGACCAGTAGACCCCTCTGACAGCCTTGAGATCTGCAGTACTATACCCATACATTTGAATGTGTATATTAGTATGTTTAAACAATGGTGACATAAAATATCCTGTTGGCTTTACTAAAGAATCCCTTCCCTAAGACGTGATAGTTATGCATAAATTCAGCTACTGGCGGCATGGTGGTCTTGGTGACAGTATAAAGGGGTGGGAGAGGTTACATGGACAAATAAATAACTCATAATCACCAAGGAAAGAGGGTCTTGTTTTCTCATTTTGGTATAGTGCGACCAGGTAATGGACGTTGGGCGTGTCAGAAAGAACACTGCCATTCACTGTCAATTTAGACTGGTCTACAGTAAATTGGGTAAAATAGCACAGGTTCGCTTTAATCGTGCAAAACAACTGAGCCGCAGACGACAAATACGGTTAGTTTGCCTGGTAAACGTTCGCAAGCAAATCTAAAAGGAAAACCTTAGTCTTACTTGTTTATAGACGAATTGTTATATACTATAGCTCACTGGCCAGTACCTCCTAAACTTGATTTTTATGTTTTTCTCATTGATTTTCGGCAATAACTTTTTTATTAATAATTTTAGAAAACTGCGTTCGCAATGAAAGTTGTGGAGAAAAATTAGCGCCAATTTCACAAAGAGGTCCGAAGTTTGTGGCACAAACGGATTTTTATGTACATAGATGAAGATTTTGCAATGAATTGAACTCAGCCAAATTTTCTAAGTCTTTTATTGACAGGTAAATTTCGTAGAGTCGTGACAGAAAGGGTTCGTCTGAAAGGAATAATCACAAGGGGTGTATATTAAGTTATTCAACGGTTGTTTATAGTATATCCTGTCGTATGTAGACGATGCATGTTCAGAATCTACTATGAGCATGGTTAATTGAAGGTATAGAAGTTGTGATATCGCATGACGCGCCATCATTTTCTCTTATGCACGTGCTCCTCAACGGACAGTTTCGAGATGACCGGCGAATCAGGCGCGATTTCCAATATAATTGAGTAAACCACCAGTCGTCTTTCAATCAATTATAAAAAGTTATCCATAAAAATCAATATGAAAAACATAAAAACTCGAGTTTAGTACGTATGAAGATCGGCTAGGCAGACTGGTCCATGTTAGAACGGTTGTCGCTGCTACATGTATAACGATAAAGAGTCAGGTTGCACAGCGTAATGAAGATCTGATTGCATGTAGCCATGTCTCAAGTAACCATCTAAAACGCAAAGCTGCATACACTGGTAGGGAGGTGGAAATGTTTTACGCAAGATATACGGATATAAACGGCGTATATATATAATATAGGTTTAGTGATTACACATTATTGAACTAGCCCAACAAACAGGCTGACATGACTGACGCCTTCAAAAAACAGTATTTATTAATCAGCTTTTGGGTCACTGTCTAGCCACACCCACAACTGATTCCTATCTCCATTAACTTTACATGAGACCAGGACATCACATACCACGTGGCCATACAGTGACCGAATAGCTGTAGAATACCTGTAGAAGCCAACCAGTGGTAGAGTGCTTGACTTGAGATAAAAGGGTCGTTGGTTTGAGTTTCTCTGGAGGCACCATGTTGTGTCCTTGTGCAAGATATGTTATGCTCTATTTAGTACTGGGTCAACCGAGGAAACATCCCAACATGACTGAAAATTTCTTGACCGGGATGTAAAGTATCAACTCGAATCATCGAGGTCCACAGTTGCTCAGTGCTAGTGTTAAATGGGTCTTTAGAAGTTGCCTAGCAGCTTGGTACGACCTTGGTAATGGTGAGTTAATGGTGAGTGTTAGACCTGTGATTAAAGGATTGCTATTTTGAGAAAGTTCCCTGAAAGCACTTTGTAATGTCCTAAACAAGCCACTTTATTCTCTGCTAAGTACTGGTTCAACCTAGGTGGACAGGGAACTGCGAAAATGTTGGCAGCGACGCAAAACATCAATGCAAACAAACAAAAGCAACTCAAAATAACACTATAAACTTTGCTGCAGTTGTGTGCGTCTACTGGTACACATGTTTATCTTTAGCATTCTACTCGGAAAATATTCGCATTATATATGTTGTCGATGAAACTATTCTTCCAAAATCTGTTTGTTTGGCAAGAAAATGATTTGGTGTTTAGCTCTGAATTCGAAAAAATTACATCACAACAACAACAACATAATAATAGCCCCCCTTCTCTACACACAAGTGTGTCAACACATATTAAAAATAAGCATGATAAGGTTTCAATATCTGGTTCACAGGGAAAGGGTACACAGATCTTTTATAAAAGAATCAAATCTTGTGTGATTGTAGATTTCAATGTCGAAGATTGGTGTGTTGCTTGTATAGTTTAAGATACACGTGCGTGTTTAAGATACATGTACATAAATATTTCAAACAAAGAATCTGGACTGATCAGATTCATCTGCAATAATTCGAAACGCTTATTTTTCACGATATGGCAATCATAAGACTACAGGTATAGAATTTTGGTGTGGAGAGTTTCACAGATGGGTGAATACGCAAACAATGCAACCTGACTAACCGATTTACAAATGTATTTGTCCAGGGGTTGAACTTAGCTAAGAACCGCCCAACGTCTCTTATCTGGACGGAGTATAAACCATATGATATGTAAAGGGTTGTATTGATTGTAGTACTTTCAAGGTATTAAACCGTTGTCGATTTTTTGCTCTTCAATCTCTAGAATCGTGTGAAATGCAGCAGCCTTGGTATCTAAGTAGTAAGTTGGTAATATTTAAGACAAAGATGTCACCTGCGACACCTAAATTATTGTCTTAAATATACGACAAAAAGTAAGAAGTTCGCAAAGTTCAATAGTTTGATGAAACCCGATTTTTAACGTACGAACTTCGTACGATGTTTTTAAGACAAAAACACGTCGTAAACTCGTTGATGAAATTGGCCCAAGGAGTTGCGAGTTAAGGCTTTGCAGAGGAACACAGTGTACCTACTTCAATATTTCGCAATATGTTGTAGTAAAAAAAAAAGCATCGCTTTGCAAAAGAAATTATGATTTTCATGGATATATTCTACCAAAGACCCGAAAATTGATTACACTTGCTAATTGCTCGAGTTCTGTTTGTCTGATTGTCCTTGTATACAGAAAAAAGTAGAGAGGGGGTAAACCAAGTAAGAGTGGTGCCAATATGGAAGTCTGTCCTTTCCGGTATTTATTTATACCGTTCGAATCTTTCATTTTCAAAATGTAGATTGGTATGACCCAATATCAAACCACAAAATATTGAAAAACATTTTACACCAAATATTCCAGCTTGGTGCATGAAACCACCAGAAATACTTTTTGATTTACATTCTGGGAAAAAATCTGAATCAAATCCACACATATTAAAAGATGATTTCAGAAAAATGCAAAGTCGTTATAAGAATTACCAACAAATTTATACTGATGGGTCAAAGGAAGACTCAAAGGTTGGTTGTGCTGTTATATCAGACAACCATAGTAATATGCAACGTATACCTGACGATTCATCAATTTTCACTGCTGAAGCCAAAGCAGTTGATCTAGCTTTAGATTTCATAAGCACTTGTGATGCAAACAATAAATTTATTATATTTTCTGACTCGCTCTCTGTATTGAAAGCAATGAACCATACTAGTTCAAAGAATCCACAGATTCAGAAACTTTTAGAAAAATGTCATGAGCTTTTAACTTATAAAGAAATTGTTCTCTGTTGGATTCCTAGTCATATAGGTATCCAAGGGAATGAGATGGTAGATAAGCAAGCAAACACATCGCTTTCATTAGAACCAACTTCTTTTAAAATTCCATTTTCCAATTTTAAGCCCTCTATCAATAAATATATCTTGGAAGAATGGCAAACTTCATGGAATAACAGCATTGGTAATAAACTTCTTGACATCAAACCAACTATTGGTGAATATCAATCGGTTGTTCGAAACATTAGAAGAGAAGAAGTAGTATTAGCTCGACTCCGCTTAGGTCATACAAGAGTCACTCATTCATACTTACTACAAGGTGAAGAGCATCCTCAATGTGTTGGTTGCGACGCACCTTTCACTGTACGTCACTTCCTTTTGAAATGTGGCGATTTTGCACAAGTAAGAAATAATTGCTTCCATGTTAATAACATGATAGAATTATTTCAAGATATACATATTGATAGTATTATGACATTTTTAAGACAAATAAATCTTTTTAACAAAATTTAATTGCTGTTTTTAAAATCATGTTTTGTTTTACATTTGTATCAGACCATAATACAGATTATATTATGTTGTATTCTGTTCAGTTAAAGAACATGTACAGTTATCTGAATAGCTCTTTGAAACTGTCAGATATTGTACGTGGTCTCTCCTGTCAACAATCGTATTGCAACTTATTTTCATAAAACAAACTCATCATCACCATTCTTTATTTTATCTTATAAATTTTTAACTTTTTCCATCCTCATCATGTTTAGTTAATACCGTCTGACGCTAATGACCCACAAGGGTTGATGCGTCGTTAAGCATCAAACAAACAAACAAAAAGTATGAAGATGCTATTATATATGCTTTAGGAATCACAATTTCTAAGTTTCATTGGAATATCAATTTTTCATAACGCAGTGCACCGAGTCGTATTGCACTGGAGTCTCGCCTCAAAAGCCACATCGTTACTCAGTATCTGGTATGACCTCCGTTAGCTCCCGGGCCAAAGCAGCCATACGGTGTCTCATCATGCTCGAAATTTACATTTGAACCGCGGCCATAGGAATTCGATTCCATTTAAGCCAGTGCATGAGGTATCCAACAATGCGGTATGTGCGACCAGCAAAGCCTCAGATCAGCCTGCGCATACGCGCAGTCTGATCAGAGCATTTGCTAGTCGCTTGAGTATACTATGATTGTTAAGCTACATTTACTGACTGAACACCATTTGGAGCTTCTCAGCTTAAAAGGAGGCTGCAGAGGCTCGTCCGAGTCTACACATGTCAAAATGGCACATTGTTGGAAATCTCATGCACTGGCTCATTTCTGATGCAGTACACGTTCAATATCCATGGCGTTATTGACGTCATTCCACTCCCTGCTCTTTAGTCCAAAGAGGTTCCATCAATGTTGAATTGAAAAAATATCGGGTGATTTCGCCGCTGGTCGTCCGTGAAAACAGCTGCATTCCAATGTCGTCTTGTATGCACCAGTGGGTTGTGGCCCTGTCTAGTCTCGCACGTAAATGTAAAACAGTTAAAGGGACACCAACGTATGGACGACGCCAGCGTAGCCGCGCACCACTTAGTCGTCTTTGAACTGTTTTGTTCCTGTGGTATTTCTTACCAAGTCCGATATTCTTGTGCTGCTAAGAAACCGATTACATCTGGATGACGTCACATTGCCAATGTCCTATCTCCTGGTAGGATTACGTTGTCTTTCGGTATGATGTTTAAATTTGAAAACTGGATAACGTATACTCACAAGCTTGAAAATGCCAAGCGACTTGCTTATTAATCATGCCGTCAGGTAGCATTCTGATCACTATGTTACTTCGATCTAACGTCAAGTCAGGGCGGTGTAACATCGTGGAAAATTTCAAATTTTACTCCGGTTCATTTGTTTTGGTACATGTACGAATCAAACTATGCAAATTAAGATTACATGTGCTGCACGTGGAATGCTGGGCACGTGATTCCCATGCTTTCCTAAACGTCGCGTGAAGAACCCCCGTGGACGTTAAAATAGCGCGAAATGGTCATGAAAAGTGAAATTGTGTAAAACACGACATATAAACTATAAAAACGTTCGCATATTTGACCATGAGCAAAATTTAGATTGAAAAATTGCTAAACTTAAGTCTCATAGTATACTATATTCGCTGGTTCATGTATCCATTTGTCGATGTGTCTTTTTATACATATTTTTAAAAAAAAAAAAAAAAAAAAAAAAAAAAAAAAAAAAACTTTGTAAACAGTGAAGAACCTGATCAGACGCCGCGTGTTGTGGCGTCTGATCTGGTTTTGCACTGTTTGCCAACGACCCACAATTTGGACGCTATGCTTATATGGGTTACAAGAATAAACTAAGACGAGATCGTTCTATGTGTGTGTGTGTGGGGGGGGGGTAGTGGGACGGCGGAGTACAAAATATGAAACCGGTGCAGTATAATTGAACAGAATTCACACGCGATTGTTCGCCTCTAAAAATAGTTCTTGCTAGAAAGGGGTTCAGATGCATTGTACAAAAGAGTAAACCAGGGGGTCCGGTCCATCCGTCTAGATTATAAACGACGCCTCTTTTAACCCAGCAGGCACAATACGTCAAAACAACGTCGTATTGACGTCATGACGTCGCATCGACGTTGTTCTAAGGTTGTGGGCCTGCTGGGTCATATAAGACATGCCGTTATAGGTTAGATTTCAATTTTGTAGTATATGTCTGACATTCTTGATTCGTTAGGCTACGTTATTTGCTCTGATCAGTATTTTCCATTTTTCAAGTATAATATCTATCAAAAACAAACAAAACTACCACTCGCTCGGTATGATAAGCAATGAAAAATCGAAGTCTCGCAATCCATGTCGAGGACGAGATTTCGCTGTGTTAGAAAAGCCTTATCTAAAGCCCAACTATTACAATCGCATGGTGATTATCAGGAAAATAAACAGCAGCGTGTAATTTGTAAATTCTGTCATTTTAGTTATCTAACAAACCTGTAGCAGTGATTTAGAAATATAATTCTCCTATACGATAAGAAAAAAAAACGAGACTTTGTAGCGTTCTTGGTTACAGGAAGCGGATTACTCACTGACCGTGTCAAATTGAACAATCCAAACTGATCTATTTTGTGGTTCATCGACATTTTTGTAGGATTTATATGACAAATTTTGTGACGGTAAGTCTGCGTTACCAATCGGAATAAATATACTGACGTCAAGAAAAAACGCCTCATCTAAAAATAAACGTGAATATCTCTTAGACTGATCAGACTAAAGTCATGGATTTTAGTGCATTATAACATCTTACCAGTCAAGCGTATCTCATGAAAACAAAATTGCTGAAAGAATATTTGAGGCTGAGAAAACGACCTCGGTTTGAGACAGGGGTCACCATTTCGTGCGACACAAGATTTTAGCCACATTTGCTTTGTTTCCAGACATAATCCGTTGACAGGAATAACGTGTTTTACCATTGTAAAACAGTCTCTATTTTACCAAAAATGCGTTTATAATGTTCAGACAATGTTTGTATGCGTCTGCTGAAAGAAACAACTTACCCCACCCACCTTTTCGCCATGCATTTCAGTAAAACTTAAATGTCATGACTCTGCAAAGTGGGTGAAAAGATTGTTACGAATCCTTTGCAAAAGTCTTTAGTTTTTAACCAGCGACGATTGCGGAGGAAACGCAATCTGGCACGTGTTCCAGACGGCCGTTTTGGATGACGTTAACGTAGACCAACGACTGGCCATTGGGCGTTACAGCTTATCTTAAATAACGTAATTTTATGTAGGCATACTCTGTGTACATTACCTAATGTACCCCCTTATCATTTATTCCATTACTTAAAGGAAAACGAGGATGTTTGCAAGTTTCGTAAACGGACCTTACATGTTGTCTTTAATATGACGTAATAATTTCATAAAGTTATTACTCGCAAGCACAACTGTTTGAAAAAATGATCCAAATTTGTTCTTTGATTAGCAAAACATTTACGGCACAAACTGGGTGAAAATTCAAATTGAAATCTTAAACGATCGATACACAATGCCGTCATGTATACGTTGAGCCTGTATGACGTCATCGGAATAACGCGTCACCTGCATATCAAATTAAAGTCATTTTCCAACATCGCCCAACCTCTACATAAAGAAGCAGTACGTCGCTGTTCATTTTCTTTTATCATCGCTTAGAAATCAGTGATAATGAGTGAGGCGTTTTTAGTTGACGTCAGTATAGCTTCTCAAAGAAAATCTATTATCACATGTTACGTCTGCGAGTTATATAACGCGCGCGATAAACCACAAGTGGTTTACAGATTTTCTTACATTACGTACTAGCGATGCGTTAAAGATGGCAAAATCTTGACGTTTTTTCACGCCAAAATGTCATTTTAATTATTTTTTTATGGCATGTGATAAATAGAATCTTACATTCGTGCTCCTGTATTATTGAATTTATTAAACTTGTTGCAAAAAAGCGATAAAATGATCGGCAAGCCTCGCATTTTATCGCTTTTCCCAAGCTCGTTTAATAAATTGAATAAAACATGAACACTCATCTATGATCCTCTATATCTGCAACAAGGGAAGCACACATGTAAATCCTCTATATTAAAAATGAGCCATGGCATGAGATTTCCAACATTTTGGTATGTGCGACCAGCTAAGCCTCAGACCAGCCTGTGCATACGCGCAGACTGATCAGAGCCTTTGCTAGTCGCTTGAGTATTCTTCACTGAACACCATTTGGAGTTGTAAGCTTAAAAGAAGGCTGCCCAGGCTCGTCTGAGTCTACACATGTCAAAATGTCACTGCCACGGCTCAAATGATCAATAAGACGGGGGTAAACTAATTATGAGCAAATGCCAATATGGTGATCTGTCAAAGCTGGAATCTAATGATGAAAAGATTCTAACAGCGGGCTGCCATTCCTGTGAAAATTGCGATGTTTTACAATGTATTTTATCAATGGTTGATTTGCCTTTCTACATTATTGTGCAGTTGAAGTCCAGATGCACTTTATCAATATTTTCAAGAATGTGCTGACATGTTTAAACGGGACCGTTCTATATCAACATAAGTGTTTTAATTTGCCGTTAGAATCGTGTGAGATATACACATTTCACGCGGTTGTATACATTTAAACGATTTATGCTGCTACTTAAGGCTTTTGTACTATCACAAGGTGACAAGTGAATGCTCAGACACGCCTGTACAGTCTTGCCAAAGCATTGGCTTGTGAACTTTTCAAAGTATCAAAACATAAAATCAATCAAAATGTATACATCTAGCCCCACTAGATAAACGATAACAAAATCAAAGAATGACATCAAGTCTCTAGATAAGAGTGCATAATTAAAAATAAAATCTTATTCATCAGTCAAAACATATGTTATGGGTGCTCAAAAGACCCATCTCGAAGAGGTGTTTCTTTTGAGTATCCAAAACAAATAATTTAACTGAAGAATAAGAAAATATTCTCATTTTTTACACTCTAAAAGTTAGTTTATCTTAAACTATGGTGATTAGTGCCATTTTGTTAGACTGGTCGATTTGTATCTTTGTGCGTGTTCACTTGCAAAAGTTTGATGCCCATATTGGGTCTGTCCTTCTTTGTTAAGCGCAGACCGAAACATATTAAGGACATATGCTACTAAATACTTCCCATATTGAAATATTTTCAATACTTTGCATACAGTTTGTTTTATGCATGGGGTATCCTTTTATGAAATAAAAAGGATATGTCACCGTGCTTATTTTTTCAGAATCTCATATTGAAGTTTACAGCATTTGGCCAATTCTCTCGAAATATAAAATAATAACACTAGTCCTAATTATCGAGCTAAAACGGTTGTAATCTTCAGCCAGCTTCTTTCTTTTAACTTAAATTACTGCCCATAACCTCAAACTTTTAAGAAAATGTGCATGTTTACTTGTTATCCCATGCTGTGACAAGATACTGCATGATATATTTTGACAATTCGTCAAAAAATGGAATTTGTTTTTAGAATAAATCATGTATTAAAAAATCTGATATTGAAAATCTTGAAAATTTATCTTTAATTCATGGACTATTATAAAACCTTTCAGAAAAAAGAATAAAAATCTGGGGTCACCGAACTAATTCTCTTTCTAGAGGGCCAAATATAACCCCACCCCATAAGTTTCATGCGTAATTCAATATAAAAAGTTCGGGGATGACCATTTCGTTCGTTTTGATGATGCCAGTTTACTAGTATATGAAGTAATTTAGCATTAAAATGTTAAAAAAGAAAAACACACTGAAAATATGTGCGCATCCGGGAATCGATCCTGGTCCTCTGGCTTTGTAGCCAGACACGCTAACCACTAGGCCACGAGGTCAGGTCGCGCGCCGCTCTAAATAACCATACAAATAGTATAGACTCGGCCACTATCGTATTCGTAACCAGGGTTATTGTGTACGTCGTTCGATTTCGACTGAGCTACATTTATCTGTCTTTAGTGCTGAGACGATCAGTTCTGAAAAGATAACAGTAGATATTTCGAACACACCATAATTAATTATTTTGTGAAGAAAATGTAGGAACACCGATATGACATAAGAATATCGGAAGCTGTGTCGATCCGAATCCGTTAAGGGTCGAAAGACATGACTAGACAACTTTCCCCGTTTGCAGACGCGGGAAAGGTGCGCATTGGAAATAGCCGCATATGTCTTTAAGTTAACCCTGCCTGAAACTGCTTGATGATAGCCAAACGTGTGTCTGGTCACACAACCTGCAGTGTGAAGTGAATTTGATTATGTAAGCCACGTCACGACCCCCATCTCCCCAAAAAACTGCGACTCAGTAAGATTCAAACTATTTCGGGTTTATTCTGACTACTACTACTACTACTACTACTACTACTCCATTATCAAAATAAACTTTAAATCATCATCGAGAGCAGGTTTATATGACAGCAATAAAATACTAGATAAAATACCGGTTTACAAGTTTGATTAGGCTTTGCAATAATCTTGAAAATTCAACATACTAGGTACCCTAAAATACAGCTGAGCTGCGATGACTCGAAGTAGCTGATTAATGCCAGTGCATGAGATTACCTATATTGAAGTTTGTGCGACCAGCAAGGCCTCAGATCAGCGCAGTCTGATCAGAGCCTTTGCTAGTCGCTTGAGTATTCTGTGATTGTTAAGCTACTCACTGAACACCATTTGGAGTTTCTTAGCTGAAAAGGAGCCTGCAGAGGCTCGTCCGAGTTTACACGTGTCAAAATGCCACATTGTTGGAAATCTCATGCACTTGCTTAACAAGTCCAAAATAAGACGAATGAACTTGCCTACTCTATATCAGTAGGATGAAACCATTTCCAATTTTAGTTGTGTTTGTGTGATATTTTTTTTATTTCGCACCCCCCCCCCCCAATTGTAGGCGAACCGTGAAGATTTTGATCAGACACCGCATTGTGCGTAGCTATATGGAAGATTATCAGTAAACGTGAATCCTAGCACAAGTTGAGAAGAAACATTACTGCTTCTTTGCTGAAAATTGTATGCAAAAATCCTTTTAGTCAGTAAAATGTTGTGATAATACAAAATATGAATATATTTGCATTAAGTCTATGGGCAATTTTCAGCTGGTGCTAAACTTATTTTAACCAGTATGACCAAGGGTTATAAAACCATGCGCGGATGCAGAAAGTTTTGTCAGAGGGGGTCCAACTTTGACAACGTTTTTTTAGTTGATTAGGGGAGGGAGTATCCAAATATCACTATAAGTGGTCCGTCATTGGCTTGTCAGCGAAACGCATTTTAAATGGCGTTTCACTGGCGTGACGATGATGGCCCAACCTTGAATGCTGGCTTGGTTGGTAGCTTTGTGAGTTTCAGGAGATCCGGACCAGTATTGCTAAGAGACCGTATATTTTGTAATTATTCAGGGGGGGGGGGGGTCCGAACCTCCTGTCCCCCCTCTCCGGATCCGCACATGAAAACTTATTTCATGCTTAATTCACAAGGTCAAAAATAAACTGATTTAAATGCATTTTATAAATTCTAGTTAAGCGCTGTAGCTCAGTTTAAGAGTATATGACTTGAGATCGAGGGGCCGCTAACCAGTATGACCAAGAGTTATTAAAACATATTTCATGCTCAGTTCAATAATAAACTGATTTAAATGCATTTGATAAATTCTAGTTATGCGCTCTGACTCAGTTTTAGAGTGTATGACTTGAGATCGAGGGGCCGCTAACCAGTATGACCAAAAGTTATAAAAACTTATTTTATGCTCAGTTCAAAAATGATTTAAATGCATTTGATAAAGTCTAGTTAAGCGCTGTGGTTCAGTTTTCGAGTATATGACTTGAGATTGAGGGTCCGCTGGATCGAGCGTCAATGGAGCCTTGAACAAGATGCTTTATCCTCAGCTATATATTGGTTCAACCCAGAAAAACTGAAAAGTTGTTCACTGCGATACAAACAATCTGCTATCGTCGCATGAAATGCCCAAAATATGAAACCTTAGGTTTCATATTTTGGGCATGTCCCGCGGGCGTCGCTCTTAAACAGGTTTCAAAAAACCTTACTGAACTATTATACCCTGACCATGGAAATTTGCAAACATTCAAATTAAGCTGGCCTGGAAGAACGGATCCTTGTAAAAACTCGGATGAGAATTAATATGGAATGTAAAACGGCTCACTATGAGGTATTCTGTCAGGATCATTTGGACTTATACCCAAAATTACAATGCCTCCTTAAAGTTAAGGCCGACCTTAGTTTAGTATTATTTTTCAACATATTTTAAATGTTAGTAAAATGCTAGGATCAATGCAGTACATATTGTCAAATAAACAATTGTTCGTATCCTAATATATCAATAATTAACTAAGGTCGCCCTTAACTTTAAGGAAGCATTGTAATTTTGGTAATAGTGCTAACTCCGGTGACGTGGCCTTTTGGTGAACAAAACTCTAGATTATGTCAAGCTACACCGCCATCTACAAAATGATATGAATAAAATTTAACATCAAGTTATCAACATAATTTATCTTATTCAGCATTTTTCTGTGGAATAGAGCTGGACAGCCCTAAACTTTATCGTCGTGAAGCATGTCGCACAAATAACAGCCTGCATTTCATTGATCAGGTGGCTAATATTTGTTTATTAGCTACCTGGCCACACACAGAGACAGAGAGTAAAACAGTAAGGACTGCACATATACTTGATTTAAGGAAGTAGACGGCCCACTTTATTCCGCATGTAATGAATAACGTGCTTTCCAACGCGTGGTTTATGCTCATAAATGCTTTTTATACTATGTTTAAAAACACATTTGTGGTACCCAGTTTAATAGCTCCTAGTGTTGTCGGTTCGTTTTATTTTGTCATTGACAGACTTTTCGATTCTTTAAATCCCATTTCTGATCGAAACGCCCATATTTCGCCCAAACAAGTGCTGAACTCAAAAATAGCAAGTGAGTATGATCAGGAAATACCACAATCACAAACTGCAGACAACCCCATGGCACCCCGAGGAAGAGCACCCCAACTATCACGAGACACCAGGAAGACAAATAAAGCAAGTACCAGCTCTCTCTTCCCCATCAAGATGATTGCAATATTTCACAAAGCTGATTTGCACCAATATACCTTGTTTTCGATTGTCTGTAACTAGTTTGCTTTTTTGTCATACGGTGCATGTTTATCTGCATGCACTTGAGACATTGGTTTCGATAAGGACTTGCAAAATACCTTGTCATTATGTAAGACAACATGTGTAGTTAAGAAATGAGGGCAACACATTGACGCTGCGAAAGACATATTTCTATTGTAAATCAATTTCAATAGTAAAGTGCCACTTGAACATCTCTGACAGATTATTATACTGTTTTATGGTGGTATTTTGTGTCAACAACTTGATAAGCCATGAGTAAATATTGCAGAAGTACTACTACATGTTAGGTCGATTACCATCTGTTTCGACCGGCTCCAGTCCTTAAAAACAATTTTTCATCAATGTCCCATATCATATACTTGTAGATAGTCTTACTCTGATGGCTCTGTTTTAAAACAGAGCCATCAGAGTAAGAATAGCTACAAGTATTTGATATGACACATTGATGAACGACTGTTTTAAAACAGAGCCATCAGAGTAAGAATAGCTACAAGTATTTGATATGACACATTGATGAAAAATTGTTTTAAGGACTGGAGCCAGTCTACCATCTGTTAATTTCTTTCACTGTCAATGACGACTAAAGTAGTCAGCAATGTCGCCTGCTATCGTATTTTGGATGAAACTATCATGAGCAAACAGTCTGGGCCCAGTTCAGAGCAGTCTGATCCGGGTCCATACTTTTTGCATGTAAGTTCAAAGTCTTGTATTACAGTGAAAAATTGCAGAAGCTGGCCGTTCAAAGTCGTATTTTCCTGTCCAATAGAGATCATTAAATGGGCAGTTTCAGTATCTCACTGGATTAAAGGGGCATTAAGAGGGGCCTTACCTGTATACATCACAATTTCTTTCACTAGAATAAATATCAATATTTTACCAGAAAATACATAAATACCCCTTTATGTGATTACTTTATTGTCCCCTGTAAGGAAGTCATCATCACCTCATAAAGAGTAGCCTTTGATCTATCTGGTAAACCCCTCAGACAGTGGTACCACTTTATTTTATTTTTAAGAAATAGGTCTTTAAAGAGACTCGATCTGTAACTATGAGCGTTTTTCGAAAAAAATATTTTCTTTTTAAATCATTTGTAAAATAAAATTAAGTTATGTTTTCACAATAAATATGTTCAGTACAGCTGAAAGCTGCATGTAACAGTGAATTATCTAGTAAAAACAGGTGATTTTTTCTCTTGTTAGGAATTATTTACGTCCCTCCAATAATTCTAGACAGTTGATTTTTAACATAATTGCTGTTGTTTTGATAGATATAATTTGTTAAAAGTTATTAAAATGGTAAAATGTTTACCTGAATTTGAGTATTTTTACTGTATTCTTGAAAAATAGAAACTTTATTTCCAAAATTAGAAATAACAGACTATGCAGCTTTAAGGGCTAAGAGAAAAACAGAATATATTTAAAGGTGTACAGACTCATGAACTGTTGTATAATTTTTCACTGGTTTATAAACTTAAGTAAAACTATTATATGCAAAAAAGCAGCTTATCTTTATCCTTATTCCGCCAGTATTTTCTGTCCTGAAAATGACGTCTGCTCTTTACGTCTGTTGCATATATTCAAGTTCACTTCGCACCGGATTTTTTAAATGAAGCAAACAATATGATCCCTGATCAGACTGCTCCCCTCCCCTGGGAGCAGTCTGATCTGGATCCATTGTTTGCATTATTGGATGAGAGAGTAAACGACAAAAGTCGTGACGGACGGGAAGGGTTCAACATGTTGTAGCTCACTCAGTTAACCTTTTGTTCCACACAAGCGCCTTTGGATGCCTTTGAAATGTAAGATGTTTTAAAATTTTAATATTATGAAACCTATTATGAAAAATGGAACATTTTGCTCCTGCTCCTGAGGAGCAAATTATCTATTTTCCATAATATTTTCAAAACTATAGCAATATAAAAAATATTTTTTGGAAAATATTCGAAAATTTGAATTATTTATAGAAAATGATGCAATATTCTAAATATAGCATATGGGGTAAAGGGTTTTAGCACTGATTGTTAAAATCTCGATTTTCACTGCATATATTGTATAAAAAAAAAAGAAACGGGGCCTGTTCGAAGTACAAATAGGGGTGCCATTTGAGTTAACATGAAATACAGTGTCGTTTGCACTAACAAAATGTTAACATGTGGGCTTTCTGACAAGGTCATTTTTTCCGTTTGTTCGTTTCGTTTCTATATTACTGGCCAGTTGTCATACATGCCATACTAGTGTCCTTTCATCAAAGGAAGAATCAATAGGTTAAAAACCTAAACAATCATTTAACCTCTCCAGCTTATCATTTGCAGGATTACGCCCCATAACTTGACCACCGTATTTACCCTGAATGTCCGAAGCAATAGGCCAGAGCAAACCTTGTCAACCCAGATCAGATCGCTCCTGAAGGGACACTCTCATCAGGGTTTGCATGGTTTGCCAATCCAACACTGCCATTCAACACGCTTCATCCGACAATAACTTGGACTCGTTTGCATATTAAGATATAGGCATATGAGATTTTGTTTTTTATCGCATGCAAATGCACCCAAAGCGCCCACGCTAACGAGTCTAAATTTTGAGTTGCGTCTTAATCTACATCCATACTTTATGTATGCGAGCAGCGAAGGCTCTGGTGACATTGCCAGTAAAATATTAATGCTTTCCTTGCCAGAAGAGTCTACTTTAAAGTCATATGCGGCTTTTTCCAATGCGCACCTTTCCCGCGTCTGGAAACGGGTAAAGTTGTCTGGGTCCTGTATTTCGACCATTAATGGATTCGGATCAACATAGCTTTCCGATATTCTTATGTCATATCGGTGTTCCAACATTTTCTTGGCAAATTAAAGTGTGTCCAAAATATCTATTGACATCTTATTAGAACTGATCGTCTCAGCACTAAAGACAGATAAATGTAGTTTAGTCGAAATCAAACGACGTTCACAATTATCCTGGTTACGAATACGATAGTGGCCGAGTCTCTACTATTTTTACGGTTATTTTGAGCGGCGCACGACCTGACCTCGTGGTCTAGTGGTTAGCGTGTCTGGCTACGAAGCCAGAGGACCAGGATCGATTGCCGGGTGCGCACATATCTTCAGTGTGTTTTTTTTTTTCTTTTTTAACATTATAATGCTCAAATGCTTCATATACTAGTAAAATGGCATCATTAAAACGACCGAAATGGTCATTCCTGAACTTTTTATATTGAATTATGTATGAAACCTGTGGGGGTGGGGTTAAATTTGGCCCTCTTGAAAGAGAATTAGTTCGGTGACCCCAGATTTTTATTCTTTTTTCTGAAAGGTATTATAAAAGTCTATGAATTAAAAATATTGTTTTAAGATTTTCAATATCAGATTTTATAGTACATGATTTATGCTTAAAAACAAATCCAATTTTCGACGAATTGCCAAAATATATCATGCAGTATTTTGTCTCAGCATGGAATTACAAATAAACTTGCACATTTTCTAAAAGGTTTGAGGTCATGGGCAGTAATTTAAGTTAAAAGAATGAAGCTGGCTGCAGATTACAACCGTTTTTGCTCGATATTTAGGACTAGTGTTATTATTCTATATTTTTAGAAAATTGGACAAATGCTGAAAACTTCAATATGAGATTCTGAAAAATTAAGCACGGTGACATATCCTTTTTATTTGATAAATGGATAGCCCATGCATAAAACAAACTGTATGCAAAGTATTGAAAATATTTCAATATGGGAAGTATTTAGTAGCATATGTCCTTAAGTTTGACATACAGTATTATAAAATTAGAGGTGTACTTCATTATGAGCCTCGTTGCGCGACAATGCGATAAGTTTATAAAAAGTCTCATGTACTGGTTCATGTATATGTATCGTGAATGGAGATTTATGGTAAGCACGGTAATGTAGAATTAAGGTAGCATATTTCTGAACTTTGTAACGAATAAACATAGTAACATCAAAAACATATACAAACTAAGTTAATGCCTTAAAGTTGGCTGCTATCATTACGGTAAGACAATGTTTTAAAGTCACCAAGTGGTCACATTGGCCCGTTGAGGTCACCGCCATATTATTGAACATGTTGAGGCATAGATGTTATGAACACCAAAGTACGACCACGATGTCCACAGTGTACACTATTTTGCTATATACTTATATTTGATACAACCCCTGAACTCACAGTTTGGTGGGAAGCGAAAAATTTAATACAAGATTCCACAGCAACATGTAAAGTTGATATGCGTATCAAATGTCCGGTGATTCGGATTCTGAAACGAGGCCATACTTAGACCGTTATAAACCAACGCTGGGTCAAATGGAACCAGTTGTATGACGTCAGAATTAGAAATGCCTCTTAACGTTTTCGCGCGTATATATTCAGCATTTGTATACAATATTCGTTTGGACCAAATCAAACTAAACATAAAGGTTACTTGATCTGTCGTTTGTATCACGTCTCATGGATAGTCTCATATCATAGAATCACACTCGACGCCCCGCGTCTCACGAGATCCTACTGTATATGCTAATGATACTATCAGCAAAATTTAATGGTGCCATAACACTCCCAGACGGATCGCCATATGAAAATTAAACTTTAAATGAAAACTTTATGCTCGAAAATAGAGATTATTCCCGTAAATCGTATCATATCATGCCACATGGGTGTTTTTCTCAGATCATATATACCTTATACAATGACAACATCCAGGATTTCTACTTTGAACGAAGCTTTTTCTCTTGTATTAATGGGCCTCGTCTTGAGAAACCCTGTCTTCTTGGTTTCCGATAAAGTGAGATTTAAACCAACCTCCTCAGCTACAGTGACTAACTAGAGAATTGAAATTTTGCTCGTAGCAAGTGTAGATATTATACTTTCCGATAAGCAAATAACAAAGGCGCTGATCATACTGCTGGTCTGCGCCTTTGTTGTTCTCAATCCCCCGAAGACAGGTTTTCTCGCGCTGTTGCCCATTTCTTGCCTGGCTTCAGACCATGTAATTCCGACTTCTTACTAAAAGATCTATAACGGCCACAATAGAATGGGGCTAATTTTTAAATTCTGAAAGTATAGAATGGAGCAAAATGAAGAGGTATGAATGGGGCTAAATTTACCTGTACACTTATAAGTGGTTCACACCTATTATAATGTTTGAGACAAAGGTAAATGCTCAATATATCGAGCATGTCTGTTCTTTTATTCTTGGTGTGTTTTATTGAGGAATCATGGCCGGATTTTACTGATTTTAGATATTTATCAGTTTGAAGGATATGCATGTTCAATCAGCACTTCAGGTATATGTATATAGTGCTGATTGAACATACATGCATAACTCAAAATGTGCTTATTTTAATCTGTGTGCTTATTTTACTTTGTCAGATCTTAGTTGTATATTACAGAGCAAACTTTTTGGCAATGTTTTCTGCTTACATTACAGGACAAAAATCAGGATTGGCCCCATTGACTCCTAATAAAAATACAGGTAAATCAGCCCCATTCATGCTTTTCCCTAGCCTCATCGTATCTTTTTTCACCCCATCGTCTTGCCAATTAGCCCCATTGTGTATCGCTCTCTATAACCACTACAAAGTTAAATCTATGACACTTTTTACCTCCCAATTGGTCAAAATCAGCATAAAAGACACTCAGTGAAAATTGGTACACAGAGGCAGTGTACGCTGGTAGATGTATGTTTTATATTTTACTATTGCTCTTTTTTACTGTTCTGATACCAATCTATTTTATTTCCAGAATGGTACAATGCCGTCTCGTTGGTCAAGTGGTAGTGACTCGTAATCTGTAAACGCGACCTGTGAACCAAAATGGTTTATATAATTCCTTCACTGACGACTCTGATTCTGCTGCTACATGTATGGACTCCCACAGGTAACACACAAACAAAAACTATCATGAAAAGCATGAACTTACAATGCTCATATATTTTAAAATGCCAACAATTGTTGGAGATCCGGTTCATATTATTTCTGTTGTGTTAGTGCAAAATGAATATTGCGACTTATTTTGAAAAAAATAAATACACTTAGAGGTCTATACAAACAGCTTTAAAGTAATAGTATTGCCATCCAAGTTGTCAAGATCGATGACCTTGGGAGACGGTTTACTTCATTGGGCTTTACAGCCCCTCATAAATCGGCAAAATGAAGATCCTATGTTCATATTGATAGTCTTCTTTTACCGGAAGTATAAATTTGATTCGCCAGAATTTAGTATGAGATAAATCTTGGAAAAAATATTGAGTTTGCCAAACTTTTGGAAGCTTGACTTAGTTTGATCAAGGTTTTAGTTGCTCATAATTGGACTTCGTGCATAACTTTCACGTACATGTGTTTGCGTTGATGCTTTACGCCCCAGTCAGCAATTTTCAGTCATGTCGGGACGATAGTTTGAACCAGCACTAAGCAGATGATAAAGTGTCTTGCTCAAGGACACAACACAGTGCCTCTGGTAAGTCTCTAGCCAGTGACCCCTTGATATCAATTTTAACACTATACCACTGAGCCACCGCGCTACTTACTCACGTATATGTGATGTTTAATAAACCAGCTAAGAAATATTATAAGAATCTATCATAAGTGTGAGGGTAGGATAGTAAAACCCGTCCCTAGTATCCCCGTTTGGCTTCACGAGGCTTGACGGTGATCCCAAGGGACGGATTTTTTTATCCTACCCTTACACAAATAATGGATTTTTTTCTTGCTCACTACTGTTTTTTTTTTTATTTTAAAATAAGCTCCCGGAAGTCCCTGAATACGCTAAGATGCAATTTCACATGATGACGTCACTTGACGACCATGTGCGTGAGTTCCAATACAACCAATGTATTAATCCTCACGTGACATCCTGGGTAAGATAGCCTGGGTAAGATAAGATTTTCTATCCCACAGTAAAATCTCAGATATCCTTAAATACTAAACTCGCACGGGTACATCTAGTCTGGTTCCCTCCCCAAGATCTAGGGTCAGGTAACGTGTATTTGATTACAAGTAGAGAATCCTACTCATGGGACTGCGCATGCTCCAGAAAAGATTTTTCAACACAAACTTCAGATTTTTTTCAGTTGCTATAATTTGATAAAATATATAAACTCCCAGAACAAAATAAACTTAATAAAACGGCTTGTTTAAAAAAATGCACTTTAAAGAATCGACCTGTCTGCTATGGGACATCACGACTGAAAAATCGGGTTTGTGCTGTTACGCGGTACGCATTACTCAAAACACCTACGTTAAAAAGTAACACGCGTTAAATGCCTACAGATAATCCTTCAATGGAGATATCTAGTCATTTTGGGTAGCCAAATCATAACAATGATAGGTATTAGGGTATTCAGCCATAGACTGATCATATTGTATGCACTAAACCATTTTTGAAAACATTCTCCGCATGGCATTTTCATAGAAACCGTTTCAGTGACACGTGATGACGCGCTTGATAAACAATATTGAATCAGCCAATCGGGCGAATCACATGACTCTGTGACGCATTTGGTAAACAAATATGTCATATGTACCCACAGTGCTCAAATCAGACAGGTCAGTATTTGATAAAATGCTTCCGGTCGATGACAATGAGGTCAAGGGTATTTTCCAATACCACGTCACTTATGACGTCAGTGTGTATGCTATACGTAGGCCCAATGGCGGCTGGTAGTTACCTGTCTTAATATGCTGACAAGCTATTAAAGGGAGAGAACCAGTCTAGGGTACATCGACATTGGGGTTTCCTGGAGTTTCTAGCTGTCAAGGACTTAGGTCACAGACTCGTTGACCCGAACTAGATGGGGATCTTGTGAACCTACTAAATCATAATTGAGCCGCGACAATGTGGTATGTGCGACAAGCAAAGTTTCAGACCAGCCTGCGCATACGCACAGTCAGATCAGTGCTTTTGCTAGTTGCTTGAATGTTCGATGAGTGTTAAGCTACTGACTGAACATTATTTGGAGTTTCAAAGCTTAAAGGAGGCTGCACAGGCTCGTCTGATTCTTCACTTGTCAAAATACCACATAATTGGAAATCACATTTTTATTATACATAGTGTCAGGGAGATGAAGGCACTTCGATACCTAATGATCCTCCGTGTTGTTCTTCTTTTTCATTATCTCATAGCACTTTGAACACTAATACGTAAGAGAGTATGACCAGGTTATACCACAATCACACACTGCAGACCCACCTAAGACACCGTGAGGTGGAGACACAGAACACTAACAGCCACATGACAGCAGGGAGACAAATAAAGTAACCAGCTAGAATGATGCTCAGAAAATACTCGTCCATCAATAAAAGGCTGTTACATATTATGCCAGTGGTTAGATCAAGTTGACATGCATTTGTATGCAATATTTGATAAACATATACCAGGGGTTCAAGAGGTTTGAGCATTTTTACTAATTTCAAGATGGTCCAGGATTGTGTTTTTGCCCGGAGTTTGGAGTTTCAGTTCGGAGAAAGAACGGGTATAACCCTGGTTCGGCAGGTTCGGAGAAAGAACGGGTATAACCCTGGTTCGGCAGGTTTGGAGTTCGGAGAAAGGCCAGTTCCTTTCTCCGAACCCAGGCAGGTTCAGAGTTCGGAGTAAGAACTGGGCTGGACCCTGGTTCGGAGAAAGGCCAGTTCCTTTCTCCGAAATCCGAACCCTAGCAGGTTCGGAGAAAGGACAGGGCCGAACCTTGGTTTGGCAGGTTCGGAGTTCGGAAAAAGGACCGGGCCGAACCCTGGTTCGGCAGGTTCGGAGTTTGGAGAAAGACCGCCCAGTGAACCACACGTTTTGGTGACGAAGACGTCTTTTGTAAGTTTTGGTGATGAAGACGTCTGAGAAACGTGTTTCAGACGTTTATCAGCAAAACTGACGTCTGCAGGACATCTCAAAAAACGTTTCGAAAACTAAACGCAAACGTGTTTGACGTTTTCAATTTGTAACGCTTTTGGAGTGACGCACACGTCTTGTGTAAAGAACGTCTCGATCACGTTTAGGAATCACTAGCACACGTTTTAAAACGAGTACACTGCAGATTTGTATTTTTTATATAGTTTTAAACACGGTTTGAACACCAAACAAGTATGTAATTGTTATGGGATTACCATCACATCTTAAACACGAATTAAAACGTTTTAAAAACATCCCCGTGCAAGGGTTTCGTTCTTGGTCTTTATCACGATTTGAAAACTAGATGCAAACGTGTTTGACGTCCGCTTTTGGAGTGACGCACACGTCTTGGATAATAAAACGTGTCATTCACGTTAGGAATCACTAGCACACGTTTTTAAACGAGTTCAATGTCTTGATGCAGTTGTGAACACAGTTTGAACACCAAACGAAGACGTCATTGCTTTGGGATTACCATCACGTGTTAAACACGGGTCAAACGGTATAAAAGCGTCCTCGTTCAAGGGTTTCGCTAGGTCTTCAACACGTTTTAAAAACTAAATGCGAACGTATTTGACGTCTTCAATTTGTAACGCTTTGTGAGTGACGAATACGTGTTATATGGAAACGTCTTCAATAGTGTTAGTGGAAACGTCTCCATCGCGTTCAGGGTACGTATATAGAAAGACAGATACAACTTTTAAAACGTTTTCCTTACAGATTTGCAATGTTCCACGGCAGATATAGGGTTACATATTTAAACGTCTTAAACACTAAAAAAACGTTACAAAAACGTGTTCATGTAGGGTTTTTATTTAGTCTTCTGCACGTTTTGAAAATGAAATTTAAAGGTTCTGGACGTTTTCAAAATGTAACGCTTTTGAGCGACGATCACGTCTTAAACACGTTTTACCTGGGAACGTCATCGTCACGTTCAGATGACGTCGAATGGTTCACTGGGCGGTTCCTTTCTCCGAACTCCGAAGAAAAGAAAAAAAAATGATAAAAAAAAATAAAAAAAATAAAAAAAGAAGAAAAAAAGAAAAGAAAAGAAAAAAAAATGAGAAGAAAAATATATGAAAAAAAATATGAAAAAAGAGTAAAAGAAAAAAAAAGGAAAAAAAAGGTTCTTTCTCCGAACTCCCAACCTGCCGAACCAGGGTTCGGCCCGTTCCATTCTCCGAACTCCGAAATCCAAGCTCAGAATCAGGGTTCGGCCAGGTTCTCCGAACTCCGAGCCTGCCGAACCAGGGTTCGACCCATTCCTTTCTCTGAACTCCGAACCTGCCGAACCAGGGTTCGGCCCGTTCCTTTCTCCGAACTCCGAACCTGCCGATCTAGGGTTAGGCCAGATCCTTTCTACTTTCTCCGAAACCATACTCCGAACCGGGGTTCGACCCGGTCCTTTCTTCGAACTCCGAATCGGAACTCCAGATAAAAACACAATCCTGAACCAAACTGTACTAATTGACCACGGACGGACTCTCATAGTGATTATAGTGCAGACTAGCTTGGGTTCAGTCGTCAATATATTTTTGCCAATATTTTCTTAAGCTAGTATTCTAAAAATTAAGATAATAAAAAGATATTATATCAAAGGTATCGGTAGTCCGTTATTATTTTCGGTAGATATTGACCTTCTAATTTTGACCATGAAACGGAAAAATAGAAAAAGGAAAGCAAGTGATCAGACTGGAACCCAGGCTTAGTGCAGACCCAATGGTCGTGCAATAACAACAATCCTCGTACAAATGTCAGTGTATGAAATATTTACCCGTATATGCCCATTAAATCCAATCATTTCAAAATAAATTTTTGCTCATTCGGTGTGTGTGTATTTTCAAGCTTTTACGATTGTGGTGATGGGAATTGTGTTTTGTTGATAAACTACTAATATCAATATATTTTACAGGAACGAATGGTAAGATTATTTGCATGCTTTCATATAATATTTGGATGTATGTCACATTTATACAAGAAAATACCATTGCTTTTCCTATTTTAGACATGTTTTATGGTTCCAATGATACTCAAACTGACATAATGCTAACATCAAAATAGTTACTTGCATTAAGAGGCTAATTTGGCCCCATATCAAGCCAAAATCTGACGGTTGCTTTTCACCAATTTCTGCTGGTAAGTTTATTAGAAGAATATGCCAAGTGTAAAATCGTTTGCCATTGCTATAGTAGAAGAACATGACCGCTAAAATAGACTTAACGTAGAGAAATCGTCATTTTTGACTAAATATAAGGCATTGGGAGACCGTTCCTTTTAAAATTAGCTATCGGCACAGCTGAATACATTTGGCGATAATTTGTATAATATTTGTTGGTGACGTCACTGAGTTGAAGCACTGTAAAAAGGTAAACTTTTTGTCGCCAAAATATCATAACTTGATATAGCGATCAAACAGCACTTTTAACGTTTGCTGCCTATTTTGGCGGCCATTATTGTTACCACAGCAAGGGTAAAAGTAATATTTACCAGACGTTTACACTTAGGCTATTTTTCTAATAAAACGGTGAAAAGAATTCGGTGAAACTATTTTTTTACCTTATTAGGTGGGGGGCATACTTCCTTAATGCACGTAGCTCTTTAACCTCGATCTGATTATCCCTTGTAGAATGTGTATTCCAAAACATACAAAAACAGTAAATATAGCCAGGTAAATCCACAATAAAAAAACTTCCCATCAACGCATGGAACCCCGAGGAAATGACACACACACGACAAGATTGGATGCATTTTCTTCCTTACTTTGGTGGAGAAATCGAGTCACAGACAAGGGTGTCCCTATTTCAAGCTCAATTCTTAATAAATTCAGCACACTAAGGATTAAACATAATTATACATATACAGAAGCATTATTCCACAGTGTAGCAGAAGGTTGAAAAATATATGGTTATACCTATTAGAGGTCTGAATGTGCTTCGGAGGACTTAGTGGTTCTGGTGGCTTTTTTTTCATTTGCACGCAATTTTGCATGCTCATTTTACTATTGCTTTCAGTTTTGTGTGGTTTTACTTTAATTGACGTCCATTTATTGTGCTTTTTCTAGTGTCTAAGCGGAGCTTTAATTAGTGTAGTTCCCCTGCTGAATTTCCATTCAGTGGTGTTCCGATTGGTATGAATCAGTTATTGTAATTTCCATTAGCGTGGTTCTCCTGGTGGAGTTCCAAAAACAATGTAGCCATATTCTCCTAGTGCATGGTTCCCATATAGGCTACAGACTGAGCTGAAATATCCCTTTTAAAGCGACGTCGTTTTACTCAAAGGTATAATAATTATTAATAAAATTATATTTTCTTAGAGGACAATATGTGGCCTCTTCAAATCTGCAGTTGAAGAGCTAAAATCTTTTTGTGTAAACGATTGGTGGAGGCTCAAGTACAATACCCCCAAAAAATACTTCTTGAGTAGTATTGTCACTCTTGCACATAAAACACTCTGTTTGTGGCATATTTGTTTATATAGTAATCATAATAATCGCCAATCATACATTTTAGCATGTACTTTGAAGAAATATACTAACCAAACTAATTAATGATGCATTTTCTAATTGAATGTGCTATATATGTGTATAATACACTATAGCATGCAATACTTTTTAAATGGTCAAAGTATATTTACACTTGAATGACTTACCAATAGCTGAGGAAAAGTAATGTATTATAACATTTAGAATTGTATCCTTGTCATTTTTTGCAGGACATAGTCTTAATTTAAATTGGTAAAATAACAGAAATATCCCACTAAAGTCGATTTCGTTTTACGCCAATTTTAATGAAGAAACATGCCTATATTACACAATTCCGCAGTTGAAGTGTTTGATACAATGTGGAAGCTGGAGGCTGAAGTATACTGAACACCACAAAAACGCTTGCTTTTTAAAAATAATTTGATTGTATGTATGTCATTTTGTGAATTTTTGGTAAATTATGCCCACGTTTCTTTTTATTCCCCGACGAAGCCGGAGGAATATAGTTTTGGCGTGGTCCGTCCGTCCACACTTTTTGTCCGTCCCGAGCCATATCTCAGTACCTATTGGTCAGATTTGATGCATTATTGGTATAAATGATTAGCACCATGGAGTCTTAATATTCTATAAGTTTGTAAAAATCGACCCCTTACCACTTGAGTTATTGCCCTTGTCTTAGTATCGGCAACTATAATGCGCAGTTGATGGGACGCCAACGCAAATCCCCACGCTAAAGTTTTTGACCCTACCAGCACCCCAAGTCCCAGCCCTGTGGCATGACCCCAGCAACAGAATGAAAATTCTGTTCAATGTTTTCCATCTTTTTTGATCCCACCTAAGGGTCAAAGGTCAAATATTAAATTTTCGCATAGCTAAAGCAGTTGTCATTTTTTGCTAAAATGTTGCATGCAGGCAGATGAGCAATAGATATGATACGTATCAAACAGGATTTTAGTTTGAAGGTCTTGGTCCGAACTCCTAAGGTTGACTAAGTGGGTGGAACCAACACCAAAATTTAACTTTTCGGAATATGGTCATGTTGCATATCAAATTAAAGCTGACGCCGCATGCAGCAACATGGTAGCGAATATTTTGCCCAGAGACACACCCTAGAATCCGGGAATGGGGCCAAAAGGTCAAACCATTTTTTTCTTCAGAAAGTATTCATGTTGGATATCAAATTGAAATGAATTGAGCATAGAGCACCATGAAAGCAATAATCTGTACTTACACACACCCTCGAACCCTGTGATGGGGTCAAAAGGTCAAATATTTTTCTGAAAGTGGTAATGCTGCATATCAAACTAAAGTGAAAGAAGTGGAGGCAAACATGCAAACTAAAACATTGACTTTACACACATCCCTCTTCTCTGTGGCTTGGTTGAAAGGTCAGATATTGAAATTGTGCAGATATATTTTATTAGCTAAGCACTAAAACAACCTTGGCAGGTTTTTGTTATGATATGAATGATATCCAAGGTGAACTAAGGGTCTAGATAAATGGGAGTTATGTTTTGTGATTTACATGTTTCTCTAAAGTAACATATCGGCGGGGATATAAATTCGACGATTTTTTTTCTTTTTCTTTTGTCTTTTTTAAAGACTGGTATATCATAAACAATCCCATTCACCTGTCTGTCTGTTTGTCCATCCATCAGTCAGGTATTTGTTTCCACCGCCAACTCCTTCATGTATTGGCCCATGTTGTTCATATTTGGTTCGGTGCTAAACACTAGCTGCACACATTCACTAATTATCACCCATCTTAATTCCCCATGAAACTGGGAAAAGTTTTGTTCACCAGATTCAACCCATTATCTTCAAACTAAAATGTATTGATGCATGAATGTACGGTGGTATATTTTGGACATTGAAAGATCTGACATACTATAATTGAGTCGCGGCATGAGATTTCCAACGATTTGATATTTTGACAAGTGTAGACTCCGACGAGCCTCTGCAGCCGCCTTTTAAGCTTAGAAACTCCAAATGGTCGCACATACCACATTGTTGGAGATCTCATGCACTGGCTCAGTTATTATATTGAGCATTCGACTTACTTTCTTAAACTCTAAAAATATATCTTCAGCGCTCAACTTATTATCTAGAGTGCTCTACATAGTATAGTTTTGCGCTCGACTAATTGTCTTGAGCGCTCGACTCATTATCTCGAGCACTCAACTTATTATCTTGCGCATCCAACATATCTAGAGCATTTGACATATCCAAAATTAGCTAAGCGAATAGCTCAATTATTTCCTTCAAACATAAACATTGCTTCCACGTGGGCGCCTCTATATCTTTTCCTCGTGGTACCAAGGGTAAGCTTTATATGGCATCAGCACTGAAAATAATCAGTTACCAATAACATCCTAATTTATATTAGATAACATTTGCATCAAAATGCTTCGTTTAAAATGCTCACAGGTATAAACAAATTTTTGAGCGTAAAGTGTAATATAATTTCTTATCCAACAATTTTAATATAAGTTTTGGGTGCTCACTAGAACCGTCTCAGTGAGACGGTTCTTTTGAGAAGCCACAACATATGTTGGTTGAGAAATGATAACATGTATTTTAATCATGGGACCTAGTTCATGCACGGCCACCAAAACAGTCCCTTCATTACATAAAATGAATACTGTTTTATGAAGAAGAGGGGCATGTTTCCTATGAATGAGATGGACCTTAAATTCCGCAAAATACCCTTTTTGTCTAACAAAAACATAATTTTAGAAATCCGAAAATGCTATTCGATGGCCTTTATGTTTTACTTTCGACATACCTTAAAATGTGTGTCCTGGCACATAAACTGACTCTAGAATTGTTGAATTTGAAGAAAAAAAATGTCATTTTCTTCATTGCAAAACATTTTAAACTGTCAAGCGGACGAGTTCAATGAGTGTACATCGAATAGCATTGGTCGATTTCTACATTTTTCTCTCAAAATTAGGAAACAGAAAGTTTAATTCAACTGGTATGTGCGATGAACGATCTGGGTTGATGACTTGTCATGTGACATTTGATATGTATTGTTGGTTAATATAGCTAACCCTTTAATTAGTCAGGTTTAGACAAGCAAAATGTTTTGAGCGTAAAATTGTTAATAATTTCTTACTCATGCGTTTTAACATATAAAGAGACGCTTTAGAGTACACACAACATATGTTTTGGTTGAGTAATAAGAAAATCGTGTTTTTTTTGTGCACACACTCTTCACTGGCGGCCCGAATAGCTGAATCCCCTTAACGGCTACTTGGATAAAGCCAAGTAGACCCGGATGAGAAATGTGCATTAGGTGGCGTCTCATCAGAATCTTCACGATAACGTTCTGTAAACATTGCTGCCCGTCATATGCATTGGATCACCCAAACATTATTGACTCAAATTTACTAGAAGTTTCTATTGGCATAGAGGGTTTATGCCCATTTCAGAAATTAACCCTTAATGCGCCAATCACACCAAAAGTCGTCTGCTATTCTCGTCTGCTGAAATGTTTAAGAAGCCTCTAAAGCAAACAGTGTGGACCCAGATCTGGGTCCACGCTGTTTGATTCTATACATAATTCATCAGTAATACAAGGCAATAATTTGCAGCAGACGACTTCAGCAGATGATATTTTCAGATGCATTTTTTCTTGGCCCTTTAAGGGTTAAATTATATTTTGAATGATTATATTATAGGTATAGCTGCATGTAGTGGTCTCCCACAGAGTGTAACCTGGAGAGAAGACGCTACCGGAGGTATGTTCATTTCCGTATTATCCAGGACGTTCAGAGTCTTTTGGAAAAAGTTTACATCATTGGGATGGCCCTTAAAAGAAACCTTAGGTCACAGTTTACAATGTAACTTGCTGGCTAGTCAAAAAGTGACGACTGCGCATAGGAAAAACCTGCACACTGGGATTTGAAAACATGCATTCCCGTTTTCCTCCCTTTCCTTTATCTTCCCTTTCTATGCACGCATCTTTTCCACATAACCATTTAGAACTGGCTAAATGGGGTTTTGTCGTCAATACCAAGATAAGGGTATAAAATGGCTTAAATGGACAAATTAACGGGTTTTTTTCCGTTGAACCGCAAATTTCACACTTCGTAAATTAACACTGTGAAGAAGTGGTACCAGTTCCTCTCATCTTGTGAAAAATTGGTACCAATATGTTATATATGTCGTACCAATATCTCACAGATTGTGAAAAATACGCACGAAGTCAAATTATAAATAGCATACATGCGCATTCCTCACATAAATAAATACCCCCCCCCAAATCTGCTGCATTTCGCATTCGATTCCAATTCTTCAAAGGAGTGGCATGACTTTATAAACTTGGAAGGAAATTTTAACAGGTAACAGAACATTTTGATAACAATTTATTGACATTATACCGAATCACTGCTATTATGATACGATAAATAGATCTGACATTGTGTGCTTCTGATCAATTAATGCATGTGCCTTATGTAAGAGCCAATTCATGAGTTCCCAACGATTCTTCACTCCTTGACTAAAATATGAGACTTATCAAAATGTTGATAATCTAGTAAGTCAGCACTCAAAAGAGTCATAACATAAGAAAAACTATAAGCATGTATTCAATCTTTCCATGCTGGGTTATTTTGCATACTTTATTGACGTCTACTGACTTTTTTCCAAACCAGAGCGTTTTCAAAAAAAGTTTATTTAGATTACCATCAAATTTTAAAGCTGCATAGTCTGTAACTTTTGATCTTTTAATTTTAGAACTAATGTTTCTATTTTTCAAGAACACGGTAAAAAACTAAAAATTCAGGTATACATTTTACCAATTTCGTAAATCTTAACAAATTATCAGTATCAAAACAACAGCATTTATGTTATAATTAACTGTCTATAATTATTGGAGGGACGCAAATAATTACCAACAAGAGAAAAACACACCTGTTTTATAAGATAATTCACTTTTCAGTGCAGTTTTCGGCTAAAGTGAACAGATTTATTGTGAAAACATAACTTATTTCTACTTTTACAAATGATTTAAAAAGAATTTTCGAAAAATGTTCATAGTTGCAGACTTAGTCTCTTTAAATCAGTTTGAATCCATATCACGAGCAACATTTTGTTGGGCCTAGTCTAGATCCAAACTGTTTGCAAAGGAAATCAGCAGACGGCACTTGCAGTCAAAGAGTTAATATTTAATTAGATATTACCCTGCGAGTTCTGGGTTCACGCAAGAACAGGAAATCGAGGGTGAAACGTTTACGTGATGTTTACTTATTTTCCCAGAGCTGGTACACGGAAATAAAAACCCAAATGACACCGTATCATTTGATATCAATGGTCAGACGAGGCTGGGTCAACAGTTCTATAGCCAGTTAAAAGCTTACTTCAATTTGACTGTGGAGGCAACCAGGTTCTCTCTGTCAGTGAATCAAGCCTTGGATCTGGAGAAACTTTACATGAAATGGGTAAGTAATCTCTTTCTTCTTTTCTCTCTCTCTCTCTCTCTCTCTCTCTCTCTCTCTCTCTCTCTCTCTCTCTCTCTCTCTCTCTCTCTCTCTCTGTTTGTTTTAACAACAATCTGTATAATTGCAATACTAATTTGGGAGTATATTAGAATTACAAAAATTACAGGACATTTATTAGCTATTCAAAATGGCGGCATTCACTGGCTAAAGCAGATATTGGTGCTAAAGTGTAATCAGATACCTTCTCCTGCCAAATATATCAAGCAACACCCCTAAACATAACTAGCTATGATAAAAGTGTAAATATAGTACAATTTGAGTTAATGTATACTATAATATGTTCAGCAACAGTACACATTTTCATCAGTCATTAACACTTGTCATGCTGAACCTAGATTGATCTTATGGAAAAATACTTTGTGTATATCCAGGTCAGCTGGTTTTATAAAAAACGCATGCAAAGAATCCACACTGGTTTTCGCTAGGAATGAATGTGCATGCTTACAAATGGAAATAAGAGCATAACATTTTGAACATAAAATAATGAGCATGACAAAGGTAAAAGTTAACAAGCTTCTCATACTGTCTAACATTATTAATGGGCCTCGACGCAAGAAAACTTATCTTCAGGAGTTTGCGAACAACAAAGGCGCAGACCAGCCTGCGCATCCGCGCAGACTGATCAGCGCCTTTGTTTTTCGCGTTTTGGATATTATCATATCTAGAGTTGCTTTGAGCGAAATTTCAATTTTCTAGCTAGTACTTATACCTGAGCAGGCTGGTTTGGATCTCACTGTCAGAAACCCCAAAGACAGGTTTTCTCGCGACGAGGCCCAGTTTTAGAAAACAAAGAAGGACCCCTGTTAGTGGTAATGGGAATCACAGTGTATCTCTACCTCTGATTTTGAAAAACAAATCAATTTAGTCAAATGCTTCCACCTGTATATTAATTTTACTATTAGCCTCCATTTTAGGATATTGTATTAAATTTCCTATTTCAAGACATGTATGGCTTTAATTTTGGGCTAACATGGTCACTTCTTGTAATAAACATATAGGAATATAGAAAACTTTTTTTAACATCGTTCCGCCCCAGTCTCAACTACAGTAATCCTTTTGCAGGTAATTGCATTAGCATATGTTACATAATATATGTGAATAGCGTATTGGGACTCTGGGGATGATACCCCACAGCTGAAACGGTGAAATCTGGGCGAGCCCAAACATTAATATTTGGATTTTTGTGTAATCTATTGAAAATCTTTTACCCAAATATATTGGTGTAGTAAGTACAAGTAGTTGCCCTTTCAAAGCCCCTTAGTCATGACATATTACAGCTTGTTTAGCGCATTTTTCTTAAGATATTAAAATTGTCCTTTTACTAAAATCTATGTTCAATTACTGTACATATCCAATACACAAAGGCTATATGACCCCTGAATAGGTGTACTATACGCATGAATGAATGGTTATTGGTACATAATATTGCACCAGGTAAATATATTGTCACTAAGGTAAAATAGACTACAGACAATTCAGATAAAAAAACGAAAGTAATCATTAAAATGTTAATTATTTTTTACTTTAAAAGACTTTTAATATGATTTTTAATTGAGTAATGAAGATATTATACCCTTACAATATTTGATTACTAAATGTTTTGGTGACGTCATATTTTGCACCTCCTACCCCCTTTGGTAGCGTTTCCTGTTTTTGTCATAGAGGTCTGCCTATCTAATAATAACCATTATTCGTTCCTAATACATCAAACGCCTTGTTCAAAAGGGTACCAGTGATATCTTATGCAAAGGAGAGTTTAGAGAAGCATCTGAAAAATAGGCAGATACCCTATGAAAGTGTCAGAGTTCCTTAGTGATATAAAAGCCAGCCGTTAGTATTAAATTTTATGGGAAGTCAGATTTTCCAAATTACTGAGGTCTGTCTAAAGGTAAAACTATAGACTAATTAATTGTCTGCTGATTTCAACAATTGTATTTTAATATGAGCCAGTGCATGAGATTTCCAACAATGTAGTATGTGCGACCAGCAAAGCCTCAGATCAGCCTGCGCATACGCGCAGTCTGATCAGAGCCTTTGCTAGTCGCTTGAGTATTCTGTGATAGTTAAGCTACTGACTGAACACCATTTGGAGTTTCTAAGCTTAAAAAGAGGCTGCAGAGGCTCGTCCGAGTCTACACATGTCAAAATGCCACATTGTTGGAAATCTCATGCCACGGCTCATATGCAATAAAGACATTATGATGATATGGCAGGAGAAGTTTTGCAATGTACCTTTTGAACCTAGCAGAACCACAGTTTTACAAACTCTGCCCTTCTATTTTCAAGATTACGAAACCAATGGGAAACCCCAATACAAAATACTACATTGTTGATCATATTTTCCATGTAATGACCAATATTATTTGTTTAACCATAAATCTGTCACTCAAGACTCTTCCACACCCCAATCTTTTACCAATCTGCAAAAAACATGTTCAGCCATAAGGGCGTGTGCCAGTTCTCACACTTTTCTTTGTGGTTGAATAAATGCATGACAACTCACCATAGGGAATTATAGTCACCAATACAAAAGGATACTTTATATCAAAGAATACTAAATGGGCCCCTTGAGACAAATGGAGCCATAAATTAAATTGACTTTAAGTAACCCGGGTCCTGGAAGAAAACTTCAGTAAAATCATCATTAACATATATATTTTATAAGTATAAATAGATTGGCAGCCAGTCCATACACTTAGGTAAATCATTGGCTGTTACACATGAAGCTTTAATGTTTTATAAATAGCACATGCAGCTTAGGGGAATATGACCTACTCTAGGGTAATGACAAGTCTTATCTGCCAGTTCCCATTCCTGCACATGTTTATTAAGGTGCACACATTTTCCATCTTTTTTATTTTGCACGATCAATCAAAGTCAATCTCAGCTACATGTACTTTGTCACTGGTGGCAGATGATATCGCTGTTTGTTGCGTATTGCACGTGCAATGGAGCTAAGCTACTAATGTAGCTATCGATCTTATTTCTGTTGGTCATCAGGTTTTGAACGCTTGCGAAAATCTATAGACACATTACAAATAAATTTACTTCAATACATATTATATAATATTTTACTTTCAGGACAAAGCTATTCTTGATACCGTTGTCATCACTATGCACTGTTCACCTGTGGTAAGCTATACAGTAAAACCTGTCTTAAGCAGGCCACTTGAAATAGGAAAAACAAAGGTCGTAAATGCATATGATAGCTTAATGCAGGTCAAAAGTATTGCAGAATGCCCTCTTGCAGCAATCTGCATTTTTTGAGCTGCATTAAGAGACTCGATCTTGAAATCCAATCTTTGGCTTGCTTTTGAGTGGCTGCTTAAGACATGTTTTACTGTGTTAATTTTCACATTTAGATACTGTTCATCTTTACAGACCAATGAAATTCCCATAAAACTACAAACAATAAAGTCAGGGCGGATCATCGCATATAATGAGGGTCTACATATTATCATTTTAAGAAATTGTTGCATTTCCTTCTGAAAATATCGATTTTGACTAACAAAAATAGCGTAGGCCCTGGTGAAATGCCGCATCAGGACGTTATTTCGTCTGGAGTTTTACTTTTTTGCTAACGTACCCCTTAAATGGGTATTTTTTGTACGTTTACCGTAATAAAAATAGTTGAAATATAATGTCAAAGTGAGACTGTTGAGCATGTAAATAAAAAATACTTTTCATATTCGTCACCCTAAGCAGAAGTTGTTGATGGTTCTTTTGAGCCCATAAAACACATTATTATATAATCTATAAATAAACATCTTCTGATTGGCCCAGATGCAAAGCCACTCGAGTCAATAAAACTACATATTGCATGGTTTGCCTGACGTGACGTTGCAAAGCACACGGCACGAGGTAATATTGACTGACTTACGGAAAGTGACGTCAGAACGTCCAGTAATTTCGCATGATCCATCCGTAACGTCAACGTTTTAATGGTCTAAAGTGTCAGGAAATGCATAACATACATTTATTATATAATAAAACAATTGTTGACTTATGTTTCGGTAGACATGGAGTGTTATTGAACAGTTAACTTAATCATATTGACCGACGCGGTTCAATAACACTCCATGTCTACCTCAACATAAGTCAATAATGTATAATGTTTAACTTATAGATGGGAAAAAGACAAGTGCGCTCATTTCTTTTTTTAACTGAATAAGTATAAATATGCTGTGAGTTAAATGATATCCCATCAACACCTAGGTACATAAAATGATGAATTTATATCTAGATAAACACAATTGTTGAGAGTAAAAATGTTAATATTTTCGTGCACATCAGTCTTAACATATGTTTTAGCGTTTGAGTACCAACAGCATATGTTTAGGTTTAGAAATAAGAACATTGACTGTTTTGTACGCTCTCTTAACTGAAGGTCTGAGAAATTCTTACGGGCATGTGAAGGTCTTTACACTGCATCTAGGTAATTCGAACTTTGAAATTGAACCTCTTTAGTATTTCAAATAATTTGACATTGTTTTTTTTTCTTTTCTTTTTTATAGACTAACGTTACTTGGTTTAATTAATACCTAAATCCATTCATAAAAATCTCTCTTTTTGTTATTGTAGGACTTTGAAATTCAAATAGCTAACACTGCTGTCAATGAGTTTGATCCCACATTTATCAACGATCCCTACAGCACAAGTATTTCAGAGGTAACGTACTTACATAATTGAGCCAGTGCATGAGATATCCAACAATGTGGCATTTTGACATGTTTAGACTCCAACGAGCCTCTGCAGCCTCCTTTTAAGTTTAGAAACTCCAAATGGTGTTCAGTCAGTCGCTTAACAATCATAGAATACTCAAGTGACTAGCAAAGGCTTTGATCAGACTGCGCGTATGCGCAGGCTGATCTGAGGCTTTGCTGGTCGCACATACCACATTGTTGGAAATCTCATGCACTGGCTCATATTGCAATATAAATGCATGCTGTTTTCTAAACATTGTTTTTGTTTTTATTGTTGTCTGGATGGTGGCCTACCAAATGATACAAATCACTATTGTTACTGTTCTACACACTTTTCAAAGGGTAAAAAGTTAACTTTACCATGAAAAAAAATGCTTTCTCTAATGTACAAACAGTACATTTATTCACTATAATATATTTCGTTTTTGCATTCTAACATTCCCAGGACAATTAAGTCCTAACATAGAAGACAGATAGCTGGTTTAAAAGGATACCGAACACAAACGGGTTTCCAAATGTCCCTCTTATTCTAGTATTCAATAAACCAGAGATGCGGTATTAAATGACAGTTTTATGAGAAGGAAAGAATAAAAATATGAACACCATATATTGTGAAAGGGCAAGTACTGTTAATTGTTGGTGTTTTTGCTATCTCAAAACACACGAAAACACAACATACGAGTAAGCCAACAGGTCAGCTTTTTCCAAGCAGGTGATCACAAGGTTGGGAGGAGCAGGCAAGACAGCAGCATAACAAAGATAAACACGAAACATAAATAACAAAAAATAAACAATCCACAAAAGAAGTAAACGTTCAGCAAATTTATCACTGAAGGGCTTAAATATGTAAAACGGTAGCAACCTAACTCTTAGTTCCTATGTGAATCAAGACGCATAGATGTTTGTTCTGTATGAAAGATCCCTAATTTATTGATGTGCCATCTAAAAATACATACAAATCAAGATTTAGTAAGATGGATCTGGATCGCTCACCTGGATCCTTTTCATGAAGAGAAGACGTTAACTACAAAATATGAATCCCATTCCTCCAACACCTAAAGCCATTTTGGGTATCACTCATATCATAACCAAAACCTGTTAAGTCGCTAAGTTCAATTAAAATATACTTATCTGCACACTTTCAATGTCTGACCTTTTTACCCAACCAAAACTGTCAGGGATGTACATAAGGTCAAGTATTTAATTTGTATCACATTCTACAGAGGCCAAGGGTGTGTGTAAGACCAAAATATTTGCCAATATGTAATTGTATGCTTCATTCCCTTTAACTTGATATGCAACATGACCATATTCTGAAAAAAATATTTTTGACATCGGCCCAATCCGCTAGGTCCTCCAAGGGAATCGATTCCTGGCCTTCAAAACTAAAATCATGTTTGACTTGTTTCATACCTATTGTTCGTCTGTGTGCGTGCATTTTTGTTGAGATACTGACAATTGATTTACTTATGGGTCGTTAAAATATGTTATCCTTATCTACAGACTCTGGGTAACCATGGCTCATAGTGAGAATTTGATTGATATAATATTTGGAGGAAATGTATAGTTTTCTACACAAAAGCCAAAATAGCTTTTGCACTGTAATTATCCTACTTTAAAGGATCTTAGCGCCGGGGCAATAGCAGATGTTGCAAACTAAATATTAAGGCTATAGGCTAAGCGACTCCAGATGAAGATTTTTTTATGTTGTCTCTATATATGCCTTTGCAATACATGTGACCCCCTGCATGAGGTCAATTTTGGCACAAAAGGTTTAGTTTGAACAAAAATGGTAGAGGCTTACTGGATGATGCTACTTACCAACTATCAAGGCCTTGTAGTTTCAGACTAGAAGATTTTCATGTTTTCCCTATGCATCCCTAAGTAAAACAAATGACCATCAGGTTGGGCCGATTGTTGCCCCAGAGGCATAGTTTGAGCATTTAAAACCCCCTAGTGGGTCAGGCTGCTGTCCGTTTTAAGGCGGTGGGTCTGTTGCTATGAACTCATTATTTGTGTACATCCCATTGTTTGTGTGGGTTCTGTGTTTGGTCTTTGTTTCGGTATGTATTACTTTATGTCCTTTCTAGTTTTGCAATTATCTTGACGAGGTAGAAATAGCTGGTTGTTTTTCTATAATTGTCTTCATGATGTCTTTTGAGTGTTCATGTTTTTGTGGCTCTTCCTCGCAGTGCTGTAGGTTGGTTTGCAGTGTGTGATTGTGGCATGGCCTAATTATACTTACTTACTTTAGGTAGAGGTCTACTAGATGTTGGTACATAATAAATATAAGAAGATTGTTCATGTTTACCCTATATAAGCCTATATGCCCCCTGCGGCGGGGCCATGTTTGGCCCCAGGGGCATAATTTTACCAATTTTGGTAGAGGTCTACTAGGTGATGCTACATACCAAATATCACGGCTCTATGCCTTGTGTTTCGGACTTAAAGATTTTGTTCATGTTTTTCCTCTTTAAGCCTATGTAGGACATGTGACCCTGGGTTTGGGCCGTTGGAGCATGATTTGAACAAACTTGGTAGAAGCTCACTAGATGATGCTACATATCAAATCTCAAATCGCTTTGCCTTGTCGTTTTAAGCAAAACGTGTTTTTATAGCTTCCCTATGTAAGCCTATTTTCAAAATGTGACTTCCAGAGCAGGGCCAAGTGTTGCCAAGGGGAATAGTTTGAACAAGGCATAGTTTGAACAAACTAGGTATAGGTCTTCTGGATGATGCTACATACTAAATATCAAGGTTCTATGACTTGTGGTTTCAGACAAGAAGATATTTAAAGTAAGAAAGAGGGCAAATATCAGGAATTGATACAATCAAGCAGGATACCAATGGGAAAGTGACAAAGTCATAATTAGACATCACATACGAGAGCCAAGAGGTCAGTCTTTACTCAGCAGGCGACCACAATCCATCAATAAACAGATGTGCACATAAGCATAACAAAAACAGACAGAAAAACACAAATGATCCACAAAAGAATCACTGCCTTGGAACAGTCAGTAAAATATTTAAGTGGAGGGCTTAAACCGTTTTCATGGCGCACCAACCTCACCCTTAGTTCAGATGTGGATCAAGACACATAGATCTTTGTTTTGCATGAAAGACCCTAACTTATCGATGCATCATCTCCTAGAACATATAAATCAAGATATAAAAATGAGATAAAGGAAAGATAAGAACTCAACAGTAAATAAAACTGAATACCGGAGCAAAAGATATCCAACAGACAAACCCCGGTAGGCCTGACAAACAGCCAAAGCACCAGCCCCCTACCATCTTATCAATAGATAAGTCTTTAAGTCGGAACCGTCATAGAGTCTGAAGTCTGACCCACAGGCATGCAATTAAAAAGGAAAGCAAATTTGCCAACCGTGATTGGATTGACCACCAAGAATGTAGTCTGTTGCAATACATTATTGTTATAGCCATTTTTTTAAGTTTTCATCTCGAAGCTATTTAGTTTAGTTTAAACATATTTTATTCAATAAATACAAATGATATACAACATACGTACAGTGTAAACATACAAAGGATTAGAAGCTATTTTTGTAGCCTGTGTGACCTAGATATGCAACGAACCAAAATAATTAAAAAAAATATCAAATAGGCTCATATAAGGATTTTCCTGCTAAGTAAGAAAGAGTGCAAAATCAGGAATCAATACAATCAAGTACCACACCTGACCCAGGATACCAATTGGAAAGTGACGTACTTCCAATAAGACATCACAAACGAGAGCTAAGAGGTCAGCCCTTTCTCAGCAGGTGACCACAAGGCATCAATGAACAGAGCACGTAAGCATAACACAATACAAAAATAACATTAATGATCCACAAAAAAAGCATGGCATTGGAACGGTCAGAAAAAATATTTTACTGAAGAGCTTAAACTTGTTTCACGGCGCCAACCACACCCTTAGTTCAGATGTGGATCAAGGCACATAGATGTTTGGTTTGCATGAAAATCCCCTAGTATACTAATGCGTCATCTTCAGAAACATATTAGTCAATATACTAAAAGGAAATAAAGCAAAGATAAGGAATCAACAGAAACAAAACTGAATAATGGAGCAAAAGAAATCCAACAGGTCAACCCCGGTGGGCAAGACAACAGCCAAAGCATCTGGCCCCTACCATCTCATCAATAGATAAGTCTTTAAGTTGGAACCGTCATAGAGTCTGAAGTCTGACCCACCGTCGTGCAATTAAAGAGGAAAGCAAAGTTGCCAACCATGATTGGGTTGACCACCAAGCATGCAGTCTGTTGCAAAACATTAATGTTATAGCCAATATTTTTATAAAGGGAAATTATTTTAATAAACTGCGCTGAAAATTTATTAGAGCTAATTTTGGTCAAAATCAAATAGATTACAGGAGTATCTGTCATTTGAAGGAACTATTGGGAAATCCATCAGTTAAACCCAGGTGGGCCTGACCAAAGACATGGCATCAGGCCCAAACCCTCTCATATATTTGATTTTTTTTATTGTTTATCATATTTGACGTCGTATCTGCGAGTGATATAACGCCAGTGGTTTACAGAGTTTGGTACCCATAACAGCTTCGTGAAAAGTTGGCAAAATATTGGCATCATCACACCCAAAACGCGAAAAAAACATTTTTTAACTTAATGTGATAAACAGAATATAATTTTAGTGCCCCTGATTTATTGAATTTATCAAGCTAGGAGCAAAACAGTGATAAATTGAGGCTTAAAATGGACTGTCAGTTAATATCCCCTATTTGTATTTGCAGCTTACACCAAATGGAACAGTTGTTTTCAATTTGACAAGTATGGCTACAGATGAAGATATACCAAAGAATGCTCTTTATTTTGAAATTCAACCTTACAGCGATCCTAATGTGAGTAACTTTTTGATTTGATTCTTTACGTCCCATCAACAATCTTTCAGTTAAACAGGGACGGGTCTTCCATGGTTGAACCAGTACTAAGCTAGGATAAATGTGTCTTGCCAAAGGACAACAAGGCAGTGACGCCGGTGAGGCTCGAACCCGCGGCCCTTCGGTCTCGGGTCAAGCACTCTACCACTTAGCCACTGCGCTCCCTAATGTGAGTAACCATCGAAGAGCCCCGCCTGGGGCACAGGGGAACCACGAAAGTGAATTAAGAAGAACAAGGGAACAATGAAAAATAAATGCATTGAGTGAAATGGGTATAGATTGACTGTGAACATACGGTTTTTTATTATTGGCAGACAATCTAGTTTAGGGGAACATGTACCGCCTTAATTCTAGGAGAACCTCATTAAAGGTATTCAGCGTGAAAATATTGCTTTAAATTATGTCTCCCCCCTTCAGGGTCGGGAGACATATTGTTTTTCCCCGGGCGTCCGTCCGTCTGTCTGTCTGTCCGTCTGTCTGTCACAAATCGTGTCCGCTCTATAACTTGAAAACCGCTTAAGCTCTATTCACGAAACTTTATACAAATATCAATCAGCATGAGATGATGTGCAGAGTGCAAGAATGGTAACTCTGCCTTTTATACTTTTTGAGTTATTGCCCTTTGAACTTTGTGCATCACAAAATCGTGTCCGCTCTAAACTTGAAAACCAAAAAGCTATATTCACGAAACTTTATACAAGTATCAATCAGCATAAGATGACGTGCAGAGTGCAAAGATGGTAACTCTTTCTTTTATACTTTTTGAGTTATTTCCCTTGGAACTTTGTGCATCACAAAAATTGTGTCCGCTCTATAACTTGAAAACAGCTTAATCTATATTCACGAAACTTTGTACAAATATCAATCAGCATAAGATGATTTGCAGAGTGCAAGAATGGTAACTCTGCCTTTGATACTTTTTGAGTCATTTTCCTTGGAACTTTGTCCATCACAAAAACCGTGTCCGCTCTATAAATTGAAAACCGCTTAAGCTTTATTCACGAAACATTATACAAGTATCAACCAACATGAGTCGACGTGCAGAGTGCATGAATAGTAACTCTGTCATTTATACTCTTTGAGTTATTTCCCTTAGAACTTTGTCCATCACAAAAACAATTATCTATGACTATTTTATACCAATTTATGATTGTGCAATAGGTAATTACATTGACAGATATCTTTACTAGATACGAGCTGATTGTCTGCATGAAATGACTAGAATTTCTGTTAGAAATTGTATTTAATGTTTCTGTTTGAAATTGTATTTAATGACTCATGCTTTTGACATCAAAAGGGGGGAGACATCTGTTTTTTTGTAGAAAAACAATTCTAGTAGAATTTGTATTTTTTTTTTTGTTATTTGGAAGTCGTTAACTAAATCAATGTAAAATGTTGTTTCTAATCTACACACCATGAGCAATCATTGTGTTAAAAAATGAAAGATGAGAATGTGATATGAGCCGTCAGACGAATTTTAAGCCCATATGTCATTGGCTTTGACTCCAAGGCCATATTGGTTATCTGAAATATCCGTTGTAATATACACACCTATGCAATTATGAAAACCCTCACTAAAAAAAGAAGAGGAGTTTGCATTACGCGATGTAGTCCCGCCATGTGTCTTTTGTAGTCCCGCCATGTGTCTTTTGGGACATTTCAGAAAAAGAAAATTTGCTTGACCTTTTTTTGAGGTTATTCAAGGATAAAATTTGCATAAAAAAGGACGAAGTGCTAATCCTGGGAAGTTTAAGACGAACCTTTATGGGGTAGAAACTTAAATAGACGTTTTCTCTCATACCAAAATGAGCTTTTCCGTAAAGATGATTAAATGTAAAGAATAAATAGCAAGTCTGGGACCTTGAGTTTGAGTAATGATATGAAGTATCCATCTTCACCACACGGAAAAATACACTATGACCCACAGGCATGATTCATGGTCAGTATATATAGAAGTTCCTGTCAGCAAACTTTAAATTATGTATGGCAGGATAACGCCGTACACTTTAGATCATATTTAAGGTTTATTCTAAGATGAGAAAATTCATGAAATGTATGGCAATGCTATTTACTTCGCCATTTTGAACATATGGGGGAGGTTCATGAGCAGCAAAATGAGAGATGAGGAATTTCTTAGATCAATTTATATTAGAGGATATATCCAAAAACCTTCATCATGCTCTGGGGGAGGAAATCACCTCCAAGTGCCTTAAATGGTCTTCCGAAAAAAGGAAGGTTTTTGGCTATTCAAAGATAACATATGCATGAAAATACGACGATTTGGACAGAGATGAAAGTTTAAGATGGAAATGTGAGGTGGGGAAATTTAAGTATTGTTTCATTACGAAAATAGCTTGTTACGCTTCTTCTGGTCGCTAGGGTGTTTGTTTACAAAACTACAACCGCTCTTGAAATTGCTCATTAGTTTTCACTCATTTAAATTTAGTACATATAAACATCATTTGAAAATGAAAATCACTTAAAAGAATGCCAACATGGAAATGAATAAGACAAAACAAGGGACTGCATCGATGTTTGCATTCCTATGCGTTTTGGACATTGTGACACGTATTGGCATGTAAATAATCTGGCTGGGCAATTTCAGACTATAACATTACAAGGTTAGCTTTTAAAAAAGCTTAGAACCATCGCATGGCGTTTTACAGTTATTAAAGAAGAACTTTTATAGTGTTTTATTATTGCATTTGCTGAAGCCACTCTTTTCAGTATTCCATAGGCTTCAAGCTCTGAGTATTTTTTGTGTTAGTTAACGATTTGTACATAGGTGATCCATTGGAAGCAAATAAAAGACAGGGAATATGCATATTCCAGTAAGACTCTGCTCATGAACACACTGAATAATTGTAGAGTTAACCCCCTCCCCAACAGTATGTATTAGGTCATTCAACCGTATTCCTCAATCGAATTCAATGCACATAATGCCAAGGGGGCATATTGAAACTGACCCATATACATCTGGATATTTCGTCACATTTAGTCTAGAATATCTGAAGGGCCCATGTTTGATCAGAATTCTCGCACAGTGGTAAGGTCTCTAATAGGCCTTTTTTCTTTTAGAAGCAATCCAGTATCCAAAGTATATCAGCATCGCTCACGCAATGATGGAATTTTGGAAGTAACTTGGTCGACGGGGAGTCTGAGATAGAACTGTAAAAACACTGCTGTTGGGGAGTTAACACCTGATCCATTTCCTCAACTTGCTAATGGAACAGGCCCGAATCGAACACGCGCCCAATGGAAGTTTACTAACGTATATCACCAGCGCTGACGCGCTGGTGAATAAGAAACGAAAATGGCAACACTCAGATGAGATACCCCTAGATATTGGTTTTAGCTAAAGTGGTCTGCCGTCTTTGTTCTGTGTGTATTCAAACTTACATACAATAAGAAATGTCATTTTCTGGTCCAAAGTCAAAGCGCTGATTTCCAAGAACCATGCCCATTTTAGTGTTACATGTTTTGCTTTAAACTACATTAATGTAGAATTGGATAACGTAATACAACCGTCACATGAGAAATCAGTACTCGTCAAAAGTTGGCAGCGTTTTAGCAGGTAAAATTGAATTGAATCTGAAATATATGGATATTCCATTTATGCCTGTAAACTGCTTGTTTTAGAAAATACAGCATACCTTCCTGATTTTGTTCAAACGTTTCTTTGCAATCTGGAGGAAAATATATACAGTGTATATAATTGTGCTTTTATAAAATCTGCAACTAAATACGTTAGAAAGATAAAATAAGTTTTTGCACCATTTGAAAGGTCAATCTTTGATTTTTTGGTTCGCATATTTACGCGCGCATTTGTAGATGGAGTAATGAATGCGTTTTCGTTAAATATTTAATCCCCCCCCCCTTGTTAAAGTTTTGTGTTATAAAGTAAAAACTGTCTTAAGTGGCCACTCAAAAAGAAGACCAAAGCTTTAAGACGAATTATTGTTTAATACAGGTCAAAAGTATTGCAGAATACTCCAATGGAAGCATTTTGCAATACTTTCGACCTTCATTTATCTACAATTTGTCATTTAGATCTTTGTTTTGTCTATTTTGGAGTGACTGCTTAAGACAGGTTTTACTGTATAACTGTTGTTTTGTTGCAGGTTGATGGTAAAGACTTATTTGCTTTGCCTGGTGGAACTGGCATTGTTACACTGAAGAAGAAGATTGATTATGATACATTAACTCAGTATAAATACTACAGCCTTACCATAACTGTAAAAGTATGTTCTTTTACAACATGATAGACCGCATTCCACCTAACAAGTTCCTATAAGCGCTCTCTTAGTACACCATCGGTTGTTCACACATTGGCTTCTTGTTTCACAATTACAGTAAAACCTGTGTAAACAGCCACTCTCAAAAAGGCAGAAAATTGGTTTTCAAGACCAATTATTGCTCAATGCAGGTCAAAAATATTGCAGAACGCTCTATTATTAGTGGCAGTTTTACACACGTTCTACTGTAATATGGAAACGTCATGACGACGAAAAGTAGTGTGGATACTGATCAACAGGGTCCATAAGAAGCACAGTAGTTATTGTTTGTTTGTTTTGCTGCTTTACGTCCCAGTCAACAGCTATGGCCATGTAAGGATGGTCAGTTCACCTAACCACACTTTTCCTGGGCAAGTTTGATTCAGCAGTTAACCAATACTTCCTGTATATACTTTCCCTTGTTACTGACAACAGCCCTTCTTGAATCGGGGGAAGGGAGGAGAATGGCTTCAGAAATTATTTCAAGCTGTATGGTTGTTTAGTTATGCTATTTTTTCTTATTCTAGATACGTGTCCTGGCAATGCACAGTAATGGTAGAGTATTAATTCTATAGGAGTTGTTGCCGTTAAACAGCATTATAAATTATTTTGTATGTCATGCATAGAAAGTGTTAATTCCTACCACAGCTATCGTTGAATTATACACTTCTTTACCTACACAATGTAAACTCACCAAAACATAATTACGCATGAACTAGCCAAAATGACAGCTTTGACAACTTTGACAATATTTTCGATCCTGACTCCTGAGATTGCATAGACTCTAAGTATTGCTATCAACCTGCTGGTCATATAGTCACAGGGGATTTAAAAATCATAACTGATTCAAGAATTCGGTCTATTATATGTAAGGGACCTAAATATAGGTTTCTTGTGCCAATAGACTTCAAATCATGTCATGAGGAAATCGCAGGAGCCTTACAAGAATTTTGTAATCGATGGTGTAAACGAGAGCATGTTGAGTCTAATGCCTTAAATAGTTGGAAGCTAAATATTTTTAAAATTATTGATGGTAGAATTTCATTTTATTGCAACAATTTCGATCTTCTACCACCTAAACCTAAATTCACTTTTAGACACTTGAAGAAAGGGATCCAGGAATTCCATAGGAAAAATAGTAAGTGAGTATGATCAGGAAGTTTGTTTTGGCCCCTGCAGATAAGGCTGCTAACAATGTTGTGGTCGTTTGAAAAAGATACTATATTAACACCCTAAAGCAAGAACTTAGCACTGCCAAAACATATGAGCATAACAGGCTTGGTGAGACGTCTATCGTTGATAGGCATCGATGGCAGCTAAGTTTGGGTTGTTTGTTGATGAGGACCATAGCAAGCTTCCTACGTTATACTGGTTATCTAAACTTCATAAACGGTCCTATAAGTCGCGTTTTATTGCTAATTCTAGTGCATGTACAACTACTGAGTTTTCTATTCTTTTGACTTCTTGCCTCACTGCAATTAAAAACCATGTCATTAAATATTGCACAACAGTTTATGAAAGAAATGGTAAAAATTTATTTTGGTCTATTAAGAATTCAGGTGAAATTCTTAATAAATTAAAGTCTAGAGGTTTTCTAGCATCTGGTTTGTCTACATATGATTTCTCTACTCTCTATACTACATTGCCTCGTAATCTAATAAAAGAAAAACTAACAGAATTAATTGAACAAACATTTAACAGAGAGGGCTCACTTTATTTGGCTTGTAATGATAAAAATGCCTGCTTTACTTCTGAACAACCTAAACGATATAAATGGTGGTCATGTCAGAAAATGTGTGATGCGCTCCATTATCTTTTGGACAATATATTTATAAGATTTGGCTCAAAATTATATGGACAAATTGTCGGTATTCTAATGGGTACTAGTTGTGCTCCTCTTGTTGCAGATTTGTTTTTGTTTTGTTATGAGAGAGACTTTATGTTGTCTCTGTCAGACAATAATCAAGCTATATTGAAGCTTTTAACTCTACCTCCAGATATTAAGATGACTTGCTTAATATTGATAATCCTTATTTTGAACAATTTGTAGGTCAGATATATCCCACTGAGCTTCAGTTAAATAAGGTGAATTCTTCTGATACTGAAGCTCCGTTTTTGGACTTGAACTTGTCAATAACAAATGGCATAGTTTCTTCTAAAATTTATGATAAACAGGATTATTTTAATTTTGAAATAGTAAATTTCCTATTTCTTGATGGAGATGTTCCTCTCTCTCCTTCCTATAATGTATATATTTCTCAGCTTATTCGTTTTGCTAGAGTGTGCTCTAATGTTGATGACTTCAACAACAGAATCTTATTTTTAACTGCTAAATTATTAAAACAAGGTTATAGATATCATAAAATTCGAAAAGCATTTTCTAAATTCCACCACAGACACTCAGAGTTAATTGTTAAATACAACATTGGGTTTAAAACTCTTCTGCAACAAGACATATCAGAACCTATATTTTATGGTGATTTAGTCTATAAATTCAAACACATTTTTGGTAAACCTAATTTTAGTGATCAATTCAAAAAGATAGTAAAACGTTATATAAGGGTTGGACATAATTTGGATATCATGCGACAGTCTGCATGCCTAGTTTTAAACCCAATCACTGTTTATAGCTATTGTTTCCTCTTTAATTGCACGACGGTGGGTCTGGCCTCAGACTCTATGACGGCTCTAACGTAAAGCTTTAATCGGTGGGTTGGTGCCTGATGCTTATCTGTAGCTGGACCCACCGTGGCTCAACTTGAGGTTTTCTTTAGCTCTGGCTATCTGTGAGTCATGAGCCCTTTTCTTTGTTTCATCATGGAGTGTTAATTTGATTAGAGTGTTTTCCATGATGATACATTGCATTAGTTAGATGGCCTCTGTGCGAGCTGAACATTTCTTGTACTTCAACAACAGCAGAATCTAGGGCAAAGATTTGGTACCAGTAAAATGCATTTAAGCCCCCCCCCCCCCCCCCGTGGCTTAGGCTGCTGTCCGTTCTAAGGTGGTGGTTCTGTTGTTGTTGACTTTTTGTTTATTGTTACTCCCATTGTGGGAGGCTGTAATTGTTCTATGTTTTGTTGTACGTTACTTTATGTCTATTCTAGTATTGCAATCATCTTGATGGGGAAGAGAGAGCTGATTGCTTTGCTTAATTTGTCTTCCTGGTGTCTCGTGATTGTTGAGCGGCTCTTTCTCGCGGTGCCACGGGGTTGTCTGCAGTTTGTGATTGTGGTATTTCCTGATCATACTCACTTACTATTTTTAATATATAAGCTGTGGCATGAGATTTTCAACAATGTGGTATGTGCAACAAGCAAAGGCTCAGACCAGCCTGCGCATATGCGCAGCTACTGACCGAACATCGTTTGGAGTTTCTAAGCTTAAAAGGAGGCTGCACAGGCTCGTATGAGTCTACACTCTTCAAAATACCACATTGTTGGAAATCACATGTCACGGCTTGTATTAAATTGCTTCAGGAGTGATATATTTCTGTTAAGTCTATCTTATCGAATGTTACAGATGGCAATCTTAACCCTTTGCATATGGGAAACTCCTAAACAGTTCTGTTGAAATGCCGCCCAATGATATACAAACAAAATATCTTCAGACAAAAAAACAGCAACAATATTTGTCGAAAATTATAACCATACCCCCTTGATGAGTGCAATGAACTATTAAAATTTTTGATAAAAGGACATGTTGTGCTCGTGTAGCCTATGCTCAAAATTAGTAGGTGTTTATAGACTGGCGGAACTTTTAAGCGAAATGTTTAGAAAAATTTGAAGGGAAAACGGGGACCTATTTACGATCATGATTTGACAAATTAACTATTTTGTGTCAATTTAATTTTTATTAAAATATATAATGTGATTACTACTTGCACGACTAACACCCCAACATTTTGAAAATGTTGTCTAATAGAGAAACTGTCAATTTTAAAAAAAAATGAATTCTTGAGATTTTCCTCTATGCTTTTACTATAAATTGTGTCACTACAGGAGCACAAAATATGCCTATTGAGAATATGATATGCTTTATTGTATAAAAGTAAGAAAGGTGGCAAAGAGCAGGAAACGATATAATCAAGTACCACAACTGACCCATGATACCACATGGGAAAGTAACAAAAATACAAAAAAACATCACCAACAGGAGGTCAGCCCTTTCCCAGCAGGTGACCACAAGGCAGCAATGAACAGACGCCAAAGCATGAGAAACACAAGACACAAAAACACAAATGATCCACAAAAGAAGTAAACCCATTTCATCGCGCAAAAATTGACTTGTTTAGTTCTGTATTCAAGACAAGTATTCCTTATAACACTACTCCTCCTTTTCAAAAAGTTGTTTGGGTAACTCAACCCCTCATATTATGTCAAAGCATAAAGATTTTTTATGGTATCGCGTAAACCATTGCTAAATTGATTGATTTCTACTCTTAATGTATTTTTACTCTTCTATTTGCAACTGCTTTAAATTGAAATGAATCAGACGATCACATAGAGCTCATTATACTCCATGGGAAGATTTTAAGAGTTTTTTTTTCTTTTGTTCTGGTTTACAAAATGTATTTTGCATTGATTTGGTATTGCTGTCCCACACGTGCGTAATTGAAACTACGCCTACGTGTGTAGCTATGCACTTGCCTAATAATATGAACCAATCATGTAAATTTCTGTCTTCAGTTTTACTATGTTAATACTTCCAGGATCAAGCGGACACTTCAGCCCGAACAGCAACCACAAGTTTAACAATTACCATCCTCGATGCTGATGATCAGGTTCCAGAATTTGTTGTTCCAGGTTGTGTTGGTCCCTGTGTTGTACCGCCATATAACGCTATCATTGGCGTCAGTGAAACGGTATGTATTTAGCACAATGTCTAGGCATTTTGGCTAGCCCACATGCATATGGCCAGTTAAGCCAAAAATAATTGAGTGAAATTGCGATTATTTTCTTATCCATCAGTTTAAACAGTTGTTTTGGGTGCTTAAAAGAACCGTCTCATCGAGACAGTTTTTTTAATACCCAGAACAATATGTATTATGAGAAATAAGAAAAATAATTTTCATTTACGCACTCTTATCTGGAGGCCTGACAAGATTTTGATACTTATCACATATTTGCGGGAAAGCCCCAATAGAACACCCATGTGGACATATGCAGTGGGACAAGAGGCTTATTTTTTTGTGTGAATCTTCATCTACATTCATACATTGTGTATGCGAGCAGCTAGACATTAGCGAGGCTGCGCATTTGTGCAGACTCATCTGAAACGTGGTTGCTCAACAACACGATTAGAACAAAAATCTCATGGGCTTCATCAATTATCTTTAAATTACATGTACCACAGCACGTAGCCATCGTATAATTGTTCTGTAAGTGACCCAGCTAACGGACAGACTATTTAGTAATGATACATTAAATATTTAGACTAGTTCTTGAATTTTAAAACACATTTACTGAAACAAATCGAACTATGTAGTAAAATGAAAGGCTGACCTCTTGGCTCTCGTTTGTGGTGTCTTCTGTGAGTTTGTCACTTTCCCATTGGTATCCTGGGTCAGGTGAGGTACTTGATTGTATCGATTCCTGATCTTTGCACCATTACTTACTTTTAATATGTTTTGTGTATGGTATACATTATATATTTAAGGCTCTTTTTAAAGTCTAGGAAGGTTCTCATGAAGTTTTGATATTGCTTAATTACCCTGTTAAAGTAAGAACTTTGTCACTGGTATTTGTATTTCAAATACAAGAAGTGATTTCAGTAAGCTTTTTACATTCGCTATGCTATCTATTGAAGGTACTTTTGAATGAATCTATTAAGATAAAATGTGTGCTATTGACACCTTAACCCTTTTCATTGTAGATACCGGTATTCAGGTACTTTGCAGACAGTGAATACCCAGATTTAATTATGCATAAGGCGGCATTTCATTAGAGTATGCACTGTTTGCTAACATAAAAACAATGAACAATTTACAGGGATAGAAATACACCATTTTATTGAAATTTTGAACGGCAACCCGTTAAATACAAAATGAACAATCCAATACTTATTGTATTAATATGTATGGGGAAATCCATCAGAATGAAAAGAGTTAAATGCTTTTACAACAGGAAAATATGCACAAGTCATGCAAATACGTACATTAGTTTTCACAAATCTATAATAGCTTTGATCATTTGCTGAAACTCTCTGAGTTTGCTCCATGCAAATAGTATGTGCTATTTATAAAATACAGATGTTTTAAATAGATGGTACTTTCAGTTAAATAAGTTCATATGCAAATATTGAATTTGGTTATCATTCTATAGTGGAGACCTCAAATTCATTCACTTAAAATAATTTCATGTGCCTATCATTTATGTAACTTCAAACAACCACTTGTGGACGGACATGATTGCATGTTTCCATTAGTTTTCAGTTCATAGGTTCATAGTGCAAAACGAGTTAGGTGTGTGTTTTTCAAAATTATATGCGTTATTGATCTGTTAACGTTCACTGTAGGAGTTGTGTTTTGGCTATCAAAACAATTTCTAAAATCTAGACCCATCTTAAGATTTGCCCAGAATATATTCAAGACCTTTTCTGACTACAGCTTCTGTCTATTCTAAAACAGTGTTTCAGTTGTTGCATGTTCATTGTTGTTGCTCCCTTGGTCCTGGCTATATTTCTTTGTTGCCTTTCTAGTTTTGCAATCATCTCGCCAAGGAAGAGATACCTTGGCTTACTTTGATCATAGGTCCAGATAAGGAAATTTTATGAGCGTAAAATTGTAATGATTTTCTTACCCATCAATTTAAACATATGTTTTGGGTGCTCAATAGAACCGTCTCATTGAGACGGTTCTTTTAAGTACCCACAACATATGTTTTGGATGAGAAATGAAGAAAATAGTTTTCCAATACGCACTTTTATCTGGAGGTATGTTAAACTGTTTTCTTCCATTCATGTGTGTGTCTATGTCTGTGTTGAAGTGCGTCTTCCTTATGGTGCCATGGGTTGGTCTGTCATTGTGGAATTTCACTTGTTATAGAAAATTGATCTAGAGTTTTGGGACTGATTTGGAAGAGAATTACAGCCAATAAATCCATTTCAGAATTTCAAACGTCTGTATTGAACGAATTGAAACATAACGTGTGGTACGCATTTTCTTAATTAGATCGTGAGAAATATTTCGATACGAAAATTCGTGTGCGTTTCTGATTGTTTTTGTGTTTGTACCTTGAGCACCTCCTACAGAAACGTTATGCAACGACATCTCATACATTTGTCGTCACAAGTACTCACAATTGTAACGTTATTTTGAAAATTGTATTTTGTACTACCGTAAAAAAATACGTATATGATTACAAAAAAGAGCAAAAAGCAGAATGACCAAACTGCGGTATTTGTGTACAAAAAGTAGATCCAGCTAATGGGATGTATCACCCCAGAGATTATAAACCTTATTAGGCAAAAAGAAAATTGCAGATATATCATGGTATTTTTCTGTCAAACATGTAATATTTAAAGATACTGTTGGTATTCAGTAATAATGGACGTAATGTTTTGTCGTTTTAGGGTCCTGTGATCGTCACCCCTCCGATTGTTGCAGTGGATAGAGACACCCTGAACACACCTTTGGTCTACAAAATTCATTCAGGTATTTGCTTGGAGATAAAATCATACACAGAAAGGGTCAGATATCTTATTCCAATCTAAAGTTAATTAAGTTACTTATCAATATCTTAAAAGGTTAGTTAAATTACTATCATGTTATTACTCTCGTACATTGTACATTTATAGTAAACAGTCCTGGCTATCCACTGTGTGAGCTTTAGTGTGTGAGTGTGGCATTTCGTGGTCATACTCACTTACTTTATAATGTTCAATTATTACTTCTCAATAAAGTGTGGTATTTATGTTTCTCTTATCATTGTCATTCAATGTGTTATACAATAAACTCTCTTTTTGCAGTGGTAAGGAGTGGGATATTTTTTGGTAAACAGCCCTGAAAACTATAAATACAACACTGCATAATGTGATATGACAATTGGGAAACAGTTCTATTTGATTAAAACAAAAGCTTGTGAGATGCCAGTTAGTTTCTGTCTTCCTGGTTGAGCCTTGGAATTAAATGTGACTGCTTTATATTAAATGATTGCAGTATATCAGCTAAATTGATAATAGAGAGCCCAAACCTCTGTTTACTATATAGAGATTAGCAGAAACAAAGAAATAATGATATACTGTATAATATATTATCTTTGTTTTTAGTAAATAATATGTTTGAGCTCTTTGTTTATTCATTTGTATTGACATGAATAAAACGGGTATATACGTGTGCATGTATGTATAGGAACAGTGTTGACCTAAATAAAGTTGTTTCATTAAAAGCTACATGTATCTGATTATGATATACACTGTATACCATCCAGTAAAACACTCTAGATATACTCAGAAAAACAATTAAAGGACATTGAAATTCATTTCCGTTTCTAACAATTGATAAAGTATGAACTGATCTATATATGTACGCATTTGAAGGTTCAAGATATCTGCTGTCAAAGGGCATGTTTATTTTAAGCCATGCTTCAATGATTAAAGTACATTACAGTTCCAATGCTGTAACCCTCTATACTGAGAGTTCACAAACATTTAAAAATGACTAAACCCAGAGGCTGATCATACTATCTGGGGCTAACAGCTTTTGGTATAGGCCCTAATCAGTCATAAGTGCTGGAAGGGTCTGAAATCCCTGCCAAACATTTGCCTTTGGCTCTAGAGCTTATCAGCAGTCTGATCTTAACCTCTGTGAAGAATCTGTTAATATAACCAGTTTGGCTCAGCGGTACATCATTAAAGTGTTTACACTATCAATAAATACAAATGCCAGTTGTCATTCAACTTTGAGCACCAATGCAGTATTTGTAAAAATACAATCAGCATTTTAAATGCTACAACATGTATCTAGACACAGATAAGGTGTTTCCTTAATTAAATTTTAGTATCATTTGCATCGTTTGTTATTCTACATCATTTTGTCAAATATATCCAAGTATTTAAAACAGATCAGCTTGTTAAAAGATAAACAGACCAATGAATATGTATTTGGACCCCATTTTAAAAAGTACGCTTTTTTACAAAAAGCGTAAATACATGGTAATTTATTGCCATTTCTGCTTTAAAGTTCATAGAAAATGACGACAAAAGTGAAAATGTCACTTAAATTTTTAGGAAACAACTCAAGGTTTATACTTAGTCAAAGTCTATCTAAATCACATTTTTTCAGAATGCTGGCGTTTTCTCCTTAAAGATTCTTATAAAACTGTCCACATAACTAGAACCCTTACACTATAACTCCAGTTTAAGGCTTTTAGCTTGATAAAATACTCAACAGTTCATAGTCTGCACATTCCATGTATAAAACACAAAGATAGGGATGTGGTGCAAACATTTGATTAAGTCAGTGCATAAGATATTGCTACTTTATGCAAGGGTCATGTTCAAGCACTCAAACAAGTCATCAAAGCAATCTCGTCAGAGTGTTTTCTGTTCACACACACACACACACACACACACACACACACACACACACACACACACACACACACACACACACACACACACACACACACACACACACACACACACACACACACACACACTAGTAAATTAGATAAAAGGTAAAGCAAATTATATGTTGATAGTCCCACTAGGTAGCTATAAATGTACGTTTAAAGAATGACTTCATGGTAGTGTAATAGTCCATGTTATCATAAGCTGGACACAGTGTTTGGCATGTACATTACAGTAGCCATATTTAAGGCATTATCTTAATCTGATCTTCAAATCCTTGTTGAAATTAGAACTTGCTGTTAAAAAAACACATTGATGCCAATCACTACTGGGTACAGGCAGCCAGTGTCAAACTGGCTTTCAGCTCCTAGGACGTATCGTTACTATAAGCCCAGCCCCTGCTAAACCCCATTTTTACTGTTGGTTTACTTTAATGACTTGTTGCAAAATAATTGCTGGCTCTCATCCGCAAGTTTGACGACTAAATTGCATATGCCATTGTTAATGTTTTACTGCCAATTTTCGATGTCATATTAGCTTTGGTATGCCACATGTAGGCATATTTTTTAGAAAAAAAGCTGTTTTGTTATTAAGTTTTATGACTGTTAAAGGGGTACGAAAATTACACATGTGTTAAAATTAAAAGATAAGCAATGACCAGGTCAAGTTTTCAGCAAAGAGTAGAAATTCTAATGTTTGTTAACTTACGCTAGAGATGGATACTACATTTGGCGTGGTAGAGTATCGTAACCAATGACCCGCAAATTTCATCTTCACATTTTTCTTCAAGTTTATGTTGATACGAGTAGTTCTATCAGATACAAAAATATTTTTCTGAAATGTGATAAAACCAAAGAGTTTCAATATCCTTCTTTTCTGTGTATATTTAATCAGCTACAGCAGCCAATCAAACATTTTTAAATATAAAGTTATATGCTGTATAGAGTTAAGAAGCCCTGTATTTATGGTTTATTGGCTGTATAGCCACAATCTTTTTCTCTCATTCATAGTACTCCTATTTACCTATGCTACTATGTTTCAGGAAACGACCACCAGTTATTTGCCATCAACTCTGCTACAGGAGAACTAACTCAATTAACATCTGTTCGCCAGTCTGGTCTTCCTGACAAAGAATTTAGACTTGTTATACAGGTAGGTTGAAGATTTGAGCACAACTTGGGCAAGTGCATGTGATTTTGTTACTAAATGCATCAGAGGGCAGCGAATGCTCTGGCAGAGCCTTCACTGCTGGGATACACAAATTATTGATGTAGATGAAAGCTTGGAACAAAATTTAAAACTCTAGCTTTGCTAGATACATGCACTTCAGCATAAACATTAATGAGCCGTGGCATGAGATTTCAAACCATGTGGCATTTTGACATGTGTAGACTCAGAAGAGCCTGTGCAGCCTCCTTTAAACTTAGAAACTCCAAATGGTATTCAGTCAGTAGCTTAAAAATCATAGAATACTCAAGCTACTAGCAAAGGCTCTAATCAGACTGCGCATATGCGCAGGCTGGTCTTAGCCTTTGCTGGTCGCAAATACCACATTGTTGGAAATCTCATGCACTTGCTCATTTATTAGAGGCATTTGCGCATATGGATTAAGTTCCAAAATCTTGTTTGCTCGTCTGCATGTTTTGGCAATTTGATTGAGGAGAATTAAGTAACCATCAGATAAACTTCCTGAAACTGGAAATAAGCAAAACATTTAGCCCAAACTAAGGGGTCCCATTGTTGGCTATATCACAAGAGGTTGCATTATGTGTTAAAATTTAAGAAAGATTAACCAACTGAAGTAGTTTGGAAATTTCAACCAACTTTCCTCTATAATTATTGAATCTCGAAATTAACAAAGTAACAAGAGTGTGATCAAGTGATGGGGGATGCATTTCTTATAGTAGTTGTTTAACTAGAAAGGGGAATAGAATACTTATGAGACTTAGTGGGCTCAAAGATTGAGTTGCATCTTTATTGTTGGTATACAACAAAAACGGCTTTTATCATGATTTGTTTTTGGTTCAAATATTAGAAAATAATGAAATATGTAACTTTACAAAACGGCATTTACAGTACCTATATATTACTGGTAAGGAACATATTTCATCAGCTTAGAAGATAAAATCGCATTATACCACCCTTACCAACTTTAGCATGAAATAACTGTAATGTGAAATGTCTATATTGGTGTAAGTGATATTGAATAGTTATACCACCTGTAAGGGAGATAATCCATCCACTCAATACAGCTCACATACAGGCGGACAAACCATGGTATAAATATTGGAAAGCCTTCATGCTCCTCACATACACAATTGAAGAATAGGAAGCAGACCAAAAACACCAGTCTACCTTGATATTTGCGCAAATACATACAACGAATGACATGGGGGAATGCAAAATACCCTTTCCCCAAGTTTACTCTTGCCTAGCCAATACAATATTAGGCTTATTTATTGAAATAATAACTTAATCCATATTAGCCTAGCGTACTTTTTGTGGGACATAGACAAACAGTGCAGACCCAGATCAGACGCTGCAAAAAATGGCGTCCGATCAGGTTCTATACTGTTTGCTTACAGAATGTTCTGTTTAAATTTTAATAAAAATGAACACTTCCACCCAACAACCCTTTAAAGGGAAATGGGCTGGTCTAATTGATAAGAGAGGGAAATTCCATTAGGCATGAATGAGTTAAAAATTTATATCTATTTTATCAGGTAGAAAAACAGAACAAACCAGTATTATCAGCTCTGGCTATTCTGACAGTGAAGATACGAGAGCGGATGCCAAACTTTAATGGTACAGTCCCAGACTATCCAGATGAACCAGAAGAACCTGCAGAGAAGGATAATAGTTTGTTGATACCGCTGATTATTCTCGGAGTCCTTTTGTTTATTATAATAATAGTTGTTATAATTGTTTTATTGTGCATTCGACGAAAACAGAAGCAGACCATAATAAGACCAGAGGATGCAAAATCTGAACCACAAACTGAAGAAGAGATACTCCCAACAGATAGGGAAGATGCAAGATCACGTGACAAACTGGTTTCCAGCATCTCTACTGGAGCGCTAATATTCAAGGACCCGCCATCAGCTAGAAGTGGTAAACTTGCACCGTTACCATCACGTGACTTTTCAACAGAGACGGAATCCATGACTCCAAGGAAAAAGCCTCGGCGAAGAAAGAAGAAGCGAGATCCTGAGATATTTGATGGTACGAAGGAATATAATATGGGAGCGGATCCAGAATTTTTCGAGGATCCAGATAAATCTAGAATAAAGAGATCAACGAGAAGTTATAGTAAAGATAGAGATTCACAGCTGCGGCTTCAGGTGCCTAATGACGATCCACCAGAGTATTCATTCAAATGAATTCTTCCTTCTTGGCTGAAACAAATAACTTGGGAAAGTCCATTGTATAGTATCTAAGGGTGTCTGTTTATCTATTTTTCTTAAACAGTCTGAAGATCTTGTTTACCTTCACAAAAAGTGTAGATCCTGATGAAATGCAGCTTTATGCTGCATGTCATCTGCGTCGTCATTTTTGCAAAACTACTCGTTTATGGTTTTCCGAATACAAGGGGATAAACAATTCATTCAGATGATTGAATGGCTCAACCAGATGCTTTAACATGCCTAGCTCTGCTGAATTAACATTTACACTATTCCCGTGCTATTTGAGATAGTTGAGTTGCATGATTCCTTTGATGATTATCATGGGTTCATACGCTGATCAAAAAATAATTTGGTTCTTGATCATGAGAGAAACTAGCCGATCTGTATTATCACCAATAGTAATAGCTTGATCAGGCAGGACAATGATTTGTCATTAATTTTTGGAACTAATTAAGCAAAGTTTTGATGTAGTCCTCACACATCTACTCATATGTTGAAATTTAAAATTACTGTTTGTTTTGAAATCCTATAATGAGTTTTTGTCACAAAAGTTTGAGAGTTCGTCTGTTGTCAGCATTTCGTCTTAGAATTACCCATATATTGCTCATTTTGATACCAGCCTGCTGTCTTGTTAATAGATACTATGTTGTGTGTTGGTTTTGTATGCATAGTCAACGATAATCAGCGCCTTTGCTATTCACTACCTGTACAATGTGAAAGCTAATATATACGTAATACTATCAAATGTGCTTGTTTACCAGATAGGGAGCTTAAATTATTTTTATCTATTAGAAAACTTATCATATGACGTCGCGTTTGGGAGTGAAATAACGCCATGCAATAAAATTGATAAACCACTAGTTGTTTACAGATTTTCGGGACACGTTATGACGTCCGTAACAACGTTGCGTACATAAAGACAAAATTATATCGTCTTATGGCCAATTGAGATTTTAAAGTAATCTTAATGTCGTATGATAAATAGAATTTAACGTGCGTGTTCTTGTATTATTGCATTTATTAAACTCGTTGAAAAGAGATAAAATGCTGGGCAAGCCTTGCATTTTATCTCTTTTCTCCAACTCGTTTAATAAATACAATAAAACATGAGCACTAATGTAAGATCCTTTATGTATTCCCCTGCTTGAAGACTAATTTTAAACATTGCTCAGGTCATATAAATTACACTTTGAACCTAAACCATTATGAAAAAGTAGACTTAGGTAGCTCTTAGATAATAAACCAGTGTGTGTGTGTGTGTGTGTGTGTGTGATAATAAAAATACAGCCAAACCTGTCTTAAACGCCACTTGTATTAATAAATTATCTCCCACAAAGCTACCTTGAAAATACACCAATTTTAGAATGAGCAGATGTTGGTTTTATAGTGTTTATGGCCAATTAGTAGCAGGCTGTTAAACACTAATTTAGATGGTAAGTTCTATCATATATATTACTTAAGACAGGGTTGACTGTAGATATGAAAAATAGCTATATCAGCCTATTTCTATTCTTATACTTTAGATGATATATTTATAAATTAACTTGAATTACTCTAAATACTCGGATAGATATGTTTGGCAAATAGCATTACCATTGGCGCAGATCCTATCATGCAGTTATACACGTGCGTAATGAAAATAGTACACATCCAAGGGAGGTCACCTAATAGGGCAAGTTATTTTCCGTACCATAATAAACTGCTCTTAAAGGAAAAAATTTGCTCCCTCTGGGAGCGAATTCTTTCCTTTAATAGAAGTTCCAATTTTGAAAAGGGGCGCAATTGAAGAAAATTACTGCTTGTTCCAGTAGTCTCTCTTTGTTGTGCGTAGCTTTTTCTACGCTCTGGCTACGCTATTGATCAGCCCAGATCAGCCTGCTCCTGAAGATCCAAGTTTGCCAGAATCGCAATTTCAACACTACAGCTTACACACCACATCAGATAGTTAACTCTTTGCATGCTGGGTATTTTTCACTCTTTTGTCGTCGTCTGCTACTTTATTTCAAAATTAACTTTTTCAAAAAAAAGTAAGAAAAGCGGCAAAGATCAGGCATCGATACAATCAAGTATCACACCTGACCCTGTATACCACATGGAAAAGTGACAAAATCATAATTAAATATCACCAAAAAGAGCCAAGAGGACAGCCCTTTCCCAACAGGTGACCACAAGGCAGCAATGAGCAGACACGAAGGCATGACAAACACAATATATAAATGAGCCACAAAAGAAGTACCGCCTTGGAATGGTCAGTAAAAAGGCTTAAACCGGTTTGACGGCGCCAACCTCGTCCTAAGTTCAGATGTGGATCAAGACACATAGATGTTTGGTTTTCATGAAAAATCTCTAAATTATCCATGTATTTAAGGAACACTATCACAGTGTCAAATTGTTTGTATCCAGATCAGGACCGACATTCTTTTATTCCTGGTCTGGTTATCAGCAGACGACAAAAGTCGTTGCTTGCAAGGAAAGAGTTAAATGCTTGTGTTATCACTGATTAGGTCAAACATTGTAAGAAGTGTCCGAATATTTAGGGTAAATATGGAATCCTTGATCTGTGATATGCACTGATTTCCAGGTGCTTTTCTTGTACAGTGTAATTAAATAAATATTTATTTATTTAGTTTGTTTTCATTTCATTGTATGAGTATATCATGGGGTAAGGCATAAACAAATGCAAATTTAACACATATATAGTGGCCTTATAGATCTTCAAGGTATAACACAAAAAAGATGTTGAAGCAACTGCCAACTCTAATGATATTTTTGACGTTGGTTCAAAGTTGAGCGCCTGCCTGATAATGTTAGTCTAGCAACCAGAACTATCGTAAAGTTTAAATCTGTTTAGGCTCTCGTGATGCAAAATCTCGTCAAATTAGATTAGACAACCTTAATATGACTTAATTGCTAAGACCACATAACCAAAATGCCACCACGCCCATATATGACAAAAACATTTTCTCTGTAACCAAAATGTCAATAACCTTTGGCCTTTAGAAATGTTTACCTGCAAAGCTCAATGATGATTCCAGGCCCCGAGGTTTTAAAACTTTTTTCATGGCACGAAATTTCAACTGCTCATAAAACCTAACATACCGACAAATGATGAAGTTTCTTGCTTTAAGTATCTCAGATTTGGTATTTACCATGCTAATTATTGTTAAAATGCCAACAATTGCTAGCATTTAAACATTTATGAGCAGGATAAATTTCGTGCTCAGCTGAGTTGGGCATGGAAAAAGTTTTATACCTCGGGGCCAGGTTGAATTTAACATCTTAACAACATGATCAATTTTGATTCGTGCTGAATTTTATGGAAAAATCCTATTCTATAACTGTTGAATATAACTCATTACACACATTATGAACCTTAATGAGACAATGGCTAAATAAGAGCCAAATGACATTGTTGACTTTTGTCCTTCCAACCAATGCCATTCAAATTCGATTGCAATGAATACATTTTAATCAATCTCATACACCACAGGTTCAAATTTCACAATGTACATCCGTTAAATGAGTCAACCTAAATATTTGGGCCTCGGCGTGAGAAAACCTGTCTTCGGGGGTTTGCGAACAACACAGGCGCAGACAAGTCTGCGCATCCACGCAGACTGATCAGCGCCTTTGTTATTCGCTTTTTGGAAAGTATCATATGTAAACTTGCCACAGGTGAAATTTCAACTTTTTAGCTAGTCTCTGTAGTTGAGGAGACTGGTTTGAAACTCGCTTTGTCGGAAACCCCGAAGACAGGGTTTTTCGCGGCGAGGCCCATATGACTTTACGTTCCAATAGCCTACAAGTCACATGAACAAACTGACAGTTATGCCCATATATGATTAAAACAAAATATCTTCTTCTCTGAAATCAAATTAATATCAATGACCTTGAGCCGTCGCATTATCATTTAAGATGTTGGCCCGACCTAGTTTGTTCAAATAATGACTCTAAGTTGACAACAGCCCACTTAGCCACAGGGTCCAATTCGATTCCTAATGATTTAAAATCTACATAGACACTGGAATACGCTTGAAAAGTTTATTAGCCAAGGTCGATCATTTAACACTGCTATCATTATATTTTAACATATGTTGTCAAATTGAGGTCACATTTCACACTTCGTATAGGTGTAAATTACTTAAAAAATATCTTCTTCTGACCCTTATTACGGATAATCTTGTGAGTCAGTGTCAGGCGAGCGCCCAGGACACCATGGTACTCTGGTTTAAATTTGGTATTTTCTCAGGTGATCGATCCTGGGCCACTTGGCCCTCTTGTTTTATATAATTCCGTGCAGCAAGTCTATCATTTTAGGAAACATCTGAAACAAATAGTATGCCTAATATATTGATCAACCACATCTTGAAAATGAAGATAGATACATGCTACTTGTAGCAATTATTATACAAGAAAAACATATTTTTTCACGAAAAAGCTCAAATTTGCCACTCACGAGATTCTGGTACTTACTTGTAACACATACAGTGAAACCTCGAAAATGCGAACTCTGATTTTTCGAAATACTCGCAAAATCGAAATATATTCCGTACACAATGGACTCAGAGAATAGGGTCTATTTATGAACTCTTTTAAATAGTATATTTTGTGTGCATAAAATCAACGTCTCATTTTAAGCACATTAAACATGTGTAAGATAGGGGAAAACTGATAATCATTTTTTGGGGATTATATATTTTCATGTCTACCTCCCTATAATTCGAACTTTCGATACTTCGAAATAAAAACTGTAGTTCCTTTGACTTCGAATTTTCGATATTCTACTGTATATGCAAAGGTCTTCTTAAAACGCCATTGCTGTCGTATTGAGGGGGCTAGAGTTCTACATTTTGCTCTGAGTCTTAATCTACATCCATTTTTTATTGTATGCGAGTAGCGAAGGATGTGGCGAGACTGCGTGGATGCACAGGTTTGTCTGAGGCTTAGCTAATCTCTCATGCGATAAGTGCCAAAATCCCATGTGCTTGCCCACATATAGCTGCAAGCATATTTAGGAAGTATTGCATTAAGATAATTACCACCCTAAGTTAAACTTTTACTTTTCCAATATAGCAGAATAAATAATTAATATATCTCATTAATTGCGTTTTGATAAGATTTAGTTATGATAATGGATAAGCGAATACAAGGAGTATTGATTTGATACATCCAATGGTAGATTTGAGAGGGCAAAATTGACAATTTCTCTCTTAATCCGAAATCAAACGCTCAATGAAGTTTGATTCAGCTCATGAGTCCCGAAAATGTGTGCATTCGCTGGTTATACATATTCTGTATTGGTTAATATGAGCACGCAAACGAAGACTAGCCATCCCATGGGCCACCATCGGCCCGCCAGTGAAGCGCCATTGAAAATGTGTGCATTCGCTAGTTATACATATTCTGTATGGGTTAATAAATATGAGCACGCAAACGAAGACTAGACATCCCAGTCAGCATACAGTGTTGGGCCACCATCAGCGAAAGACCAATTGGGCCACCATCAGCCCGCCAGCGAAACGCCATTCAAATGGCGTTTCGCTGGCGGATTGATGATGGCCCGCTTTTAGATATTTACTAGGATTTAGCCCCACCGGATAGATGTGACTTTACGCACATACATTGTACGTACTATTGTCATATACATAACATATTGCCTGGACAATAAATAGGATAAACCAAAAGACTAACACGAAGGATTGAAAATGAATATGATAAACCAAAAGACTAACATGAAGGAAAAATAAACTCACATTATGGCTAAAGGTTTAATCAATTTTTACCACATAATAGTCCGATTTATGGAGTATGTGTTGGAGTATTGTGCAACATAACAAGTCATGATTTCGACAAAACTTTGGACCAGTATTTACTTTGTTAAATAAAGTGATTCTGGATTTTGTCTTAACATACATCTACGTACGAGTAAATCTGTGATTGCTGAATATTGTTTACATATAATTGACTTTTCAAAGCAACACTCGTTTTCGTGGCTCAAACGTATTTAAAAAGCCAACTTGTTGGGGTATTCTAATTTTTGATTTAAAAGATGAACCGTTGCCGTACGGCACCACCCACGATTAATTAAGTGGGGATAATTCAGTCAACTAGACACGATATAAACTATAAATACAACTGCAGTACCCAGACCTTCGATACTAATATAGTATAAAGGTGTTCTTGATCAGTTGATCGCTCTTACATTCTTATTGGCCCTGGAAGATGTATGAGGACTAAAAGCGTCCAGCCACGTGTTGATTGTGAAATGGTGACAAAACATAGTCTGATATATTTCGCAAATTGTAATGAATAGTTCGACAATTCATGCGATCAAACAATATTTTGAATACATTTTAAAACGTTTACCAAGTCCCTCGGGAGAGGTTAAAAATCTCTGGCTTCGCCCTTGTGTTTTAACACTCCCTTGGGGCCTGGAGAGTGCTAATTCATGAAAAAACTCGACTTTTTGAAACCTATTATATACATAATATATAGTTGGCTATCGTGTCCAAAGGTCATTTGATTAAATTTAGAGTATTTTACAAGGCTAATTTCAAGCTCGCCATTTTCCGAAACTAGAGCTGGAGGGGGCGTACACCTGTTCTACGCCACAATGAAAATAATAATAATAAAAAAAAAACTGGCCCATGACTGCACTGATGTGGAGCACTGTACTCAAAAGTGATTACCCAATATATATGCGAAGAGTATATCAATTAGGCACACATTGGGATGACACAACACAGCCTGAGACGAATTTCCATTTAATTGATTGTTGTCATCAAAGAAACGGCTGTGTCAGGTTGGACCACAAATAAACAAGCAACACCTGGTGAAATCGTTTGAAATGTGGCAGTTTGTATTCTTTTAAAGTCAAATTGAAACAAGGACCCATGCTTTGAAAACATCGCAAACTTAGCACACGGTGCGCATGTCGGTAATGGAAAAATGTCCACATTGAATGCGGGAAAATATCCTAAGTCATAATGGACTGTTCTTCATGTAAAATCTGCTCTTGGAGCAACATCTCAGAGTTATCTCCTAATTGAAAAGGGACGCGTCTGAATTTTTAGTTGCCCCCCCCCCCCCATTGACATATATTAATTTGGACTATTACATCTCAGACGGGTGTGTCTTAATTCATTTATGCCATTCTGATATTAACCTATTAAAGCTGCATAGTCTGTAACTTTTGATCTTTTCATTTTAGAAATAATGTTTCTATTTTTCAAGAACACAGTAAAAATACTAAAATTCAGGTATACATTTTACCTTTTTCGTAATAATTAACAAATTATTAGTGCCAAAACAATAGCATTTATGTTAAAAATTACCTGTCTAGAATTATTGGAGGGACGCAAATAATTACAAACAAGAGAAAAAACACCTGTTTTTATCAGATAATTCATTTTTCCATGCAGTTTTCAGCTGTAGAAATTAGATTTATTGTGACAACATAACTTTATTCTAGTTTTACAAATGATTTAAAAAGGAAATATTTTTTTCGAAAAATGTTCATAGTTACAGAGTATGCAGCTTTAAGTTAATCTCTATTGTTTATGTCACGATCGAATGGTAGTCATTCAGTACATGGGTTTCTGATTAAATAAACATCAGTTTGTCGACAACACCATACTTATCAAAGAACTAGGTCCATTTTTGGGTTTCATGTATAGAGTTTTCATTTCTAAGTAATTTTGAGCTTAAACCGCGGAGACCCTGATCAGATGTAGCGTTAAGTGGTACCTGGTCTGTGTCTGCACATTCCCGAGAACAACACAATATGGTTTACTATAGTAGCGGCTAGACCAGATGAACTCATAAACGTCTTTGCAGCTCATAAAAGTTCAGGGTCAGATATTTGCATCAATAAAACGTTAACTTCCTTCTTTGCATATAAACAAAATCAGAGTTTGAAATCGGATAAATATAATTGTTGATTCAAAGACTTATCGATAGCAGTTACAGTGGTAAATAAAATTATGCGACACAATAGAACTGGATTATATCTTATCTAGGTACATTGGCATGCAGTGTAGACCCAGATGAGCTAGCACACAGCGACATCTCAACAGAGTCTCGCTGATTTCAAACGCAAAAAGAATGTTAATCTTGGAATATTTACATCACTATCATAAGCATAGCCGGTGTGGGTCTTTGTTATAGACGTGCGTTTTAATTGACCCTACGATTCTCGAAAAAACTTCTTTTGGACCAGGCCTCGAGGTTGTAAAACTGTTTTCATGCTCAACTCAGCTTAAAACTTTTTTAAACTCATGAATGTTAAAATGTCAACAATTGTTGGCATTTTAGCATATAAGCAGGATAAATGACGCATCTGGGAGTTTTATAGAAAGAACAATCTTGATTTTTCAGCTTTTTAGTTATAATAGGCAGTTAAAATTTAATGCTCAGTTGAGTTAAGCATGAAACAGTTTTATAACCTCGGGGCCTACTCAGGAATATTAAGCTTCTAATAGCATAGATGACCAGTTAATTAATTCACAGGCGAACCTGAGCATCCACCACGCGAGCGCCATCACTGCTCAAGTACGCAAAGAAGGGGCGCATATTATTGTGAAGGATAACACTTAGAGTCCTTGCTCTCTTATAATTCAACTCTTTGCCTCCTGGGTAATTTGTTATGATTTTTTGTCGACTGCTTATTTTTTCGTTAAATTCTATCAGGAATCCGGGAATATCACCCGAGTGTCAAACAGTTTGGATGCAAGTCAGGCCCGACGTTCTGTCGGGCCTGATCTGCTTCCAAACTGTTTGCATAAGTTATCAGCAGACGAAACTAGGAGGCAAAGAGTTAATGATATGTGATGTGACCATGGGTATTAAGTTTGTATTTTAAATCTTCAAGCAAATGGACCAGACAATATCTGAAAGATTATCGGACACCAGCGATGAATAACACAACATGTGCTCAGAATGATTCATGTACAAACGCTAACATATTCTTTGATTTTGGAGACATTACTCCGGACCTTTCAAACTCACTATACATAGCATACAAATTATGGTTCTTTGTGATCGACGTCGTGTTAATTCTACCAACGATTTTCGGAAATTCCTTAATTTTGATATCTCTTATTCGTTTCAAGATATTACGAAAAACAAAAGCTTTTATTCTGATTGGAAATTTAGCAGTGTCAGACCTTCTGGTTGGACTAGTAGTGATTCCAATGGATATATTTCTACTATCAACAAACTATTTTTCAAATGACAAAACGTATTGTATGTGGTACTACTGTATAATATACACGCTTGTTATGGCGTCGGTACTAAATCTGTTGTTATTATCATTTGAACGGTTCCACGCTATTGTCAGACCGTTCCAACATAACCTCAGATTTACGACAAAGCGCGTACATATTGCCATTGGCGTCACCTGGATACTTGTCACTATTGTAGGGTCATTACCGCACCTTGGTTGGACAAGTGACGTCATGGATGACGCAATGCTATGTAGGAGTTCAGTGTTGTTTACCCACTCTTACAGGATTCTAGTGAATGGTATAATTGTTGTGTCTCTGACCATATGCTTCGCCTTCTTTATAGTTGTCATCAGGATTGCCTTGCAAAAGACTAAAGAGACAAATAAGACAAATGTCTACATGACGGATATTTCTGATCCAAATGGTAACAGACATGACAACAATGTCCGCACAACACTGCGAAGAGACATACGACATACACGACTGATGGTGCTCGTGTCTGGACTCTTCATCATTTGCTGGGGGCCGTACTGTATTGTTTCACTGATTCCTGACGTTTCCCCTACTCTGTCATTCGTAAGGAACTGGTTGAGCAGTTTAGGACTGATCAATTCCTGTCTTAATTGGATTGTTTACGGTGCAAGGAATAAGAGGTTTAGAGCAGCGTTTAAAAACATTCTTACGTGCTCCTGTTCTCGACAAAATGAAGCCGGGATATCTTCGAATTCAACTTAGGCAGGGGCGGATCCAGGATTTCTGGAAAGGGGGTTGACATTTATAAAGGTGTGGGGGTTCGCTTTGCTGATTTTATCTCATTTTCTTAAATATCCTATGAAATGAAATAAGTTGGTCTCGCAGTTTTATCTCACTGAGACCAAATTATTTCATTTTCATGGGATATTTAAAACGGGGTGTGGGGGAGGGGGTTCAAGCGAACTCCCTGAACCCCCTCTGTATCCGCCACTGTTAGGAAGCTCGTGTGTTGACTTGAAGATATAGCATACATGGTAAATGCTCCTCAAAAGGCCTAAGGAGCGCAGTGGCTCAGAGGTAGAGTGTTAATCGCGGGGTCGCAAGTGAGAAACTCACTGAAGACACGGTGCTGTGTCTAGAAGCAATATACGTTATACGTGCTTAGTACTGGTTTAATCCAGGAAGACATGGAAACGTTCCAACACGACTTGAAATGTTGACTTGGACGTAAAGTAGCAATACAAAACAATCAAGGCTGGCGTATCCAGTGGGGGCCGAGTCCTAAAATATGTTTGTCTGCATATACACTCATACACTGTATAAGCGAGCAGCAATGGTTCTGGTGAATCTGCGCATTTGCACAGGCTCGCCGGAGCCTTCGTGGCATGACAATGCAATAGTACCAACATATAACGAGCTGGCTCGCTCGTAGACAGCCTCCAGTCACTATGTTCGTCCCAAAACACTATTGATAATATCTCCAGCCACGAATTATCCTATAAATATTTGATATCGCCATTAAAATGGTTAATAAATAGCACGTCGGCACTAATTCAACAAGAACGAATAAATGCATTTTCATTTCGGTGCATACGGTCATTCTTTTTCTTCTTTTTTGCGTTATTAATCAATGATAATATTCCTTATATCAAATATTTTTTATAATCTTCGATGAAGCAAACATTATCATTGTAGACTGCAAGAATGGCTTTATTGCCAAGCAATTTAGGTCTTACTATGTTATTCTGAAACTTTTTGTTTTTTGGAAAAAAATCTATCATAATAAAAGCAGGAAGACCTAAAACACACTTAAAAATTGTCTGCTCATGTGATGATACGTATCGCATATGCGTTTAGCCAAGCTTTAAACATAATAATGGGCCGCGACACGAGCAAACCTGTCTTAGTGGCGTTGCGAACATCAAAAGTGCTGATCAGCATGTGCATCCGCGCAGTCTGATCAGCGCCTTTGTTATTCGCTATCAGAAAAGTGAAAGTAGTCAAGCTTGTTTCATGCAAAATTTCAATATTCTAGATAGTCTCTGTAGCTGTGGTCTCCAGTTTTCGGAAACCCCTAAGACAGGGTTTCTCGCAGTCGAGGCCCATATACGCTCAGCTATTAAGTGGGGCTAGAGGTCTCAATTTTGATCTACCCGAGTCTTTTATCTTCATCCGCACTGTGTGGGTGCGACCAGCGAAGGCTCTGGTAATACTGTGTAGATACTGCTCGCCATGCCAAAATATCACGTGCTGGAGCCAGTTCATAAGCTCTTTTGTTGCGTTCAAGATATCAAAGGGGTACGTGCATTAAGAGGCTATTTTGCCCCCCCCCCCCCTATGAGGTCAAAAAATAAAAGTTGCTCCTCACAAGTTTCTTCTTATTAGTTTATTAGAACAATAGACAAAGTGTAACAGTCTGGCATTGTTTCGACTTTTACCGTTGCTATGGTTACAAAAATGGCCGCAAAAATATGCTGAAAATAGGAAAATGACCATTTTGGAGCAAATTTTAGACATGTAACAGAGGAATTAATATAGAGCACAAGCAAATACCAAAACAATACTTTAACAGATGATAAGAATTATCACGGCACACAATATATTAAAAGTTTTTTTTTGGTATATCTAAATTTCAAATTTGCCTAAAATGGCAATTTCTCTATTTTAAGCCTATTTTTCCGCCGTTTCGGTTACCATACCAACCGGTAAAAGTAAAATAAATGCCAGAATTTTACACTTGGGCTATTCTTCTAATAAACCAATAAGATGAAATCGGTCAAAAGCAACTTTCAGTTTTTGCCACTAGAGGGGGCCAAAATAGCCCCTTAATGCACGTCCCCCAAATTTACTGGAAAAAATTAGAAGTAGGAACAGTTTCCCCAAATAAACAGCACCACGTCAACATTTTAAAACATCTACTCCTCTGAAACAACTGTGTCAATTCACCACAAATTTAATATGAAGACTCCATAAGGTGTGTGTGTGTGGAGGGGGGAGAACATTTGTGCAAATGGTCCTGATTGCACAACCTAGATGGCTGCCATGTATATATAGTAAAAAACCTTCAAAATTATTCTCTGGAAGCAAAATACCAATGAGTTTGGGCCTTGGTTTGCAGCATTGGGGATATGGGCCCAACCAACATTGACCAAATGATGATCCCCGGATGACGATAACATACTTTAAGGCAAGACCAAATTTGATCCCTCCTGCCTTTATTATAAGAGATATATATAGAAAAGCTGGTTTTGCAAAAGCTGTTGAAACCAAGCTTCGATGTTATAAAGCTTGAGTACAGCCTCAGACTCAAAATAAAGCGCAATGATTGGCTGCTTGCGGACACGTGTCCGCAAGCAGCCAATCATTGCGCTTTATTTTGAGTCTGAGAATGAACTCAAGCTTTATAACCTCGAGGCTAGATTACAAGTGAATATGACCCGGAAAAGCCACAACCACTGCTCAGTCAACATCACTAGGATATGACACTTGACCACAGATACACATAGACACACATAATTGAGCCGCAACATTTTGTATGGGCAGCCATTTCTCTACAAAATCACTTTTTCTAATCTGTTTATCTCTATACTGACACGATCATTTCTGATTTGAAACAAGAAATATCTTAAAAAAGATAGAGGGCTGCATTTCAATGGTGATTTTTTTATCTGTATTGCTATTGTAACACAGGGTCAACCGACTTGGGAAAATATAGTTAATACACTTACAATGCAAACAGACCGATAGTTTTATTAAACCAATACAGGGCACTAATACAAAATCACTGCAAAGAACAGTCCCTTTAAACTAAATTGAAAACGCTGAGTCTCATACCTGCTCAATTAAAATTTGCAGACGACATTTCAACATTCAATTTGTTTGGAAATATATATAATACGAAAGTGATTACATATAGGGTGGTGAATTTTCATGACTTATCTATGTTCATCAGCATTACAATGAATATATTTGTCTAAAGATAGAAGTCTACTATTAGTTTCGATGACATTTTCTGAGAAGAAAAGTGCAGAGGTACTTTTGGCTGCTTCTAGGGGGATTCGGCATTCATTTTCAGCATCCAAATGAGTTTGTATGGACAGTCTTGTAATTAACCAATGAGATTTTTCATAATATGAACTGGTACTCTAAAATGTAAATTTCTGGCCACTCCTGATTGGTTGAATGGAAAAAGTAAAAGTGACAACATACAGCTTGGTGCCGAAAAAGTGTAAAATTATAATGCAGTCCAACAATATTCTGATATATTTATAGTTTTTTTCACATCCAGGCATTGTGCTTTCATTATGGGGCATCAATTCTGTATAATACACTTTTAACCCTTTGTATTCGGGAACCCCCTAAACGAGTAATTCTTCAAACAGCGAGGACCCAGATGAAATGCAGCATAATGCTGCATTTCATAAGGGTCTACACTGTTTGTAAGGATGAAAAAAGATGTTCAGACAAAATAATACAATATTTATTTAAAAATTATAACCTGACATCCCTAGATATGTACAACGGACTATCCCAAGTTTATTGTATCCAACAAGAAGGAAGAATCAATTAGTATACAAATGGTGAAACGGTTGCGTCTTTCAACATGTCATTTTATTGTTGTTTGTCAAGTACTTGATTATATTTTATAATTGTACCTAAATCGGCAGCACACTGGTAAATGTATACGTCGATTTGGTGGTATTTACGCGTATTGCCGGTACTTCAAAGACCGGAAGTGGTAGATATTGGTGTTAATACTATATAGAACAACATGTCATATGCCTAAAGGACTATAGAATTAGATCATTTTTAAGTATTTGGCATGCACATCGCGATTTATGTAAGCATTTAGCAATAGATTCGAGTACCGATCTGAATGATCGGTACTCGTATCTATTCCTAAATGCTTACATAAATCGCCATGCACATACTGACTAATTAAAAAGGATCTAATTTTATAGTCCTTTAGGCATATGGCATGTTGTTCTATATAGTATTAACACCAATATCTACCACTTCCGGTCTATGAAGTACCGGCAATACGCGTAAATACCACCAAATCGACGTATACATTTACCAGTGTGGGCAGGGTCCCTTCAAACCTGCTATTCATTATCTACACTGTCTGAGTATTAGGTTTTAACTACTCTATATGGTCGCTTTGTAAATTTCCGCAGACTGAGGTTCATAGCTCGTCGCAGTTTGATATTTCCGAAGCCATAAATCATCCAGTTGAAAGCAATGTTCAAAACGCAAGGGAAATAGGTCCACCGAATCATATTGTCAGGAACATTAGCACTGAAAAGCCTTATAAACGTAACAACACAATAGGGCCCCCAGCATATTGAAAACCATCCAGAGATGAGCAGCACGAGGTATGTCTTTCTGAAATTTCTTGACTTTCGGAAATTATTGTTAAACTTTGCATTTCTAGTTTGTTGAGACTTTTTAACCACTAATGTTGTTACTATGATTAAGAACATCACGTCTATTAATGTTCCAAACGCATAGACAAACGTATATAACAGTGTGTACTCTTTGGTGAATACAGCTAATGCTGTACACCGTACTCTGGTTGTAGAGGTAACTGCATTCCATCCGAGTAAGGGTGCAAATCCCAACGTTGTCATGCAAACCCAAATCAATACCAAAGCCCATACCGTCGCTTTCTTTGATTTAAACACATTTGAAACGTACTTTAATGGGTAAGCTAAAGCTAAGAAACGCTCTACTGAAAGAACCATTAAAGTTAACACTGTTACTCCAAAGAGTGTTACATATCCACCTGATCGAACAAGACAGTAGTATTTATGGCTCAAAAATCCGAACTCTTGTCCTAAAATGTCCATAGGCATAACAATTGCTGCTGCAAGAAGGTCGGTAACTGCTAAACTTCCAACGAGGATACCAACGACCGATCGTAGGTTTTTATACTGAGAAAGACATATTAATATCATAGTGTTACCACAAAATGCTGGAAGTATAGTAAATGATTCCTCAATGAGAAGAGTCAAATGTAAGATGTCCAGTGAATAAGTAGTATTTCTCAGTGTTTCATTCATTTCTATAGCTAATTTCGCCAGTACGTATTGTCTCTAGAGAACAAAAAGAAAGAGTGGATTTATTTTATAATGTCTCATCCAGAATAAAGTCAAGACCGTCCCGGTTGAACGGTTATTTTGAGTGTCAAAACATGATTTGACGGAAAACAAGAATAAAATCACAATTTTAGCGCAAGGTCTACGCCATTACTCGTCAATGAACTTTTTTTAACTTTCATTTTAATGCGTCTGCTCTAAATCAAAGATTTCATCACAGCGGCCCTCAGATAAAGAAAAAAACACAATGCCATATTACGTGATGCATTATTCTGGCTTTATAATGCCTATTAATTGTGTTTCATTTTCTTTCAATACATTTTCAAATTTTAGAAAATAGTCTAACAAATACAGATGATTTTATTAATTGCCAAGGATCCACAATTTCATATTTTAGCTAATATTTTTATGTGACCATTGATCTCAATGTATCAGCCTATACCCAAAGGCACGGGCACAGATGGCGCACCTTCAACTTTCAACTTTTTGTACTTTATTGGATCAAAGTCTAATACATTTTATCTCTTTATAGAACACTTTGTGTATAGCGTCATTAACAAACAGTGCATGCCCTAATAATATTTTACTGCACCTTATTAAGACCCACCCGGTTTGCTTATACTATAACATGAGCCAGTGCATGAGATTTCCAACAATTGTTATGTGCGACCAGCAAAGCCTCGGATCAGCCTGCGCATACGCGCAGTCTGATCAGAGCCTTTGCTAGTCGCTTGAATATTCTATGATAGTTAAGCTACTGACTAAGCATCATTTGGAGTTTCTAAGCTTAAAAGGAGGCTGCACAGGCTCGTCTGAGTCTACACATGTCAAAATGCCACATTGTTGGAAATCTCATGCCACGGCTCACATATCAAACCAGAGGACCAAAAGTCCCAAAGCGCACTCCTGACACTAAAAATATAAGAATCCATCATAAGTGTAAGTGTGGTATTTAATAATGGATTCTTTTTTTTTTTTTTTTTTTTTTGCTCACCACTAAATGCCTTAATTTTATTGAAAACAAACATGAAAAAGGCTTACAGAAGATCCTTAATATGCTGAGATGCGACATGGTGATGTCATTTTAACATAAAAATGACGTCACGGATCGACGTGCGGTCAGCTAGCGGCCGACATGCGGCTATTCATATTTTATCTTTCCTACGGTCTGGTACGGGTATGTGAGATAGATTCAGAATCGATCATTGGTGTTCAGTGGGGACTGGAAATCTCGCCTTAGCAACCGAACTTGTTGGCAGAGCAAAAATGAGCGAAAATCGTCTGATAACCCCTCCCCATCAGGAAATAGAAAATGATTGTAAGAATGAAATAAAAAGATGTTGAAGTTTCTTAGTTGCCGGAATTACTTTTTCAAAGAGGTGCAGTGATGTAAAAATTTGGCAAAAACCTCATTTTTAGAAGTGAAATTGCGATTTTCTGAAATCCATTTGTAGCAACAGATACATGACATTAGCAAAGAATGACTGAAAAATGATAATCGAGTCTTACATAATCCCACTCTGATTTTATTATGTTGTCAGAATGGGAATTGTAATGCCTTGATTTTTGGGTGAAAATCAGAGTTTTTATAAATTTATACTCGAATTTTTGCAATCTGACAGGTGAAGTTTTAAAATTTAGAGATGTTATTTAACTTGATTCAAATTTGATGCTGTATTATTCAACCTTTATATGTCTTGCCGTGTATACTTAAAAAATCCGCCAAAATATTTTCGTTTTTACCTCAAAATCCGACATTTTGACATTTAGAAGTATTTTGGGAAAAGTATGTATCGCTATTACTTATATATATTTAAAATTGTACTGCATTACTTAATAAACACAAATGGTTGAAATATCGTCTTTGACGATATTGTACAGTGTGGGTTTATTGAGTAGCAATTAATCATGATATACTTTACAATTAATCATGACTTACTGTACAATCAATCATGACATACTGTACTATGAAATAATGGCATACTGCACATTTAATTATGATATACTCTACAATCAATCGTGACATAATGTACTATCAATAATGAAATACTATACAATCAATCATGATATACTGTACAATCAATCATGACATACTATACACTCAGGCATGATGAACTGTACAATCAATCATGACATACTATACAATCAATCATGGCATACTTCACACTCTATCATGATATCTGTACAATCAATCATGACATACTATACAATCAATCATGATATCTATACAATCAATCATGACATACTTCACTATCATTTATGACGTACAGTACAATCAATCACATTACACTGTACAATCAATCATGACATACTGTACAATCAATCATGCCATACTGTACAATCAATCACGACATACTATACAATCAGTCATGACATACTGTAAAATCAATCACGACATACTATACAATCAGTCATGACATACTGTACAATCAACCATAGCATACTATACAATCATTCATGATATACTGTACAATCAATCATGATGTAAAATACAATCAATCATGACATACTATACAATCAATCAAGACATGTCAATCAATCATGATATTCTGTACAATCAATCATGACATACATTACAATCAATCATGACATACTGTAGAAGGAATCATGACAAACAGTACAATCAATTACGACATACTGTACAATCAATTATGTCATACTGTACGAGTTACTACTGATCTGATGGCGCTTACATGTGATTGTATAAAACATAGCTTGTCGTAGTTTGATATTTCCAAAACCATAAATCATCCAGTTAAATGCAATGTTCATGACACCTGGTAGCAGGCACCAGCGACTGAAATTATCTGAAATATTTGCACCAAACAACCGTAACAATGTTAAAATACAATAGGGTCCCCAGCATATTACAAACCACCCGGAGATAAGAAGCACGAGGTAAGTCTTTTTAAAATTCCTCGAATCTCGAAAGCTCGTGGTTGCAGTTCCAGATGTATTTAACTTCTTCATAACTAATGCTATCACCGCAATTAAGAAAATCATATTAATTATTGTTCCAAAAGCATACGTTATCGTTAAAAGCCAATGGTACTCGTCGGTGTATATATCTGTAACTGAACAAAGCCTGGCAGAGTTAAATGTGTTCCATTTAAGGACGGGCGCAACTCCCATTGCGGTCATGGAAACCCAAATCGCAAGCAACGTCCATTTAGTCATTTTCTTCATTCTTGATGCTTTTGAAAGGTACTTTAATGGATACGCCAGAGCTAGGAATCGTTCAACGGATAAAACCATCATGTTTAACACAGTAACTCCAAAGAGTGCTAGGTATCCTCCAGTTCTAACAAGACAAAAGTATTTCTCACTCAATAATCCCAACTCTTGTCCCAAAATGTCCATAGGCATGAGGATTGCTGCTGACAGAAGATCAGAAACTGCTAAACTCCCTATGATAATCCCAACAACAGACCGTAGGCTCTTATAACGAGAGAGACACACCAGTATCAGAGAATTACCACAGGTAGCAGGAATAATTGCTACTGCTTCAGTTATCAGTAGTGACAAATAAATTTTGTCCAGAACATCAGTGTTATTTCTCTGAAATGTAGCAGTTTCATTCATACCATTGATGTTTTCTGAAAAATTTATCCAGTGCTCAACGGTTTATTATTTTAAGTCTACTCAGTTCTCCTTTGAAGAAAGTAATTAACCTGACTGTTTCAGCGAACACTTTACACCGTTCTGATACTCTGTCAAGATCAATGCACAGTTTTTATTTTATATAAATCTCTTTTGCAGTTTTTACTTACTGTTAAACACAGAATAGGTGTTATTGTTAATTGTTTCACATTTCATAATTTATCTTTTTACAGATCCAATGATCGCAATATATCATTGCAAACCCCAAGGCGAATCAGCGTTGGTATTCCACAGGGCATTTCCTGTACTTCAATCAAATACTAATTCACGTGAAAGTAGTATATATCTCATCAACGACCAGCGGTTATTCAAACGAATCTGTGGAATATTACTAGCCACACACACACACACGCACACACCAGAGAGAGAGAGAGAGAGAGAGAGAGAGAGAGAGAGAGAGAGAGAGAGAGATACTCAGAGAGAGGGAGAATATATCCGACGCAGTGGCATAAAACTGACATATCTTCGTCACAATTTAAGCTACTTGCTGCATATCATGTTAATCCTCGACTGACAAAGTTCAGTCCAGTTTCAGTCCGTTGATCTGAAGAGGCTTGTACACTCAGTTGAATTGTTGATAGTTCCCACTAAACAATTAGTTATATCACTCTGCAAAAATAGATGAGTCACCATGCAGATCAAAAATCAATAGACCATTTAGGGAAGAAAAGTAAATATTCTATTTATTTTTTTACAAATAATTGCAAGACAAATTTTTCATGTTAAACCAAGCATGCTTAGTTTGAAAGTAAGAAAGTAATACTATTTAATACCACGCCCAACCCAGGACACCATATGGGCAAGTGACAAAAACACAAGAAAACATAAGAAACATGAGAACAAAGTGATTAGCCCTTTCTCAGCAAGTCACCAAAAGGCTGCAAGGAGCAGACAAGACAGCAAGAAAGACACACAGAAATAACAAAAGTTTCCAAAAAGAAGCATAGCTTTAGAACGGTCAGTTAAATTACTGGATGTCTTAAACATGTTTGATGGAACCAAATTCACTTTTATTTCTGATGTGGATCAAGACAAATAGATGTTTGATTCGCATGAAAGATCCCTAACTCATCGATATATCATCTCCTAGGACATACACATTAAGATATAAAAAGGTGATAAAACGAAGATAAGAATTTAACAGTACATACAACTTTATACTGGAGTAAAAGAAATTCAAAAGTTTAACTCTGGTGGGCTCGACCACAGACAAAATATCATTATTGCATAAATCATTGTAAAAGTAAGTAAGAAGGCAAATATCAGGAATCGATACAATCAAGTACCACACCAGACCCAGGACACCACATAAGAAAGTGACAAACATACAAGAAAACATCACAAACAAGAGAACCAAAAGTTTAGCCCTTTCTTAGCAGGTGACAAGAAGGCAACAATGAACAGATAAGAAAGCATGACAAACATGAAACAAATAAAATAAAAAGGATCCACAAAAGAAGCACCGCCTTGGAACTGTCAGTAAAATATTTTTACTGGAGGGCTTAAACTAGTTTGATGGTACAAATCTAACCCTAATTTCTGATATGGATCATGATAACTAGGTGTTTGGTTCGCACAAAAGGTCCCTTACTTATTGATGTATCATATCTGTAAATACAAATCAAGATATAAAAATGAAATAAACAAATTACTCTGATTGCTGCATTTAAACGCTTTTGACACCCATTCAAAGAGCACCTGCCTAAATCAAAGCATTTTTTATATATTTACCTTTGACGTACAGACAAAAGAACCCCATTGATCATATCTTTGAAGACTCATTTAAGAATCGTGTACAGAATGAATGTAATGCTATTGATGACACCGACATAAAATAAGAAGATTCAGGTGAGCTTATTGAAGATCCAATTTGAAGCGACCATGAGGTAACAGATTCAGAAAAAAAGTTGAAATAAACAATAGCACTGCCACTGAACAAAACACTCAACTCTTCTCAGATTTTGAAATAGATGAAACAATGGAAGCTGAGAGTGACCAAGATATAACTGTCAAATGTAATGCGCCACTAAAGAGCTACCCACAGACACCGTTGATTAAAGTGAAATTGACATAGGCCAAAGGCAGAGAGATGATGAAATGGACGTTGTAAAATCAAATGAACTAATTGAGGAAGACTATGAACTTATTACAAAGCATTTAACTCAAATAAGGAAATCAGAGATGAAAGAGAAGCTATCAACATGATCAAGAAAAAGAACCAATCAAAACAATCAGAAAGTAGAGACACGGATGATGGTGTATTGCAAAACAAGACAAAACTAAAAGGCCTGTTATTCTGACGAAAACAACGAAACATATATAAAATAAGTTAACGTTACATCTGAGGCGAAATGGCAGCCAAGTTTCAGTTTTGACATAAGTTATACCAATGAATGGAAACCTGTTAGACCTCACCAAAAAGATAATAAAACAAAACAAACGCTTCAACGCGGTTGGACAATCCTTATGTCAACCAAATTTAATTAAAACAATTACCAAGATGCATCCTTGCCTTCAGGGGTCATGATCTTACATCAGGTGCTAAAGTATCTTATTTCAGAGCAATAGCTGACTTTAAACATGAAGACTGTGGCCATGTCTATTCCGTATGGGCAGCAAACGAAAACGAAGTACAGAAAACAAAGTGAATGTCTCAATACTGAAACTTTATATTTCACACAGCTGGAAAGTTAGTAAAGAAACGACAATAAACACGTAATAGACCGAGACAATAACAAGAAAGCCTTGAAAAAGAAGCTGCCTCCAAGTATTTTATTCTATATTAGGTAAAATGAATTTTGAGCTGTTTAGTTCAGGAAATGACATGGAGTATCAAAGTAAAGGTGTACTAAAAAGGCAGAAAGTGAATGGCGACTACAGAACGTTCTACACAAAGATCCTTTTACTGAACTACAATCGTGGAAGTAATGTTTGAAGACTTCTACGAAGAGAGTAGGAAGCTTAATGGATATGTTCTGCATATAGGCTATAAACCCTTCAGTACAGTGTTATTTACAGAAAAATCCTTCATGGCTGCTAAAGAACATATTATAGTAGGAGGAGGAGTCTTTTATATAGACGCAACTGGATAAGTTGTACACACAGTTGGCCAGAAAATTGACGACAGATAATGTTACGCATTCATGCTTAAGACATCTGGTGTAAATGTGGAGTGCCAAGCTACACTTCCAGTCTTAGAATTTCTTTTAGAGAGCCAGTCAACACACAACATAGTTTCTCCCCTGTTGATGTTCTTTACTGCTTTGACAAAGCTTAGTGTATTTTCAAAGCCTAAAAGAATCGAGGTAGATTTTGAATGGCCCCTGATCCATAGCATACTTTTGACCGTCAATTCAACGTTAATATACCAATATCTTTTGTATTGCTATAAAATCTTATGTGGCTACTTTAAAGCTGCATAGTCTGTAACTTTTGATCTTTTAATTTTAGAACTAATGTTTCTATTTTTCAAGAACACAGTAAAATAACTAAATTTCAGATAAACATTTTACCAATTTCGTAAATCTTAACAAATTATCAGTATCAAAACAACAGCATTTATGTAAAAATTAACTGTCTATAATTGTTGGAGGGACGCAAATAATTACCAACAAGAGAAAAACACACCTGTTTTATAAGATAATTCACTTTTCCGTGCAGTTTTCAGCTATAGTGAACAGATTAATTGTGAAAACATAACTTAATTCTACTTTTACAAATGATTTAAAAAGAAAAGAAAATTTTTCGAAAAATATCGAAAGTTACAGATTATGTAGCTTTAAGCAAGAACAAATAGTGCCCATTTGCTCTGCACATCTGCTAAGAGCATTTAGGGATAACAAAAGTGAGAATGTATTGGACAAGAGAATGCGAGAATTCGTCTTGAGAATCGTCGTGTTGATGCAGAATACAGTAGTCCTGAATGAAACGAAACAACCATTGGTCATAATATGCACAGTATTAGAATCAAAAAAGCTAACAGACGATGCAAGAGATCAAACATTGGTTCTTAAAGATGTAGTCACTAAAGCATCACTGGCAGATTTGGACCTAGAGCTTCATTGTCTAAACGGTAGGGGAGCACAAGGAATAAATATATACTGGTATAAGAATATCTTTTTATTATGATGTTTGTTAATATATCATGAAGCTTAACTCACATCAGTATTTTTTCTGCTGACGCCATTGGTTATGATTTGTAACCAGCCACAAGCATCTCAACAAATGACCTGGTTAAAATATAAGAATAGTGTAATTTAATTTTAAAGATTGCACAGACTTCAATCTTAAAGCAAATGAGTATGAATAGAATATGACACTTCCGTAGACTACAGAACAACAGACGGTACCATGAGGAAGAGACTCCGAACACTAAAAACCACATGGCATCAAGACACAATTTAGCAAAGTAACCAGCTCTCGATTCCTCAGCAACCTAATTACAAAACTAGAAAAAATGCGAAGCACTGCATTACAAAATAAGGGACAACCCTGTCACGCACGCATACACACGCACACACACACAGCTATTCACTCATGTATCTAATAACTAAAAGAATTCCTGCAATTAACCCTTCAAGCGCCAAGAAAAAAATGCATCTGAAAATGTCGTCTGCTGAAGTCGTCTGCTGCAAATATTAGCCTAACATTACTAACGAATTTAAGAATAGAAGCAAACAGCGTGGACATAGATCAGAGTGCTCCTATAGGAGCATTCTGATCTGGGTCCAAACTGTTTGTTCTAGATACGTCTTGAACATTTCAACAGACGAGAAAAGCAGACGACTTTTGTTGTGATTGGCGCTTAAGGGTTGATAAGTAAAATTAGTATGACCGGGAAATGCCACAATCACAGACGACAGACCAACCCACGGCATAAAATACATTTATAAGCAACGTGGAAAACAGTGTAGATTCTGATCAGCTGGCTTTAAAAGCCAGCTGATCTAAATCAAAGTAAAAAGGACCGCAAAGATCAGGAATCAATACAATCAAGTACCACACCTGACCCGGGTTACCACAAGGAAACGTGGCAAAATCACAATTAGACATAATAAACAAGAGCCAAAGTTCAGCCCTTTCACAGCGGGTGACCACAAGGCAGCAATGAACAGACAGGAAAGCATGCCAAAAACAACATAAATAACACAAATTATCCATAAAAGAAGTACCGCTTTTGAACGGTCAGTAAAATATTTTGATGTTTAAGTTGCTTCCAAAAATTAAATTACTGGAGGGATTGAACCAGTTTCACAGCGCCTACCTCGCCCTTAATTCTAATCTGGACCAGGACACATTTGGGAAAGTGACAAAACGCAACAGCCAAGAGGTCAGCCCTTTCCCAGCAGGTGACCACAAGGCTACAAGGAACAGACACACCAGCACAACACACACGTAGCAAGGGTGACTACTATGCTTTCCATGAAGCGAATAACAAGGCGCTGATCAGAATGTGCGATCGACTAGGCAGGTCTGCGCTTTTGTTGTTTGCATGCAACATGCATGTTTTTCGCATCAAGACCCATTTGGAAAAAGTCGTAGTGAGCATCCATTTCGTAACTATTGTTACACATAAGCAGCGAATGGTTTGTCTGGTTGGTTGTCGTTTAACGATGCACCAGCCCTAGTTGGTCATTAGCGCCAAACAGTGTTAGGGTAAGACGGTGTGCATTGAAAAAAGACTATGCAGTCTTACAAGAGTGATTAATAAGATAAAAGTTAAGAATCATTTTACTATTTACATAATTATATTTTGTTAAAAAGCGGATTAATTTCTTTTAAAACAGCATAATGTTATCAACAGATATATCTTAAAAGTAACTGTTTCATATTATCAACTTGGTAATATTTATATCTTATCTGTGAAAAATCATTACATTCAAAAAGCAATTGACGTACGGTAAATGGTGCATCACAACCAACACATTGTGGTTGCTCCTCACCAAGTAGTAAGTATGAATGAGTGACTCTTGTATGACCTAAGCGGATTTGAGCCTAAACAACTTCTTCTTTTCTTATGTTTTGAACATCTGATTTATATTAACCAATAGTTGGTTCATCTTAAGAAGCTATTATTCTTTGAAGTTTGCCACTGATCCAAGATATATTTATTGATAGATGGTTTAATATTGGAAAATGGAATCTTAGAATATGGTTGATCTAATGCAAGAAATGTTTTTGTTAGTATATCTACCTTTTCATTCCCTGGGATGCCTATATGACTAGGTATTCAACAGAGAACGATTGCATTATTCACTTAAAGCTTTAAACATTTTTCTTAAAGTTTTGAATTCGTGGATTCTTTGAACGTGTATAGTTCATAGCTTTCAATACTGAAAGCGAATCAGAAAATGTCATGCTTTCGCGTCTGTTCATTGCTGCTTTGTGGTCACATGCTGGGAAAAGACTGACCTCTTGGCTCTATTTTGTGAAGATTAATTGTGTTTTGTCACATTCTCATCTAGTATCCTGGGTCAGATGTGTTACTTGATTGTATTGATTCCTGATCTTTGCCATCTTTCGTACTTTAATAGATTTCGATTTCTTTTTATATACATCAATATATTTTGGTGGGAATGAAACTTCATGAGCGGGATTTGAGCATGAGCAAGTCTAATAGCATATTGCAAAGAGTATAGTGATGATTCGTCTGCTTCCACAACAACAAATTTTTAAAGAAGTTCTAAAAGCTCCCAAAGCTAATCTACGTCCTATATTATGTAAAGCATCAAGCATTTGTAGATATGATTTTCTTGCAGAGCCATATATAATGCAGCCATCGTCTAATTTTGATCTGACTAGAGACCGATAGAGTTTTAGAAGTGTAGTTCAGCAGCAAATAGTAATGGTGTTGATCAACATGTGCAGATGCACTGGCCGATCAGCATCTTTGCTGTAAGCATACCCGATCAAACGAAGCTTCCTTTTGAAGTTACATATTTGCTTGGAACATGAATATATACACTCCCATAGAAGGTAGCAGATAAAACTCGAGGGATGAAAAAAATTTTTTAAATCATGTGTAAATACATTTGTGCCGTGAGATGAGATTTCCAACAATGTGATATATGCGACCAGCAAAGCATCAGATCAGCCTGCGCATACGCGCAGTCTAATCAGAGTATTTGCTAGTCGATTTAATATTCTATGGTAGTGCGGGGTCCAAGCCTGCCAAAATATGGTCTCGTAGTACTCAGCGTATAACAGCAGATTTTTGGTAAAATTGAAAATATAATAGGTTATATTTAAATTTGCATGTTGCCAAGATTAAATCAAGGGCAGTAACTGTCTAAGCTGCTTCAAAGTATGACGTCACAAATATCAAAATTGCAGTAATTCGTTTTGAAAGCCTCATTGCAACTTAAATTTCTCTGAAGCTTTTGTATATTTTCAAACAAAGTTAATGCATTTCTAGGATAAAATTATGTAGAATTATTTTGACAGTATTTAAAAAATCTATACACTTATCTATGGTGGATTATTATGGTCATGAATAAGTATGGGTAAATAAGTTTCTTATACTTTTTGTAATAGGGGGTGTTTGTTTGTTTGTTTGTTCGTTTGGTTCTTAACGACGCACCAACCCTTGTGGGTCATTAGCGTCAGACGGTATTAAACTAAACATAATGAAGATGGAAAAAGTAAAATTTATAAGATAAAATAAAAGGAAAGATGATAATGAGTGTGTATAATGATAATTAGTTGCAATACGATTGTTGACAGGAGAGACCACGTACAATATCTGACAGTTTCAAAGAGCTATTCAGATAACTGTACATGTTCTTTAACTGAACAGAATACAACATTAAAAAATCTGTATTATGGTCTGATACAAATGTAAAACAAAACATGATTTTAAAAATAGCAATTAGATTTTGTTAAAAAGATTTATTTGTCTTAAAAATGTCATAATACTATCAATATGTATATCTTGAAATAATTCTTTCATGTTATCAACATGGAAGCAATTATATCTTACTTGTGCAAAATCGCCACATTCCAAAAGGAAGTGTATGGATTGTATTATTTTCCTTATTAGTGATGAGAACAAAACAATTTTTACATATATTATAGTCTATTATATGCGCACTTAGTATGCAGAAAATCTTATGAAAATGATTTGCTATTATTACATAATACGGCAATGAATATAATAGGTATATTTCACGAAAAATGCTCCGTTAAGCTACAATAAGAGACAAAAAATATGTTAAATGTTTCTGGTGATCACAATGTCAGTAATAATATATTTTATGATATAAGTATTAATGCTATGGAAGCACCAACATGCAATATTCCCGCGATATTCATAACTATATGTTGCAACTAATAATTAGAAGATCATAAAATAATTGTTTCGAATAATATGATTATGTTATACTTAAAAGAAATGGTTTGTAGGGTGTTTGCGGCTGAATAAGCATTTATCTTGCAATTTGAAAGCTCCCTTAACTTCTGATTCTGTTTCTGATACACATTCAATTGGTTGGTTTGATAACAAACCAAATATCTATGTGTCTCGATCCACATTTGAATTAAGGGTGAGGTTGGCGCCGTTAAACCGGTTTAAGCCCTCCAGTAAAAGATTTTACTGACCGTTCCAAGGCGGTACTTCTTTTGTGGATCTTTTATGTTTTTGTTCTGTCTTGTGTTTGTTATGTCTTTGTGCGCGTCTGTTTATATGTGCTTTGTGGTCACCTGCTGGGAAAGGGCTGAACTCTTGGCTCTCTTTTGTGGTGTCTACTGTGAGTTTGTCACTTTCCCAATGGTATCCTGGGTCAGGTGTGGTACTTGATTGTATCGATTCCTGATCTTTGCACCCTTACTTACTTTGATAACAATCATTCAAGTTTGTTCTGATTTGTAAAGTGTTTATAACACTGCCTGTGCCATTTAGGTTTCCTCTTGACCGATGATTGCCACATCTGCTCTATATCATTAGAACCAAACTAATGTGGATCATTTTCTAACCTCAGCTTACGACATAAACCTTGGACAGCTCCTCTCCCAAGGCTATCTAAACTTTCACTTATGTGAGAGAACACACAAAGTTCAGAACTATACTGTTCATACCTCATCTTCTTTACGGGAGAAACATCTATTTCTTGTTCTACATCATCTGATAATTCCATGGCTATTTGCCAATGCTAAATAACTAAGGTGACGGCGAATTTATAAAATACCTATTTATGCTTAAGTAACGTTGCCTTACGCTTCAATTAAATCTTTATACGTTAAAGACGTTTTCAAAATTTTCAAATTATGCAGGAATGCAAATATCAAAGCTAAGTCTTGAAAATTTCTTATATAAAAGAGGCACTATCCTCTATCAAAAAGAGAATTATAATAACCAGTATATCCTACAAACGTTTATCTAATGTTTTATCTGCCAATTAGGCGTAGTAGGACAAATAATTAATTCTAAATATATAGAGTTAGTTCTAATAAGCAGACTAGTCGAGGGACTATCCTTTTACCGCGAGACAGCTTTAAAACAATTCTATTGCAAATTATTCTATGGGATTCAACTAGGTTTAGCTAATCCTACACCGAGCCTGATCGTTCATCTAGTGCCATTTAACTCCCATGCAATCTATACACCTTCAGGAGGCACTAGAGCCCTGTCTTCTTAGCTCTCCTTTCTGGCGCAGGTACACTCTGTCAGTTCAAATGCGGCACATTGGAGTTATTACTTGATTGTGTCAATTCCTGATCTTTGTCTCCTTTCTTACCAATTATATTGGGGTTACTCAAGGCTCATTTGGGAGACTGGTAAACTTATTGCATTACAGCTGACACTAGTTCCCATGCTGAATTTAACAGCAGTGATGTTCACCAGTGTACATGATATTGCAGGAAAACCACTTTACAATGTTGCTAGTGTGATTATTGTATACGAACAAAGTGTTTCAGTACGTGTAACTAAGAAGTGGCATTTAAAAATAAATCATGACTAGTGTGAAAGAGTAATGATTATGATAATAAACTAAATGAAATAATGAAAGATAAAACAAAAAACAATCAAGTGTAATGTACCTAAAAAGATAAATAAGTATGACCAGGAAATGCCACAATTACACACTGCAGCCCAACCCACGACACCGTGAGGAAGAGACACAGAGCACCAAAGACAATCAACAGCGCTAGCATGAAGACAACCAGCTATTTCTTCCTCGGCCAGATGATTGCAAAAGTGAAAGGCCACTAAGTAACGCATAGCAAAACAAGGGCCAATCACAACACCCACCCACCCCAATCTATGAGAGCACAAATAACCAGTGAATCAATAACAACAGAATCATTGCCTTAGAACAGACGGAAGCCAAACCCACTACATATTATAAATTTTACAGGCGCCTAATCTTCGCACTAGATTATGCAGTTGGTAAACACAACAATTGTTTAGCTCGCATGTATGTTCCCTAGCATATGCAATGCATCATCACAGAGAAAGGAAAATAAAATGGCTAATGACTCATAGATAGTCAGAGCGAACGAAAAACTAAAGTTGTGCTACGGTGGGCCCAGCCAAAGACAAGCATCAGGCACCAACCCACCCTCGATGAGAGGTTCAGGTCAGTTTCTTCATTGAGTCTGAGGCCCGACCCACTGCCATGCAATTAAAGAGGAAATCATGGAAAACCAGGATAGCTATACAAGTACAACCAAGCATGCAGACAGTCGCATGATATTCATGCGATGGTTGTCACAATGACAATGTTTTTATTCAAAGCGATTTTCAAGTCCTATTAATAACTATCTTGATCAAACGTAAATTCCTAATTTATTTTACCACTCTCTTTCTTCATCTGCTTCTACATGCACCAACACCTTCGTTTTTTGCAGCAGAACAAGTAGGACGTCCGGATGCTTTAAGCGTCTTGGTACCATCTCGCGACCCAAACTGTCATAAAAAAGCTAAATTAAAAATGTAATATGATTTTGATCATAAGACATAGAAATCGACGTGCAAATTTCTTAGTTCTTATATAGTTCACGTTTGCTACAAGGAGGCGGTCTCTTACCCATATTGTATGATAAAATGTTAAATAAGAAGACATTTTAGCAGATTATATAATCAGTTGTATTGAGTGGGCTTGAATGGCAGTTATTTAAACGAATGGTTTTGTTGTTGCTAATCATAATATACCAAACATCTTTTAAAAACTTCACAGAAAAACGATTTAGATAGACATGTTTTCATAAGATTTTGCTCTAAAACTTCATTTAAAGGATCAGTGAAATACAACAAGTTTATACTTACTAGTAGTCATACGTCGTAAATGAAAGTGGTTGGCTAACATCTTTTCATACGACATATATTGATAATAGTTACAAGGCTCTATCAAATTACATATACATCATAGATACTCAACTCATGTATTGTGTGAAAGACAAGAAACCTTACTGATTGTCATCAATCAAATACTATGACATACCTTTCTACAGGAAATAAAAGCATTTTACGTATCGGTTATGCGAATTCGGCGAACAAATGAGAGCCACTGTAACATAATATGATAAAAATTAGGGTCATGTTTTATTATCCCCCTGCTTTCTTATACCGCATTTTCAGGATTGGCAACATAGGAATTATATCAAGCAGGCACATGTCTTTAATACTTAGTAAAAAACATGAGTACTGCGGAACCATACTTTGGCATATTAGGACCTTGAAATTATTATTGGTTGTTGATGCCAGTAGTGACCTTAAATTGATCATTATCTTAATTATTGTTTGTATCAATTGTACCGTGACAATGTAATATTACAATCGAACCATCCTGCAAAGAATTATCTTACGAATAATACAATCATAGTATTTTGAAACAAAATAAATTTATGTTTTACGTTCTTCTGATTATAAGTTTCAACAATTAATTAGGAATATGGCAGTTTTGTGCTTTCATATTATTAATATTGATATTATAAAACATTATTACTGACTTTGTGATCACCAGAAAATGTTTAAAAAATGTATTTCTCTGTCAATGAAACTTAACTCAGCCATTTTCTCGGAAAACGTGTGTGTTTCGTTTTGCCCTTTTATGCAATGATGGAGCCGTATTTCTTTTTTAACATTCCACATACTGCTTGCCCATATAGTCGACTATAACGTGTGTAAAATTTATTTTGTTTTCTTTACTAATGAGGAAAATAATACATTTGATACAACCCCCTTTCGTGAAATTGTTAAGAAACAAATATACCCATACCATTCATGACCTTAATAATCCACCGTAGATAAATATTTCCATTTTTTTAAATGCGGTTAATATAACCCCATATAATTCATTTCTTAAAAGCATTGATTGTGTTTGATAATATGCAAAAAATCTCTGAGAAATTAAGGTTGAAAAGAAGTTCTTGAAAAAAATACTGCGATTTTGATATTTGTGACGTCATACTTTTGGGCAGCCTCACGGGTAACTGCCCTTAATTTAGCATTGGCAACATGCAAATGTATAAAATATAACCTTTTATCTAACCATTTTCAGCAAAAATCTGCTGTTATACGCTGAGTACTACGAACTCATTTTCTATGTGACATATGTGAATTGGACCCCGCACTATGGGTGTTAAACTACTGACTGAACATTATTTGGGATTTCTAAGCTTAAAAAGAGGCTACACACTTATCAAAATGCCACATTGTTGGAAATCACATGCCGCGGCTCATTTATATTTAAACAAGTATATATAATATATTCAAAATTTGATCACATGCGTCATGAATGGCTTATATATACCGAAGCCCTGGAAGATGAGCAAGCAACAACGCCCTGTATAGCTTTTCTAAACTTCGGGTTTCGAAATCCATAAATCATCCAGTTTATTCCTGAATTAAGGAATCCAAAAAAGAATGACCATCTTAGACATGTTGGATATTCCTCCCACTGATGAAATATTCCAATAACACAAAGAACACTAAATGGTCCCCAACATATAATAAATGTTGCTGAAACCGCCATCATGACGTATGTCTTCGTTAAATTCCGTGATATCCGAAGTTGTTTGAAGTCCAACGCTGAATGCTTCACTGAACGCAGTTTGCTCAGTGCAATCCTAACAACAGCTATAAATAGCACAATGTTCACAAATATACATGTGGTGAAAAATGCTGTAATTCCAAGAGTGTATCCAAAAAAGAACACATTTTTATATATGCACTGCTGTCCTTGTTCAAACTTATTGAGCCCCATCAAGGGCAGATAACCAATCACAAGACAACTAGCCCACATCACAGGAATAAACCATTTCGTTATAGTCATGGTTTTCTTGCCTCTATGACGTAAAGGATGAACAACGGAAATGTAACGTTCCATCGATATTGCAAGCAGGTTCAGTATAGACGACCCTAACAACACGACTGAAGTACCAATAGAAAACAAACAAACGTATTTGTTAGAACGAACTTCAAGAACTATTTTCAAAATATCCGTGGGAATAAGTATTAATCCTACCAGAAGGTCGCTCGTCGACAAACTTCCAATCAGTAGGCCCATTGGTGATCTAAGTTCTCGGAATCTGTACAGACATATTAGGATTAGAGAGTTTCCTATCACTATGGGAGCGAAGATTATCAGGGAAGAGAAGAAGTACGCATAGTGTATGCGTTCTATCGTCGGCAGTGAGTTTTCTGATGGGTCCGTATCGTTCAGCATCTTCTTGTTTTGTATATGTTGAAACTGAAATGTAAAAATAGTACACATGAGACTTAGGTTACTCATCTCATAAGCGGGAAAAAAGCCTCATTTAAACGCCCTAGCTGACGTGTCCAGAGGAGCTGGATGCTTAAAACTCAGCCAGAGTCTTCATCTATACATGTATCCATACTTTGTGTATGCGGGCAGCTAAGGCTTTTGTGAGTCTGCGCATATGCGCTGACTCGCCAGAGCCTTTGTTGCTCGACACCGTACAAATATACCGTGTGCTAGCCCATATAATCAATCGTTACGAGAACTTTTTCGTGAAAAATCGGTAATCCTCGTAAGATCGAAATACAACAAATAACTAGTCTGATTTTACTTTAATATGTTTTCAAGTTGTTCATGGAAAGCGTCTTCAAGCGTTTGCAGAAATGTTAATTTTAGAATGACAAACAAGCTGTTGAATACGTTGTTAAGCGTTACTAGGTGTGTTAAGTATTTAAAAGGCATGCATAAAAATTCCCTAGTTTTCACTATAATCTTATTATATAATAAGTGCATTTGTATGGGTATGTTTCCGTGATTTCAGTTAATTATTCGAATAAATATTAAAATTTTGCATGATAAATACAACAAAAGGACCTGCGCCCCTACCAGCCTGGTGGTCAACCTTGGCAGGCCAAAGCCAAAGCTATTGATGTGCACTTAATCATAGCTAAGAACACACGGTTTCTACCTTCATGTGGTCAGCGAAGATTGATCAGACTGAGCGGATGTCCAGACTGATCTGAGTCTTTGCAGATTGCCCGCTAAAGCTCGTGGATTATCTCCACGTGCAGGCGGACAAATCATGGTATATCTATTACCTTATTCATGAATTATTCGCAAATCCAAGCCTTTTGTATTTCCTTACTTGATTATCAATTTGATATTGAAGATGATTAGTAACAGTGTCCATTACATGTACATGTATGTACAAACACACCTGAAACATGCATACTAATGAAAATCGCTTTAAGCACTTATGTTGATATAAGGTATTGACATTAAATGCAATGACCACCACCAAATCAAGCAGAACCGCATTACGTCCCCATAGCTGTCTGACCAAGTGCAATAAAACAATATTTACGGCAAAAACATTTTTCTTTTTTGCGACAAAGATAATATTCGAGTCCTTATTAGGGTTCAGTTGAAATAGCTTACTAATGCATAGGTTTAGATAAAGAAAAAAACTTTGAGCATAAAACTGTGAATATTTTCTTACCGACCAGTTTTAACATATGTTTCGGGTACTCAAAAGAACCGTCCCGTTGAGACGGTTCTTTTGAGTACCCGCGACATGTGTTTTCGTTGAGAAATAAGAAAATCATCTTTTAATTACGCACTCTTATCTAGTGGCCTGCTAATTCTTACTGTATTTTACTGTATCTGAGGCCTTGTATAATATCTCGATTCTTGTGCTCTTTCTGGTCTTCCATTTGCGGATCTAGAGGGGGGGATCCGGACCCCCCAGCCCCTGGAAAATTACAAAAATATAGGGTTCCTTAGCAAAACTGGTCCCGATCCCCTTAAAATCACATAGCTACCAAATGTTTGACCATCATCGGCCCACCAGCAAAACGCTATTTTAACGGCGTTTCGCTGGTGGGCCGTTGATGGACCGCTAACAGTTGTATTTTATCCTTCCTCCCCTAATCAAACTAAAAGAAAGAAAAAAAAACCCTTGTCAAGTTGGACCCCCTCTGACAAAACTTTCTGGATCCGCGCATGTCTTCTTTCATTGAATTGGTGTTGTCTGTCATGCGCAAGAGGATTGTTCAAACTTTCCAATACTTGTTAAGTCTGTTCTTAAATTAGTTGATTGTATCTGATGAGATAACATTCTCGGATAGACTATTCCAGTCATCATTTACAGATATCCAAATTGCTTTGAGGCGTGACTAATCCTATTAATATTGAACTAATCCTAGAAATAGGGGTGTCAGGTGTTTATGAGGGTCTGGATGGGGAGGGGGTCTGGTATTCACTATTCATTAAAAATTTCGCCCATTATTCATCTCATTAAAATTTTGAGTTATTCATTAAAATAAGACCAATTATTCATTAAACGTAAGAATTGTGGCAAAGAAATTTGATTATTCACTATTCATTAATTTTTTCTTCAATTCATTAAAAAGAATAGGATTATTCATTATTTTTTAGTATCTCATTATGCACTATTCATTATTTTTAGGCTCATTGTTCACTATTCATTATAAAAAGGGTGATTATTCACTAATCATTATACCCAATCCAGACCCTCGTTTATTAACATTTCAATATATTATTTTTTACACATAAAGTCTACAGCCCCACTGGCTCAGTCGGCTAGGTCGGAGGTAAGCAGTCATAGCTTTTGTTACCAATAAATCGGATATCAAGTGTTGGCATGCATTTTTTTAAAATTTGAATGAAATAAGCGTGGCTTTTTTCACGAAAAAAGCGTAATTTTATATCATTGCATAGTTTGTTGCTTTCAAGACTTTGTCAGATCATCAAAATGCCTGCTATATGGAAGTATAGCGAGGATTCTCGAAAAATTGTTGATAATGTGTACAAGTTCTGCGTGGAGGAGAAGCAGTCTGGTCCCCAGATGTCACTAGAACGCGCCTGGATCCGGACAGCGGCTCTGACCGGGGTGAGAAGAGCCACTGCTCAGAGAATCCTATCCAAGAAGGTTGAACTGCCATCCCCGTTGATCGACCAGGCTCCAACAGTAATAAAAGTGACACTGGACGATTTTGATCAAGGTGTGGCCAGGAGAACTATAGCCGGAATGAATGCGCAAAAGAAGATGCTTCCAACAGTAGAAAATATTCATGCAGAATTGAAACAAAGCATTGGATACACGGGCAGCAAAGAAACCACGAGGAAGGAGCTGAAAAAAGTTTTCCTACTCACGACATGAAGTTACAATGAAACAGGAAGGTGCTTATGGAACGGCAAAATGTCGTTTTAAGCAGGATCCGCTACCTTCGAATAAAGGAGCTGCGAGAACAAGGATACACTATTGTATATACCGACGAGACGTACGTCCATACAAGTCACGTGGCGCTGAAGTGTTGGCAGGATCTCAGCGTTGGCATCAAAATACCTTTCTCAAAAGGTGAAAGGTTCATATTGTATGATCATTAAACCTGCTATTTGCAGAAAAGGGTGCATATTAATTTCGCACCAAAGTAAATACGTCGCGTCGTCCATCTGCCCGTCCGTCCACCTGTGTATCCGTATGTCTCTTTTCTTCTAAGTATCTTTTCCTAAATCGTTGGATGTAGCATCTTCAAACTGTGCAGATGCATTGCTAACATAATGCAGAGGGTACTGGGTAGCGTTTTGTGTGACCTTGTCCCAAGGTCAAGGTCAAATAATGTTTTTCTTGTAATTGCGTTTCTTGGTTAGAGAAAAAAATGGGTTCGATGGTGTACCATCGACAGAAGTCTTATTTAGATATTGTTGTCAAATCATATCTATTAAAGTATATAGCATGTTTTATCTTTGCGTTTCAGGAGAGAGAATGATTATTCTACATGCTGGCTATGAAGGAGGTTTTATCCCTGGGGCTTGGGAGGTATTCAAGGCTCATAGCGCGACGGAAGACTATCATGGGGAGATGAATCACGAGACGATACTGAAGTGGCTCAACAAGGTCATCCCTAACCTGCCTCCGAAGAGCGTTCTTGTAATGGACAACGCGCCCTACCACAATAATCAGGTAGACAGACCGCCAGTGAGGGCCAATAAGAAAGTAATGATGCAAGAGTGGCTCACCAAACACAATGTTCCATGGGACACAAAAAATGTTCAAGGACGGGCTTCACACTCTGGTTGAAAAGCACACACCAGCACCTGTTTATGTCGTCGACCAGATACTGGAGAGCCATGGCCATCTTGTCCTGAGACTCCCTCCATACAATGCCGACTTGAATCCTATTTAGTTGATCTGGGGAAACTTGAAAGGTGACTATTTTAGACTTTACACTATAAACACAAGTGAATGTACGCAGATTCACAATGCCCTTACGGCGCTTTTCATATGTATTTATTATAAAATCGCCTGTCCATTCTTACATTACAGGCTACATTGGTTGGCGAAACCTGACGTTCAACCTGATAAGAATCAAAGAGATACTCCAGGAAGGACTTGCCAGTATCACACCGAAACACTGGAGTTACTGCATCGACCTTGTTAAGCAGGTCAAGAAGGTCTACTGGGCATCTGACATTGCCAGAGATCACTATGACTGAAAGTGATGAAGAAACAGACACGGTAGATGTGTTCGAGGACGACCTGAGTTGTTATACATCTACATAATTTAAATAAAATGATTGAAAACAAAACAAACAAAAATAAAACAAAAATACAAGAAATACAGCATTCAACAGTTCTAAAACTAAAAAATGTCACAATACGTGAAGGCAGCAACATATTAATAACAAAAATATAGATAATGCGGGGATCGAACTCACATCTCAGCGTTCTACCTCAAGTATAAGCCTTCTGTGTGTAACCAACTGCGCCACTGCGGATTGTATCAAAATACCGAAATAACAACACTTTAAAACAAACTGGTACCCGTTCCAGATCAACCTTTGCTTTTGAAATGGAACAATCTGATCCAAAGGTCATTGGTCAGAGGTCGCGGCATATCTTTACTCTTTGCGAGAAAAAGTGCTTTCTTAAGTCCAGTCTGAATTGATGCTTCAATAGTTTTTGGCTATGACCTCTAGTTCTTTGGTTGGGTTTGGAATAACTTATTTTTATCACGTTTGTCTATGTCATTGAAAATTGTGTATACCTCTATCAGGTCGGCTCTGACTCTTTTATTCTCACAGTATGTAAACTGAAATAAACATCCTGTACCCGTTCCTCCTAGCTCTCGCCTTATAAACATGAATAACAGCACCCGTGCGTAACCAGTAGTCGGAAAAATGCGTGTATTTAGGTACATGTACGCGTTTCGATTTATATTATTAGCGATACAGACAATACACATTCGAACAAGGTAAGAAAAGCCATTTTATATATTTTAGTCCGTTTTATTCCATGATTTTAACGCTTTCCTCTTGCATTTTGCTTTGTTTAAAAAACGACTGGCTCACAATCAGAGCCGTTCTGTGCCGAAAACGAGCTTAAATGCCAGTTTGCATGGTTTTAGTGGAATTTGCAATCACATGTGTACATGATTACATGGTTGTAACTGTAATAGTTACTAAGATCTATGGAAAAATGAATTTTAATAGGCGGGCCCTCGCAATTACAGCTGTACCAACAACTCGCTCATCACGATTTCCGACAACCGATTACACACGAGTGCTGTAATTCATATGTATAAGGCGAGAGCTAGGAGGAACGGGTACAGGATGTTTATTTCAGTTTACATACTGTGATTCTGTAGCGACGTTAAGAGTTCTCTCAATCTATCACTATAGTTTAAATGCCTTATACTCACAAACATCTAAAATACGGATGCTCCATCAAACTATATTTGGGTCTGCATAACTCCTTTGAGTGAGTATTTGTCTTATATCATATTGTTATATTTACATTTTCAAAGGAAGCATTTAATAAATATTTTACATTTTCGCAACCCTTTAAAACCTAATGAACCTCATAAACAGCATAAATATAATTGACAGCTTATTAAGCAGGGAATCCATTCATTAGTAGTGTTCCAATGGTTTGCACGTACCAAAACAGGCTAGCTGTCTTTTCATCGGCTGTCTGAATTAACGTACGTTGGCGAAACCGTTACATTAAATTACTTTTTATCCTAAAGTATGAATAGCTGCTATATTATGCATCATAAAATTGTAAATATACGAGATAAAATCATGAATATAGTATAGTTTTAAATGACACCCTTCGGTTATTAAAGCAGTTTTGTTGACTACATGGATACACTTTTCAGGAAACACAGCGAAAAGGGGTATCAGATCCAATATGTCGAGCACCTTGTCTATTAGGGTAAGTTTTGCAGTCCTTTGTTCAAGTATTGGTACAAAGCTGACCAGCAAGCGCCTCATCCCCAATTCCGAGAATTAAAGAGCTTGGACACAGTTTCAAAATAATAATAGCTGTGTTGTGCTTTGCACCACATATTCAATTGCTGTTTGTCGATATGATACTTAAGGGCATATGCTACTATATACTTCCCACACGGAAAGAAGTTCTAGCGATAAGGCGTATATTTTCCCTAGTTGACATGATTACAAACCTCAAATTTTCAAATTGCCCTAATGTTTTATATTTGGTGTAGTTCAGCAGTAGAAAATGCATATTAGGCAAATAAATACGTCTCAAAGCGATTCACCATTTACAATACCGTGAAAATGTGCACTTTCTACTCCCACCCCTCATTTTACGTCTTTATACTGGGTGCCGTTTAGGCCAAACTTTGAGTAAATGCATTGCTAGTTTTAAAAAAGTAAAAGTGCTAAAATGTTAAGGGCAGGAATGCTCTTCATTTCCCAAACCTTACCGTATTCTTTCTGCGCATGCGTACGAAATGAGCACTCCTTTAGTTTAACATATGCATTTAATGCACGATTAGTTAACTAGCGAAACGATATACTCACATTGTATTATAGTTGGCCCTTTCCTTCATGAATATTCATGCAAGGCTCCTTCCCCTATGAATCACCATATAAATAAACTTTCATGTTGGTTCATAGAATAAAGAAATTACTTTTCAGGTCCACTAGTGTCGGATAGGATTTATCATATTTCCATAAGCAAGCATAGTAGACCCCTCACAAGAGCTGCCTGATTTGGGTCTGCTCTGTTTGCATATGCGTTAAAAGGCGTCACTATGAGGTAATGGTTTAAATTGTGGAATAGAATTTCTTTATTGTAACTAGAGCTATATCACGGGTGGGCATAAGCGGAACTACCGCGAAATCGCGTTAACGTAATTCTGTTCCTTCGTCACATCCGGGACCTTTTGCGGTAGTGGCATTCAAAGGTGGGTACTCTCGCTTGTTCTGATTTTTTTTGTAAAAGAATGAGCTAACTGTGTAAAAATCCGGCAATGCTATTCCATGTAGATATGAATTACCTTGCTAAACAGGCCAAACGCGATATTGAAAAAAGCTTTGCTTTGAGATGAGAACCGTAATAGGCCACTGGCTGGATATGGTTTACCTCCGGGGGAATTTTGTAGACCATATTTTTCTTGAAGCCCAATGCCTTGCAAGGATTTTGCAACATGTTAGCCCTTTGACAATGGCAGCGTTAAGCTGTAACAGCCTGTTACATACGTTACCCTACAAAATATTTGATAATTAAAATTCTTTTTAAGACTTCAGAAATTGCAAAAGATAAGGTCAGATTTCCAAATTGGTTATATTTTCTAAATAAGCTATTACTGGGCCACAGATAATGACATTTGAAAACAAATATAGTCACCCCTGATGTAGTGTATGTTACATTTTTTCATTGAACCCCCTTTTAAATGATAAATGCATCTAATATAGTTTGTCTTAAATTTTATTGAAACCAGTTTATATTCATTAATTTGAAATTAGATTAAAGATTTTTTATTTACCTGTTCATAACTGCAAGCATTGCGTTTCTATCTTATATACTTTTTGAGTTATTAGATGATGAACATGGTACCCCCATATCACAGAAAAATGTAAAATGTAATTCTCCAGGCCTCGCGCTGGCTATAGACCCCACTTCCCCCCAGGGGAATTTCGTACACTATGATTTCCAGATACTACATTATATAAAAGTAAGTAAGGGTGCAAAGATCAGGAATCGATACAATCAAGTACCACACCTGACCCAGGATACCAATGGGAAAGTGACAAACTCACAGAAGACACCACAAACGAGAGCCAAGAGGTCAGCCCTTTCCCAGCAGGTGACCACAAAGCACATATAAACAGACGCGCACAAAACATAGCAAACACAAGACAGAACAAAAACATAAAAGATCCACAAAAGAAGTACCGCCTTGGAACGGTCAGTAAAATATTTTACTGGAGGGCTTAAACCGGTTTAACGGCGCCAACCTCACCCTTAATTCAGATGTGGATCAAGACACATAGATATTTGGTTTGCATGAAAGACCCCTAACTTATCAATGCATCATCTCCCAAAACATATAAATCAAGATATAACAAGGAGATAAAGCAAGGATAAGGACTCAACAGTAAATTAAACTGAAAACCGGAGCAAAAGAAATCCAACAGGTAAACCCCGGTGGGCCCGACAAACAGCCAAAGCATCAGGCCCCAACCATCTCATCAATAGATAAGTCTTTAAGTCGGAACCATCATAGAGTCTGAAGTTCGACCCACCGGCGTGCAATTAAAGAGGAAAGCAAAGTTGCCAACCGTGATTGGGTTGACTACCAAGCATGCACTCTGTTGCAATACATTAATGTTATAGCCAATCTTTTTATAATGGGAAAGTATTTTAATGTACTGCGCTAAAAAATAATTGGAGCCAACAATCTTCTTCAACTTATACACCAAGTCACCATAGAAATCAGGTTCCGAAAGTCCTTGGCGCAAGAGAGATTTAAGTCCAACTTGGAATTTAGAAATCAAATCATAGTATCGTCTATAAAATTTTGAAAATGTTTTGCGAAGTTTATCATACCGATAGCCTTGTTTAAGAAGTTTTTGAGTTAACAATTTATTGCGAGTGTTGAAGTCACAAAATGAAATATGTAAGCCCTCGGAGAGTGGCAGCGTTAGCGGGTAACATTATGTTACATACGTTACCCGCAAAATAACATTAAATTATCCTGATAATGTCTCCAACATGACATATTCACACTTTTTTTGAAGTCTGGCACTGGTTTAACAACTTCCTATAGCACAGTTACCTAATTTTTAGCATTTTTTCATAAATGTCTTGAGTTTTTGCCATTGTATATGTTACTTAGTTTTCATATGTTATTTCCAAGTATCAGTATTGCAGTTATTGACTATACATGTATTACATCCGTCAGTGAATATAATTAATCTATAATGCTGCAATTCAAATGAATTGAAGTTCCTTATTATGGTGTCTTACACTATTTTACAGCCCAGGTTACATACGTTACTCTCTGAATACCATTTAACATTCAAGATATGGTCTCCAACACGACCTGCTTGTACTTATTTGCATGCTGGCACAAGTCCATGTACTTCTTTTTACGCTGGCTCATTTGCTGAGGAAGTAACTCAAAACATAAACTACCATAAACCCTCTTTTCTTTTATAGAGACATCAAATATAGTTGACATAATACTTTTGAAAAATTTGTAACATTCAGTGCAATGTGCGAGTAACAACTTAAAATATCAAAGAAAACCCATCAGGTAGAAGTTCTAGAGCAAATCTTCATATATTATCCAAGGGTTTTAAAGAATTTTCCTATACAACGTATTACTCCTCTATCAGATTTATCTTGCAAGGATTTTGCAATATGCTAGCACTCTGGTAATGGCATCATTACCCTGTAACAGCCAATTATATAAATTACTCACTATCTTTAATGTAATTTTAGTAAATGACATGACTTCTGAAAAGTGCAAACCATAGGGTAAGATTTCCAAAATTGGCTATATCATCCAAGTTAGCTATTTTTGCATCACAGATATGGACCTTTGAAAACAAATATGCACCCCAAAGAGTTATGTATGTGACTTTTTTCATTATTCCTATATAAATGATTATGAAACTAATATAGTTTGATATCTTTTTTTAATGTAAATGTGCTTACTTACTCATTTTATATTAAAGAATGTTTATGTACCTTTTGGAACCTGCAAATATTATGTTTCTATCTTTTATAAGGTTTGAGTTGTTGAGTTTTAAACATGGTAGCCCCATATCACACAAAATGTGAAATATAATTCTGTGGCTCTTTTGTTAGGGTACAACACCCAGAGGTACCCTATTTCCTTCCCATTTATTTTCCACACATTTTGTCCATATCTGGAAAGCCTCACTTGTTTTCATTGGAAAGACTTTATAGTTCAATCTTTGTATGTACATCTTAAGGACAGAAAAGCAGGGTGGAGGTAAGCTCATGTTAATGCCATTTGAAATAGTCAGTATATGTGATTGGCTTTGGTACTTTTTCAGAAACATATCGTACTGCAGCTTATTCACAATAACATAAATAGCACATGTTAGGGCTTCATATCACTGATGAGTGCCTAGAGCTATTTTCTATTTGTTTTCCTACCCTTCTTAGAATGTTGATGAAGTAGTGGGGGAGGGGTTCTCTATCAGTTTGATAGGAATAACCTTTCTGTAGTATTAACACATCGGCACATTGGTAGTGTCACAATCTGTAAAACAGTGTATTACTGTAGATCTCTTCCCCCATATTCTGGCCAATGCTGTTGACATTTAGAAGGTGCATCTTTTGTTGCATACACCATTGTTGAACAAAACACCCAGGTTATCCTCGGCGAGAATGTTTGTAAGACTGTATAGACTGCTGCTTATACATTGTATATATGTATCAATGACAAAACCAACATGCCCTACCTTTAGTGCCTGGTTGAATACTGTAGCCATTAGATCCATGAAGGTGACAGGAAAAGCTATTATGCTCTGTAGTTACGGCATTAACATCAACGTTATGTGCAGCACTACATGGCCAAACTAACGTTGGTTCAATGTGAAATTGCAAGCCATGCTGAAGTTTGGACTTGTCAGTTTGGTAGAAATTCTATCAGGAGTTGACAGTGACCATGGTACAGGTCCCAGAAGGAACGGCAGTGTCAACTCAAGGTCAACATTATGTCCAATAGAAAGGAGGTCATGCTTACCAAAGAGGCTCCTTTAAGCTCTCATCTGGCTGTTTACGTTTTGTAAATTGGGCAATTTCTTCTTGCGTGACCTCGCAAGCATCAAAACTTTATTAGCTTGTAGCATTTTATGGGGGATGTGAAAGACAGATTTTTTAACTAAAAGTGAGTCAATGAAGTCTGCAACAGCCTTCCTGCCAATGTCACCAGCCACAATTAGATCCTTAGCTATGCCAGGCTTAGCAGGCACACAGAAAGAAAAAAGTTCAGCTCATTGCCTTCAAAACTAGAACTAAAAGGAAACTGCCTCTAGTACTCATTCTACTATGCATCTGAGCAGATTGAATATTTGATTTCAGTGCATTGAAGAGTTGTTTCAATATATTGAGCTCTGATGTGATGAGTAATACACCATTTCATCTGTAGTACGAAGCGTAGTTCTAGTTGCTGAAGCCTATGGTACCTCTTTATTGTTTGCCTGATAGTTATGTCAAAAGCATTTCTCAAGCAAAGAACCAATGGTTGTGACACACTAAACCCATTTTGTTCGAGAAGTTCTGTGCAACTGCGATGTGTATAAAATTTATGAGTGTAATCAGTTACACAGGTACATATTGTGCGTAGTTGTTGATCCTTTGCAATGAACATTGGGAACAAGGCATACAGATAGAGATGACATGCAATTCAAAGTTGTTTTCCTTGTAGCCCTAATCAGTGTCAACACCATCTGAATCATATCCATATACCTTGCCCAGAACTGAGCTGTTTCACAGTGACTGTCTTTAAGAACTTCCGATTTGAATGCATGGTATCTATACTGTTTATGTGAGCAAACAGCGAAGGTTGATAGATCACATCATATTATTAGTATAAGTCACAATAAATTAATAAGGAACTTCAATTTATTTCAGCCTTATAAATTTTCTAAATTCTCTGACAGACTTTATACATGTATAGTCAACAACATCTAAACAGATACTCAGAATAACTTATGTATCATTTGGTAACACACATAACAGTTAAAGCTCAAGGCATTTATTAAATGAATACTCAAAGTAGGTAAACCTTGCTAAAAGAAGTACATAAACCTGTGCAAGCATGCAAATAAGTATAAACAGGGCTTGTTAGAGACATTAACTTAAATGTTTAATGCTATTTTGAAAGTAACATACATAACATGGACCTGAAAAATAGTGTAAGCGACCATAATAAAAATACTTAAAACCATTTTAGTAGCAGCCTTATATATTTACTATATTCTGTGACAGATGTAATACACATATAGTCAATAAATACCATACTGATACTACTCAGAAATAACGCAGGAAACACTAAGTAACGTATACAACGGTAATTACTCAAGACATTTATAAAAACAATACTAAAAATATGTAACTGTGTTATAAGAAGTTCATAAACCTGTGTCAGCATGCAAATATGTACGAACATGTCATGGTTGAAACATTATCAGGGATGTTTAATGCTATTTTGGGGGGTAACGTATATAACGTGCTGTTACACGTTAACGCTGCCACTCACAGAGGGCTAACATCTTTTATTTTGTGTCTTATATAATGTAGTTTCAGAAAATCATAGTGTTCAAAATTCCCCCTAGGGGAGGGGGGTCTATAGCCAGCTCAAGGCCTATAACCAAATCGAACCCAGAACGGGATTTTTCATGGGGTTTTTTTTGTCAAAACGAAGAAAGTATGCAGATGTTTTGCCAGTTTTAGCTCAGAACAAAAGCATTTTACTCATGGTATGTACATAATAGTCCTCATTCGTCCTTCGGACGTAAGAAAATCGAACCGATCATGTTCGATGAAGGAAAAAATGCCAAAGTTTTCAGGCGCAGTATCGCCATAGCCATCGCGGTAGTTGTAACGTCATGCTCTAGTTCCTTCGAGTATACCGTGTCAGTACATGCAGTGCCTACAGGCGCCGAAGAGAAACGTGTGTAATATTGTAGTATCTACTGAAACACACCAAACCACCACCAATCCATCTCAAACGCTACTCCCCGTGCACAAACTAGCACACTTACCCCTGCCCCACTCCAAGTCCTCACCCCATAGAACCCACAACCCTTACCTCAGCCTTTGTACGCAGATTTGCTACAGATGTAAGTATAAGCTAGGTCTCGGCCACCGGCCCAAATATACTTGAAGTGTATATCATTTATCAACATGTATATATGTGTCAAAACATGAGATTTTGTCACTTATCGCATGTGCCACGACTCAGAACTTTCATGTACTGACACATATACACGTATACATGCAGATAAATGATATACACCAAGTATATTTGGGCCGGTAGACGAGACCTGATACTTACATATGTAGCGCATCTGCACAAAAGGCTGAGCTAAAGGTTGGAGGGTCTTGGAGTAGAGGACTTGGGTGGGGCAGGGTAAGTGTGCTAGTTTGTACACTGGGAGCATCGTTTGAGATGGATTGGTGAAAGAGGAAGTTTTGGGGTGTTTCACTGACTGTGTTTTGGGGTATGAAGATTTTGTGGATATTTTTTTGGGGTCATCACAAAATTGGGATATATTTAGGGGTCATTTCTATGCACTTTGCACTTTAGGGTCTTTTTTCTTAAGGTCATGGTACAGAATGGGGGATATATTTGCTAAATTTTGATTATTTTTTGGGGGGTGCTTGAAATTCCTGATATTTTTGGGGGTTAGCGGTAGATGCTGGGCTCGAGCCTGCGTATGGAGAAAAATGAGTGTACCCCCCCCCCCCGGGACTCAAACGCCTTGTTCCTAACTATTATTTTTCATTTCCCTGTCGTCCTCTTGGAGCTTTGGTAAGGTACCCATGTTAGGGGGGGCACAGCAGTTGCAATGCAAGTCTGAGTCAGCCCAGTGTTCAGAAAAACAGCAGAGCCCTGGTGAGGGGGATGGGGTGGAGGTAGGGGGCTTAAAATTTGAAAATAAATGCTAGAAAACAACAAAAGTCCACACCTTAGAAAAAATTGGGCACAGGTTCCCCTGTATTTTGTCCTTTTTCATTCACCCCAACCCAATAACATAGACACAGCGCGGCAGCAGCCTAGGGCTCTCTTTTAAATTTCTCTTGAGTCTGGGGAGGAGGGGGGGGGCACAGCTATTACTTATTAGCTAATTTGCGACTACTAGACTACATTGGATTTGGAATGGAAGCAACAACGGAATGGAAGATGGGGAGGGGGGGCACACACTCCAGCTCCACAGCTTTGGGACTGGGGATAAGTGCCCCCACCCACCCCAAATTCCTGTGTTTTGTTTGGGACTGGGAGGGGGCACAAAAGTGTTTATCCTCCACGACCAGACCACAGGAGATTTAAAACCTCATCATTTACAAGCCCGGGTCATACTCACAGCCCTGTCTGTGCACCCACGACCACTTTTTCTTTCAGTAGAACTGTTATGTGGCTAATCCGTTACCATCTAAGGGCTATCATGTGCATACCATGTGAAAAATGCTCTGGTTCTGCTAAAACTGGCAAAATATCTGCATACTGTCTTCGTTTTGACATACAATTGAAGAAATCCCATTCCGGGTTCGATTTGGTTACGATTCTCATCTCATAGCAAAGCTTTTTTCAACATCGCGTTTGGCCTGTTTTGCAAGGTAAATCATATCTGCATGGAATCGCATTGCCGGATTTTTACATAGCTAGCTCATTATTTTACAAAAAATCAAAACAAGCGAGAGTACCTACCTTGGTTTGGCTTTTCCGTGCTAATGCCACTATCGCGAAAGGTCCCAGATGTGACAAAGGAACAAATTTACGTTAACGCGATTTCGCGGTAGTTCCGCTGATGCCTACCCGTGTATATCATCCTGTAATTAGAATGGATGATTTTTTTTAAAACAAATGTGTTAAACCACAATAGTGAACGATGCCTTCGGGGAAACTGAAGGTGAATCAATTAAGCAACTGGATGATACTAGGCAAAACAAGCCATTAAATAATGTCATTTATACACAAACACAATTCTGCGATGTAAATGTGTGATGTTCTTACTGCTTGTAGGTTGGATAGTCATTAGAATCACCTCATTAACGCACTTCATATGAAAACACCAAACCACAAAAAGGGATTTTAACAAAAGTGACTCTACTCCATAGTTATGATGGATTACTTATAATAATTGAGCCGCGAGATGAGATTTACAACAATGTGGTATGTGCGACCAGCAAATCCTCAGACCAGCCTGCGCATACGCGCAGTCTGACCAGAGCCTTTGCTAGTCGCTTGAATATTCTATGACTATTAAGCTACTGACCGAATATCATTTGGAGTGTCTATGCTTAACAGGACGCTGCACTGGCTGGTCTGAGTCTACACTTATCAAAATGCCACATTGTTGGAAATCACGTGTCGCGGCTCATATTATATCACACGGCCGAAGAACAGTGACATCAAAGGATTAATGGTTCAATATCTGCGTTTTAGAGTTAAATGACTTCATCTCCGTTGGACGTGATATTTTACATAAGGGAACCGTATTTTGCTGTTGGAACTAATTTAAAACAAACGAAAAAGAACTAATTAAGGAGTACAGTCAGATATGCCATTAAAGTTCTCAACTTACTGTATATATCAAAATGATAATAATATAATAATAAAATTAAATTAAACAGCCATTGCATGAGATTTCCAACAATTTGGTATGTATGACCAGCAAAGCCTCAGATCAGCCTGCGCATATGCGCAGTCTGTTCAGAGCCTTTGCTAGTCGCTTGAGTATTCTATGATTGTTCAGCTACTGACTGAACATCATTTAGAGTTTCTAAGCTTAAAAGGAGGCTGCAGAGGCTCGTCTGAGTATACACTTGTCAAAATGCCACATTGTTGGAAATCTCATGCCACGGCTCATATTATATCAAAATAATAGGAAACTTAACCTTTTATCACATAGTTATGACGTTAACCGCTATTAGGTCATATGGTCAGATGTGTCGCTGCTGTGTGCTGGTTTACAATGAACAAAACTGAAAAACTGAACTTTATTAAATAATATCACAGGACTTAAAGGCAAGCCATGGATACAATTCATATGATAACCTTAGTTTGTGAAGCCGTTATACTACTGCCAGCAGTCATTGGCAATTCTTTAATTCTAATATGCATCTATAAATTCAAACGTCTTCAAACACCCATGTATATACTGATTGGAAGTCTAGCTACGTCAGATCTGTTGACGGGAGCCATTCTCAATCCATTTGATTTAGTTGGACTAACAAGTAGTTTTTACAGGGACAAACATGTATGCCTCTTCAGGCTGGGAACGTTTGTTGTTCTTCTTGGAACATCCATTCTGAGCATGTTGGCTATATCTATTGAGCGCTTTGTTTCACTTGCATTCCCTTTAAAACATTTGAAGTCTAAAACAATGGTTTGTGCAAAATATTTCATCCCAGTGTCATGGAGTTTTACGACAGTAATTGGATACATGCCTTTGTTTGGAGTGAACAATTATAAGTCAAACGCCACCTGCAAATATACTGCGCAATTCACAAAAGAATACATACATTTTATCAATATGTTTTATGCAATATGTATTTTCTTCAATGTTCTGTTCTTTATACTAGTCATTAGAATAACGTTTACGACTATCAGAAGAAAACGTAATTCCCAGTGTCCAAGTCGGGTTGCTAAGAATCTTAAGAAAACATATTTAATAATCATTATCTCTGCCATGTTTGTGTTATGTTGGGGACCATTTAGTCTGGTATCTTTCATTGGATTGTTTTATAAATGGACTACTTATGACGTCACCATACGATTCTGTGTTATTCCTGGATTTCTTAATTCTGGGTTTAATTGGATTATTTATGGAATAGCAAACACTAGATTTAGACGAGCTTTAAGTATATTGCTGAGATGCCAAAGAGGCGATCTAAGCAACTACTCTTCAAGTTTTACCAGCCAGACACTGAGTATTCGCCATATGTGAAGGAGTTGTTTTAAAAATAGGTTTAAGATATAAAACGAATGAGTATGTGTATAATTGGCATGTGTCATGCGAAAACGTATCTCAATTTAGGGAACATTTATCACAATCACATGACGTCGTGTCCGAGAGTTATATAACACCATGCAATAAAATCGACAAATCACTAGTGGTTTACAGATTTGTAACGTTACGTAATAACGTCCATTTTAACGTTGCGTAAAAGAAAACGAAATATTGCGTTTTCACGCCAAAATATTCGTTTTTACTCATATTATGATATATACATACTCGTACACACAATATTTCTATGATTTGATAGTAAGCGTTGAGCTTATATGTTGTCATCTCTGTTTAGATAGTTAGATGTACATTGTTGCTGAATGAATAAGAAATGAACAAAATAAAGTTAAAGTATTGCTACACAGTAATATATGAGTAAAATGGTTCATAGTTTGAACATCTCTTTTAGTTTTTGCAAGAAGGACAGGTCTTCATATTAACATATATTATTTATTTGTTTACCCCATTCTTATTTTACAATTTCCATGATATTCTGTGAGAAAATAGTGAGAATGATCAGGAAATACCACACTATCACACTGCAGACCAATCCATGTCACAACGAGGAAGAGCCACAGATCACTTACTGACAAGACAATTAAAGCAAAACAACCAGCTCTCTCTTAAGTGTCAAGATGATTGCAAAACTAGAAAGGACACTAAGTACTGCATAACAAAACAAGGACCCACAAACAATATGAGCAACAATCAACAATAGATTAACAACAACATAGCCACCGCCTTAGAACGAATAGCAGCCTAAGCCACCCGAGGGAGGGGTGGTTAAATGTATTTTACTGGCACAAATAGAAGCGGTTTATTCACAATGTATATATTTTTAAAGCTGCATAGTCTGTAACTTTTGATCTTCTAATTTCAAAAATAATGTTTTTATTTTTCAAGAACACAGTGAAAATACTCAAATTCAGGTAAACATTTTACCATTTTCGCAAATCTTAACAAGTTATCACTATCAAAACAACTGCATTTACGTTAAAATTCAACAGTCTAGAATTATTGGAGGGACGCAAATAATTACCAACAAGAGAAAAATACAACTATTTGATAAGATAATTCACTTTTCCATGCATTTTTCAGCTGTACTGAACATTTTTATTGTGAAAACTAAGCTTAATTCTACTTTTACAAATGATTTAAAAAGAAAATAAAATTTTTCGAAAAATGTTCATAGTTACAGAGTATGCAGCTTTAAGAGTAACACCTTTAGAACCCATATTTTTTTATACTTTTACTTTTAGATTATTATTTAGTTCATAAATATTATTGTGCCTCCTCGACATTAGAATCCTCCTCCTGAGAACGGATATCAGCATCAGCCAATGGGTTTGCTCAAGGTATGACAAAGCATACTATAAGCAATGCATGACAAAACCAACCCTTTGCATGCTGGGTAATTTTTCATGCACTTGAAGTCGTCTGCTGACTTTTTTCAAAATTAACTTTTTTAAAAGAAATGCTTTCGGAAACAGTACCAGAGTGTTAACTGGTATAGGCCACGAACGTCTTATGGTTTTGCTCAGGGGGAATTTTATAGACCATGTTTTTCTTAAGGCGTATCATCTAACAAGCTTTTGAAACATGCAACGTCTCTGGCGGTTGGGTCATTTGGGTGTTTAAACGTGTTAATTACGTTATCCCTTATTTCTTTTATAAAATCTAAAATATATATATATAATTTAAGGCTGTAAAGGTCTTACTTGAACTTTTCAAATTGGCTAAACAGTCATGTAATTTTCAAGAACAGTTAATTCCATGCAGATAGTTATGTTTGTTAAAGTTTTAGGACCATTATGGTGTCATTTACATTACATTTTCAACTACACCCAATGAATTCATTGAAATTTTGTTAGTTTCATTTGATGAACGTCTGATTAAATATGTTAGATTAAATTAACATGACTTTAAAAGACAATTTACTAACCATGTCAAAACTGCAAACAACTTGCTTCTATCACAAAAACTCTAAGAGTTATAAGCTGTTGTATATGACAACACTGAAGGAAACTTTGTGTAAGGTAAGAATATTTTCATTTTAAATAAAGCATGCAATCTCTTTGCTTTTATACAGAATGTATGAACATTCAATTGATAAAAAAATCCTGAAAGGGTATATTAAACGTCGTTTCTTGGGTAAAATATCATTTTGTTGTTTGATTGGCAATATCTAATGTATGTTACAAACTTCAAGGCGTTCTGTATATTGCTAAATACCCTAAATGGTACATCATAGGGTATTTTGTTTCATTCCAAAACTGATTCTTTATCAAATAGATATAAAGATAATAGTTTGTCTAAAACAGAATTCCTCAGTTCGTATTAAGAGACTATGTCATGTTGTCAAAGCGTATTTGCTTTTGTGAGATAATGCATTTTTGAAATTTTTAAAATAGCAAAATAGTTTTACCAATTTGATAAATTTTATACGTTTAAACCCCTATTAACAAAGAAAATTTGAGCTCTCGAGTAATAGCTGAATAAGGATAAATTCCCTCGTTATGTCAAAACTGTTAAGTAAAGTATATTACCATATAAAATGTAAAGTACTATGTGTGTCCAAAATGTTGTCAAAGACAGTATAAAATTGAGTCTGAAATGGTAATACAAGGTGGATTAAGATTTTGTAATACTTACATGTATGTGAAGTCTGGTGTGCGAAGTGTAATCGAATCAATTATTCAACACTAACCAAAATAATTTTCGTGTAACCAGTTAACTGTTGTTCATATAACACAAACATAGTCAGTAACACGATGCAGGCTAGTAGTCCTTTTATATACAGGTTCATCTACAGCAACAAAATAAAACTTGCTTTTTTACTAAATATTGTGTGGGGGTTGGTAGCATACAAAGATGTGTGCTAACAATCCAGAAAGAAACATGCATATATAAGGTGTTGCAATAAAATTTGTTACCCGTTAAATTAGATACTATGCATTATAAGTGTATGTTATCAGCTACTGTTTAAATAATATGTTTCTAAATCAAGTTTTATACTGACATCTTATTTGCATATGCAGATGGTGACACAAACACTTTATTTTTTAGCTTTTAATAGACTTTATGCTATCTTCAGCATAGCTTTCATTCTTTAATGAATAAAACTATTATTTAGATTAACATAGTAATAATTTTCGATTCATTTACTTAAGCAATGTAAACTTTATTACTAAATGCTTTATAAAGAACGCATATTTCTATGAACGTGGGAAAAGTAAGTGTTAATGATGGGTTTTACATAACAATGATCGCATGTGATAGGATCATACCCAAAGATGCAATGTTTACAAAGCAAACATGACTTGTTTGTGGTGTCTAACTGTGAGTTTGTCACTTTCTCATTGGTATTCTGGGTCCGGTTCGGTACTTGATTGTATCAATTCCTGATCCTTGCACCCTTACTTTGTTGATAAGTGTGTTACGATGCAGAATAGATGGAACAACAGAATCAGTGATGGTTGCGTATACGCACAAATACGCAAAGGTTTATGTATGCACCTGGTCACCTATTCGAACCATGATACGGTACCTTTTCTACTAATAGTCCCAATAAAAGGTCGGTTTGTCTGAGATGGAATTCATTGTGTCTATATTTATCAACGCTTGCACGATTTCCTTACTTTTCTTGAATATCTTGGAAATCTTGTGCATTTTTCAATATATAAAAGATGGAATTTCCCATTCTTGTTAGGGGACATTTTAAACATACCGTTGAACGGTTCGATATAGAGACGCTATTCATTATTATAAAAGGTACGTGAAGTTATATATATTTTACTTTGTTGAAATTGTACATGACAGGGCGATGGAGACTCGTGTTATTGCATTGAATCGCGATGTCTCTAGCATGTCACATTGTATTGAAATAATAAGTCACTCGTTT